>CM070610.1:13374700-13992252 GCA_036346395.1 Hsuehochloa calcarea | reverse complement strand
GCGCCTCAAATGGAATAGAAAAGGGGCTGTCGGGAGCATCTACTTATAGTGCTTGTATATCACAGACGGTTCTTTACAAGAATCGTCTGTGATAGGCATGTATCACAGACGGTCCTATCACAGACGGTTCTTGTAAAAAACTGTCTGTGATACTTATTTATCACAAACGGTTAACGAAGAACCGTTTGTGATAATTTTATCACAGACGGCTCCAAAGGAATCGCCTATGATAGGGTGTTTAGTATAACATATTTTGTAGTAGTGAATCTGTAATACCCCGAAGGTGATTCGGCTTATTAGAAAAAGTTTCGGAAGAGGGAGCTAATCGAAAAACCAGAATCATCTTTTCACCGGGGGTTTTACGTGATTTCACACAACTGGGCTCGGGCCACGGCCGGAGGGGCCCATGTGGTGGCTGGCCATAAGAGGGGGGGGGGGGTTCCCACCACCCAAACCCTAAACTCCACATTTCTCTCCCCCTCCCACCCTTTGGAGCCGCCGCCCCCCTTCCCCCTTCCTGTGCACCGCCTTGTGCGTCGATTTTGGGTAAGATGCGTTCATTTTCTGTCATGTCCATCTCTTAGCAAGTTGTAGGTATTGTTCTTAGCTTTCCATAGCCACCGAGATCACGTGATTCCGCCTTACGGTTTAGGAGATATGATTTTTTTTGTGCGTGCTGCTCTGTCTGTCTGACGAGAAGGATCTGTCGGCTTGATCCTAGGTTTTGATTTAGTTAGAGGCATTTCCAGAACCTTCACCCAACTAAGTTATTTTAGCCCTTAAAATTATCTTTCCAAGCTGATAAGAATCATTCTCATTGGATCAATAGGTTGAAAGTTACGCCATTTTCTTTATCTCTGATCTGTATTCTGGACAGACGTAGATGGGTTGTGTTTAGCTGTTAATTAGCCCTCTGTTTTGGCCGAATCAGGGGATTCCACCAACTAATATTTTGTAGCCTGATCTGTTAAGATTCAGTGAGCACTGGTTTCAGGTCTTTTGGAGTTACAGATAATTAATGGTGATTTTTCTAGTATCGCTGCCAGTTTAGCGGTAATCGGGCTGTTGGGTAAACTTGGTAAAAATTGATCCCGTTGTTTGGGTGGGAGAGATAGAGGGGATGGAAGGGCTCTTGTAGCAATGTCATACCTTGTTATTCTTATTTCGATTATACATTTGTGTAGGCGGTGAGGCGGTGAGTGGAGGGGCATCTTCGTGTCCTCCTATTACGTCACATCGCGGAAGGCAAGTACCCTATGCTGTTTGGTGATGTTTCCAATTGTTTGCTTGATGTTGGGATAAATTGTGAATGCCTTTTTCTATCCATCCTGATGTTTATTTCATTTCAAGAAGATGATTCTTGTGATTAAAGAATTAGCATTCATTTCAGTTGTTGCATTCCATTACATGCAACTAACTTGTGTGGCATCCTTGATATATTATGTTGTGTGGGAATGCATACTCATACTTGTTTACACATGTTGTTGAATGCCATGTGTCTTTTCCACTAATGTGTGTTATTCATTCATACCATGAGAAATCATCATATTCATTCATAAAATTCATTATGACCACGGGAGTGGATTCTTTTGGTAAGTCCCATCAATTCCAGTATGGGATTTGAAAGACCCATCAATTCCAGCATGGGCATTTGAAAACCCACCATTCCAATGTGGGTAGTGTTGACCACCATTCCAATGTGGCAACTTGGACACCGTATGAAACGTTCTTCATACGGTGATTGGGTCCCGTACTTTGCATGAATCACGGGCTTAAGTGTTTCCGACGATTGTATCACTCGCTATCTGCATATAAGCCGTGATTAGTCCATTCCTTCAATGCATTATTTCATTCCATCCATTCATGTATTCATTCCATTCAATCATATATGTGTTCCAAGATTTGTTCGTAATTCAACTGGATTGTGTTGTCCACTCTATGTGTGATTATTCTTGTATGTACTTGCCGAGTCTTCGACTCACCCTTGCTTTGTATGTTTTAATTAGGTAATTGAGGAGAAGACAAGGTGATTTGGTGGGGTAGTTGACTGCTGCACTTCACTTTTATCAATCGAATAATTATTATTACCTTTCGGTCAAGCCAACTTGTTAAATAAATTTCCAGATTGGTAATAATCCAACTTTGGTATTGCTTGACTATTCGTGGTATTATATCTGTTTATCCATTCTTTTCCATGAATATGGTGATCGTTTATGGTCATTCTTTAGAAATTATTGTTGATTGAATCTGTATAATCCAGCTTTAATACTATTCTTAGTAGTTTGATAGTTTTGCGTGACATCTTGGCTTCCGAATAGCGGGTGTTCTGATTAGTATCGAGCGGGCTTTAGGTCCGTGGTTCATTCAAACATATTAAATTGACACACGTGCACATTAGGAGGGGTTGGGTAAACTGTTGCTTCCGCATTTCAATTGTGGTGACTCGAGTATTGAGTCGTTGTTAAATTGTGTTGTGCCATGATGTGTTAATCCATGATATGATGTGATAACCTCTATCTATGAAATTATTCTATGATCGTCATGAGATGATCCGATATAAATATACATATTCATAATTGATTGCATTAGTTATGCGTTTACGCTAGCGCGTTGATCGTTGAGTTCGTGGTTGATGTCACGGTTTTGCGGGCTACACCATTGTTTGTAGTATGATATTAGAGAACTTCTTACCTCTGTTCCATAAGCTCAGTATTGAGCATGAGCTCATTGATGAACTTGTTGCCTTTCTCGGCGATATCCGGTTTCTGATTGTGGTTCTGGCGGTTCGTGAATTCTTTTGAAATTGGGGTTTTAATGAAGAAGGCAAGCTCTAGCGGTTCTACGATTCGATCTTTGAAACAAATATTGCCCTTTCGACTATTGTGATATTTACGCTCCACGTGAGCATAGTTCAAATGCAAGATTTCACTTTTCACAAAAGACTTGTTTTACCCCTGTTGGGGAAATTTACCTCATTCGTTCGTTTGGAATCTCGGTATTGGAAGACTTCTTTTGCAAGTTCTTTATCAAGTGTGTATTTATCTTGCATATTTCTCTTGGGCTGCTTTAGTACGTCGTTCTCTTCCTTGATTTTGAATTTGACAAATTCTTGTCGGTGGCGATTGATGAATTTCTCTTGGGTTCATGATGTTGGTAGACAAGTTTAAATAGGCCTTTAATGGCACTCCGAAAACATTATTATTTTTCAATTGTCGAATTATTTTTACTACGAATGATCTTTGTAAATTGGCAACATTGATATTTTCATAGTTGTTCTTTCTTTCTCATTGGAAAAGAGCGACTCGTTTACTCATTTGATGGTTTGCCTAATGAGAATTCTTGTTGCAAGATCGTTAACACGAGAAAGCATTGGCTCAATGTATTCCTTTTGGAACCCTCTGCTTGTTGAAATTTGATGCATCTCTTTTACGAAGAAAAGCGTTAAAACCCTTTTGGAGTGCTTGGTTATGCTTAAGTCGGGGTTGCACCTAAACAAAGATTGTGGGCTACGGGTTTCTATTATACCCTATTTGTTTTTCAAAATAGTTTCTTGCCTTTACAGGTGCGGAGCTCTCATTCTTTGTTGGTGAGCGTTATTCTTGACAAGATAGTTCTCTTTATGTTAGCCCTATCTCTCTTGTTGATAAGGGTAGCTCGGTTATCCGTTTGTGATTCGAGAATGAAAATTTCTTTCACAAAGTTCATTGAAGAAAATTTCGACTATGTTCATTTCTTTGGAATATTTGGAGTGTTGGAGTTTAGAACCTCCTTTGAAAAGAAAAGTGTCGAAATCACCTTTCTCTAGAGTTTTGTAGTCTTTGGGTGTGACGTTTGTTCAACTTTGTGGTTTCGTACGAATTCTTTTTCTAGAATAAGTTGTTATTACAATTCCATTTGATCTTTGAAAATTTTATGACCCGATTTGTCATGTTTCCTTTAGAAGGTTTATTGACACGATCGGTAATGTGAGAGTAAGGTTGATTCATTATAGAGAAAGAAGTTTGACCACCTTTCTTGTTGTTTCTAAAATGATCCAATTTCAAGTTTTGTGTTCATGACCTTTTGGGGTTCAAGTTTATTTTGGTAAGCGAAGTGCGCGCGTAAAACAATTTGTTGTAAAGTTATAATAGTTCTTGATGATCTGGCGCTTTGATATTGAATGCTCGTTGTTCTTATCTCGCTAAGGTCGGACATTCTCTTGTTTTGAGGCTTATGCTTTCAATGTGGACTCCTTATGTTCAATGAGTTCATTGCTTAATTGGTTTCTCCTTGATGCGGTGTTTGTGGCGAGTGGTAAATGATTTTCTAGTTGGTGAAAATCGTTTTCATGTGCCTCTTCTTTTGAAATATTCGACCCATTATTTTCGCATGAGTCTTTCGAGGTGTTTTCTAATTGGCGTTGTGAGATTGATGTTGAAACTTGTAGTAAAATAATCACCTCTGTGATACCGCCTAAATGAGAATACTTCAAGTTTAGTTTAGTGACCTTTTGGAGTTCGTGAATATTACAGTAGCGAGATTGTTTTAAGTAAAAGGGTGCATGGAGATATCCTATTGCTTCTTAAGAGTTTCGTGTGATTTAGTCCTAAAGGCTCCTTGGTTTGAGTTCGCAAAGTGAGGTTGCAATCAAAAGAAATTTTCGTTGCTTTCGTTGAGAATCCGTTTGCTTTTCGTGAAGTCCTGTAAAGGTAAATGCTTGTTTTGTGGCTGAGGTCATTTGGATTACATGTTTCATGAGTAGATGAACTATTTCGAACAAATTTGGCGTGTTGAAAAATTTTATTTGTTCTTAAGTAGTTCCGTTGGTGTGGCAAGGTGTTATTAGTTCAAGAACTAATTGTTGTGTTAAAGGAAAGAGTGCAGTAGAGTATTTGATAATTTGAGTCAAGTTTTGTAACTTGTGATTATTTGAATCGTTCCTAAACCTCTTACTCTTTCCGCTCAAGAGATGTCGAGTTTCAATCGCAATGTCTTTCTTTCGTATCGGATGTTATTTGCTATTCTCTCTTGAGGATGTGTGCCTCAGCTGCGAACTTAGTTTTCGTTTTCCAAGATCACCTTTAGCGAATATTTCTTTTGGTTTCTTGGCGGTAGTGGTGAGCAACGCTTTCTGTATGAATGAACTTGTTTTTGTTAGCCTCTTCCTTTTGAGAAAGGATCACGTTTTGTGTTGCGAAGTGTTTGCAAGGAGAAAGTTTGGCAAGCTGTTTGGTGGTGGATGAGTAATCGTAGCAATGATATTTTGCTACCAAGTTAAGCGGAGGAGTAGTAGAATGGGAAATGGTTTTGATCTGTATCCTTGGAGGAAATTGATTCACGAGATGTTTGACTTGAGTAAGTCTGAATAGTGTTACTGGTGGTATAGTGAAATTCTAGAACTTCAATTCGGATTTAAAGGTTGGTGATTATCGGAGGTATGGAAACCTTCATTGAATTTTTAAATGCTTGTAATTGGATAGCATTGCGAGATGGTGTGGATGATGTATTTCAGTTTGAGCATAATTTGATAATGTTTAATTAAGAGGTTTAATCTCTTGAGATATGCGATGAATCGAATTCCAATATTGGAGAAGTTTTACTCCTCGAAGAAGCGGAAGAAATGATGTTTTCTTGGAAAATGATGCGTTTCCTTGCTTCTCGTTTGGGTTTTGTCTTTGTTGATAAGTGTTTTATGCACTTTGAGTTGGGGCCGTGTTGGCATGGTGAATCTTTCGATTCGATTGAGATAAAAGAAATATTTGATTTGAGTATTCAAGCAAATTTCTCTTTTAGTTTCCGTGGTGTTCTTTATAAATTGATTCATTGGAAGTGGAATTGCTTTCTTGATGAATTGTCACATTTGGGTTTTAACCTTTTTGGTGAAGAGTTAACATTGCGTGGTTGCGATGAGAACTCTCTATTTTTCGATTGGATTCTCTTCATCTCCGCAGAGAAGAAATTAGGAAGGCGGCTTATCGCTTTGACCGAATCACGGTACATCTGTGCATGCATAGCGTAAGGTGCGTCTTGGTCTTGAAAGCGGCAGGACCATTCAAAGTTTGAGATTAAGTTAAACACGTTGACCATCGAGTAAGGTCTTACCTTGATCCTCTTCGATGAGTGTACCTAGAAAGTTCAAGTTGATTGTTAGGTCGACGCCGCTTCACATCTTTGCTTTGTGGTTTCTCTATTCAGAGAGAGGTTACTTGGGAGATAGAGTCTCGCATGCGCGAGCAAATATCGAACTTCGTTTGTTTACGTACATGTTAAATCGTTGAATTCAACTCCTTGGAAATTCGTTACGGTATTAGTTGCGGTTAGAATTCGAGGTCGAATCCGATTAAGAGGGTAGAATGTAATACCCCGAAGGTGATTCGGCTTATTAGAAAAAGTTTCGGAAGAGGGGGCTAATCGAAAAACCAGAATCACCTTTTCACCGGGGGGTTTTCTGTGATTTCACAGCAACCTGGGCCTGGGCCACGGCCTAGGAGGGGCCCATGTGGTGGCTGGCCATAAGAGGGGGGGTTCCCACCCCAAACCCTAAACTCCACATTTCTCTCCCCCTCCCACCCTTTGGAGCTGCCGCCCCCCTTCCCCCTTCCCCCTTCCTGTGCACCGCCTTGTGCATCGATTTTGGGTAAGATGCATTCATTTTCTGTCATGTCCATCTCCTATAAAGTTGTAGGTATTGTTCTTAGCTTTCCATAGCCACCGAGATCACGTGATTCCGCCTTACGGTTTAGGAGATATGATTTTTTTAGTGCGTGCTGCTCTGTCTGTCTGACGAGAAGGATCTGTCGGCTTGATCCTAGGTTTTGATTTCGTTAGAGGAATTTTCAGAACCTCCACCCAACTAAGTTATTTTAGCTCTTAAAATTATATTTCCAAGCTGATAAGAATCATTCTCATTGGATCAATAGGTTGAAAGTTACGCCATTTTCTTTATCTCGATCGTATGCGGATAGCGTAGATGGGTTGTGTTTAGCTGTTAATTAGCCCTCTGTTTTGGCCGAATCAGGGGATTCCGCCAACTAATGTTTTGTAGCCTGATCTGTTAAGATTCAGTGAGCACTAGTTTCAGGTCTTTTGGAGTTACAGATAATTAATGGTGATTTTTATAGTATCGCTGCCAGTTTAGCGGTAATCGGGCTGTTGGGTAAACTTGGTAAAAATTGATCCCGTTGTTTGGGTGGGAGAGATAGAGGGGATGGAAGGGATCTTGTAGCAATGTCATATCTTGTTATTCTTATTTCGATTATACATTTGTGTAGGCGGTGAGGCGGTGAGTGGAGGGGCATCTTCGTGTCCTCCTATTACGTCACATCGCGGAAGGCAAGTACCCTATCTTTGTTTGGTGATGTTTCCAATTGTTTGCTTGATGTTGGGATAAATTGTGAATGCCTTTTCTATCCATCCTGATGTTTATTTCATTTCAAGAAGATGATTCTTGTGATTAAAGAATTGGCATTCATTTCAGTTGTTGCATTCCATTACATGCAACTAACTTGTGTGGCATCCTTGATATATTATGTTGTGTGGGAATGCATACTCATACTTGTTTACACATGTTGTTGAATGCCATGTGTCTTTTCCACTAATGTGTGTTATTCATTCATACCATGAGAAATCATCATATTCATTCATAAAATTCATTATGACCACGGAGTGGATTCTTTTAGTAAGTCCCATCAATTCCAAAGTATGGGCATTTGAAAGACCCATCAATTCCGGCATGGGCATTTGAAAACCCACCATTCCAATGTGGGTAGTGTTGACCACTATTCCAATGTGGCAACTTGGACACCGTATGAAACGTTCTTCATACGGTGATTGGGTCCCCGTACTTTTGAAGTCTGAGCTTAAGTGAACACCGCGGGTGTATCACTCGCTATACCATTATAAGTGTGATTAGTCCATTCCTTCAATGCATTCTTTCATTCCATCCATTCATGTATTCATTCCATTCAATCATATATGTGTTCCAAGATTTGTTCGTAATTCAACCTGGATTGTGTTGTCCACTCTATGTTTGATTATTCTTGTATGTACTTGAGTCTTGACTCACCCTTGCTTTGTATGTTTTAATTAGGTAATTGAGGAGAAGACAAGGTGATTTGGTGGGGTAGTTCAGCACACTGCACTTCACTTTTATCCAATCAGAATAATTATTACTACCTTTCAGTCAAGCCAACTTGTTAAATAAATTTCCAGATAGGTAATAATCCAACTTTGGTATTGCTTGACTGTTCGTGGTATTATATCTGTTTATCCATTCTTTTCCATGAATCTGGTGATCGTTTATGGTCATTCTTTAGAAATTATTGTTGATTGAATCTATATAATCCAGCTTTAATACTATTCTTAGTAGTTTGATAGTTTTGCGTGACATCTTGGCTTCCGAATAGCCAGGGTGTTACAGAATCAACCCACGTTGGTGCTATCATAATACCAACTTATAATGAACCAACCTATGGTAACAAAAGATCATGCCAATACAATATGCAAAGTAGGTATAATCAAATGGGTGATTAGCTAAACCCAAAGCATTTAAATAAATACTTAAGGTAGAATGCAATACATTGAATCAAAGTAGTTTTAAAAACTGGGTTCAACATTATCAAATGTATAACCTGCCTTAAAATAAATCCGGGTACTGGTCTTGGTCTTGGTTAACTCCTCCTTCTTCAAAATTCCTCGAAGTAACAATGTCTACTCGCAAACGAAATAAATAAATAAAATAAAATAAAACATAGAGGAAAACTAACTCCAAAAATTAAATAAAAATATCATAAAGATAGAGCTCGAATTTAGATGAATTTAGGAATTTGAATGGGCTCAAACGGAGTTCGGATGAAGAAGATATGACTTCTCGAAGTTCTAAATCTAAAGAAAATACTCAAAAAGGAATTCAAGTACTGTTCACCGAGCATTGTACATCGAGTACTATACACCTAGCATTGTAAAATTCTTTCAACTATGCGTACTCGAAAGGGTTTTGACCACATGATCGGAAGGATTCGACTGCATGGTCATAGGAGGCTATAACTACATGGTCGTAGAAGGCTACAACTAGCTGGTCGTATAAGATTATGACTATCTGATCGTAGAAGGTTACGACTATCTAGTCGTGGAAAGGTCCTACGGTTCACGGGTTCACGGAATAGAGATTTGGCTGGTGTACCCCACATGGCATAGACACAGAGTATGGTGGACTGGGTTTAGAATAGATCGGATCTAGTTTAGAGTTGTGGGGTGCTGACGCGGCTGATCGAGCAGACACGCGGACGGTTCGAGTAGATGTGGTGGGTGAGGTGGTGGACACGTGCACCTACAAGTATATGTGGCACGGCACACGTGCTCACGAGTATACGTGGTAGGACATAGTGGCACGACATAATGACAAGACGACGACGAGACTCGTGTTAAATTGACAACAATGAACGGCGGTGGATGCGCGCACTGGGTAGAACAAGAGTATTGCGCACATACCGGTACTGGTATTGGCACGGAAGGTCGCCGGAGTTGGCCGAAATCGGTGACGAAGCGGTAGAGCAGGTGCGGCTGTTGTCGGCGACAAACACCGGTGACGTCTCGTGGTCGTGAAGGGGTGCTGGAGATAGCTCTTATGAAGGCGAAGACGATGGCGTGGTCGACGAAGACGACGACGCAATATGAAAAAACGAGCAGTGGCGGCGGAAACCCTAAAACTTCCAATGCGGCAGCGCTAAAGCCCGAGGGGTGCGGCGGCTTGGGTTTCGGGATTAGGGTAGGAAGGCGAACTTAGGGGTCCTATTTATAGACCTTGGGTGTACCGGATTTAGAAATCCCCAAATCGAGTCCGAAACGAACATGATGCAATCCTAGAGATAGGGAGGGATACAGGATACGATTGTAACTAAAATGGGTGCGGGACTGATAGAGATAACACTACTACAGAAAACCTTATCACGCGGTTGGAATCGTCATCACAGTTTTTGAACCGTCAATTTTTATATGCGTGATAATAGCGGTTATCCGCAGCGGTTTTTCAAATGCAGTGATAAGTTTAACACGAGCGGTTTTTAATAGAACCGAAATGCAGCGATCTTGAAGTATCCGAGGCGGTTCTATTACCAAACCGTATGTGAATCTTAAATATCACGAGCGGTTCTATTACCAAAGCGTGCATGAATGAAAATATCGCGAGCAGTTCTATTACCAAACCCGTGCGTGATACTTCATAATCGAAGACGGCTTTAATAAAAACCGTGCGTGATACTACATAATCGCTGAGCGGTTTGAGCTAAGAACTGTCAGTGAGGCTTGCATATCGCAGGCGGTTCTTGGTTTAAACCGTCTGTGATATGTCCTTCCACTAACTAGTTTTTGTATTATTTTAGCTAGCCTCGGAATTGCTAGCCATGCCCTCTGAAAACAAACAAGCGAAGCAATGACATCACAGTTATTGTTGACAACTCAAAGTGATCATTTAACTCAAAATCAATTACAAGCGAATAAGTAAAACGACTACATCACAGTTATTGTTGACAACTCAAAGTGTTCATTTAACTCAAAATCAATTAAAAAGAATGTTTGAAGTATTGTCGCTAGAGTTACAAATTGAATTACAACTAGTCAAAGTGAGTTACAATATTGAATCAATTACAACTAGTCGACGACGTGAAACTCTCCATCGGGGTTAACGATTTCCGACTTGATGAAGCTGCAGAGCAACCCTCGAACATGTGTGACCTCGTTCTTCTGGAGTGCTTTTAACTCTAGGTTCAAGTCCTGTCGCTAGCAAGAGTAAAGTAGTAAGAATATATATTTAAATTTATAATTAGAAAATAACTATAGCGAGATTGACCTACATGGGGATCGTGTGTCGTTGAATTAATCAATAGCCGCATATGATGGCATCATAGAATGCGCATAGGTGATCTTGTTTTTGCTGGCGGCCCTTGCAAAAATGGATATACATATATAGGTACAGTCAGTTCGAGACGCAATATTTACGGAGTATGATATATTATTATTGTGTTGTATCGCGTACCGGAAATCGCATCTTGTGGGTTAGTGTGGCGCTCGTTCCCTTGTATAATCCTCCCTCGACAACATAGCCGATGAACGCCCTACATGATTCCAAAAGTTATCCTCGTCCATTTCAAATGAAGGAAGACTACAATACAATTATGTGCGGAGGAAATGATCGTACCTTTCGAGTATTCCTTTAAGAAGGGTGAAGTCATGGTTTTTGTTGAGTAGAGAATCAAGGTACAATACCATGTTCCTCTTTGGCACAATAATCACAAGAATCCAGTGGAACCTACTCATGTATGTCGCTATAGTCATAAACCTATATATGTTCAAACGAATTTTGTGTAGCAAGTAGTGAAGCACTTACTTACGGTTATCGGCACCATTATGTACTCCTTGCCGTTACGAGCAAGCAATCCCATTTTATGTAATTCTCGGCGTAGGATGCGTCTTGGTTTATTGTTTGCTCTGAGATCACGTGCGGGTCGAGAAACCCACCGGTTCGTTGATTCGACGGGCACATTTCATAATGTATCTGTACGTAAGGAATGAGTTGTGATATTTATCGCTATCACGTGAGTGTAGAAATTGATTGTACACACTTACAATGTCCAACATCGTAGAAGTGGCGTCGAGGCGGTTAGATTGTATAGGTCGAATAAGTCCTCGAAGCCCACGACAAGTGGCCCGCCTCGTGATGAAAATGCTCGCTCCGTGTCGGCTGATTCCAGATGGATCCCTCCTCTTGGGTCTTGCGCATGTACCACTCATGCAAAGATTGACAAGCTAGTCCGAGCGGTTAGTTCTTTGTCGAGACCAGCGGATATCAAGGAGTATTGCGGGCTTGGCGGTAGCTTGAATCTTCTTCGATGTCGATTTGCGTAATGGGAGCGCTGCGATGCGTCTTCTCTGGAGATGACTCAGGGACTGATATGGTGACACGCTTGTCTTGTCCCTTCGGCGTCTTCTCGACGGGAACCGATGAGGCGGGCTTCTGAAGCGAAGGCTGGGGCGGACTCATCGAGGGTCCTATTGGAGAGGCGGTAGTCGTGGCGATATCGCATCACTGCAGGTCGAGCGATGTCCTTCTTGGGCCACTGGATAAAAGTGTGCACGACATCCCCTAGTGTTGTGATTTCTTCGTTCGGGGGAATTTCCAGTGGGATGGCCATGAAATTGTCATGTACCATGTCCACCTGCACCCTGGCGTAACCTGCGCCCGGTGGGTATAAACCGTTGCCTTGCCTCTTCTGGTATGGATACACCATACCCGCCCACCTCAATAGCAATCGACCCAACCATCCTCACTTGGAGCTTGCGGGCGTCGGCTCCTACAAAGCGGTACACAATTAGCTAAGGCGTCCTATATGTCTATATTTGGAGCATTCCAGAGATGTACATTACCTCGATGTAAATCGATCGGTAATTGCACATCGTCATGTCGAGTATGTGTGGGCGGCGCTACTCCGATGTTGAGGAGGACTTGCTCCCAAATTAACGAGGCGGCTTGCGCCCTCATGAGTTCATTTACTTGGTTACGTAAACTTGTTATTTGTCCTTGAAATTTTTCAATAATGACATGTTCGGTAGGCGCCGTCTTGGTCCTTGGATCTCTTCCTACTCCTATATGTGGCGGAGTCGTGTGGAATCCATCCCTCCAAGATACGTAAACCCCAGCGCCTCGCGTGCGACCGGGTGCTCCTTGTTTCCCGGGGCGTAGATAGTACATCCTTCTCCTGTCCACTTCGAGGAACCTTGGGAAGATGCTGGAAGTCAATGCTTCTGCAAGAGGACATCATGTTATTATAGACACCATGAAGTTATGGACTTATTAACAACTAAGTGGTTCGACATATTTACGAGCGTTGGGACCTTTGCCGCAAATGCTGCTGGTTTGCGAAAGAGATCTTTGCCCGAAGGCGTGGTGATGCCCTCGCTCTTAACCGGGCTCGGCGTGCTCGTCGAGATCGACAAGCGGTCGGCGGCGGTCTCGTCCTCCGCCGCCCGCTTCGTGGCTTTACCGCGTACCAGTGCCGTGCCGAGTTTGTGGGGTGAGTGTTTTGGGCTGGAGAGCTCACGTGCGTCGCACTTTGCTCTGAAATTGGCCGTCGTCTTCATCGCACGAAGGCATCCCATGTATCCCGCGACAAGAAAGGATACTTTGTGAAGGCGTCCACCGGTGTTCACATCTGCGTGACAAGCGGGCTCTTGAAGGTCCTCCGCGTGGCACATCGCGACGCGGCGTGCCATCGCACACGTGTATGGTGCGCCGGGGAAAGTGAGCGAGGCGTAAAGCTTCGATCCACAACCGGGTCTCTCTGTACATCCGTCGGACACTTCGAGTTGGGGTGGTTATGGGGACCCGTTCCTTACAAGTACCCATGACGGTCGAGAATCTCATAGCGCTTTCTTGGGACTCGGCGGGATCCCGGCGTCAGCGACCTCCGTGATCGTCATGCGGCCGAGGGCAATTTGGATATTCCTCGCCTTCTCGCTGCGTACCACCTTGATCGGAGATCCGGGCGCATTTGGCGGCGTCGATGATGGCGAAGAAGAGTGCCTCTCGCCATCTCGCTTACTTGCTATCTATATAAGTTACGCACGCAATTATTACATGGTATATAATATATGAGAAATTGCACAAAAATATAAACAAATATAATCAACGTTTGCCATCTCGAGTAAAATAAAATAAATTGCCGTCGATGTACCATAAGAATCATCACGGTTCCCGTGTTTATCCAGTTAGTCGGCACCTAAGTATCGAGACTACCACACCAACCTAGGTTAACAAGCATCTTGGTTTTCAAGTCACCTAGGCTAACCTGCATTAGTCGAGACCGGATACCCATTATACCTAGGCCAACCTAGTAAATCGGCAAATCTTACTTCCATAGATTTTCATCATTGGCACTATACCTCAAGTTTGAGATCGAAAATTAATTAAGAAAACACAACCACGCTACCAACTAGGATCGATGTTTATTAAGAAAACATAGTAAAATGTTGATCAAGAGCCGACAACTACAAGAGAGATTTTTCTTAATAAATGCAGAAAAGTGAATGAAATGAAATACAATAGATTATAAACTAAAATTCTCACCTCTATGACAATAGTAAACCTCTTGTTAGTGCTCTGTTGCTCGAAGAATCGATTCAATCACTTGAGAAGAACCGAATCTAAAACACAAAAATCCAATAAATAGCAAGAAAATACGGAAGAGCAAACATAAAAAAATGCATGATCAATGTCTTAATGCATACTTAACAACATGCTTAAGTTATACCTTACTCAAGGACAATACCCCATATATAATAGTTGCTACCACATGATAATGAATTTAATGGTTTAGTAAAGCATTTCAATTTCAGATTTTGAGCTGGGCCGAATGGACTAAGTGAATTGTCACTTTGCGGTGAAAAAAAATTATATTACTCAAGTCTCACTAAGTCATTAGGGATAGTGACCTAACTTATCCCTTACTCCCTACTAGAAGGAATAAAGGAGTAAAAGACACGCAGTTAATGAGCCATGATTTTAAGCAAAATGATATCATTGATTAATTCATGGCTAAATGAGTAATAATTAAAGTTCATCTCAACACTTACCACCACTAGCAAGCATTGACCATTCGGTTAAAACATGGCTCTGATGTCATTTGTAACCAAAGCTGAAATCGGGATGATTAGAGAATGAATGCTTGTTGATTCACTAAACCATGATAAATGAACATTTCTAATGACGTTATAGCTAGATGAGTAGTAGTTAAAGTTTAACTCATCATTAATCATTAGATAACACTCAAGAACAGATTTCAGTTTGAGTGGACTTAGAGATTACATCCTGAAGCTGAAACAGGACAGATTAAAGATAAAAGATTTAATGCTCCAATAGACTATCACAAAATGGTATACTTGATGGAGCTACAGCTAGATAAGTACAACTACAAGTCTAACTTATCACTTAACATTTGCTAACACTAAAATCAAATTTTTGTTTGAAGCTGAAGCTATAGCTTTTGATTTGCAAAAACCAAAAACAGAGCAGGTTCACAACAGTAAGCTTGCTGCTATGTTGGGTTATGAGAAAATGATATTTCGGATTAAGTTACAGTTAAAGGAGTATAATTTAAAGTCTAATTCCTCACCAAAATTAGCTAGCACTTATTATGATTTGGTTCACACGAATTATAGTTTTGAGTCAAATGACTCTCCAATGGAGCTAAAGCTAAACCTGGGAGTAGAGAATACCTAGACCTACCCTTGCTAACACTAAAAGATCCAAGTAGCAGAAAAAGAACAGGCTAAAACTTTTGTCGGTTCAGCTCACTGAAATGACAAGACATTGAATTTTTGCCCAAACCGATTTGGAGACAATAAGAATCAAAAGCATTGCCGCTTATGATAATAGGGTTTAGTTAAAGCCTAAATAAGCTGAAAAGATGACAAGAGAAACTCGAATCGGCTTACCTTCGTGGTGCTTGGGAGGAGCTCGGGAGGAGGTGGCGCCGGGTCGGGGAGGAGGTGGCGCCGGGCCGGGTCGTGGAGGAGCTCGGAGGAGGCGGCGGGGTGGGAGGCGCGCAGAGGTCTGGGAGGCGCGCAGAGGTCGGGATGGCGGCGCCGAGGTCGGGGAGGCGGCGAGGTCGGGGCGGCGGTGGCGGCGAAGGCGAAAGATCGCGAGACCTAAGGGGCGTGGTGGTGAAACCCTATCGGTTGCTCCTTTAAAGAACAACATCACGAGACGGTTCTCGAGGAACCGTGCATGATCCTATCTGAGCGGTTCCCTCGAGAACCGTCTCGTGATGTTGTTCTTTAAAGGAGCAACCGATAGGGTTTCGAGGTTTAGGGTTTAGGTGTCGAACCCGGAGCGAAGGATCCGAATTCTCGTGTTCATACACTAGTCCAGATTTCCGGTGTACACAGTCACAAAATGTTATCACAAACATATCCAGCGTGTATATTAATAAGCATAGAGTTTATTACAACTGGGGCCGGAGGCCAAATAAAATATTAAGCGGAAGCAAAATATAATGGTAAGCCACACGATCGCCGCGATGCAGTAAATGCGGAGGTCATGACCTAATCGTCCTGCTCCTCACCTTACGGATAGCATCTTCTCCGAATAATAATATTAAGAAGAGTGAGCACTACAAGCTGTGCTCTCAAATTACACCAATCTGAAATTTAGAATGCATGCATAAGTTATTCAAAGGAAGGTTATAGGGTTCATTTGCATAAATCACATTTTGGTTTAAATAGTTATACTAAGTTTCAAGGCACATTTTCATTTCCTAACTAAAATCAGATTTAAAATTTATCATTTTATAGTGGATAACCTCCATATGAAACATGGTGAAGGATACCCTCCTATCACAAGGCTACCCGCTTAAATTTACCACAAGGATTATCCATCCTCAAATCATGTCCAAAGTTATTTTAAAACCAAAACAAATATAACTTAGAGTGGCTTTGCTCAGCATGTCCATAACCGTGGACACGGCTATTCGAATAGATTTACACTCTGCGGAGGTGGTACAACTTTACCCACACGAGATAATTTGCAGTTATGTCGGCCAATACACGCTTCCTTAGGCGTGTGGTGGGCAATTATCACAAGGCGTTTCAATGCACTACCTCAATACCAATATGCGCTAAGGTTTCACTTCCATTAGGCTAACCACCTCCGGAAGCCCCTCTTGCGCTAAGTGGGAATAAAGTCTAATCGACACCCACACAACAAAAATGTCATAAACAATCTTGAGGTAATACAAATTATTAAGCCCGGTTACGCCCATACTGAACATGTGGTAATCTGGTGGAGCTTTTGCAAGATCGGCTCAAAGGCGGTCCTTAATCTACTTGGGCAACTTTCAATAAAAACCACAGGTCTCGGCCCTAACAGACAGCCGTGCATAAACCTGCACCCACCAACGGTCCATGTTTGCCCAAGTACAAACCAATTTCTTTTATTTTTATAATTTTCAAAGACATTTGCAAAAGTCCACCATGACAAAGCAATGTCATAGGCTTTTTATCAATTTATGAAATTTTGGCTAAATTCTCCCAAAGTCAAATATTTCATGGTCTAAGCATTTGCTATGCAGATATTTATTTTTAAATTCATTTGACTAAGGTTACAAGGAATTGATAATACAACAATCAAATTTGTCTATACAAAGGAATTGGAATAATTAAATATTTAAAACAGGAATTTAAAATAATTAAATACAATTATGCATGCAATAATAATTTAAAACAAGAATTAAATAATTTTAAATATTGGGGGCAAAATGGTCAATGGTGTAACTTGCCTTGTTCAAATTCCTGGTATTCTACTTCTTCAATAGGGTCAAGCTCTAGAGAGTCGTCAAAATCTATCTGTGAAAATATTCCAAATTCAAGCGAATTCAAATGAACACAAATAAATTCAAATGAAAATTCAAATTAACTCCAAATTAAATAATTTTGGTTTAGTTAGCTAGATCTTGATTTTATACAAATTTAGAAATTTGAATCACCTAAATCGGAGTTTGTATGAAGAAATACGAGCTCCTAGAAGTTTAAAACCTAAATTAAATCCTAAAATCAGAATTTCCGATTTTCCCGAATCAAATTTCTAAAGGAAATTCTATTTATTGCATAAGCATGCGCCGTGTGACTGCCTTCGAGCCCGACAAGTGGGCCCGCACAAGATGGGTGAGTCCACGGCGCAAGTCCACAGTGGACTCGGTGCCACGTCTGAAAGGCATTTGTCTTTGGCCTGTATTCTACATGTTGTGACCTGTGCCACGACGGCTACCGCTTGGCTGCCACGCATGAAGCGGTGAGGTGGCGCTGTGGTGGTCGACCACGTCGGCGCCGGAGAGAGGAGGCTTCGAGGCAGGAGTACCGGCGATTAGCGGCCGCGGCGAGCTCCGGTGGTGCGCGCAGAGATAGAGGGAGGACGGCTGGTTCGGCGCTACTGGCGACGCGAGGGCGTGGGGAAGATGGTCGGCGACGGCGAGGCGGCGGTGAGGTTCGATCGTTGGCGGCGAAGGAGCTCCGCGACGTTAGAGTGCGAGGTGCGCACGAGTTGTGATCTTGAGGCGGCGGTTGGTGCGATCGAGGCGGCCGGAGGTTCACCGGTGGCGGCGCTAGAGCGATGGAGCACAGCTCGGCCGGCGAGAGAAGAGCCAAAATGCGCGGCGGGAGCGAGGAGGCGAGGAGTTGGGGCAAAAGCTTGAGGGAGTAGAGGCGCACTGGTGCTCCCTTTTATAGGGCGAGGGCGAGGCCGGAGATGGAGATCGGGGCGAGTGGCAATGGCGTTCTTGGAGGTGAGGCGGCGTTCATAAATGAGTTTTTAAGCGAGTAAAGCGGGAACGAACGCGGTGGAACGGCGCTTTCATGCGCTGTGATGGCGAGAGAAATGGGGAGGAATCACGGAGTGAAGAGCTCGGCGTGCGGTAATGGCGGCGAGAGCGGCGGTGCGGGGAGAAGAAGAGGCGGGAAGGCGACATGCAGTGCCAGGCCCCACGGACAATGAGACGAGAGAGAGGAGAGAGCGCGGGCGATTGATTGTCGGCCGTCCGATTTTGATCGGACGGCCAGCGTTGCTCAGCGCTCAGGGAGAGTTAGGCGAGACGCAGCGACAAGATCTTGGGCTTGACCCGATCTTATGTAGAATTTTAAATTCTTTTTCAATTGATTTAATTCCAGAAATTCAAATAGGCTTTAGAAAATAGTAAATGAAGTCCAAAAATTTTGAGAAAATTCACAGAAATTCTATGAGGTATTCTGGACTTAAATAAATTAATTCCAACTTTTAGTTGGTAATAGATTTTGCACATAAATTCTTTTAGCCTCAATATACTTTAGGGAAAAGTTTTTAAAATTTCCAGAAAATCCACAAAAATTAATAAAGTCTTATTTTTAACTGAAATTGAAATTTTGGGCTGTTACATAGGGTATAGCCAAAGATTTCCTGGAGAATGGTATAACCAAAGATTTACGTTCCCTATATATGGAACATGCAAACATGGTATAGCCAAAGATTATTTACTGTTCCATACTTCTAATCATACGATTATTGATGATATATAGTGATAAAGAGTTGCTCCGTGCCATCATAATCGTTGCGGAGTCGGCAAATGCCATCACAATCGGACCTCATGATTTGACTTTGTATTTAACTTTGTGAAATCAAAGCTCCATAAACTCATTTTGTTGATTTGAGCATTACAATGAACATCAACTCCAAATGAAGTGAAACCAATTTAATTTGATACTCCGTACATTACAATGAACATCCACATTGTCATCAATATTAAAGATCATAAGTCCATAACACATTAACACATGACAATGGAATAAATTAGTTAATTACAATGGAGTAAATTCTTAATTAAAATATAGCCCTTCATGATGATCGACGCGCATATAGCTAGCTTCCTCTTTGGGTTATTCCTCGAGCGATCTTAGTCTCCGAAAGGTGGCAACTCGTCAAATTGATTGTATTCTTCCTCGTCCACTACATTCTCAACTCCGACAATCCTCCTTTTTCCATGAAGAACTACGTGGCGCTTCTTATTTGCTGGGTCGGTTACATAGAAGACTTGAACAACTTGGTTGCTTGATCACGAATGGTTCGTCTTTGTATTCGACACGTTCGAGGTCCCACGAGTGACGCCGTACTTGTCGACCTTCACTGTGGGAGATGGACCCAACAAGCACGAAATAGGGGATCTTGAAAAGCACGTAGTCGATCTCCCATATCTCCTCTATTTGCCCATAATACGAGCTCCTCGGCCCATCGGTCTTGAATGCATCTATCACGGACACATTGATACCTTTGTGCTCTTCCTATCTGTTTTGCCGTATAAAATGTGTACCCATTTATGTCGTATCCTTGCCATGTGACAATTGTAAAATGTGGCCCTCTTGCCAACCATAGCGTATCATCACTTGGCGACCTCAGAGTGATTCGCACCTTTAACCATTCGTTGAGCAAGCGGTTGTGCTCTCGTGATCCAAACCTCCGACCGTGCGGATTACATTGGCGTACCATGTCTTTGTGCTCGTCGATGTGCGGGGACACTTGGGTCATGTGTTGCAAGACCGTGAAATGGGCTTGCGTGCGTATCGGATCGGGAGTGATTGATTTCCTTCCGATGGTCCGATACCATCCGGTCTCCCCTCATGGCGAGATAGAGGCACACCAATCGGATCCACGAGCCATGTAGTCGACGAGAACTCAATGACCTCTTCCGTTGCATAACCTTCGATGATCGCCCTCGGTCGAGATCGATTCCGTCGTAGGACTTGAGAATTCCCATGTACCTCTCGAGCGGGTACATATGGCGAGAAACACAGGGCGCATATCTTTATCTCTTTCACACGGTGAACAATGAGATGGACCATGATATCAAAAATGACGGAGGAAATACATCTCAAGATGACACGAGTCGTCACTACCTCGGCTGCAGAGCATCTAGTCCTTGGGGATCGATGACCTTTCGAGCAATTGAGTTGAAGAAATAACACGACCTCAAGATTGCCACTCGGACCTTGTTCGGCAAGATACTCCTAATTACAACAGAAGCATTTGTGTCATCGACACGACAATCATGCGACTTCATACCAATGAATTTCAAATCTTGCATAGAAACAAGTTTGTTAATGTTAGCGGAGTAACAGACGGGACTTTTACACGTGCAAGCTCAGCACGATTTATTTCTCTCGGCCTTGGGCCAGTGTAGCAATTTGGGGAAGAATGCGTTCGTCTGTATCGGTCTCTTTCGGTGCTAACTCGGTCCTTATATTCATATCGACCAAGTCACGCGCGTGCGTTAACACCATCCTTTGTTTTGCCACTAATGTTCAACAAGAGACCAATCAAGCTATCACATACATTCTTCTCTCGTGCATAACGTCGATGCGATGGCGAACTTCTAAGTACTCCCAATAAGGCAAGTCCCAAAAATTGACCGCTTCTTCGGATGTTCTTCTCACGGGTTCTTAATTTACGTCCCTTCCCAAGCACAACATCGATATCCTTAACCATATCATAGACCTCTTTCCCACTAAAAGCCCTTGAAGCTGAACCGTCTTCCTTATTTCCGTCGAATTGTTTCTTCATCTTGCGGTATGGGTGACTCCTCGGAAGGAACCTACGGTGACGCATATATACGATTTCTTGCGAGTTGTTCGACCATACACTCTCCGTAGCATCTAAGCGGTGCGGATGGGCTTTGGCTCCTTTTGTCTTTGGCTTCCGACAAGTTACCAAAGGCGGGAAAATCATTGATGGTGCGAGAACAACATGGCGCGTAAAGTGAAGTTCTCTCGTTTGTCGCATCCCATACCTGTACCCCTTCGTTCCACAGTGTCACAAGATCTTTCAGCAATGGTGCTAGGTACACATCAATATCATTCCCAGGTTGCTTCGGCCCTTGGATAAGTAGTGACATCAAAATGTACTTCCGCTTCATACAGAGCCAAGAAGGAAGGTTGTACATACATAGATTCACGGGCCAGGTGCTATGTCGGCTGCTCATGTTACCGAAAGGATTCATTTCATCCGTACTCAACCCTAACCTTATGTTCCTCGGTTCCGCACCGAACTCTTCGAAGCTCCGATCGAAGTTTCTCCCGGGCGTAATCGGCATGGTGTCTTAGCTTTCCATCTCTCTTACGCTCCTCCGAGTGCCAACGACAATCTTGCCTCCTTTGGGTTCGCAAATAAGCGCTTCAAGCGTGGGATTCTGAGCGAGATACCACAACATCTTAGTAGGAGGTCCTTACTTCACCTTAGCGATATTTTGGCGCTTGTATCGGGATGCTTTGCACACGGACAATAATGCATGTCTGCATACTCTTTACTGTAGAGGATACAATCGTTCGGACATGCATGTATTCTTTCTACTTCCATTCCCAATGGGCAAATAACCTTCTTTGCTTGATAGGTGGTCTTTGGGCAACACGTTTCCCTCGGAAGGATGTCCGCTAGGAGACCTAACAACGCCGTGAAACTCTTATCGGACCAACTATTGCTTGCCTTCAATTTCAGCGGTTCAAGCACGGTTGACAACCTTGTGTATTCGGTTTGCGGCCGAGGAACAAAGGTCTCACCGAGTCCTCCCTTAAGCCCTCGAATTTACAAAACTCTCTCTCACTTTAGTTCTCTTCGCATCGCGTAGCATCGATCCAGTTGTCATCGTGCCCCTATCCTCATCAAAAGCACGATCCACATCCGGCAAATCGTTGACTTCCTCGGCGATGTCGTCATTATTAACTTCGGTATAATCGCTCTTCACCGTGGTGGTCCAACATGTATACCCTTTTTGAAACCCCTTGAATCAAGTGCGCTTCGATCTGCGCGTTGTTAAACATCTTCATATTACGCAATCAATGCAGACGATTACATAAAATTTATCCCTTCTTCAACATATCACCTTTCGTGGCTCTTCTAAAAGCAACCACGCCATTAATGTAATCTTGACTCACACGGTTCACACCGTACATCCGATTCGATCCATCTACACTACGCATGTAACAAATTAGTGTCAAATTGATTAGCGATTAATTTATAGCAAACATAAAGGGTTATAGATCGTTACCCTCGGAGCTCACGAAGAAAATATCTAATATCTCTCGATAATCCCTACCTCTCGACACGATATCTATCTCAATTGAACAATCATGCAACCCAAATATAGGCATCATCTCATACAACACTTATTAACCTAAAATACGGAACCGTAAATGCAATATTGCTTGACCCAAACCCCACCGCATGTGAACCGGTGTGTAAATTTTATTTTTAAGCCAATTAATTATCCTAACTCAAATTTTAGTGATTATTAGACCTAATTCAGTTTTATTAAGTTACCACTCCTAAGTCAAATTTTAGTTCATTAGTTATAAGGAAACCATTATTCAAAACTAAGATTTGCAGGGCTTCTCAATATTAATTCACAGTTAGCATGTACACTATGTTTTCTCCTTTCTTTTAGTCAATGCATTAACACACAATACAATGCCAAGTCCACAAGCGATTGGAGGAGCTCATACCGATATTAGAGGAGGAGCGCGAGTTGGAGGAGCTAGAGGCGAGGAAGTGGCGCTGGAGCGGTAGACACCGGTAGTGCGGCTGAGGGATGTTTCGGCTCAATTTATATGAAGCACAGGAAATCACAGACGGTTCTATTTGTAACAAATGCAGTGATAATAAATATCACGCGGTTACGAAAATAGACCGTCATGTAATATCCTGACGGTTCTATTTCATAACCGTCGTGATAATTACTATCACGAGCGGTTCGAAATAGAAACCGTCGTGATAGGCTAACGCTAAAACAAAGCGAGACAGACCCAACACGACGGTTCCAAAGGCTATGCGTGATGGGCCGTCTGCTATAGCCTCTTTTGTAGTAGTGTAAGATCCTACGCATTTTCTAGATAGGGTTTATCTGGAGATATCTCGTGGTCGTACGCGGCATCGAGCTCGACAATGGCAGAAGTGATCGAAGGCGACGACTCCGCGAGAAAGATGACGGGAAGGGGCTACGAGCACCTGACAAACTGACCCACCGGGCAAAGAGACAATGGAGCGGCGCGTGGCACACGAGCGGGCTGGTGCGCAGAGAAGGGCTGGAAAAGATTGGGCTTCGGCCCAACACTGCTATGATATTTTAAATAGATTTTTCTTTTTAGAAATTACATAAAAGGCAAATAGCAAATGAACTAGAAAAATTTCTAGAAAAATCTAAAAAATATATCTAAGCACATAGAACTCAAATAAAATAGTTTTGACAGTTGTTAAGATTGTCATTAATCATATTAAATTATTTTGATATTGAAAGTCCATGTTAAGTTTTATTAAAATTCAAATAAAATCCAAATGTTGAATTTCCCAACTACGAACTATTTAAAATATTTTTAAAGATGAGAAAATTAGGATGTTACATTGTGGCCATGTAGGGCTTAGATCAGGAGTGAGTCATAGTTACAGAGTTACAATTAAGTCCCAAACAATCTATACTATGATCATATTGTTTGAAGGAGATTACTTAAGCGATAATCCAACACTTTTTTTTGGAAGAAACAAAATGCCAGGCTGAGATCACCGGATGTGAGTAAAAGCTTTTATGATAATTCAGAACCTTTGCTACATTTTGCTGTCACTAAATGAAGAACTAGAGAGGCATCATTTGTTTCCTGCCAACGTATGGACATAAGGTATTATCTACTCTTTGTGAACATATTTTTTTCACATGTTTAGATCTAAATTTGTAATGTCTCTTTCTTCATTTGGTGGTTGGCGGTGTAGATCCCCTTTGCATGTGTTTAAGAACTAAGAAATGGAAACCAATTCTAGTTTCTAGGGCCTAAAGAATGTACCCTCATGAGCACCACACTGGCTTTACCCTGTTCCCATAGTGAGCTTATTCCCAAGTTAGTTCGTTTGCTTAATAATATTACTAATAGGCCAATCAACTACTTTCAGGTTTTCTGGTTCCTTTGCTGAGCTATTGCTATATGTACAACTGATAGATAAATGTTAGACATTGTAGAGAAAATTAAGGTATATTTACTTAGTATCATGCATGCAATAGCTTTGCTGCGTTGGCATGTCCCTTGGGGTCGAACACCAGTACGATTAGTGGATAATAAGCCATTCTGTGAATCCAAATAGGAAACTCTTCGGTCTTATTCTGTTGATAAACCATGTGTTGTGGAATTAACATTTTTAGTGCAGCATATGCATATGAGTATGTCACGGTTAAGTCAGAAATAACTCCCTGTATTGCTCAAATATGTAGAGTGAATAGGGATACTTTCAGGACGGACTGAAATTAGACCGCGGTATGGCTTTTGTTGGGAAAAATGTGCTACATCTTTATCCTATCTTTGAAAAGCGTGCTTTCTGCTTAACCTGGTTACAAGAGTCCATGATTATCCGAATTTTTTAATTATTAATTAACTCTTTTTTAAATTTTATTTTAAACTTAACCCGCGAACTTTATTTCCAATTCTGACCCCTTTAGTTACGGTATTGTTTGGTCAGTGGCGTGATAGAAAGTGATGTTTTAGCGAACTTATCCTATAACGTGACAATGTTGTTTTGTCACGTCACAAGTGGTGGCGTAACCAAAGGAGTTAAAATTAGAAATAAAGTTTGCGGGGAGTTAACTTTAAAATAAAAATTTTAAAAAGGTTAATTAATAAAGAAAACATGCCTTTAAGGGGATTACATGGAAATCTCATATGATGCTTTTTAAAGGTAAATCTCATATGTTGTTGGTTACAACATTGGGAACAGAATTTTTTTGTTGAGCTTTTATTTGTTTACTTGGTCTGCTCTCTTTATTTCCTTATTTTGAATCATTTGAGAGAATGTCCTTTTAAAAATGCAATTTTAGTATTTTTCTTTTATAAAACCTTTCTATTATGTTCCGCACAACGAATCATGGGTGCACCTATTTCAGTATAGCCTAGAGGTTACAAATAAAGCCATTGGCGATATCAGACATAAGCGCACCATTCTACCAGACGAAATCAAATGCTGTTGCACTCAAATGAAGGTTTCCTTCCAATACGTATAACTGCTGGGAAACTGAAAGACTGAGCCAAACAAACTGTCCATCATCTACACAGGGCAGAATCCTCCTGCAACAGCACACGAATTTCTTGCAACCAGGGTCGCTCATCCAACTGATCCACCACATGGGAGTGTTATCCACCACGAATTTCTATCACTCGTTTCTATTCATCAATCAGTTACAACGTATTTTTTTTTGTTACAACGTATTTTTTGTTTCTTCTACACGTATTTTCTTTCCATTACAGCATTGCTAATACAAAATCCGCTTTCCTGCAAGAATAGTGCTCACAAATAGATAACTCAAGGACAAGTGTTTTGTTATGTGCACTGTATACATATGTCCATATATGCAAATACTTTGGTCTATGCAAGCAGCAAGACTCAGCCAGCTGCTCAAGCCATTCCAGACATTGTATTAAAACTTATGCATCTGAATGCACATTTCAATCTAAAACATCAACTTATGTATTGTCCATATTTCGTATGCAAACTCTGCATATCTTCTGAAATATATGTACATATAGCAATATTTTTGAACTTGCGTGTCTCCACATGTATGCATCATCAATCGCCATACGTCATAAATCGCTAAGCCGAATAAAGCCCTGCATTCATAAGCAGCACGAAGATGTACACCTGTATAAACGTACGGCTCCCCTATGCATAACGAAGACCAATGCAGACGTCACATAATGAACGGGCGCCGCCTGTCCATCTGGTAGTCCTAACTTGGTTACCTCTAACCCTGCATCTGGCAAGCAAGGCTGCTTTGTACTTGAATTGCAATGGCATTAAGGTAGATAAACCCACCGGCCTCTCATGAATTCTGATTTTGCAGGCCTCTTTTCTGCCCCCACAGAATTCTTTCCTGATCCCACGGGATACGAACCTCCTTTCGCAGTCGACTATGTACATACGCTTCGATGAGTGAAATTTCTCTCTTTTCTTAGTCCCCTGCAATCATGAACACACAATGTCAGTAAGCTAAATAGCTCCACAAGTGTTCACAACTTCTGAAACCTCTCCTTTCTGTGCTAGAACTTCTGAAACTTGTCAATGTTCAGAACAAAACCTGCGGTTTCGACACTTCCTCGCCACCGGCGTCAGCAACCGCATCGTTCTTCTTCCCGTTCTGCTCGGTCTGGTGAGAAGGTTTAGCTCTTGCCGTGGTACACCCGCACCGTGTAGTCCCGCCTGAAGCCGTACTTGCACAGGTGCAGCTGCATGTCGAACTTGGACCGCGGCCGGGTGTTGCCGCAGTGCGCGCAGGGGCGCAGCACGCGGTTGACGTACCTGCTCTGAGGCCAGCGACAGAGCCAATTTTTTTTTTTACATGGACGGTTATACGCTGGTAATTAAGTATCGAGGGGTGTCAAATAAAAATATCTTACTATTTTATATAAATAAATTAAGAACTATATAAAGAATTTTATCAATAGTAAACTACGTAAAGAGTTCCGTCGACACCGTAAGAGGATCAGGGCTTTCCTGTGGCCACGCAGCCTTCGCAAAATCCTAGTGGAAGCTCAGGCGTGTGTGTCCTCCCTTTTACCCAGAGTGAAATCGGTAAATACATGAACGCACGTATTTTCTCTGAAAGGGGCAAACACACACAGATCGTGCAATCATGCTGTTGCAGTTACATAGAGAGACGCTCATATAAACCGTTTCAGACAATGTTGCTGCAATCCGATTGGACTTATCAAGAATCCCGTAGGTACGTACACTGGTAATTAACTCGGTATGCCCAATGGTCGTGGATTAACAAGCATCGGCATTCTTGGCAAGTGTTGGGGAGTCACACGCCCTTGGCCTGGATTCGAACAGGTGTAAAACACCATTCTCTTCTGATGAAAAGCATCTGCATCTTCCTTCCCCCGAAAACGGCAAGCCACAGCCGTAGCAGAATACAGTGCCGCACCTGCAAATCACAAGGACAGACGGAGGGTTAGTGCGATAATTCATCTTACAAAGGCCGTTAACACTAACATTATCGTTTGTTTCCTCGCAAAAGAAAAAACATTATCCTCTGTTGCAATTATCACCACATTAAAAAATGATCAATTAACGTAGGCCTAAATAAAAAAAAGTTCAGTCTTGAGAAGATCGGTCAACGGTCAGGTCAGGCATGGCGTTCAAGTCAGTCAACTTAAGAATTTCAGATGCGCGTACACTTCACACCAGCAAGACAATGGTAAATTTTGAAGATTGAACACTTGCACTAACCTTCAATTCACAATCCTAAGCAAAAACTAGCAAGTGAAAGCCAAATTGAAGAGTAGTAATACTAAGTTGTTAATTACCTGCATACCATGCGGTTGCACCCCTCGATCTTCTCGATCATGGCGCGGCAGCTCGGGCAGCGCCTCCAGCTTCGGCCCTCGGCGAGTCGGGCCAGCACGCACCCATCGCCGCCGCCGCCGTGGCGGTCGTCCCACGGCTCCTCGCACTGCAGGCAGAACGCACGCAAGCAGCCGGGGCACGCCGCCTTGGACATGGCGCCCAAGGCAACGGCGTCGAGCACCACCAGCTGGCCGCAGTCCCGGTAGTAGGGGCAGCGCGCGCGAGCGGGCCCGACGGCGCGCTCGCAGAGCGCGACGCACCAGGCGTCGAAGACGTCGATGTCGAGCAGCTTCTTGCAGGCCTCCGGGTGCATAACGCCGCCGTCGGGGCAGTCGCCGGCCGGGCAGCGGACGGGCACCGCGCCCTCCGCGACGCGGCTCTCGATGTGGCCGACGATGCAGGCGACGCAGAACTCGTGCGCGCACGCGTCGGCGGCGCGGAACCGGTCGAACACGAGCTTGCACTCCATGCAGATTTCGCAGTAGAACCGCCCGATCTCCTCGTCGCTGAGCGGCGCCACGCGGGCGCGCGCCGACGACGGCCCGGGCATGGAGCCCCGGATGAGCTCCCGCAGGTACGGGTCGTCGTCGGCGCGGGCGGCGTGGATGAGGCCCACCGGGACGTCTTGGCCGTGTTGTTGCGCCGCGTTCGCCATGGGAGTGGTGAGGTGGCTTGGTGACAAACTGACAAATTAAGAAGTGGGACTCGTCTTTGTGCAAGTCGTCGGTGGTTGCATTTTCTTTGTGCAGGTGCGCTCGCTTTTGGTTGGTGAATAGGAATGGGAATAGAGCTTACGAGGGAAGCTACCCAGGATTGGTGTCGCAGGGCCGGCATACCGGCCCAACTAAACTATGTCGCGAAGGAAGAAAAAAAAACGTCCAAGCCGCGCCTGTAAGTACATGCATAGTGGACTAAGCTCGGAAGGATTTACTTGCACCAGAGGTTACAGTAAGAGTTAAAAATATCCTACAGCCCCTGTAAGTGTAGGGCCCCTTTAGGTATATAACTGTAATCACTTGTACTTTAGGTGTAACACTCTAAATAGACTCTTTCCCTACGTAAGAGGAGAGGTTTTTCAAGGTAATAAATACACATATTTTAATATTTTAATATCGTTTCCCACCTTTGATGATCTCCAGGGCTTCCCATTCGCATCTGCTAGGAGCCTGGGGACCCCTTCTCCACTGTCTAGTTTGTAGCTACGACAATTGGAATATGATCTGAATTGTCCGATTTGCTAATGTGCACAGTTAAGTAGATTTTACTGTATTATATGGTAGAAGAAATATTGGATATGTGCTATTCATCACTCGATTAATTTTTTTGAGAAAATATGTTGAATTTCCTAACCTTAAAATGTGCTCCGTGATTTGTGTGCATCCACACCCATCTTTAACAAGAGCAAAAGCCTTCGACGAAGCTGATGTTGTCGCGAGCTTAAATTACTCTCTTTGGCTCCCTAGTGAAGTGAAGTTGCTTGTCGCCGCCTTTGTCCAATGCCCCTCCGATGAACGGTGGCCGGTGGCAAGCATCACCAGTGAAGTGTGGTAGAGCGGTAGTGTGCGGAGGGTATCAACGGCTAGGGTTTGCATGTGAGAGGAAGGGGGAGGAGATGTAGTATTGTGAGGGGGAGATGGTGAAATCTAGATATAAGGGTATAACAATTCAACCGATTTTTTTTTGGGAAAAAACTCAGATAACGGATAGACAGTCGAAAGAAATATGCGCCGATAGACGAACTTAGTATAGTATTCCTTGGGTAAAAAAAGGTTCTATTTTCCAATGTTCCGAACATGTATTTACTGCAAATATGTTATTGACGAGAGGTCCATGCAAGATGAATTACCAAGGGTGAAACTTTGATGTATAAAAAATGAAATAAAGTGTAATTTAGTGCTTCTTCCATAGTTCGATACATCTTGGTGGTGATGAGTTAGGGTGTGCTTGGTTCGTTGAATGGAGTGGTCCTGAACCATCCGGTACGGGAAATGAGTTCATTCAGGTGTTTGGTTGGTTGAATAGAATCAAACCATTCGGGATGAGATGGTTAAAAAGGAATATTCCATGTTTATGATGTATCATCCTATTCGGGAAAAATTCCGAACCACACTGTTCACTCGAATTCCAAGGCACTTGGTGACGTGGAGGCTTAATTTACGAGCTTTAAATGATCATATTTCCTAAACCGAGTATCCGATTTGCGATCCGATTGAACCGTTGTGTTTCTTGTCATTTAATTAACAAAATAATACCACTCTTAGCATATTTTAGTGTAAAAAATATCATACGGACTATCCTATCCCACCAACCAAACACCATTTTGAACCACCCAGGACCATTCTATTCCACCAACCAAACAAAATCGTGTATCCTCATATCCCACCAAACAAACACCATAGTGTATCATCTCATCCAGGACGATCTCATCCTATCTGTACCATCCTATCCCATTCAACCTCATCACACCAACCAAACGCACCCTTAAACAACAAGATGGTACATTGGCGTTCTATCAACAGGCAGACGCTAGAGGCAACCAGGGGTTTAGAGTTTCTACGCAGGCATAGAGACAATGTCCAGTGTTGGTGCGCCACACGTCGTCGTGTCTTCACTTGGTCGGCGCTTACGTTATACTACATGGCAAAAGGGTCTTAACAAGTAAGCAGACACTATCCCAAGTGTACATCGTTCTTATCCTCGATCGTTGGCATTTCACAGCAACTCCCTGAAGTCAGCAATGGACTCTAATATATCTACTCCTTTAAATTTTTAGCAATTTTTTAAAGAGACTTTTATAAATTTTTGATCTTAGATTTCAGGCTATAAACTAGCTAGTCCGAGACCCAGATCCGGCCCTGTGTCCAAGGGACCGGCTGGAAAGAAATGCACCAGTTGTCTGAAAACTGTGGACTCGTACATAACATTCAAACGCACGGAGCTACACAACCAAATATACACGAATTACGCATTAGTACTCCGCTGAATTTCCAAACAATTGGAAATCCAAAACCTGAAGAGCCTGATTTCAGGTTTGGGAATTCCTAAATAGGGATGAAAACGGATCGGATAGTTTCCGACCGATCCGGACGAAAACTGATTCGGATTGTCTCGGATCGGATTTTTTTTGGATAATTTTCGGATCGAAAACAGATTCGGATTTTTTTGTCGGAAACGGAAACAAATACGATAGGCATACTATCCGGTGGATACGGATTATCCGGATAATATCAAGTCCTGATATCCGGATTTCGGCCCAATAGAAGAGGATTTTAGCCTAAAAGAGAAAATAAGATTTTAATTGATTTTCGAATTTCATAAAATGCAAGAAATCAAATAGCCTTTTAGAAAATAGCAAATAGAGTTAACAAATGATATAAAAAATCACAAAAATTTCTTAAATTATTTTGAACTTAATAAAATTAATTCCAAGTTAAAGTTGGTATTTATTTTTGCACATAAATTATTTTTAATTTCTAAAAAATATGAACAACCTTTTTAAAATTCAGAAAATTCAAGAAATTAATTATTATTTTTCATTTTCACTTTAAATACAATAAAATCCCATAAATCTTAATAATTTTTTTAACATTGAAAACTATGAAATTAAATAATTGACTTTATTTTATTATTTTTTCTTTTTAACCAAGAAAACTCTTTTAAGTCTTAGAAAATACAATAAAATAATAAATTTATTAATTTTCTTTTTGGTAACATACTTTGGAATGTTATAGTCATTTGTGTATAGATTAACCATCTAGCCTGATCAATGTTAGTGTGAACTAAGTTTTATGTATGTAATGAACTAAGTGTGAATGTGTGATGATTTGTGACTTTGTGAGTTCTGACTTATAAGCTAAATATGGTAAACTAAGTGTAATGTTTATGATGAGCTAGTTAATGCAACTTGCTAGTGCCAATGTTATGTGTGGTTGCTAAAAATATGAACAATTCATGAATGTTTGCATCAAATAAACTAGTTATATGTTTTGTTAATTTCTGGCATACAATTTAAGGGGTTTTCATGTTCTGAAAAATATCCGCGATCGTATTCGTATTCGATATTATTCGTATTTGTATTCGTATCCGGAGTATTCGTATTCGTATCCTGATCCAGAAAAAAATATGAAAACAAATATGGCAGAGTCATTATCCGTTCGTATCCGATCCGTTTTCACCCCTATTCCTAAAGCTGTGTTTCTACCGCCGAACATTCTCTTTCATAAATAATAATAAGTATGCAAGTAATACTTTAAAATAAAATACTTTGCATTTAAAATGTAGGTTCAACATGATCAACAGTAAGAACTTGCATTGCTCAAATGTGGATGGGTCTTGGTCTTGGATTGAAGTAGTGATGAAGTCTTTGACGACGTTGAAATCTATTTAGCACAAAAAACAACGACTTCAAATAAATGCTCATAACACAAGCAAATTCAAATTAACTGAAAAATATGATTTTGGTAGTGTTGGAAATATCTTGAATTTAGATGAATTTAAAAATAAAAAATAAAACTATTTGGATTTAAAATGAGAGCGAACGAGCTCTCCAAAATTTGACCCGGCAGGAAATTCCATAAAATTTGAAATGGTGGGTCCTGCTGGGATTTCCTTTTTTCATTTATTTTTATTAAGAAAATCCTTATGACTGACAGGTGGGGTCCATAGTGGTTTTGATTTTATTTTCAAAATATTTTTCTTAATAAAAAGAGCTCTATGGCTAACAGGTGGGTCCAGTCGGGGTGCTTATTTTATTTTCTATTTTATTTTATTCGGGAAAGTCCCGAGAGACTGACAGGTGGGCCACAGTCCATATGGTCTTGGTCCACGCAATTGCACAAGGGGCTTAGGGCCCACTGGTCAGCGGCTAGGGTCTATAGACTAGGTCTACAAACTAATTACTTAACCCTACGATTTCATTAGTTTCCTAGTAGTGTCGGGCCCACACGTCATACACTCATTAGCTACTTAATTAGTGTTAACTAACTAATCACTAATTATCTGTTTAGTTTAACTACGAACACATGTTAGAAATGTGTGCTTCGTCTCCGTTAGAACGGAGGACGCATAGGGGAGGCTTGGCTTGCTCTGTTCAAACTCGGCGCTGGTGATGAGGGGCACGTCGACCACCTAGGACTGGCAAAATAGAATGTAGAGGTCCAGGTGACACTATTGGCTATGGAGGCACGACAGGAGGTGGCCTGAGGTGGCGGCGCTACGACGAGGCCGGTGGCGGTGCCAGGGGCGGTCATACCGGCCATGGATGGCAGTCTAACTGGTTTTGCCCTGTTCGCTGACCGGCTTGGCGGTGATGTTCATAAGTTTGGTCAATTTCCTGGATTTCAGTGCATATTTGTTGCATGATGCATGTTTTGACTAACGTGGATCAAGTTGCGAAGAACTTGTTCCCGAGATCGATTTCTTGGTCTATTATGGTGCAAGAGGCTTGGAGATCAACGACGGTCAACGGCGATGATGATCGGGACTAGGCTTGGAGAGTTGAGGTCCAAAATGATCGAGGATACCGGGTGAAATTAGTGAACTCAAGCATGGCGCATAATAGACAAGGATGACTGAATGGGAAGTTCGGTGCGACGGGTTGTATCAAGCGGCGCGGGGTCGATGCAAGTGCCATGGTGGTTTCGGTGAAAGCCGAATAGGAAAGACTTGCCGAAATGAAGAGAGTCGTTGATCAACCTGTACATGGCGAAGCATGGGATTGCTTCGCGAAGATTGGACTCGGTCTTTTGAAGAAGGATCAAAAAGGGGTATTTTGGTAACTTCACTAAAATACCGCCTTGGTGACCTTTGGCTAAACTGCGGCGCAAGAAGGCGCAAGGAGAGAATGTTTAGGTCAAATGAAGATAAAGTTCACAAAAAAGAAACGGATTCGGGAAGCCGGTTCGTCTCTGCTTTGAGAAGCGTGCGTGAGTGTAGACTTATTTGTGTGTGGGTTTAATGCATGCTCGTTAGGGTCTTCTCTCTTAGCCTAGCCTCTACTATAAAAGAATGTCTAGATGTAGAGTTCCCAAGCCCTTCCAAGAGAAAAACCCTGATTTATATTTTGAGAATTTTAGAGTAGTTGATACTAGGGTTTGTGAGAGATGGATTGATTGTGTGCTCAATAGCAGAGCTTTTGTCCTCCATGGTGGAGTGGTTGTAAAACAACTTCTATCTCAAATTAATTCAAGCAAGATTCCTTCAAGATGAGTCTTTTCTTGCTCTCCCTTTGGTGATTTTGGTTTTTGGTGTTCCTTTGATTTTCCTTTGGTTCCTTATTGTGATATTGTTTGCTATGACATGTGAAAATGCATCTAGGATCATCTTGATCATCTCTTACCCACGAGCAAGTTTTAGGATCAAAGTTTGATTTTCCATGGTTCTTGTGCCCTCCTTCCCTTATCTATGAAATTCATGGAACTTTGGCTTTGATCTTCCCGATTGACGATTGGAATAGGTTTTTGATTCTTAATGATGAACTATGGTTGAAATTTGAAGGGATTTGGATCACCATATCAAAAGTTGAGTCGATTTATGATTTTGACTTCGTGTTGATTTCACTGTTCATCAGGTTGGGGTCAAACCGCCCCTATAAGAGGTTAGACCGCCAGGCCACTAGTCAGACCACCCATATTGAGAGGTCTGACCACGCAACTCACTTGGTTTTTAGTTTTCGGTGATTTTGGTTGTTGTGCTTCGGGGTTTCGATTGGATTCAATACAAGACTTCCGCTATGCTTGCACATTTACTTTCATAGCTATTGGAGTGAAAATTGAGTTGAATCCAATCAAGGTGAAAAAGAGATAGTGCTCCTATTCACCCCTCCCCTCTAGTCTCCGTTTTGGTCCAACATGTATCGTCGCCGAGGAAGAAGGGCTCTGGCAATTCTGGTGCACAAAATGGAAGAATAAGGCGAGCACCGGCAAAAGGGGATTGAGGCAAACCCAAGGGACATGACCTTCAAGGTTGAAGTCCACCGGAACAGTGGCTGGCAGCAATGGCGAGGATAGCACCAGATGTGAGGAGCGGTAGTGTGGCATTCCGGGTGAATGAGTGGAGGAGAAGGAAGGAGACCAAAGGGGAAATGCAGAGTAGAGTGAAGTGAGGTGATCTCGGTGATGCGCTAGGTGTGGATTTTAAAGGATAGGAGAAGGGAAGAGAGGGCGGTAATGCAATGTCCTCTAGGGCGTTTTCTCACAAATGCGCAGGAGTTAATGACCGACGAGTTGGCACGGCAATGGGACGAGGTCGCAGCAGCATTGTGCTTGAGGCTTGCTACATCACATGTACTTGAGTGCCTTCGGCTTTGATTACACACACACACACACACACACAGAGAGAGAGAGAGCAAGCACGTGAGGGCGAGGAAGGAGGAAGAAGAACAGTAATCAAGGGCTGACGATGGGGCTAGGGCCATCGGGAGATGGGCTAGCACAGCAACAGCACATAGACGGGCCAGGCTGGGCTAGCTAGGCCTTAGGGGAGAGGGAGGCGGCACTAGCGCGCTGGGCAAAGGTGGGGCACGAGTGGGCCAATGGAGGGAGAGGTGGACTGGGCTGATGGGGTGGAATGCGACTGATGGAAGAGAGAAGGATTTTTGGGTTTGGAAATTCATAAATGGATTTTAATTTGAAATTCAAATTCTGAGGAGTTTTGGCATTACATTTTCTTGGTAGATTTTTATGAATTTAAATTTGGAGCAAGGATTTTCATTTTCATTTTTGAAATGCAATCCAAGTTTTTGGAAATTCACCAAATGCGATAAAAGTTTTTGAAAATCCATAAAATTCATGTATACTTCACATGCTTCAAAAATGGGCTGTTACATGTGAAAGCATCTGAGCCCCTAATACTGATTTTGGTAATTAATGATAATAATGTGTTAAGAGAGTAATGTGTGTGCTAAGATGTTTTAAATGCTTAGTCCTGGATTATGGATGACAACATGGAAATGGCAATGCAAAGACGATAAAGGATTGACATGGCTCAAGGCAAAGATATTTTGTAGCCTAAGGACCCTTTTATAGTTTTTACCAGTCTCGGTGTTTGGTGGAAAGACGGGATTTATAGGCTATACGTCGTACTATAAAGAGGGATCATTGCTAGTAGCTTGAAATCTTATGATGTGCCATATTGATCAACTAAGAGTCATGTATTACGTTTAGAACGACATTTGGAAAAATATCGGTAAAAAATGTATGACCGCACCTGAGAAGCAGTAGTACTGCAGTGCGGTAGGACCGATTTTTAGTTGGCGGTACTTTATTTCCAGAGAGCATATTTTTGGGCGTTTTTCCTCCCCTGAAAAACGGTAGTTCCGATTGAGCTGAGTGTATTACCCCTGTGCGATAGTACCAGTCCATGTGAGTGCGGTAGTACCACACCAGACCGTAATGGCTAGTTCAGGAGCATTAAATGAACAACATATTATCGTTGAACCCTAGGGGTGGTAGTACTGGCCGATACATCGTGGTAGTACCATAATTCTTTTTTTTTGGGAATCTTGCCCAAATCGGTCGAATTTGTGGTTGGGAGCTATAAATACCCCCTCACCAGCAGCAAGCCAAAAACTCCTGACCTCATTGAATACATTTGAGTCATTGGTGCACTTTCTACTACTCATTTGCTCATATGTCTCATTTTGAGGTAGTTGAGAGCATTATAGTGCATTTGCATCATTTGTTGATCTTTTGACACTTGGTAACCTTCAAGCAAGGGTGTGATTTATTACACTTGGTGTTTACCGGCATCTAGAAGGCTTGGAGAAAGTTTGTGTGGTGATCTCTTCAAGAAGGTTGTGAAGAGGCCCGACACCGGTTGTGAGTGGTTTAGTGCTCGCCATCTCCGGAGTGGAGGAAGAGCAACGCAAGTGGAATTGAGGTTCATTAGGCTCAATTTGTGGAGCCAGTCTAATTCATTTTGACTTACCTCAATGTGGAGTAGTGAAGACCGGCAAGTCCTCGATACTACGGGAAAAACATCGATTGTCTTCAATGCGGTTGTCTCTCTTGTCTTTACTATTTTCACATTTACATTTCTAGCTTCTTATTTGTGTAGAATTTCTTAGCTAGAATTATATTTAGTATTGACATAGCCTGGGGCGACTTAGTGATCTTAGAATTTATCTCTTAACTTATGCTAGAATTCTCTAATTAGACCATACTTGTTAATATTATTAATTAGAGGATAATTTTTTTAGAAACCTCCTAATCTTTAACGTCCCCAAAATCCCTAAGATGGTTTAGTGGAGAATTTCATGTTCATGTGTGTAAATTATGGAGCAATTTTAAACTTTTGATGTTTGTAATAAAGTTGGTTTTGAGCTTTAAAACTTTTAATTGAATCTAGAAAAATATGTGTTTAAAAGTTGTTGGAAATAATTTATCAAAATACTATATTATTTATCACAAATTAATATAAATTATTCCAAATTTTTAAGAAGTCAATCTGGCTTCATCAAAATCCAAACCAAATGCTTAAGGCAGATCTAAAAATGAATCAATTTTGACAACTAAGCATTAACAATACCTGAAATCATTTTTCTAGATTCTATTTGAAATTGAGAGCACTCACAAAAATTTCATAATTTTTAGAATTTATTTACTATTTTAAATCACGCGGTCAAATATGTTGGTTTTTGGTCAAAATCAAATACAAACTCAAACTCCGACCGGACTCGTTTCTGACCAGGTCCGACCGCACATCACCGCCTGACCCGAGCCAAGCTGCTTACCTCTCTACCGCATGGCAGCTTCGTCGTCTTCCTCGCACCGCTCGGCCGAGCGCTCTGTTGACGCGCATGCTTGCCACCGAGTCCACTTTGGCCACCTCCTGCTTCCACGACCGCTTACGAGTGTCGCCTGGGTGTCATGAACCCTCTATCCAACCCACTCCCTCTATCTCGTATTCTCTCGCTCTCTCGTCCTTTTTCTATCTTCGCCGACGAAGAAGACGAGGGGAGCGCCACCGCATTGCTGCCTTGAGCGAGCCCGTGATACCGCCACCGGACTCCACTCTCAACATCGTTCCGTTTTTGCCGATTCGAGCCTTCGTCATCCACTGAGCAATCGGGAACAACATCATCGTCCTCGCCTTCGTTGGCCATGGCCGCATAGCCCGCGGACGCTCCGGTGAGTTATCCTCGTCGTCTTGTCCTTTGTGGTTGCATCATCACGTTGAGTATTCTAGCGAAGTTAATTTGGTTTTAGAGAATCATCAAGGGAGAATGGCCCCTTCTCGACTTTGGTGAATCGCGCCATCCGCGTTCGTCATCTCTGACCTCCATCGTCATCAACTTCGGGTGCACCACGACTTGATGACGAGGCGATCCCAACGCATCCTTCCCCGAGCCTTCTAGACATCTGTAGTGTTTTCTCTGCATGCCCCGCTCATTCGTCTCTACCTCTAACCACTGCGATCTCGACACCGGCCAATATCGGACCTCTCGTCATCACCAGCGAGTTCGCGAGGATATTGCACACCAGTCGTGTTGACCGTGAGCCCAGAGCGCCACTGCTATGACGAGCTGCCATGCACAGCTATGCCTGAGCACGCACGGTGAGGCTCCATCGAGCCACCGGTGCTTAAGGTGCTAACCTCGTCATTAGTGCTTATCAATTGGTGGATAAAAGTGGTGACATTCATTGCATGTGTTCATTCCATTCTTGCATTGTTCGTGTTCCGTCCACGGGAGTGGAATTGTTAAGACCCATCAATTCCATTATGGGCACGTAAGACCCACCACTCCAATGTGGGCAATTTTGGACACCCGTATGAAACGTTCTTCATACGGTGATTGGATCCCCGAACTTTGTTAAGTACGAGCTTAAGTGAGCACCGACGGGTGTGTCACTCGCTATATCGGTATCAGCATGTGTGCAGTCCATTCCTTTCAATGCATCCATTCATTCCATATATACTCATAAGTGTTCAGAGATAAGTTCATAATTCATATTGAGGTTGATTTGTTCATAACCTGGTTTGTTCAATTGTTTATTGTACTTGCTGAGTTTCGACTCATTCTTGCTTTATTTATTTATTTAGGTGATCATTGATGACGGCTTGTTGGGAGTTAGTAGACAAGCACATTTCACACAGTTCACTATAATTTACTTTCATTAATAATATTGATTATGTCTTTCATTTGTTAACCGACGAACTGTAATAAATAAATTTACTACTTTCATTAATTCTCTCCATGTTATATTTTCTTGTTAAATGATGTTAGTGGTTTGTTTTAATTATTCCTTGATTATGTTATGATGAATTCAGTCTTTATTCCTGTCATACTTCTATTAAAGTTGGTCTCTATATATACTTAGAGGTGTTACAATTCAAATTCTTTCGTAGTTTAGTTGTATGTTAGTTTTTTAGGTAGCATTTTAGCTTCCGAATGGCCAGGGTGTTACAATTTGGGATCATCAATGTCATAGGAAAGGTTGAATGGTCTGGCCACTTTATACATTGAGAAGGATATTTTGGATCAGATTGATGTTGATGCTATTGTTAATGACTCTACATCTAGAAATGTTAGAAGAAATTACTTTCTATGATCATTGTCACTACTACACAAAACCTCATCACAGACGATTCTAAACCATCATCACAGACGGTTTTTGAACTGTCTGAATTTATATATCTGTGATGACATGAGGTCATCACAGACGGTTTTTGAACCGTCTGTGAAAAAGGCTATCACAAACGGCTCTATTCACGAACCGTCTGTGATAGTCTATTTTCACAAACGGTTCTGAACAAGAACCGTCTGTGATAGTAATTCCAAGCTACGGTGAAATCAAAAAACACAGACGGTTCTTAATACAAACCGTCTGTGATAAGTATATCATCACAGATGGTTTGTATTAAGAAGCAAATGCGTGATGAGATGCTATCATGCAGCAGTTCATAATCTGAACTTACGTGAATTATCTAAGCGGTGCTTAAGAAGAAGCATGCGTGATAATCTAAGTCATCATAGACGATTCGTGCCTAGAACTGTCTGTGACACTGTGGATATCGTGGGGATATGTGCATGATCTTAGGATGATGAGTCAATTGGCAATGGCATTGTTGGTTTGCAAAATCTCGCGTTTTGGTTGTGCTTGATTATTGCCGGACCACGAGCGGTCGGCCGGTGGCATTGGTGGTCAGGCCGCCAGTGGAGCAGTCCGACCGGCAGTGCTTGCCGGTCCGATCGGACATGGTTCAAAGTGGGTTTTGAAGCTGAGCTAAAAATAGGATATGTAGGCAAGTGAGAGGAGTCTCCTGGTTGTGTCTCCTGGTTGTGGTCACATAATTTTTGGAGCTCCCAGTCAAAAGTTCTATTCATTTGAAAATTCTAGAAGGTTTCGAATTTTCGAGATGAAAAATTGGCTAAGTCATTTCGGGCGGTCCGACCGCCGTTATGGAATCGGTCCGACCGGCCTGAAATCGGTCGGCCCGGCAGTATGGGGTGGTCAGACCGCCAATCACTTGGAGTGTAGCCTTTTTGGCATTGTTCTCATCTGATTGTGTTTAATGTATGAATTTCAATGCCTTATTGTTGCATATTGCATTGTTGAACTAACGTGGGTCAAGTTGTGAAGAACTTGTTCCCGGAGACGATTTCTTTGTCTATTGCTGTGCAGGTGGCTTGCAGGTCAACGACGTCAACGATGAGGTGGATCGGGACTACGCTTGGAGAGCTGAGGTCCAGAACGATCATGGATGCCGGGTGAGGTCGTGTGACTCAAGCATGGTGCAGAATGGACAAGTTGGATCGAACGGGCAGTTTGTTGCAGTTCGTTGGATCAGGCGATGCGGAAGTCGGTGCAAGTCCCTTGGAGGTTCCGATGGGTTTCGGACGGGAGATACTTGCCGACATGATGAGAGCCGCTGATCAACCTACACGTGGTGAAGCAGGCGATTGCTTCAACAGATGTTTGTGTGTGTATCTCATGTGTGTGTGGGCCTTCATGGGAGCCCATGAGTGAAACCCTAGGACTCTCCTATAAATAGAAAGGGGGGAGATGGAAAAGCCCCCAAGCACTCAAGCCCTCATTTGCAAAATCCCTTCTTAGGGTTAGGGTTTGGAGAGGAGAGGAGAGGAGAGGAAGATTGTGTGTGCTATTTGGTTTGAGCTCTTGTCCTCCTTGAGGGAGTAGCTTTGTAAGCAACTTGTTGAATCAATCAATCTATTGATGTTTGCTTAAGGGTGAAGTCTCTTTTCAGTTCCTCTCTCTTTTGATGATTTTGGTGCTTCCTTGATCCAAGTGTTTATGCTTGGTCTCTTGACCGTTTTTATCTTACTTTGATGTATGGGAATACTCCTAGAATCATCTAGATCATCAATCCCTCACAAGCAAGTTTTGGATCAAGATTTTCAAATTTCTAGGTTTTGGAACACTTCTTTGGCAAAACCTTAAGAGATCGATTCTTTGAAGTGGATCTGGACGATTGTCACTAGAAATAGGTCTTAGATATCCTTAGGGAGGTGTGGTCCAAATTTGGTCAAGTTTCATTGGTTGAATCAAAAGTTGGACCAATTTTCATTTTGGAGTTGAGCTTTGTGTTTTGGTACTGGACTAAATCGGTCCGACCGGTTTATAGCAATGTGTCGACCGCCCGACCTTGATCCTTGCTATCTGCCGGTCGAACCGATTTCCACCGGTCGGACCGCCAGTGTTCAGACCAGTTCACCTGAGAACAATTCTATAGTGTTGAGTCTTGTGGTTAAAGGGGGTAATCGGATTCAGCACAAGGCTTCCTCTGTGCATTCACTGATCTTCTTAGCTTTCATATCTAAAGGAGAAAAGTGCGTGTTGAATTTGATTAAGGCGAAAAATTGAGAAAGCGCCTATTCACCTACTCTAGTCGCCTTTACGGTCCTACAAGTGGTATCAGAGCCGGTTAGCTCTTCTTATAGATCTTAACCGGTCTTTGGAGCCATGGCGACTGACAAATATTCAACCAAGCCACATATTTTTGATGGAGTTGATTTTGCCTATTGGAAGGCCCGAATGCAGGCTTATATCGAGGTTCAAGGGCACACTATTTGGCTTAAGGTAAAAAACCCTTATGTCGTGCCAGCCGATGACGATATGATCACTCCAGATGTGGAGGCCAACAGCAAGGCTCGTAATTTTTTGATCCAAGGCCTTAGTCGATCTGAGTTTGAACGTGTTGCTCATTTGCGGTCTGCTCATGAGATCTGGCGGACTCTTTGTGATTATCACGAGGGGTCCACTGCGATCAAGGAAGTGAGACAGAACCAGCTGAAGAAAGTATACTCTAAGATCGAGCAAAGGCCTGGTGAGTCTTTAGGCGAGTGTGGGAAGATTTTCTAAGATTCTTCATGATCTCCATGTTGTTGACTGGTCTTTTCGAGTCGAGAAAATGCACGCTTGACTTTTGGGTGCTCTTGATGTGAAGGTGCAGGGAATGAAGATCACTTCTATCAATGACAACACTGTCATGAGTGAGCTTACCATGGATAAGCTATACTCCAGGTTGAAGACGCATGAGATTGATTTTATCTCGCGTCTCCCCAAGACAGAGTCGATGGCGCTAGTGGTCGACAAATACAAGGGTAGTTCTTCTGATTCTTTGGATTGTAGCTCATCTGGTTTTTCCTTATCTGCTTTGCATTCTTTGAGCGATGAGCTACTTGAGAAACTGCCCGAGGATGATTTAGCCCTCCTATCCACCAAATTCACGAGAGCTTACAACAAGGTGAGGAGTAGGAGGAGAAGTGGACCTATCACAAGCTTTGAATGTGGTGAGCCAAACCACATTCGCTCCCGGTGCACCAAACTGAAGGGCAAGGAGGAGAAGGAGACACGAAGGCATCCCCAGGAGAGGAATACAAAACCCAAGAAGACAAACTATCGCAAGTTTGTCAGCCGGGTCCTTGCCGCTCTAAAAAATGTGAACATGAGCGATGTGGACTCGGAAACGGAGGACGCCGAGAGTGACTCCCGTGGCAAGAAGAAGGCTCATGACTTCACGGGCATGTGTTTCATGGCCAAGAACAGCCACGACAGCGACTCCTCCAACGACGAGGATCTTTTTAGTGATCCCGATGAGGTATGCCCTTCACTTGCTGACATGAAAAGGGTTTTGGTGCTTGCTGAACAAAAATTGCATAAGCAAGCTAAAATGATTAAGAAACAGGACATGATGATTGATAACTTGAACCTAGAAGTTGTTGAGCTCAAATCTATTAATCCTGATGATATTTGTGATTCATGCTCTAGCTTGCGTAATGAACTGACAAGCTTGAAAACTGCTCATTCCTTAGTTGTTAATCAATTAAAAGATACTCTTGATGAACTAGAATCTCTCAAGTCTAGTTCTGTTTGCATGGAGGTCATTTCTCTTGATGTGACTGCTTTGGATGATATTCCTTTAACTTGCTCAAATTGTGCTTTGCTTGAATTAAAATTGGATAGCTCCTTGAAAGAATTACAAAAATTTGATGCTAGTCACACTTGCTCTCATTGTAAGAATAATAGGATTAAAATGCAAGAGATGACTGAAATAGTTGTGTACTCTAGAGCTGCTTCTTGTGAAAATTGTCCTAAGCTTACAATTGAGATTGAAGCTTTAAACAAGACTCTTGAAGAAAAAGCTAAAATTGAAATATCCATGTCTCTTACTGCTTCTAAGAAAGTTATTGACTCTACCTCTTGTGTGTTGAATGCTGAAGTTGAAACAATAGTTGGTAAGATTCAAGAGGCTTTTAGAGTTAAATTTAAGGAGCAGTTGAATAGGATTAAGGATTCCTATTATGTGCCTTGTGAGGCTTTTAAAGTGGAAGTGGCTCTTCTTAAGAGTAAACATGATGAGGCAATCAAGTCTAGAAAGTGCACTAGATGTGAGGTTTTAGCTAAAGAGAATGATTACCTCAAAGTGACTCTTGAAAGTTTTCCAGTGGGAAAAAGAAACTCAACATGATTCTTGACCAATCCAAAGTGAGTGTGAAAAATAGTGGCATAGGTTTTAATCACCTAGAGCATTCCAAGAATCACCCACCTAAGATTGCAAGAGTTGTGAAAAGTGGTCTGTTTGAGCTAGAACCTCCTAAGCCATCCAAGATTGTTTTCAAATCTGTAGGTTTTGCTCAAACTCTTTCTGGCAAGAAAGGTGCTTCTGTTTCTCCAGTACAGACCCCTCAGAAGGTCAAGTACCATTGCACTTTCAGCAAGAAAGAAGACCACACTGTTGAGTTCTGCTTCCAGAGGGCAAAAATTGAGAGAAAAGAGAGGATGAGCGCTTTGAGATCCATTAGAGGGGTCCCTTCACCTGTTGTAGTCTCTAGAGCTAGGCAGCCTGTTTTTCGTACTACATATAGGCCTAGGCTTGTAGAGAACTTTGTTGACTCTTTTGGTGGGTCAAGGCAGTATTTTGGTTTAGGATATCGTGAGGAGAGACCACGGGTAGCACCTAGACAGGGGGAGTATCGATCTTTTGGTAGATCGTTTCGGAGAGGTCTAGGTGGTTCTCGTGTGCATTCTTATGATTTTGTCCCTGATCGTTTTTCTCATTGTTTCTCTTTGTTGCACCGGGCATCGTGCTTCTCAGTACTGGATTCCTAGATCTTTTATCACTAACCCCAGTACTGAGGCACAGATATTTTCTGCTTGTGCTTTTTAGGTCCGTCTTGCGAGGAAGGAGGACATATGGCTTGTTGACTCCGTGTGTTCTCGACATATGACCAGAGATTCTAGATAGTTCTCCTCCCTCACACGTGCATCCGACAACTAGTTGATTACATTTGGGGATGCTTCTACCGGGACCGTGACTGCAAAGGGCACTGTGCGCGTCAACAACAAGTTCATGCTTAACGACATCACTTTGGTAAGTAAGCTGAGGTATAATCTTCTATCTGTTTCTCAGCTGCTTGATGAGGATCTAGAAGTGAGGTTTAAAAGTGGTGAGTGTAGAGTTCTAGATTCCTCGGGTGAGCTTGTTTTTGAGATCTCCAGATTTGAGAAGATATTTTGTGTAAATTTCAGTATTTCTTCAGCTTCCAGTCCTAGATGTCTTGTAGCCTCTGATTCTCATGATCTTGTTTTGTGGCATCGTAGACTTGGGCATATAGGCTTTGATCATTTGTCTAGAGTCAGTTGCAGGAATTTGATTAGAGGTTTGCCTAGGCTGAAGGCTGTTAGAGATCTTGTGTGCTCGCCCTGTAGACATGGTAAGATGGTGTCTGCTTCCCACCCACCTCTTACCTTGGTGATGACTGATGGACCAGGACAACTTCTGCACTTAGACACGGTTGGTCCTTCTAGAGTTCAGTCAGATGGTGGGAAATGGTATGTGCTGGTGGTTGTGGATGATTTCTCCAGGTATTCTTGGGTTTATTTTCTCGCTTCCAAGGACGAGGCGTTTGGCTTATTTAGAGAATTGGTCCTTAGACTTTCTGTTGATATTCCTGGAGCTTTGAGAGCCATTAGGAGTGACAATGGGTCAGAGTTCAAGAATTCTTCTTTTCTACCTTACCTTGCGATAGGGAATTGAGCATCAGTTTTCTTCTCCTAGAGTTCCCCAGCAGAATGGTGTTGTAGAGAGGAAGAACATGACCCTTGTAGAGATGGCTCGGACCATGTTAGATGAGCATTCTACTCCTAGGAGATTTTGGGCTGAGGCGATCTCTACTGCTTGTTATATCTCCAATAGGGTTTTCTTGAGATCTGTGGTTGGGAAGACCTCTTATGAGCTTAGATTTGGTCATTCACCCAAAGTCTCTCATTTCAAGTTTTTTGGTTGCAAGTGCTTCATTCTTAAACATGGCAACCTTGATAAATTTGAATCTAGATGTTATGATGGCATGTTTCTTGGATATCCTGCTCATTTTCGTGGCTATCGCGTGTTTAATTTTAACACTAACAAAATTGTTGAGACTTGCGAAGTCACTTTTGATGAGACTAGTCCTGGTACTAGACCCGATGCTACAGGTTCATAGGTTCCTGACATTCGTGGAAGCATCTTCGTCGACGATGACTCTGAGGATGAGGACCCGATCCATCCTCCAGTCACCTCTGAGATGGTTGGAGAGCTTGCTTCTACTACTCCAGTTTCAGCTGAGCAGCCTCCTCCTATCTTTACCGACGACCTGAGTGGCTTTCTTCCTACCTCCAGAACTCATGGGGTAGAGGCCACTTCTGCCCCAGGAGCACCTCTTCACATTCAGCGACAACATCCACCTGAGCAGATGATTGGGGATCTTCAAGAGCGAGTCACTCACTCCAGGTTTATTTCTCCTGATTCTCACGCATATTCTGCTTTTATCGCTTCTTTTGAACCCCGAGATACCACCCATATTTTATCTGATGCCTCTTGGGTCAATGCCATGCATGAAGAGCTTGAAAATTTTGAAAGAAACAAAGTCTGGACCTTAGTTGAGCGTCCTTCTGATTCTCATGTTATTGGAACAAAATGGATTTTTAAAAATAAGCAAAGTGAGGATGGGTTGGTTGTTCGCAATAAGGCTAGACTCGTAGCTCAAGGTTATTCCCAGTTAGAAGGCTTAGACTTTGAAGAGACCTTTGCTCCTGTAGCTAGATTGGAAGCCATTCGTATTTTATTAGCATTTGCAACATCCAAGGGTTTCAAGCTTTTTCAAATGGATGTTAAAAGTGCTTTCTTGAATGGTTTCATAGAAGAAGGGGTCTTTGTCAAGCAACCACCTGGTTTTGAAAATCATAAATTCTCAAACCATGTTTTTAAACTCTCTAAAGCCTTGTATGGATGAAGCAAGCTCCTACAGCTTGGTATGACAGGCTTAAGAGTTTCTTGCTTGAAAATGATTTCAAAATGGGAATGGTTGATAAAACCTTGTTCACTCTCAGGCATGGCAGTGATTTTTTGCTGGTTCAGATTTATGTGGATGATATTATATTCGATGGTTCTTCTCATGCTTTGGTGTCCAGATTTTCAGATTCTATGAGCAGTGAGTTCGAGATGAGCATGATGGGAGAGTTGACATTCTTCCTTGGTCTTCAAGTCAAGCAACTGAAAGAAGGCACCTTCGTTCACCAGAGTAAGTATACAAAGGACCTTCTTCGGCGCTTCAATATGGGAAGCAGTAGGCCAATGTCTACTCCCATTGCTACAACCACCGTGCTGGACCCTAATGAGGATGGAGAGCCCGTGGACCAAAAGGAGTACCGCAGCATGATTGGCTCCCTCCTCTATCTCACAGGGTCGAGGCCAGACATACAATTTACCGTATGTATGTGCGCTCGCTTTCAGGCTTCCCCTCGTGCTTCTCATCGTCAAGCAGTATGTCACATCTTCAGGTACCTTCAAGATACTCTTGACTTTGGACTCTCGTATTCTTCTTCTTCTGCTCTCTCAATTCGAGCTTTTTCTGATGCTGATTTTGCGGGGTGTAGAGTGGATAGGAAGAGTACTTCTGGCACTTATCATTTCTTGGGCACATCCCTTGTTTCTTGGTGTTCTAGAAAACAGTCTTCTGTTGCACAGTCCACAATCGAGGCCGAGTATGTAGCTGCAGCCAGTGGTTGCTCTCAGGTTCTCTGGATTTTATCCACGCTGCGGGACTATGGGTTATCCTTGAGAAGTGTTCTTCTTTTCTGTGACAACACTTTTACCATAAATATTGCCAAAAACCCAGTGCAACATTCCAGGACTAAACACATTGATATTCGATATCATTTTCTTAGAGACCATGTTGAGAAGGGTGATGTTGTGCTTCACTTTGTAGAGTCAGAGCAACAGCTTGCAGATATTTTCAGTAAAGCGCTTGATTCTTCTCGTTTTGCTACTTTGCGGGAGAGTTAGGGGTTATTAATCCTATTGGGCTGTTTTGAGGGGGAATTTGCTCTTTTTGCATTCATTGTATCATAATGCATTTTAAAATTCGAATTTCTTGCATTGTATTATAAACTTGTGGAGCTTTGATTATTATTCCTGTATGGCTTGTTTTCATACTTTATACCTTGTCATGTCATGTGATAGTCTGCTAGACTTCTTTTATGGCTCTTCTTGTTTAGCTCAGCTTTTGCCTTGCTAGCTTTATATCTGTGAGCAAATTGAATCAAATCATGTCTTGTTGGATCTTGTGACTAGTTTTGCACTAGTAATCCTCTTATGATTCATGCCATGTCTTATAGGTTAAATTTAGTCATGAACTTACTTTGAGATGTAAAATGAGCTTTATTATTTCTTAAGTCAAGCAAATGAGGAATGAGATTTTCTGTGCGAAAAAACTGATCTCACCAATTCTTTCTCATGAGACTGCTTGCCATTGCACTAGGCATGAACTCAGGGGGAGTTTTGGATGACCTAGACCACTCTTTTAAGCTTCATGCTTGAGATGGTCGTGGCAAGGCTTGAGATCTAGCACAATGAAAGAAAAATCCTTTTTAGAAAAGTGCTCAAATTGCTAAGTGCTTGAATAAATTGCTTCATATTTGAACTCTTAATGCTCAAAATACCTCAGTTCCAGTTTTAGGTCTCTTTTTACTTATAGACATGGCTTAACTCATTGTTGGGTGCTTTTAGTGAAACTATGATATTGAGCAACTTTTCATGGTATTAATTCTTTTAATCTCAGATTACTGCTATTTTGGTCTTAGCTTTGCTGTACATGTTTTTCCATGATTGAACATAGCTTCTTCACTTAATATGGCTTGGTATAATTCTTGTTCTGTCTACATGGATAATGGTCATGGCTCCTTGTTTTTGCTAAAGTTCAAAAATAAAGCCATTTCTTCATACACTATCCTTTCCCATGCATCTTCAAGAAGACTCACAATGATCAAAGGTCAAATAGAACATTTGTCTTTCATATGGACCTAAGTGAGATTTTTGGCTACTTTCTGTAAATTGAAACTTCTTATGCTCTAATTGCCTTATCTCACTTACTTATGCTATTCTGAAGCCAGCTTGGTCGTTTCCTAGGCTTTTTCTTGCTTATGGATCAAGTTGTGCATTTGCACGAAAACTGTGAATTTTTTACTTTTCAAATCGTAAAATTACATTTTCTGGGAAATTGACAATGTGTTCATCAAGGGGGAGACTGTGGATATCGTGGGGATATGTGCATGATCTTATGATAACGAGTCAATTGGCAATGGCATTGTTGGTTTGTAAAATCTCGCCTTTGCGGTTGTGCTTCAGTTCTGTCAGACCACAGGCGGTCTGACCGGTGGCATTGGCGGTCAGACCGCCAGTGGAGCAGTCCGACCGGCAGTGCTTGCCGGTCCGACCGAACATGGTTCAAAGTGGGTTTTGAAGCTGAGCTAAAAATAGGATGTGTAGGCAAGTGAGGGGAGTCTCCTAGTTGTGGTCACATAATTTTTGGAGCTCCCAGTCAAAAGTTCTATTCATTTAAAAATTCCAGAAGGTTTCGGATTTTCGAGATGAAAAATTGGCTAAGTCATTTCGGGCGGTCTGGCCGCCGTTATGGAATCGGTCCGACCGGCAGTATGGGGCGGTCAGACCGCCAATCACTTGGAGTGTAGCCTTTTTGGCATTGTTGTGATCTGATTGTGTTTAATGTATGAATTTCAGTGCCTTATTGTTGCATATTGCATTGTTGAACTAACGTGGGTCAAGTTGTGAAGAACTTGTTCCCGGAGACGATTTCTTTGTCTATTGCTGTGCAGGTGGCTTGCAGGTCAACGACGTCAACGGTGAGGTGGATCGGGACTACGCTTGGAGAGCTGAGGTCCAGAACGATCATGGATGCCAGGTGAGGTCGTGTGACTCAAGCATGGTGCAGAATGGACAAGTTTGATCGAACGGGTAGTTCGTTGCAGTTCGTTGGATCAGGCGGTGTGGAAGTCGGTGCAAGTCCCTTGGAGGTTCTAATGGGTTTCGGACGGGAGAGACTTGCCGACATGATGAGAGCCGCTGATCAACCTACACGTGGTGAAGCAGGCGATTGCTTCAGCAGATGTTTATGTGTGTATCCCATGTGTGTGTGGGCCTTCATAGAAGCCCATGAGTGAAACCCTAGGACTCTCCTATAAATAGAAAGGGGGAGATGGAAAAGCCCCCAAGCACTCAAGCCCTCATTTGCAAAATCCCTTGTTAGGGTTAGGGTTTGGAGAGGAGAGGAGTGGAGAGGAAGATTGTGTGTGCTCTTTGGTTTGAGCTCTTGTCCTCCTTGAGGGAGTAGCTTTGTAAGCAACTTGTTGAATCAATCAATCTATTGATGTTTGCTTAAGGGTGAAGTCTCTTTTGTGTTCCTCTCTCTTTTGATGATTTTGGTGCTTCCTTGATCCAAGTATTTATGCTTGGTCTCTTGACCGTTTTTATCTTACTTTGTTGTGTGGGAATACTCCTAGAATCATCTAGATCATCAATCCCTCACAAGCAAGTCTTGGATCAAGATTTTTATATTTCTAGGTTTTGGAACACTTCTTTGGCAAAACCTTAAGAGATCGATTTTTTGAAGTGGATCTGGACGATTGTCACTAGAAATAAGTCTTAGATATCCTTAGGGAGGTGTGCTCCAAATTTGATTAAGTTTCATTGGTTGAATCAAAAGTTGGATCAATTTTTGTTTTGGAGTTGAGCTTTGTGTTTTGGTACTGGACTAAATCGGTCCGATCGATTTAGCAACTGCGGTCAGACCGCCAGCCTTCGGACCGCCCGCTATCTGCCGGTCGAACCGATTTCCACCGGTCGAACCGATTTTCACCGATCGGACCGCCAGTTGCCCGCCGGTCGGACCGCCAGTGTTCAGACCAGTTCACCTGAGAGATTCAGCACAAGGCTTCCTCTGTGCATTCACTGATCTTCTTAGCTTTCATAGGTAAAGGAGAAAAGTGCGTGTTGAATTTGATTAAGGCGAAAAATTGAGAAAGCACCTATTCACCCCCCTCTAGTCGCCTTTACGGTCCTACAGATACTTCACAGACGGTTCTAACTACGAACCGTCTGTGATAGCTACATATCACAGACGGTTCTATAGAACCGTCTGTGATTATTTTATCACAAACGGGTTCAAAGAACTGTCTATGATAAGATGTCTTCTATGGCCTATTTTGTAGTAGTGTGTATTCACAACTCGCTTGTTTGTTCGGCAGGTGATTGCTGATGACTCATGGCTCTCCCTTAGCGTGCTTTGGCTAATGTAGTATTCTCCTAAATTGTTTTGTCCTTAGTAGTGTGTTATAGTTTTCTAACACTTATTCATAATATCAATGTGCTAGTGGATTGTTGCTAATGAGTACTTTTTATTTTTGTGATGTACTAAGTCTAATGGCTACTAGATTGAACTTTGGCTTTTGCAATTGAAATAAAGTGTATTGTTACTTGTTTATGTTGGAATGAAGGGCCTCCACTTTTGTCACGCCTTAGGGCCTCCAAAATGTCAAGAATGACCCTACCCTCTTGTCGGGGATGTGACGACGTTAGGGGGGAGATCCTGCATTCGCAGAGTAGTGTTTGTACAGGGCCTACAGACACGGGGAAGGTCGGCTGAACTATCGACGTAGGGATGTCCTATCTCACATAGCGTTTGGTGATGGCCCTTCTTCCATGCGGCGGGACGTAGTGTTGGATGGTCCTCCTTTCTGCGGTGGCCTTGGCGGAGCTGGAGAAGGTGATCGATCTCGGCAAGTTTCCCAAGTAGGCGTAGGGATCCTGGGCCCCAGTTGGTCCTTTCTAGAGCGGCTGGAAGGGAGGAGACCACCTAGCAGCTCCGACTCCTCCTTCTCCATGAGCTCCGCCATGTGCAGCGCAAGTGCGACCGCCTCGTCGTTGGCGGTGAGATTCTGCCGATGAGCCTCCTCCTCCGCCACGACCTCTTGCATGAGGACATCATGCATGCCCACCTCAGTGACAACCACTACTACAAAATAGGCTATAGTGGATGTCTCATCACAGACGATTCATCTGTGATACGTAACTATTACAAACGGTTCTTAATCAGAACCGTTTGTGATAATCCAGATATCACAAACGGTTCTAATTAAGAACCGTCTATGATAATTCATCGACAGTTCTAGTTATAAACCGTCTGTGATGTTACACTATCACAGACGGTTTATAACTAGAACGGTCTAGGATATCCCTTTATTAGGATGGAACTAGTAGGGCTTGTGTGCCCTTACTCGTCACTCTCCCTTACTCTCGCCCGTTCACCTCCCCAGCTCCTTAGCCCCTTGCTCTCACTCGTTCGCCTCCGACCTCGACGCCGCCGCCCCTGACCTCGACGCCACCCGAAGCCTCCTCCCCGATGCCTCTGAAGCCACCTCCCCGACCTTGACGCCACTCGGCCTCCTCCTCCCCTTCCTCACCACCATCCTAAGCCACCTCCCAAGGTACGTCTCCGCTCCTCGCGCCTCCTCCAGTCCTCCAGCTTCCCTCCTCTCCAGCGGCCGACGGTGTGTTTCCCTTCTCTTCTCAGTTCTCTCAGATCTTAGTTGAAGAAGTTTGGGTCTGGGTGAGTGGGGAAAAGAAGGCGCAAGTGGCCAGTACCGCCTGGTGAGTGGTCAGTGGATTGGTGAATTAGTACTATTGTTGCATAGTAATAGAACATGTGTTCATTGGGGGTTTACAACTTGTAGTGGATTTCTATGTACTACAATATTTAGAAAATACGAATATGTGAAGCGCTACTAAAACTGATAGAGTAGTACACTAAGTCACTAACAGACTTGCACATTCTTAGGTGTAGTTGATTGAAAATAGCTACTTGGCACCTTTAATTAAGCAATAAGTTACTAACAGACTTGCATTATGTCATGTACGGATGCACAATTCAAGCTTCCAGTCTAATATCAAGTATCGTATTTTATATTGTTGTTGCTTTATTGCGGTGAGCCTTTATTAGTCCTCAATTGTTTGTCATGTGTGTTTGTGTATGTGCGTGCAAGAGAGGGCAGAAGTAATGAAAAAGAAGCTATAATATTATTTTCTATTTTAAGTTTTTAAATGCCTATGAATTTATTGGATTAACAATTTATCTTAGACATGTTTCCGGGTTAAGCTGATTCTCGACATCTGTAGTGCCTGTTAGATTCCATATTCAAATTATCTCCCATGTAGGAAAGCTAACTGCTAATTAGTATAATGTTGCTCAGGCTTCTAGATAGTTTTATTTTTATGAAGGCTTGAAGGGTAAATGGGTTGGTTTCTAGAAGTCATGGCAATATGGTTATGCTGATCCATTGGGTTGGCTGGTGATTTTATTATTATTTGTAGATTTAGTTTTCATATATGGGGTGATCCGTATTACTACTGTGTGTATGCCAATTATTGATATTATATGTAGGTTATTTTACTACCCTCATGGAATTTTTATGGCATATCTGTATTATGTGCAAATTCTTCAATATTGCCTCAGTCATGTGCTTCGTGCATAATTTTTGTTATTAAATCCTAATCATACTCCTTACATATATTTTTTGGAGAGTGTACAGTTAGTGTTTTTATCTATTCTCTTGATTGTGTGCCCAATATTCCATGAACACCTTTTCAGTTTTTAATTTTCTTTACTACATATTCTATATTTAAGTTCAATGGGTAACTTCTATTTGTTTATGTAATTAATGTGTTTACGAGGCAATGTTAGTTAATTGGTTGGGTAACTTCAATTTTTTCTGTATAAAATATGTTTCTAAGAGAAATTATTCAAAAAAATACATAGTGGATATCAACTTGCAATTCATAAAATTTTAGTTCATTGCGTATGTAACTTATATAAATAGCAAGTAAGCGAGATGGTAGAGGCATCATCTTTGCCGTTGTCATTGACGTCGCCGAATGCGTCTGGATCTCCAAGCAAAGTGGTACGTAAACGAGATGGCAGAGGAATATCGAAATTGCCCGCGGGCCGAATGACTATCACGGAGGTCAGTGATGTTGGGATCCCTCTGAGTCCCAAGAAAGCAGCGGCGAGATTCTGGGCCATCTGCGGGATACTTGGAAGGGAACGGGTCCCCATCACCACATCAAGCTGGAAGTCTCTGACGGATGTACAGAGAGACCAGCTGTGGACTGAAATTTCAGGCTCGTTCACTATCCCAGGAGCAGACCAGACACGCGTGCACGGCAGGTGTTACTCGCAATGGGGCACGTGTGGAGGACCTTCAAGAGCACACTTGTCACGAAGTCTGTGAACACGGGTCTAACACCCTCCATGAAGTATAAATTCTTATCGCATAATATATGGGATGCCTTTGTGCGGATGAAGACGATGGCGAATTTCAGGAGCAAAGTACGGCGCACAAAGCTCTCAGCACAAAACACTCACCCCCACAAACTTAGCACCGCTGGTTACGCGGGTAAAACCACGGAATGGGCAGCGGAGGATGAGAACACAACCGGATCATTTGCGGAGATCATAGACGAGCGAGCTCGATCCTGGTTAAGAGCGAGGGCATCAGCCACGTCTTCGAGCGGCATCTCTTTCACAAACCCGGTAGATGAGGCAGTGTCCCAACGTCTGGTAAATATGTCAAACTACATAATTTTTAATAAGTACATAACTTTATAGTGTCTAGAATAACATGATGACCTCTTGCAGCAAGCATTGACTTTCGCATATTCCCAAGGCTCCTTCGAAGCAGACAGGGAAAATGATCTACTATTTACGCCTGGAAAACAAGGAGCACCCGAGTCGCACGCGAGGTGTTGGGGTTTACATACCTTGGATGAATGGATTCCGACACATATATGTAATATCCCGGAATTGAATCGGGTAATTAGAAAATCAGCTGGAAGAAGAGAGGGCAAAGAAAGGAGTAAAAATTCTGAATTTTAAAGGGGTTTTTCGCCTTTATTCGATAACCTACGCCACGAACCGTGGCCCAGAGGGGAAGCCCAAGGGTGGCCGGCCAAGGGGGGGGCTCCCACCCCCAAAACCCTAGCCCCACCTCTCCCCTCCCTCTTTTTTCCCCTAGAGCCGCCACCCCCTGCCCTTTGGCCGCCCCTACCCTGCTCCATTGCGCCTCCCCCTGCTCCACCACCTCCCCAACAGCACCACCTCCCTCCCCGGCGAAGCCCCTTGCTGCTGCCCATTGGAAGGAAGGCGAGGAGACGATAATTGGAGGGTCGACCAAGTGGAGATAGTAGATCATATATGTTCAGCGCTGTTGCTCGTCTATTTTCGGTTAGATTCGTATGTTTTCAGATCTGGATGCCATTTAGAAAGTTGTAGATCTCGGTTTTAGCTTTCTTTGGGCATCGAGATCACCTGATTTGGACCTACGGTTTAGGAGTTATAGTAGTTTTACCGCGACTAACCAGGAGAGCTGACGAGTTTTGGCAGATTGTATTGTCTGGCCATTATGAATTATTAGAGGCCGAATTAGAAAAGCCACCCAAAATGGATATTGTAGAGGATTCAGTAAGATTTACAAGCTGATAAAGAACACAATTTTTCGAGTTGTCAATCAAAAGTTATGGAATTTTTACCACCGTTGTTCTAACGGTCAGAATGCAGAGACAGAAAACTTAGAAAACTTTACCTGAATATAATAATTAGTAGGAGGTCAAATCAGGAGACTTGTCCAACTAGACTATTGTAGCTGGTTTTGTCTTGATTCCAGAAAATCCAAGATCACCCTGTTCCGAGTTGCGTAGCAAAAGTTATGGTGGTTTTAGTGCTCTGTCCAGAGAACTCGATGTGAAATTGATGTTTTATTAACTGGCCCGGTAGGGGTATTATTTTACCGATTCAGTAAGGCTCACAAACTAGACTTAGCTGGATAATTTAATTACCTTTCTAGAAAGTCTAAGAACATCTCATTTGGACTCTTGTACCAATAGATATGGATTTTTGAAGTTGACTATCCACTGAGGGGATAGATCGACATTTAGGAATTTAGGGACGGGATCGAGTTAGATGTTTTGCGAGTCCATGGTTGTTGTTATATAGTTTTCTTTGGTCCGCTGCTGTGTCTTAGCGTGTGTTATAATTATTATTCAGGTGGTGGACTGGTACCGGGGGCAGCACCTTCTGTACAACCCTCGTTCTCTCGTGGTTAAGGCAAGTATAATGATGAATATAATGTGTATTATTGAATGGTAATGTTTGGTATATATTATGAGTACTTGTGTGTTCATGTTTGTGATGATGATGGCATTATTGGTATTGTTCATGGTTGCTAGAGATATGAATCACGTGTTATTCATGGTTGTTGGTATGTGGTTATGAGATTTTGGAGTAAGAATAGGTTATTCATATGCAATGTTGTTGTGGATGCATATTTGTATTACTTTGAGAATTCATACATATGCATTATGTTGGTTTACTGAAGTCTTGGTCATGTGAGGACCAAGCAATTCTTGAGGTCCCCGTCATGTTAATGACGGGCTAAGGGTTCTCATGCTTGAAGAGCATGGGCTCAGGTCCTCATACACGTGGAGTATGGGCAAAGGTCCCTGTACCAGATGTTACAGGCATGGGTGTGCATCGACGGATGCGCACTTTGCATTACCGGTAAAATACAAAAAGGGAAAGAGAAAGAGAAAGACCATGTTGAGTATATTGCATAGCATACATGTGTAAAGTGATTGATATGTGATTTTGTGAAGTATAGTTGATGGGTTACATGCTTGTATGTTATTGATGCCATTTATTATATTTGCTGAGTCTTTGGACTCACCTCTTGCTTTTGTTGTGCTTTTAGGTACCACTTGCACGAACGACATGCATGGGAGGGAGTAGAATTACCATGGATGCACTCACTACCAATCTTTTAAAAATGATTATCATTTAGGTCGTACCTGAATAATAAGCAAACTGTTTAAGGATTAATTTTGGTAAAGCCTGAATGCATTGGGTTATTTGTAATAATGAGAGTGGTATGTTTTTATTACACTTGCTTATCCTTTAGCTGAATAGAGTATTTATGAATGCTTGATGAACTTTGGATGTTGAGATATTGATAATAATTTATGCATCTGTTGGAAACTCCGGTATACCTAGTTATACAAAGGAGGTTCTGCCGAAATTTAAAATTATGCCTTATGTTTATTGTTTATCATGTTTATTTAGTAGCATTACAGGCCCCTGATGGGTTGGGGTGTTACAGTTGGTATCAGAGCGGGCTTTAGGTCCGTGGTGAATAAATTAACTAGAATTTGCTAGTGGTTAATCAACCTAAAATTTGACACACTGGTGCACAGTAGGATGGGAATGGGCAAAGTATTGCATTCACGTTTCTGTTATATCGTATTGATGATTGCTTATATTAATTGAGTATGCTTGCTTATTAATTGATTATATGATGGTTCTGTGTGGGGATAAACGATGCCGAGAGGTAAAGTTTGGTAGTGGTCATGGGCATAGTCAAAGTGTGCCACTGTTGGTGGTATGAGGTTAGCAATGGTTTTTCTTGAGTAACTTAGTTACCAAGGTTGGAGAAGAGCTCTTTGGGGAAGTTATTGTCTTCCTTGAGTTTGTATTTGGTTTTCTAGATGCAGTTTTTGTGGTTGATGGACTTTCCTTGAATGGTGGCCAGCTGGCGCAGGGTTACGTCAGGGTCCAGGTGGACATGCTACATGATAATTTCATGGTCGTTCGGTGGAGATTCGCCTGAACAAAGACATCATAACATTAAGAGATGCCATGTACACTTTTATCCAGTGGCCCAAGAAGGACATCGCCCTAGACCCTGCAGTGCCACGATATCGACATGACCATGCTTCTCCCACAGGACTCTCGATGACTCCACCTCAACCTTCACTTCAGAAGGCCGTCTCATCAGTTCCCGTGGAGAAGACGCCGAAGGAACAGGAAAAGCGTATCGTCGTATCGATTCCCGAGTCATCTCACAGGAAGACGTGCAGTGGGCGAGTCGTTCAGGCCAAATCAAAATTAAAGAACATTAAGGCACCTCCCAAGCCTAGAAAATACTCCATCGGAAGTCCGTTGGCCCCCGACACAGTATTAGCTCACAATGGATTAGGTTGCCAGTCTTTGCATGTCTGGTACATGCAAAAGACCAAAGAGAAAGGGTGCGGTACTGGAATCACCATTAGATACACGAAGGAGCATTTCCTCCACGAGCTGGGCCACTTCGTCGTGGGCTTCGATGATTTATTCAACCTATTCAAATTCACTGCCCTCGACGTCTCACTTCTACGATTCTGAACACGGTAAGTGTGTACAATCAAGTTCTACATTAACATAATACCGATAAATATCACAACTCATTGCTTATGTATAGATACATAATGAAAAATGCATGGGGATGGAAAGAATAGGTGGGTTTCCTTGACCCACACGTGATCTCTGAGAAAACCATCAACGAAGACACATCCTACATCATGAAATACATAACGACATGATTGCTTGCTCAGGACGACAAGGACTACATAATAGTACCCTACAACCAGAAGTAAGTGCTTCACTACTTGCTATTCAAATTTTATTTGTATTTTATAGCAGCACGAACTTAGGTTTAATGACTATAGCGACATACATGAGTAGGTACCACTAGATCCTTTTAGTCATTATACAAAAAGAACAAGGTAATATATCTTGATTCCCTACTCAAGAAAACCCATAACTTCACCCTTCTGGAAGGAATACTCAACATGTATGCTCATTTCCTCCATACATAACTCATTGTAGTCTTCCTTTATTTGAAATGGCCGATAATAACTTTTTGCAATCATGTAGGTCATTCATCGTCTATGTTGCCGAGGGAGGGCCATACAAGGGATCAAACGCCACACTGCAACACAGGACGTGATTTCCAGTACGCGCTACAACACAATTATACTATATCATACTTCGTAATAATGTGTCTCGAACTGACTATACCTATATATGTAATTCCATTTTTGCAGTGCCGCTAGCAAAAACAAGATCACCTATATGCATTTTACGTTTGCCATCATATGCAGCAAATCATGAGTGCTAAGATGAAGGATCCCGAGGTTTGTCAATCTCGTAATAATTATTTTCTAATTATAAATTTAAATATATATGCTTACTACTTTACTCCTGCTAGCTATAGAGCTTGAACATAGATTTAGATGCAGTCGTTATGAAAGAAATCTCGGAGGTTCGAGGGAAGCTCTGATGCTTCATCAAGACAGAGATCGTTAACGCCAGCAGAGAATTTCACTCCGTCGACACCGCTAAACGACCTTCAAACAATTGATTCAATTGTAATTCATTTTGAGTAGTTGTAATTCAATTGCAACTCCAGCGACAATACTTGAACATAATCTTTTGTAATTGATTTTGAGTTGTAAATGATCACTTTGAGTTGTCAACAATTGATTCATATGTGATGTATTTGTTTTCTACTTGCTTCTTTTAGAGGGCACGGCTAGAAATTTCTGAGGCTAGTCGAAAATTACAAAAAAGATTAGTTAGGTTAAAGAACTATCACAGACGGTTTGGCTCATATCACATCCTACGGTTTGTATATCACAGACGATTTTTTGTTGAAACTGTTTGTGATAGTATACCTTCACAGACAGTTTCAACAAAAAAAAATTGTATATGTTTTGCCTAACCGTCTGTGATAACCGTATTTTACCTTATCACAAACGGTTCAAAAGCCATCTGTGATAACCGCCTGTTATCACAGACACACAAATTCAAGTGGTTCAAAAACCATCTCTGATGACAGTTCTGAATCGGGTGTGATGACCCTATCTATACTAGTGAACGTCAACGGCATCACGAAAGACGAGGGCTTCTTCCTGGTGATCCACAGGGTGGGGTTTTTCTTTTTCCATTGCACTTCGCGTGATTTCCTTGGGTATTAGCAGGCTTTCATTGATCTTGAGCTGCATAATAGGAAGGAGGAGATGCGTAAAAGAATATGGGATGGTTTCTTGGGAGTTGTTACTGCTCAGTACGTAAACAGATCCAAATCGAACATGTTACCTCTGCCTTTCGATTCTCAAATACGAAGATGGATATAAATACCATCAAATACGTATGGATGCAAATTCGAATGTCATTGACTGGTCCTATACCAATAAGGTTCAAAACTATTTTGTGATGCATAAACAAAGAGGATGCATGTACAGGAAAAAAATTATTTTACATTAAGAACATATATATATATGTTAATAAGAAAATAGATGGGCATGCATAGAGGGCATTTGAGTAATTTTTTGTTCAAATCACTCAAATTTCCAACGTCCGATGTACCGCATTGATCACCAAAAAAGTTGTTAAAGGATACTATTTGAAGGCGAAGCTTGAAGACGACGATGATTGTTCAACAGTAATGGAGAAGATATACGAACAAGATAGGAACACAACAACATGAGGAAAACAAGGGTAGCAAATATAATGAGGTGGCGAGGAGGTGGTAGATTGGATGGGTGTGGTGAGGTGGCCGCACGGGCTATGATGGTGGACGTGGCCAGGAGGGATGAGAAGATATAGAAGACGATGTAGGTGGGTGATTGTTGGTACTGAGGTACTTGCAGCGGTGCCGAATAGGTGTGCGGTGTTGTAATGTATAGCTGTTATGTGACAAGTGGGAGGTTTACGAGCCGTTGGATTTGATCCAATGCTTCTAGCTTATTTGGTTTAGATCTAATTTGGATGGGCAAGATCTAGCCCAATCCGGCCCACTCAAACAGGCCTTTAAGGGGATGGGGCGAAGAATAGGGAGAAGAATAGGAGGATATTATTCCCCAACATGCCCCAAATTTTTATGCTCCAATTTTCTAGAATGTCTTATGCTCTCTCCAATTATAAATACATGTCGTTTTGGGATACACACAATCAACTTTCAAAACTTTTGCTATTGATATATTTTTCAATATTTAGATTGAATACATGAAAATCATAAGTATAGATTTGTCCGTGAAAAGTACTTTCATAATATTATAATTTCATTGGGTGTTATAACTATATTACAATAGAAATTAATGGTGAAAGATGTGTTTTGCAGACTATGTCAATACTCAAAACAACATGTATTTGTAACTAGAGGGAGTACCTACTTTAGTTGCAAATGTCAAGTCAACTTGTTTTTAGAGGAAATCAAGGATTTTATTGATTCGATATAATGTTTTGGGGGTACAATGACAATATCAGGAAACAATATATTTCACTTTAGCCCATTATAATTTGTATGAGCAGGATTCCCCTATAGGTTCATGAAGGGTCTTCCCTTAGTTACCGGGCCTGTGTGGAAGCTAAAATTTGGACTTAAAAAAACAGAAAATTACAAAATAGTTGTTCACAAAACTTATACTAATAGCATAATCATAAACAAAATGTACCCGGACCTAAGAAGGGGACTTGAGGGGTCACTCATCTCGCAAAAATTATGATAATAATAATATTGGTGGGTTTGTCATCAAATAAACTTCCAAAATATTATTTTTCCTAGTTTGTATTAGCAATTACAATAAAAATTAATGATCAAAGTTGCATTTTGGAGGCCATGTTTTTGTTTGAATCACATCTAGTTTGGAATAATGGTAGTCTACATTCTACAATTATATTATAAATGTTGACTGATTAACAATGCCAAACTTAAAACCTCTGCTCAGGAAGTTTAGATGCTTGTTCATTTTTCACATATTATTATTCTAATACAGTTAGACTCTATGCATTAGCAAATATAGAGTATGTCTTTGTGGTTTGTGCATAACAACAGTTAAACATCTTTAACTTTAACCACTGGTATACATAAAAGTATCTAAATTGGCCTCATGAAAAGTTGATAATTGCCATAACACTACTTCCTTAATATATGTTGAAATTAGATTTGTAGACCGTACAATGCTGAAAACAGGTTGTTTTTGTGAACAGAAAGAATGACCCTGAAAAGATATATCAGCCTACTTTAGAATATATATTTTTTGGGTAGATTGGAAATGTCCTACTACCCGCTATCTTTTGAACAGGATTATTGACACGGCGCATTTTTTCTACTTTTCAGGGCTACATGAGTCAACTTCTGGTTCATAGTAGGTAGCATTTGATGATGAAATCAGGCGTTCATCTGCATTCTAATCAGTTCGTTTTACTATTATCTTGACTTATTTCTTTTTCCGTAGCACTACAATGGTACAATTTCAAATCTCTACCATGCACATGTAGTATATTTCCCAGGAAGCTAAACTTATCAAGAGTAGTATCCCAGCCGCTGCGTAGTCACCGGCCTGCCTGCCTGCCTCTACAAGTGATCTCCATCTTCTCCCTGAAGCAGCTCGAATTCACACAAACTTTTCAAGGAAGGAATAAAGGCAATTGAAGTATTTGCACGAGGCTTGCGACCAAGGAAAAGCCCTTCGTCTTCCTTTCCCTCTCGCTTTGTACAAACAAGAACATATATATTCATCTCACTCTGGTACATGCCTCCTCTCGCTAGCCATGGATAATATCAGCAGCAGCAGCAGTTACAGCTGCAAGGAGAGCTGCCATGGCCACTGGCCACCTACTCATTCTGCCAAATGCCTCTGCCTCTATCTCTTCCTCTGGCTGACCCTCTTCATCCTTGTCGCGGCCGTGTTGATCATCATCTTTGTCACGAGGCTCAAGAAGCCAACCTTCAACCTGCAGTCCATCCAGATGGACAGGTCGTTCAGCCTCCGGTTGTCGTCGACGACGACGTCGAACCGCAGCGGCGGCGCCAACGGGACGTCGTGCTCGGTGGCGTCGCTGCTGTTCGCGGCGCAGAACCCCAACAGGATCGGGATAAGGTACAGCTCGGCTGTCCTTGACGTCGTGTACGCGAACGAGTCGGTCGGTGCCATGGACGTGCCGCTGTTCTACCAGCCGCCGGGGAGCAGCAATGTGAAGGTGCTCATGCACGCCGTGTTCAAGCAGGCCAACGTCAGCCGGCTCGTCGTCAGCGAGCTGTCGGCGCAGAGGAAGTACATGGAGATCAGGATCTCCGGGAGCATCGACGCCCGGACGCACCTCATGAACTTCCCTCTGCCAAAAGTCCAGGTTCAGACCCCAGAGTCCAAACTTCTTGTAATAATTAGTCTCTTCTTCTGAAGTTTGAAGTTTCTTGTGATTTCAGGACACTTAGTTTGTAAAATTTTACTGTATTTTTTTGGGTGCAGTTTTCGCTTGATTGCAGGGTAGGAACTAACTACACCGATATAGTGCTCCGGGAAGGAATCAAGTCCGTAAGTACACGCAAGGTATAGCATGGAAGTTATGTGGTGTAGTTTACACTTGTGGCCATGTGTATGTTTCTGTGCGATTGAAACGATTTTAGTGGTTCCTTTTGCAGGCTTCCCTTGTATCTTCACTGACTCACATCTCACAGAAGTGCTCTATAAAGCTTGACATGAGGTCGAGAGGAAAGAGGACAAGGCTTGCAGATTTAGGATGCTGATTAAAATTTGACAGCGATTTCTTTACCTATGTAGTACGAGTACGACTATTCGCAGCTTAGAAAAAAATTATTTATCCAGTGCTCCCATGTTGTGCAATATACACAAGATTTCTTAAGTTAATCCCGGATCCTACGAGTTTATTGTGCTAGTCTCGTGATGAGCGACTAGCACACGTATTTATAACATTTATATAACGTCCATATATACTCTAAATAAAATAGAGTAGCACAATATAATTATACAACCGAAATTAAGTCTTACAAAAGTTTACAACACACGGTCAACCGACCAAATAGTTCATAAGTCATAAAGTTTTGTAACAGAAATGGTGAACAAGTGTCAGGACCCGGGATTAATACTCAAAATCCTCTGTGCATTTATGAACTAGTTCCATGATCAGTGGCTAGCTCACACAGTAAACAGATATAGTAACATCTATAATCGCAAAGCTTTATTAATAAATATCAGAGTTGATTACCAGAAAACCTTACAAGCCAATAAAAAAGAACACAACGGAAAATAAATGAACAGTGGTAGAGCCCAGCTAATCTGTCATAGGCAATCGACTGGGGTAGCAGTCTAGTCGTCGAGATCTTTGCGAAGTCCTTCTTCTTTAAAATTTATTTGCATTAAGTAAGGGTGAGCACGAACAACCATACTCCGCAAGTTACACCCAATAACATAATTATAATGCATGTAGGGGTATATCAAAGGAAGGCATATAGGGTTGAATTTGTATAAAGCGATGTTTTCTTTAAATACGTGTACTAAGTTCCAAAGCATATATTCTATAACTAAAACTCATTTTCTAAATTCTCAAGTGTTGGACCGAAACGGCGACTAGAGGGGGGTGAATAGGAGCACGCTCACTTTTTCAACTAAGATCGGATTCAACACAAATTTCACTCCAATAGCTATGGAAGCTATGAAGATCAATATACCAGTACAACGGAAGATTAGTATTGAATCCAATCTAAACCCCGAAGCAAATCAACCAAAATCAACACAGACTAAAATTCTAAGTGCTGGGCGGTCTGACATCTATGTCAATAGTGGTCTGACCGGTCCATGGGTGGTCTGACCTCTATGTTAATGGCGGTCTGACCTCCAGCCTGATGAACAGTGAAATCAGCCCAAAAAATAAAGTTGCAAATAGATGTAACTTTTGATCTACAACTCTAAACTCGATGAAACTTGGCACACACCTTCTCTAGGATATCAGGAACCTATTCCAATCAAAGATCGTGAAAATCCTTGGAAAAGTTACAATATTTTTCCGTTTTAACGAAGAGTGCTCCAAAACTAAGTCAAATACGAAATATGATCTAGAGACTTGCTCGTGGATGATTGATGATCAAGATGATCCTAAATGTGTTCCCACATGTCACAGCAAGCTAGATCACGCGAAGGAATCAAGCAAAAACTCGCAAATCAAAGAAAGACTCAAAATCATCAAATAGAGAGAAGGAAAGCAAATAGACGCATCTTTGAGCAAACTTTCCTTGGATTGATTTGATATGGTTTGGGTTTACAGCCACTCCATTAATGGAGGACGAAGCTCAATCCGTCAGCACGAAATCAAATCAAAACTCTCTAGAACCCTAACCTCCACTAATCCTCTCCGTAAGCAAACTAGGGTTTCAAACACAAAGAAAGTGTTAAGGGGGTGCAGCCACCTCCCTCCTCTATTTATAGTGGAGGCTTAGACCTTCTAAAATATTGACCCAAATGGGCTTCCGTTAAGGCCCAACACAAACGGGTCACACACGCACGTATTTTAAAGCGTCGTCTTCATCTTCTCTTGACCTAAACCGCTTCTCATTGCGTCGTCTTGCACCGCGGTTTAGCCAAAAGCAAACAAGGCGGTATTTAAGTGATATTACCAAAATACCTCTTCTCGATCCTTCTTCGAAGACCGAGTCAAATCTTCGCGAAGCAGTTCCATGCTCCGCCACGTGTAGGTTGATCAAAGGCTCTCATCATGTCGGCAAGTCTGTCCCATCCGGCTCCCACCGAAACCACCATGGTACTTGGACCGACCCCCGCGCCGCTTGATCAAACCAGTCACACCGAACTGTCCGTTCGGTCACCCTTGTCCATTCTGCACCACACTTGAGTTCATTGACCTCACCCGGCATCGTCGATCGTTCTGGACCTCAGCTCTCCAAGCCTAGTCCCGATCATCGTCGCCGTTGACCGTCGTTGACCACCAAGCAACCTGCACAACAATAGACAAGCAAATCGAATCCGGAAATAAGTTCTTCACAACTTGACCCACGTTAGTCAAAACATGCATCATGCAACACATATGTACTGAAACTCATGACTTTGACCTAACAACCAAACATCGCCACTACAAGGGCCGATGAACAAGTGAAAACCATCAAACCACCACCTATGGGCCGGTCTGACCGCCCTCTGGCCGGTCTGACCTCCGCCTTGGCCGGTCAGACCGCCCAGCTGGGACTTAGCCGATTTTCAGCTCCTGGAAACCGAAAGCTCTCTGGAAATTTCAAACGAATAGAACTTTTAACTGGAGACTCTAAAAATTATGAGACCAAGTGCAATAGAATCCCCTCTATTACCTACACCCTCTATTTTTGGCCCAGCTCAAAAATCCTCTTTTTATATTGGTCGGTCCGACCGCCGCCCATGGCCGGTCCGACCGCTTGAGGTGGTGGTCGGCCGCCCTCGGCCGTCGAGACCGCCTAAGGCCTAACAAAGATCGCAACTCGCCAAAAATGCATGATTCGACAAACCTTCAATGTCATTGCCAATTGTAACATCATCATAAGATCATGAGCATATCCCCATGATACCCACATCAAGTTTTATAGTCAGATAACATTCACGCAAGAGTGGTGAATGATACCCTCCTATCACATAGCATACCGCCCAATTTCCCAATTGGATAAAACTATCCAAAATCATTTAATGAAGTCTTTTAAAATCAAACTAAATTCTAATTTTGAGTGGCTTTGCTGAGCATGTCCATGATCGTGGACACGACTATTCAAATAATTTTACACTCTGCAAAGCTTGTACAGGTTTACCCACAAGAGATAATCACTCGTAAAACCCTAGCGCGTGCATGTCAAGAAAGACATGTGGTGTTATGGCGGCAAAGGGTTGCATTTCACACACAAGTTTGCAAGAAGCTAAGAGAAGGAAAGCCTACAACACAAGGAAACCAAAGGTGTGCGACTAAGAGATTATCACAAGGCCTTTACAATGCATTATCCCACCATAGTCCCTCCTCGCTAAGGTTTCGCTTTCTTTGGATAAAAATCCGCCGGATTTAAGCCCCCACTTGTGCCATGTGGGAATACATAAAAGTAGGTCATAATGACACCCACACAACCAGATGGCACAATAACGGTGAATTCATACAAATTATTTAGCCAGGTCCTGCCCACACAGGACATGTGGTGATACGATGGGCCTTAGCAAGATGCGGCTCGAAGAGCGGCCCTTAATTGACCTGGATGCCTTTCCATAAAACCCATGGGCCCCGATTATAGAAATGACTCGATTCCGTGCATCAACGTGTACCATCCAAACATCTATTTCGCCCTAATCCAAATTAATTTTCATTTTATTTTTCAAGTTAAATCATTTTCCAAAATTTCTATGGTAAAAGCAATACCATAGCATCAAGTTAAATCATAGTTGAACATTTGGCTAAATTTTTCAAATTGAATATTTTTTGTCTAACCTTTGACTAAGCATAAACTTTTACAATGTGTCTAGTTCATACTAATGTACCAGCTAGATTTTAACTATAGCATCAAGGTATAGCTAGTTCAATAGCAACATTTGGCTATACAAAGGAATTGAGAATAACTAAAACTTAAAACAGGGATTTAAATAACTTAAATATAAATACACATGCAATAATAATTTAAAATAAAATTTAAATAATTTGAAATACTGGGATTCAAATATGATCAAAGATGTAACTCTCCTTGCTTATTTAGTTGTTGTTCTCAAACGGTGTTGCAATCCGGCTTTCCAAAGTCGTCACAATCTACACGCGAAAGCAAGCTAAATTCAAATAAAATCCAAATAAAATTCAAATAAACTTCAAATTTAGTAATTTTGGTACAAATAGATAGATCTTGAATTTATATGAATTTAGTAATTTGAATCGACGAAATTGGAGTTCATATGAAGGAGAACAAACATCCAAAAGTTTGGGTATCACAAGAAATGATAGAATTCCAAAAATATTGTTCACCGTTTTGACTACCTGATCGAAAGGGGTTTCGACTACCTGTTCGAAGGAGGTTTTGACTACCTGTCGAAGGAGGTTTCGACTTTTTCAACTACCTGGTTGAAAGGGGGTTTCGACTACCTGGTTGAAAGAAGGTTTTGATTACCAGGTCGAAAGGGCAGCGGCGGTGGACGCATGAGGCGACGGTGCTCTAGCGGTGGCAGGGGCAAGGGAAGGGGAGAACCACGTAGAATGCAGAGTCGTGATGCCGGTGGTGGAGATAGTGTCACCGGGAAATGGTCGATGGTGTCAGAAACGACAGTGGAAGGCGGTTCGGCTGGTGATGGGAGAATCGCGTTCCTGACTAGGAGAAGACGAGGGGGAAGGGCGAACTCTAGGGAAAAGGAAGAGAGCACGATGTAGAATGTCGCGAGGCGAAGCTAACGGCAGAGATGACGTCACCAGGGGATCAACAACAGCAACAAAACGCGAGGATGAAAGAGCTTCAACTGGCGATGGTAAAGCTACGATTGTGGAGAAATGAAAGCAAGAGAGGATGGCGAATTCGGGGAGGGGAAGAGGAAGCCATGGGGCTCGCCATGATGCAGTCGGCGTAGCAAGGCGAAGGCCAGAGAGGGAGAATGGAGGGGGAGTTGCTCACGGCTGAACTGGAGAAGAAATAGAGCTGCTGGTGGTAGTTGCGATTTGGTGGAAGAAAGGAGAAGAGGAGGGCAGAGGGTTCTCAGGGGCTTCCATTTATAGGGGTCGAGGAGGAGAGAGGGAGGAGTTCGACGCCATAGGCATACGAGCGAGCTCTGGCTAGTGCAGGGCATGGCGCGGCCGACGGGATTTGCGGAGAGAGAAGGGCAGGTGTGTCCAAATCTCCAACCCTAGGCGGCTAGGCGGCAGCGGCAGGCCGGCACCCCCACCCCGCACTCTGGCAGGCTGGCAGGGGCAGGGTGAAGGTTGAGAGGAGGCCAGGTGGGGGAACCAACTCACCAAGCTAGCCAGGAGCGCGCTGCGCCAGGCCGGAGGCGGCGCCGGGAGGAGCTTTAGCCGGAGCGGGTGGCCAGGGAACCGTGGAGGAGCTCCAGCCGGAGCCAAGAGTGTGCGGCACTGGGAGGAGCTCCAGCCGAAGCCAGGAGCCCGCGGCGCCGGGCCGGAGGCGGTGCCAGGAGGAGCTTCACCAGGTCACGCTGGGGAACCGGGGAGGGGGAATAGAAGGCACGAGCGCACGGGGCCGAGTGGCGGCAGCCGGCAGGGAGGACCGAAGGAGAAGCCGTGAGGAAGGGCAGACGCGCTGTGGTGGCGAGAGCATGAGGACTGAAGGGATCAGGCCGTTAGGGGAGGGCCGGAGGAGTAGAAGAAATTTGGACCGCCGGAGGGGAGGAGGAGAGAGAAAATTTGGAGGCGGAGGGGAGTAAAAGGAGTGCGTGGCGTGGGCCCGTGCGCGTGGTTGCGTATAAGGATCCGAAGGGGAAGATTCCATATGGCTCCTCCAAAAGGAAAAGGTAAGATTCCATATGGCTCCTCTAAAAGGAAAAGGTAAGAATTGGATTGTGATTTGTGAATGTCTGGATGGTTATTGGTGAATACTATGAATTTGTGATGTGTCATGGTTGATTACTTGATTTGCTAGATTTGAAGAGCTATTTTACCATTGTGTCGTCGTTGAGTGGGTCTACCCCAAGAACAGGTGCAAGCAGGAATGTTGTGGTAGCTACGGAAGAGCTAGTACTACTGGTTGAAGCTGTCAATATTGAAGATGCACAAGTAGCACAACAATCACAACCACAAGTAGCTCAATGACTTGATGGTATGCTACATCGAGTGGGAGATATTTAAAGGACTTGATCATGATAAAATTAAGAAACAATTTCAAGCCATGAAATCTCGGAGAATGAAATTGCCTTTGCCTCCTAGACATAGGGTCTGTTTGTTTAGGCTTAGGTTTTTTTGGCTTATAGCTTAAAGCCAGTTTTTTGGCTTAATCAGCTTATAAGCCCCTCAGATTTTAAGTCAAGCTTTGTTATTTAGTAATCTGAATTTTTATAGGATGTTGGCTTATTGAGTTGTGTGTGAAGAATAAAAAGTCTGAATTGCCTTGAGGGTTTGAAGGATATTTTTAAGGATGAATGTAAACTTTTTTTTTACCAATAGCTTGCATGAATCAAATGCTTACGTAGTGGGGGCGTTTGGGAGAGAAGGGGAGGGAGGCGGCGGTGGAGGCGTTGGGATGGGGAGGAGAGGCACCGTCGGTAGGGGGAAATGAGGGGAGACGGCCACGGTGGGAATGGGGGAGGGGAGGCGGTGGCAGTGGCAGTGGGGACGGGGGCGGAAGGGGAGGCGGCGGACGAAGGAGTCGGTGTGGGTGGGGGGTTGGAACGGGAACGAGAACGGGAGGGGAGGGGACGGAAGGAAGGTATCGATGCAAAAAAAAAGAGGGCATTCACATTTACATACGAATGACATTTTGAGAGTAATTTTAACGAAATATAGTGGTAAAGTAATATTCCATTCCGCAAAAGCAAAAAAAAGCACCTCTTCCACGGCTTATAGCTTTTAGGCTTAAATTGGCTTAAGCTTTTTATAATTTGAATAAAAAAGCCACCCCTTTGTTTAGACTTAGGCTTTTTTGCTTTTAAGTCACACAAAAAGTCTAAACAAAACAGGATCATAATTAGTACTTTAATGGTATGTCTTTCTGTCTGTTATTTTTGATATTTTTTTACGATTTATGATGGATTAATATGAATACTCAATATCCATCTACTTTTGACAGGTTGTTACTAGTAATTCAATAATTTGGTATTTTAGTGGTAAATTGTTATGTAAACTTTATTGATAAGGTATATTTTCTACATTTGTCATGTCTTTGTATGTTCACATGATGTGGATTGTAGTTTTGAGATCCATTTAGTGTCATATGCTCTGTTGAAAGTGATTACAATGTGTATTATATATGTTTTGCTTTATTATTGAATAATAATATTAGTTTATTCCGTCTAACCTAAATTTTAATCCTAAATCCACCACCAATAATCGTAAATTCTTGGATATCTCTTCCGGCGCAGCTTAGCGCGCAATATATAGTATATTCTGAAATTTTGCAAAGCAAGCTAGCTAGGCTGCTAGTGGCGAAAAATCTCTCGCCGAGAGCTTCCCGCTATATCGGACGGCTCCTGCGAAGCCACGTGGCAGTGCTTCTCCACAGCAGGAAAGGCTCGGACGCGCCGTGGGCCTCGTGGCGAAACCATCAGCTCGTGTTCGTTCGCTCCCACTCCCCGCCTCACATCACTCCGCCTCCTCCACTTCCCATGGCGGCGGCGGCGGCGGCTGCTGCTAATCTCCTCTCCTCCCTACCCGTCGCATCCGGTCTCTCTCCACGTCCCCTCCCCTGCCGTCGCCGTCGCACTGACACACACCGGGCCGAAGCTGTCAGGAGCCTCTCCTGCCGCGCGTCGCTTGGCCCCGACGGCTCCATCTCCGCGCTCGCCGCCCCCAGGCCAGCGCCCCCCCGGGGGAGACCGTACCTAAGGGAGCACTCCTGCCTCATCTTCCCGCCCCCGCGCGGCCGCCGCCCGCTCGCTGTCGTCAAGTTTCTCGGCGGCGCCTTCATCGGCGCCGTCCCCGAGGTTACCTACGGGTAGGTGGAATCCATCCACAGTTAGGTGGAACCGTACTCGCACTAATCCACGATCGCTTAGTGGAAAAGAATTTACTGATTTGCGTTGGTTGCAGACACCTGCTGGAGCTCCTGGCGCAGGAGGGCCTCCTCGTGGTGTCCGTGCCGTACAACGTCACCTTCGACCACGAGGCTGCCGCGCTCGAGGTCTTGGAGAGGTTCCACGGTTGCTACGACGCGTTGCTCGCCTCGGGGCTGCCGGAGGCCGGGCTGAGCGCGCTGGACATCTCGGAGCTCCCACTCTACTCGGTTGGTCACAGGTGATCTGAGCATGGAGTGTCGCACGCCACCTGTTCGATGCTTTGCCACATAGGAAGTTCGAAACTTTGTTTTGTTGACGGTGTTCTTTAATGGGTTGCAGCAACGGTGCGCTGCTTCAGCTGTTGGTGGGGAGCTACTTCTCGGAAAAGATACCAAAGGTTCGCATAAATGCCTGTTCTCTCGAATGATTCAGGAGAATGAGGAGACAAAGTTTGAATTCTTAACTTTTTTTGTGTATAATTCCTTGATACTCAGTGTTTTGATTCTTCTTTTTTGTTCGATTCTGATCGGTCTAGGCTAATGTCATTGTCTCATTCAACAATAGGCCGGCTTCAGAGGCTGTTCCTTACTTTGAGCAGGTATTTGGTCTTGTGCTTTCTAGCACATTTCATGTTTGTTACCTTATGGTGAATGGGAGTAGCTATGCTGTTCCACGCCTTATTATTTCGAACTAACTGGAATAGATCCCAATTTTGCAAAAATGTAGATGGAAACAAACTGAAGTCTTGATCAATTAGCGCCTATTTTCAGCCTGAGCATTTGATTTATTGGTAACTGGTATACTGAAGTATGACAATGCTATAAATTCTTTTGTTTGTGTTTGTATAAGTTTACGAAATTTGAAAGAAAATATATTTTGGCATTCTACAAACTTGCCCAACTTGGCAGGTGATTCTTTGTGTTCCTACATTGGGAATTATGCTACCAAGTACACCATCCAGTTCACAAAGCAAGTCGTTTTGGATATCGACACGGTCCCCAAAATGCAACTTTAACCACTAATTACTATTGCAATATATTTGTAAAACCCAACAGAATTATTATATCATGAAAGTATTTTTTGAGGTGAATCTACACATACGATTTTCATATATCTAATCTAAATATTTAAAAAGATATTAATAGCTAAAGTTTCCAAAGTTTGACTACGCGTATTCCAAAACAACTTATTTTTGTGAACTAGAGGGAGTAGCTGGCAATGACTAACTAGCACGGAAATCAAACTAAACTTTTGAAGTTAGCTGAAGGATTAGGAGAAAATTCATACTGGCCTTTATAAATTCCTGACTCTGCACATGTATACCCTACCTGCAATTCCTTCCTAACCCACTTTCCAATTCCCCATTCCCACATGGTCAGTTTTCCTTGTGTGAAAAAAGGGCATGTTCCCTGATTTTGCACTGCAGCCACTACCGGCATGTGTTTGGTTCAGCTGAGGTTTTGTGTTGAGGGGATGAGCTGAGTTCTACACAATATTGTGTGTTGAACTACAGCTAGCTATTCCATACTGTGAAAGCACCAAAGAGTCAGGATCAATTATTTTGGTTCAGATACGACTCATACTAGAAAATTTATCCAGAACCTATTTAACACTTGTTAAGTTGTTATCAATTAAAATTTGTAACTTATTAGGCTATTGGTAATGCGGCTGAGGAACATGTACAATCCTACTTTATACTTCATTTCCAACGTACAATTTGTGTTCAGAACTGGTTTCAGTTCTGAAACGTTAGATTCTTAGTTTGTTACCTTATGCTCTTGCCTCCTTTTTTTTTTTTTGATTGTTATTCTCTCTCCTTAATAGTACTAGTACATTTGTTTTATGCAGATAGGCCCCCTTTTTAGTCAACTAATGCCTGTGATGGAGGCATCACCTGTATACTCTGTGGCCAGAAACGCATCAGGTGATTGATCATTTACAGCTTACCTTCTCATGAAGTCATGATATTTATCGATTATAAATTAAGTTCCATGGAGGAAAATGCGGTTTACCGCTAGCCCTCCATATCGAGCCTGGTTACTTCACTGAGGTTGATGGTACTCGGTAAACCTAGTTCTTATTTATGGTTTTGTAGCTTCCAGAGTTCCAGTGCTTCATGATATTGCATTGTTGTTGCTATGCGTCATGATCTTCTGTAATTTTCCAGACATGTAGAACTGTCTAGTGTTGTGTTCAAACTTTTGTTTAATGGAAGAGTTAAAACAGACATAAACATTTGCTCAAAACGCTCATGAACTGTTTACCGTAAGATGTGATGTCCTGACTTTGTAGGAGAAGCGTGGAAGGCCTTATTTGATTTAGCTGGAGGTTTGATACGGGAGTATGATCAAGAAGCTATAGTATCCCTGAGCAAATTTGTTGATCAGTTACCCTCAGTAATAAATCAGGTACTATGAATTTAAGTTGGTGTTTGGTTTGGTTGTTTTCTGCCGTAATCCGTTTATGTTGGTAACTGATTACATTGTTTTCTGTTCGGTTGGATTGGGCTGTAATTAGCTAACAGGGGACCTAATAACAGACCAGTTCAAAGCCCATACCACCCAAAGATCGGGTGCAATCCGAATACAATACCGCAGCCGCAAGCCCACAGCCCACATAATCCTCCTCACCATTGCGTTTGTGTCCTTGCCTCCTCTCGACTCCTCTGCCGATCTCTCTCCCCCAAACAAATCCTTCTCTGTACCCCCCCCAAGCGAGGCCTCCACAAGATCCTCTCACCAGCACGCTGAAGAAGCACAAGGCGGTGGACAACGGCGCACCGTGGCGGGGCTGGACAACGTGCTCACGAAGTCGGTGGAGCAGGCACTATCTCCATCACCACCCTCGGCAAAGTGGTCATTGGAGTTGGGAGGGGAGCGCCGGACGATGCCACCACATACCCGCCTCCCGGTGGCCGCCCGTGATGCTCGGCACTTCATCCGCCACCACAGGCCGGCACCGATTCCGCACCCCTTCCATGGCTTTGCCTTAGCCCTAGCGACGAGCCTGAACTGTTCTCCATCAACTTGTTAATTTTGGAGAGGAGAAGAAGATATACTTTTGCTATTCACAACCGTGAATCTTATTCATTATTGAGATGATATATATGGACATGTTAATTGGGCCTTATGGGCTATATGGGCTATATGGGCTTCATGGGTCAAGAGAGAGACTGTACAAGACTTTTAACACCTCTTTCAAACTCAAGGTGAATCAGAAGGATCAGGTGCACTGAGTTTGAGTAGATGAAAGCCAATGTTGTTCTCGAGTCTGAGTCTTAGTAAAGAAATTTGCAACTTGAAGCTCTAAGGGTATATACTGGAGGTTGATGGTCGACTGCTAACATTGAGACCGTGTGAATGATTCATCAACACTAATGTGCTTTGTCAATTCATGCTTGACCGGATCACGAGAAATCTGAATGACACTTGTATTATCACAAAACAAAGGTGTAGGATTGTCATAAAGAACACCAAGATTAGCCAAAAGCCATCGAAACCAAACAATCTCTGAGGTGGTAGCAGTAAGGGTTCGAAGCTCAGCCTCTGCACTAGAATGTGACACCGCAGTCTGCTTCTTGGACTTCCGGGCAATGAGTGAAGTACCAAGAGAGATGCACTAGCCAGTGGTAGATCGACCATCGACAGGATCACTCGCCAAAGTGGAGTCAAAGTAAGCGTGGAGCTAGAGCTGACTCGAATTGGCATAGAACAGATATTTGGAGGCGTCGGGTGGTGACGGCTGGGGGAGGGCAGCGGCGTCGGGTGGCATCGAGCAACGGCGGCCTCAGGCGGCGGTGGTGGACCCGATTTGTGCGGCGGCGACGGCCTTCGACGACGGCAACGACAGTGATAGGATGGTAGGGGAAGGGGCTAGGTTAATGCCCTAGCTCTGATACCATGTCATGAATATTGTGTGTATGTTCATGAGTTCCAATGGACAATATATATAGGGAGCGCAAGGGGATATTACAAAGGAATATGTCATACATATATAAGGAAATACAAAAAGGTATATAAGGAAATACAAAGGAATTCTTATTCTAACATCATCTGCAAATAGCAGAAGCAAAGTACGACCCCGCTGAGAAGTGTGAAAAAAAAGGTAGGGTCATGCTCACTTAGAGTGAAACCACCAGCTCGAATCACAGAACTGAAACGCTCGAACCAAGCACAGGTAGCCTGCTTGAGATCTTATAGAGCATGTCTAAGACGATAAACATAGCCTTGAGGGGCCTCAACACCTGGAGGCGGCTGCATATAGACCTCATGTAGATCATCATGAAAAAAGACATTCTTGACATCCATATGAGATATAGTACATGAGCGTACTGCTGCAACAGTAATGAGAGCGGCTGTAGTCATATGAAGAGCTGAAGCAAAAGTCTCATAATAATCTCTACCATAGCCTGTTGAAAACCTCTTGTAGCAAGACGGGCCATGTATCGCTCCACTGAACCATCTGACTTGGTCTTTAATTTGTACACCCACTTGCAAGTAATAGGAACCGTTTCATATGGTAGCGGAACAAGATCTCAAGTGTCTGTACACTCTAATGTTGTAAGCTCCTTAGTCAAAGTCAACTACCACTCAGGTATACTGGCTGCCTCCTGATGGATACTCGGCTCAGATACTACACATGCACAAGAAAAAAAACCCATGTCTGGTGCCTGAATAGAGGAACAATCACACAAGGCATACCGTAATGTAGTAGAACAATCGTCAGTGTCCATGGTACTGGCTGGAGGGTCAAGTGGAGGAGAGGAGAACTAAGGATCAGAAGGTTCAAGAGGAATGGAAGTCTAAGGATCAGAAGGAACTCTCTGTCAGCGATTATAATAAAAGGGAAAAGTGGAAGTGTCTGAAACTGGTGGAGCTGGTGGAACTAACACACTAGAAGGAGAAACTAGTGGAGAAAGTGTATCTGGAGAAGGCAAGTCTAATGAAGGAATGAGAGGTAGACACAAAAAGGAGGTTGAATCTGTGGAAGAGGAAGAAGTAGGATGTGTAGAAGGATGATAAAAGAATGGTCGACCCTCGTCAAAGGTCATATCACGAGAGATGCGAATTCGACGTGTTGAAGGATCATAGCAACGATATCTGTTAAGCTTGGGACTATAACCCAAGAAGACACTCAACCGACTAAGCGCTCAACTTTGTGCGCTCACTAGGTGTTAGAAGGACATAGCAGACACAACCAAAGACACGAAGATGAGCATAGCGAGCAAGTGCTCTATACAGGACTTCACCATGACACTTGCCTTGAAGCTTGGAAGGGGGCTGACGATTAATGAGATAGACTGCTGTAGAGACCGCCCCCCTCAGAAGTGAGAGGGAACAAAGGAGGAAATGAGAAGAGTACGAGCAGTCTTGATGATGTGACGGTGCTTGTGATCAACAACATCATTCTGAGCATGAGCACTAGGACACGAAAGCTGAGGAAGAGTACTTTCAGAAGAAAGGAATTGACGAAAAGCTAATGAAAGATACTCTCTTCCAGAGTCAGAACGAAAAGCACGAATGACAGAAGAGAACTGAGTATGAACCATATGAGCAAAAGAGCAAAAGACAGATAGAAATCAACTGTGAACAGTGTTTCATGAAGTAGATCCAAGTGCATCGAGTGTGATCATCAATGAAGATGACATAGTAACTGTGACCACCCTTCGAAGCAAATGGAGAAGGGCCCTAAACATCCGAATGGACCAAATCAAATGGACGATCAGATCTAGAAAAACTGAAAGAATATGAGAGTTGTACTTGCTTGCCAAGTCTACAATCGTTGGACTGAAAATAGATGTCAATAGAAACAGGACGAAGAGCACCTTGATGAATTAAGATAGAGAAACGTGAGCCACACAAGTACCCCAAGCGATGATGCTATTGAGGAAAAGACTTGCAAACAGAAGTAGATGCAATAGGGAAAGGAGTAGAGGGACCAATAACAAAGGATAAAGGAATAGGAGCAGGAGTAGTACCAGAAATGGAGGATAAAGGGAGACTCAGACGATAAAGAACATAGAGCTCTGCAGAACCCCTCTTACGATGTCTTGTACCGATGACAATTCTTGTTCGACGATCTTGTACAAAGCGGGAGCTATCATCAAACCCAACAAAGTAGTTCATATTTGCGAGCTACCTGACAGAGAAGAGATTCATGGAGAGCGTGGACAAGTGAGACATCTGAAATTGCGAAGTGAGAGGTGGAAAGAGTCCCCTGATGAGTGACCGTGCATGGCGTTCCATCAGCTGTCTGAATCTTGATACCTTTTGCAGCAGGATGACATGATGTGAGTTGAGTTGCATCAGATGTCACATGGAAAGAGGCCCCTGAATCCAACAACCATGGGAGTAAAGCACCTGACACAAGACTTGATGGTGCAGTAAAACCGGTGGATCCACCAGAAGATGCTTGCAGTTAACACAACTGGGCTTGAAGGTTGCTCATCTAAGCCTGAATCTGACCAAACTGAGTTGCACAAGACTCCAAAGCATTGGCAAGGAGAAAAGAAGCAATAACAGAGGATGTTGTAGCCATAAAGAGCAACAATCACCAATCACTGATAGCACTGAGAAGTTCAAGCAAAGAACACCAGTCACCAGCAGTACTACAGGACGATGAGGACTTGTGCAACTGATGAGTGACCGTGCATGGCATTCCATCAGCTGTCTGAATCTTGATACCTTTTGCAGCAGGATGACATGATGTGAGCTAAGTTGCATCAGATGTCACATGGAAAGAAGCCCATGAATCCAACAACCATGGGAGTGAAGCACCTGACATAGGACATGATGGTGCAGTAAAACCGGTGGATCCACCGGAAGATGCCTGCAGTTGACACAATTGGGCTTAAAGGTTGCTCATGTGAGCTTGAATCTGACCAAACTGAGTTGCATAAGACTCCAAAGCATTGGCAAGGACAGAAGAAGCAGTAGCAGAGGATGCCATAGCCACAAAGAGCAACAATCACCAATCACCCATAGCACCGAGAACTTCAAGCAAAGAACACCAATCACCAGCAGTATTATAGGACAACGATGACTTGTGCAACTGAAGCACCGGTGATGAAGAGAAAACCCCGGCGCACAGCAGCACAACAGAGCAACGAGCCAAAGTAGTGTAGAGCAGAGCACCGCAGCCGGTGAGGAAGCAATCGCTCGGAGAGGAAGAAGCAGAGCAAGTAGCAGGTGGAGTGGTAGTTGGTGAAACATAGCAAGCAATCGGTGCTCTGCTTCCCGGTGACGGCAGCCCAAGGCGGTGCTGGCGGCGGCGACGACTCAATGCACGGGCACCAAGGGGTCACGGAAGGGGAGGCGGTTGAAGAAGAGCCGCGGGTAGTGGTGGCAGAGTCTCGGTCGGTGGTTCGAGGCCAAGAGACGACGGAATTGAAGCCAAGAGGCTACGGAAGGGGCAGCGGCTGTAGAAGAGCCGCGGGTGTCAGCGGCTTGTCTCAGCGCGGCCCAAAGAAGAGGAGCACGTCACGGTGGATCACAGGAGAATGCCGCCGACGAGCTCGGGGCTGGCGGGAGAGGTGGTAACCCTAACTCTTTCCTCGCTCTGAAACCATGTTAATTTTAGAGAAGAAGAGATATTTTTGTTATTCACAACTACACATCTTATTCATTATTGAGATGATATATATATATATATATATATATGTGTGTGTGTGTGTGTGTGTGTGTGTGTGTAGGCAGGTTAGTTGGGCCTCATGAGCTACATGGGCCACATGTGCTAAGAGAGACTATTAATATGTGCAAGACTCTTAACACAACTTTGTTGAATCTTGCATCCAATCCGTTGTTCTTTTTTTTCGCCGATTTGATATTCCGACTACTTTTCTTTTTGTGATTCTCATGTGAATTTTGAATCTGTAGCAAAAACGCCATCTAATGTATTTCTATACCAAACACTATAATGTTTTTCTATACTGTTACTAACCTAAACCAAACTGTTGAGTATGGTGACTCATCCTAATCTACTAGGACTTGGTGAGGTGTGATACAAGGAAAGCTAGATGAATCCTAATAGGATTAGGAGTCTTACTTCTCGATTCCTACTTCACTTTGGAGAACTAGGAGACTATATAAACCCATGAGGTGTGGCCACAGAAACCTAAAAAGCAAACAAGAAGCAAGCCAAGCTAGAGGAACTGATCAAAAGCACAAGGCATACGAGAGGATTAGAGGTTGGGTTATTCTTTTAGCACTAGATTCTTGTATAGAGTATGGATCCGAGGGTCCTAATAGGTTCGAGAGGATTGTGAGAGAGTAACAATCTCTTGTACTCTTTTGAGGTTGTGCTTGAGGAATTTGTGTCCGGTTTCGCCAAATCTCTCTCGTCGTGGTTGCTTCGTCACCGTTATTTTGGTTTTCTTTATGAGATTCATCTACTTCGTTTTTATCCGAGACTACTACACATAAAAAGGGGTATTATAGTATAACACAAACTAATTCAGGTCTCACTCATTCCCTTTGCAATTCCCATGTATTCTGAAAACGTTTACGTTTGCATTACAATTTTTGAAGCAAACAGCACCTAAGTTCTTTCGTTATTCAACTGTAATGAATCAGGTACTATATGAATCTAACTTCTTTCGTTATTCAACTGTGCTTCTACAACATGTTTGGTACATAGATATCTTTTTAATCCTGAAGATATATGTTTTTCCCATGTTATTTACAGGTCACAGAAGGTGTATCTGAATTCAAACCAACACCACCTGAAAACCGTGAATTCTGCAAGAACTCCTACAACGTACCTAATACATTATTGGTAGCGCAGACGAACTTGCATTTACTTAGTCTAACCACTAGCTGTTCTAATTTAGTATTTATTAATATTCCATGTATATACTGTAGGTGAAATTCAGCATTGATGCTATTGATGAAACAGACATAGTTGAAGACATCTTGAGACCCCGGGTGGACTCAATTGGTGGACAGATAAAGAAGGCCATACTGTCAGGAACGCATCTAACTCCATGTGTACAGGTATTACTGGTCACATTTTTCATCTGCAAATTGTACGATACAGTTATATAGAACTCTGCAACATTTGTGTAAGATCCTTTCTGTTAGGGTCATTCACCACGAACAGTATCTACTTGGTGCTAGCACTAGAAGTGAAAGTAAGCAGATGTTTGTAGATGAACAAGGAATATAACCATTTGGCATTCTCGGAATCACTGGATCAGTGGATCGTATCAAAGACAACTTCGTTTTTATCTGCATTACCATTTCTCTACGCAACATTAGTATTCATGTGTGCTAGGCACTAACTATAGCTGTACTACAGGATGTGAAATGGCAGGTTGGTTCAGAATACACTCCAGCAGATGCTCTTGCCCAGGGTTTGAAATCATTGGCTCTCAATGAAACTAGGGTCCTCTCAAGGACTATTGCTGATTGGTTTAGATCCCTAACTTTTTAGTTACTCTGTATCCTTTGAAGTTCAGAATGCTGCTTACAAAGGTATGTACTACTGTATCTGGAATTCATACGTAGTCGGTTCACACCCATTCAGACTTTTACACCTGTGTGTAACTTTTTGTGGTGTAAAAACCTAGGACCATTGCTTGCATCACTCATGCACTTACCACATTGGAAATCTTTTGACACCCCAGAGCTGCAGAAGTTGCTTTAGAATCAATAGTACAATCTGGTTTTCACTCAGTTAACTACTCATGCATCAGAAAACTTTTGTCGATTCCCGCTTTGCTGATGCAATCGGCTGGGGGCTGCCACTGCAAGGAGACATTGTAGTACAAAGTAGTACCTAGAGCGACACACTTGGGCTGAGTTTGAGTTGGTCATGCATGCTCACCAACAGGCTGTACTACTACTACTACTACTACTACTACTACTACTATCTGATCAAGATTCGGAGATTGGGCCAAGTGCTTGGACTCTAGTCACAGGCTATACAATGCATTTAACCCCAAAACAATGATCTATCTCAGGTATGGCACCAGCAAGGCCGAGTAGGCCGTATATATCTTGCAGCACGCACGCAAGCCTGTCTATGTACTGCACGGCCTTCTGCGGCTCTGCCGGTTGGCATTTTATGTGTACTACGCTAATACGACCTGTGTAGATTGTCATGTTGTATTTTCTGGATATACTTAAATCCCATTGTATAGCTCAAACATTTGGACAGTTTTCGGTATTTGTTTGATGATGGTTGTAGTAGTAGCCTATTCTGTATTGTTACCATGCATGTGCTGCAATAAGCCATGGCTCCCGACTTTTACACTGGAACGTGGGAATTTGATGGGAGTTTTGTATGAATTGTTCTGAAACCTGTAGAACTTCCCGCGTTCCAAACATGTCTGGCTACCTTTTGGCGAGAACTGGCATGCGTTATCTAGCTTTCTGGTTTCCCAGAATACGCAAGTCTGGAACGATCTGTGACTCTGGGTAAGCAAGGATGATACAATCGCGACAGTTGTGAATTAGTGATGAATAACACCGGTTCGATAAAGCTCGGTAAAAAAGTACCGGTGTCCAGTCCTAAGCCGACCAAATCTCTTGAGAAAATCTGCCCAAGTTCAGGGATCTGCTGGGATTGGTATCTCCACACTCTCAGTCAAATCACGATGCAAATCATAGCCAACTTTTTTTCTTCTGCCATGAATGGTAGCCTAAAAACACGAAGGCTTAGCAAATCACGATTTGTGCCGTGTTTGGTACTCTCTTTGTTCAGATATATATAAAGCGTGCAGTTAAACATATCGATGTATGTCCAACTTGGAAACATCTACCTTTTCCTTCGATGCAATCATGCACTTTGACGAACCAATGACATAGTCTCGCATCCACTAGACCTACAAGGGTATCCGTATCTGCCAATCCTATAGTACACAGATGACATTTTTATTTTGTTCAAAGGTACATTACAACAAGTGACGGCTTTAAAGGTGCTACTAGACGCATTCTCCTATTTCTAAGGATTGAAGATCAACTACCACAAAAGTATATTGATACCAATTCATATGTCAAATGAAGACACCAATGCGGCTACCTCCTTACAATGCCCCATCAGCTCTCTACCATGTAACTATCTAGGCTTGCCCCTCATCACGAGTAAGATTCCCTACAGTCTACTTCAACCGATCATTGACAAAGTGGGTAGAAAACTGGTTGTGTAACACCCTGACCCAAAATCGGCTCAATATCCATCCCCTGTGGGGGCGGATCCACGCACACATAGCACCTCACTTACACTTTCGTCCTCGCTTCGTGTAAAAGGTTTAACCCGGAGATGCTACGTTTGAATCCAACAGACATTATATACTACTACAACTCACTTGAGACAAGCAATATGTGATTAATTCCACCACACAAGTCCTCATGGCCCACCCTACGAGCGGGCTAGGGTATTACATTCACCCCTTAAAGGTCGGCGCCCGGCAAAGATATCGCATCTGTGATAAATGCCCAAAATCACCCCTCGGTATCGTCCGCGTCGGTCTTGGCACATATGCCATACCGTGTGTCCACTCCGGGCCCACATGTGCCATGCGCCATATGCCCGCGCCCCTGTCCTGCACGCGCCCGTGCAGCCAAGGTTGATGCTCTGATACCATCTGTAACACCCTGACCCAAAAATCGGCTCAATGCCCAGCCCACCGTGGGGGCGAACCCGCGCACACATTAGCACCTCACTTACACTTTCGTCCTCGCTTCGTGTAAAAGGGTTAACCCAGAGGTGCTACGTTTGGATCCAACAGACATTATATACTACTACAACTCACTTGAGACAAGCAATGTGAGACTAATTCCACCACACAACTCCTCATGGGCCACATGGGCCACCCTATGAGCGGGCCAGGGTATTACAGGCTGGATAGATCCCTGGCCTGGTGTGGGAGGGGGGCGCTGCATTCAGTGGTCGGACCGTAGCATCGAAACCATTGACAAAATTTGAATATCATTTCTTTGGCGTGGAGACAAAGAAATACATGGAGGTCACTGCCTTGTTGCCTGTACGACAGTCACTCTGTCGAAGGAACAGGGTTGGGACTAAGGAACCTAAGAGTTTATAACCAAGCCTTGTTCATGAAATTGCCCGCAAAGGTTCTCTCTAATCACAATAATCCTTGCTTCCAATGGTTAATAACACAATATATTCAGAATGATATTCCAACACAACCTCACCAGAGAGACAAAACAACGTGGAGAACAATATTGTCAGTAATACAAGTGACAGTACAGATGACAAAAGTGATCATTGGCAATGGAGCAAATACCATGTTCTAGAAAGATAACTGGACTACATTGGGACGATTCCAACTCAATCTCCCAACCCTGTTCACTTTCACAACCAATCCAAACTGTACAGCCCGATCGCAATATAGAGATAGCAATTGGGTGATATCATTACAGCAGGCTTTCTCATGGCAAGCCGCTTCAGAATACCAAGTCCTGTGTGATTTCCTATCTAGTCAACAGCTGCAATTGGATACTCTAGATCAGAGGGTATACATGTCAACTATGGCCGCCCCAACTGACTGCGTCAGCTTTTTACAAAACATTGTCATTTCATGGCCTAAAATGGTTTGCAATGGATTATGTTTGGAATCAACCGATAGCACATAGCTGCCGAGTCTTACTTTGGCTTGTGTTCAGAGGGCGATTAAACACCAGAGATAACATGACGACCAAACATTAATTGGACAAACGACCTGCACTATGATATATGCCCTGCAATACAAACAATTGATCACGTTATTTTACGTTGCAAGACTGCAAACAATATTTGGAGAAAGTTAGGACTCACAAGGGAATCAAACTCATCTCAGAACAGACTACAATTTCTGGGAAATACAATGAGGGGGAATGAAATTTTTTAAGCAAGTATTCCGACCTTCTGAAGACAATTTTATTCCGCTAAGTCATCAGATTCAAAGCTTGCTTGATCTTTGGATACACCGATCAAAACCCAAATATCAGAATAGTATTCATTAGTGGAGTCAGCTCTTATCTTAATCTTAATCTTGGACAGTCTTTTTTCTTCTTTCTTTTATTTTCTCTTCTCTTCTTTTTTCTGTCCTACTCTCTTCTTTCTTTTTTGATCTTTGCTTCTTTTTTACTTTTCCTTTTTCTCATTTGTATGTCTCGGTTGACTATCATTTTAATACAATAGTTATAAGGTAGATAATTCTCTACCTTTTAAAAAAAAAGCGATGACAAATTCACAGCTCACAAGTGAAACCGTATATGTCCTGTACAATACAATGTTTTCCTTGTAACATACGTGCCCGTTCTATACTGGTAGTTTTTATGTACTGCATGGGCTAGTGGAACTTTTATCAGCGCCTCATAATTTGTCCCGTGTGCGCGCATGGGCGAATCACAGCTCGGATTAGATATCCATCGATCCGGGACCAAATCTCCTGCGAGGACAAGCTCCAGCAAAGCCACTGGCAGACCAAGGCTTGGACGCGTGCACGTATCGATCCGCACGCGGCTGCGTCCGTCGCATGCGATCGGGCTCTGCCACTGACGTACGAGACGCCCATACCACCTAGTTGGCACGGCGTGAGAGGACGCGCGTACGGCCGCATCGCATCGAGATACACGAACCGCCCGGCAGAACCTGTCGCGCACGGAGAGATCGATCTTCGCCGGCGGTTAGCGGCAGCGCGCGCTTTCGTGCCTCGCGCAGGGTTTTAAAAAAACGTCCGAAAACCGATGGATTTTGAAAATTTTGGTTTTATCGGACAACTGTACAGGTCTAAATCGTCTTAAAAATCAGATTTACTTGAATTTTATTGAATATTAAAAAAGTACATAATTATATCTAAACATATGTGCGTGCGCGCTTTGGTGGTAACTGGTAACGATGCCTAGCCTTAGATTGCACTTTGTGTTCAAGCCCTCAAAACCACACCTTTTTTAATTTTTTTGTATTTTAACTTCAAAAAATTCAAATTTTGATTTGAACATATGTGTGTGCGTCTTGGTGGTAACATTCCTAGCTTTGGAGGCTGCAGGTCATGTATTGAGCCCTTAAAACTGCACCTTTTTTATCTTTTTTTCATTTTAACTTTTAAAAATATAAATTTTGATTTGAAAATTTCGGCCAAATGTAGTCAAAAATTTCGATAATCGGTACAGTCAGATCTATCAGTGACCAATAAAAATAAAAGCGGTATTGAGAACCTAGTCCAGCGCCGAGGCAATGATCCACGGACGTGCGTGGTTTGCGTTGCCACGGCCCACCGCATGGGACAAACATGCACCTTGTTGTCTGAAATACTCAAATAATTTGTTGTTGTTGTCTCGTGAGAAACTTCACGCTTCCCTCTGCTTTCCCGAAATCTGACTAGAATGGGGTTTTTGCAAATGTGGCATAAGTGGGAGGTGGGTGCGAGGACGATCGTGGATCGCTGGATGGACGACTCAGATGTCTCATGTGCATATATCCACAAAATAGTGTATGTGAACACGATATGTAATGGGGTTAATTTGATAACTATTAGTAAAAAAAAAATCGAATCAACAGGCTAGATTACATTATTCAGCAGTACAATTCTGTAGCAGGTAATTAGAGAGAAAGGCAGGCACTTGATTGAGCGTGCACCATTGCCTAATATTAGAAGCCTGTCTAGCGCATAATGAACCGCCTAGTTACAATCCCGGCGAGCAAACACTAGTTTAAAACTGAAAAGCCCCTGAATCTCTGCAAGGATGGGAGGAAATCGCGTGTAGTCCATGGATTTTGCAGGTTTAGCGAATCGCATTCGACCGGCACTCTATCAACGTCCCATGCATTGCGCCGCGAGCTACACGCCTACACACCATCTCGACAAACCAACGCTTCTACCGTAAGATAAGAGTATTTAGCCACCATCTGGCTCTCCCTTGGCCACTATTCCGAAGCGACATGCAAATTTTCTGTAGAGAAAGCAGCATATATCAACAATGATCTTGGTAAAGCCACTTTTAGATGGCTTCCAATTTTGATAAAGCCACTATTAGTCAGTTCTTTTCTCTGCAAAAACTGTTCAAATTTTGAGCCAATGTAATACCTCGATATCCATCCATGCGCTAATTAGACATCTGTGATTCATCAGGCTAACGATAGCCCTGCAGATTTCTCTTGAGGTTTCAGTCACGCAGATATGTTCTTACCTTGTGATTTGTGACAAGGATCACACCTACTTAACAAGAAAAAAACAAGCAACTTACAAATAGCAAAACAAAAAATTCAGTTCTGTTTTCTCTTCTACATATATACATTATTATTTGGATTTGATCACATAACCTCTGTGTTGTCTACGTGTTTCACGTACCAGCCGGCATTTCCGCGGCAAAGCTCAAACAAAACAGCGATGCCCCAACCATGTATACTTCTTTTGGCACAACAGTATAAGTGCATAACGAACGACACGGAAGAGATCTACTGCATTGCCTATATATATAATGAGTCTTTCATGAGATTACAGGTATGGGGCGTACAGAAGCACACGCAGAGAAGCCCGAAATGAAAGAAACATGTGTTAATTTTCTACACAGTGCACAATACTCGTTGGCAACTTTGCATTCAACAACAACTTAACATTCACCACTGTGTATAACATAGCTTGAAATTAAAACTAGTTCGTGGCTTGCATGTTCCTCTGTCGATCGGATGCAATGCAAGAAATCCATACCGAAAGCGACCATATATGGCCTAGTTGATGACACGTTGGTAAATCAGATTGTTATCTTCTATCTATCTATCTATCTGTCTGTCTTCTATTATATATATATATATAAAAGATAAAGATCTACACCGTTGATTATGGTAGAGTTCAGATTATAACGATCCATATTAAAAGAAAGAGTCAATGTCAAGTAAAATGTAGAAATCAAAGTCCATCTCAAGTACAATGTAAAAATAAATGATATTCAGAATAAAAAATAAAATAAAATTACTAATTTCATTTCGATACGAATTCCTAAGTAAAATTTTAAAAAAGAGTCAATATCAAGTAAAATCTAGAAATAACGGTCCATCTCAAGAACAATGTAAAAATAACTAAAATTCAGAATAAAAAATAAAATAAATTAAGCAATTTGATTTTTGATACAAATTCCTACGTAAATTACCTAAATAAACAAAATTTGGAATAAAATTAAACATAATTAGTAATTGGATTAGTATACAAATTCAAATAAAAAAATAACAGGAATTCAGAAGAAATAAATTTAGCAAATTGATTTTGATGCAAATTTCAAAGTAAAATCACGAGTAACTGTAAATCTGAATAGTTTTTTTTTAAAAAAAATAGCAATTGGATTAATATAAGAATTCCAACAAAAAAATAGTTGAAATTCAGCATAAAAAACAAAAGAAAATTTGCAATTTGATTTCCATACGAATTACAAAGTAAAATACATAAATAACTAAAATTCGGAACAAAAAATAAAATAAAATAATTAGTTTTTAAAAAAAAATTTAAATAAAATTTAAACAAAAATAGCCATTGGATTAGTACACAAATTCAAACAAAAATAACTGGATTTCAGAATAAAAATAAATAAATTTAGCAATTTGGTTTTGATATGAATTCCTAAGTAACACCGTTGATTATGGTGGGTCCAGGTTATAACGCTCTAGATTAAAATAAAGTATTAATGTCAAGTGCAATTTAGAAATAAGAGTCCATCACAAGTACAATGCAAAAATAACTGAAATTCAAAATAAAAAATAAAATAAAATTAGCAATTTGATTTTGATACGAATTTCTAAGTAAAATCCCTAGATAAACATAATTTGGAATAAAAATTAAACAAAATAGTAGAATAAGAAGCCACCATGTTCGTTCTCAATGGCTAAAATTTTCACGTTAATCGGTGAAAAAAATAAAGATTCACACCGTTGAATAAGGAGGGTCCATATTATAATGACCTAGATTAAAAGAAATTGTCCATGTCAAGTATAATATAGAAATAAGCGTCCATTTCAAATATAATGCAAAAACACTGAAATTCGGAATACAAAATAAAATAAAAATAGCAATTTGATTTTGATACGAATTCCTAAGTAAAATCCATAGATAAACATAGTTCATAATAAAACTAAAAAAATTAGTAATTGGATTTGTATATGAACAAAAAAAAACTAGAATTTAGAAAATTGAGTTAGATACTAATTCTAAACTAAAATCAATAATAGATGTAATTCTGAATGATTTTTTTTAAAAGTAGCAATTTGATTAGTATACGAATTCCAACAAAACACAATTGAAATTCAGGATAAAAAATAAAATAACATTTGCAATTTGATTTCCATACGAATTCCAATGTAAAATCCACAAATAACTAAACTTTGAAACAAAAAATAAAATAAAATTATCGATTTGATAAATAAATATAATTTAGAATAAAATTTAAACAAAAAATAGAAATTTGATTAGTCTACAAATCCCAACAAACAATGACTTGATTTCTACATAAAGTAATAAACTTAGCAATTTTATTTTGATACAAATTCCAAAGTAAAATCCTTATATAACTAAATTTCATATTTAAAAACAAAATAAAATAATCTAATTGATTTTGATACGAATTCAGAAGTAAAACCCTTACATAAATATAATTTGGCATAGAACAACAAAAAATGGATTAGTATACGAATTCCAACAAAAAAATACAAGGAATTCGGAGCTAAAAATAAAATAAAATAAAATAGGAGATTTGATTTCAGTATGAATTCAAAAAAAAAGCCTAATAACTGTAATTCAGAATAATGTTTCCGAAAAATAAGTTAAATTTAGAACAAAAAATAAAAATAAAATGTGCTATTTGATTTCCATATGAATTTCAAAGTAAAATACTTAAATAACTTAAATTGAGAAGAAAAAACATTATCAATTTGATTTTCATACAAATTCATAGGTAAAATCCTAAATAAATATAACTAAGAATAAAATTTAAACAAAAATAGCAATTGGATTATTGTACAAATTTCAACAAAAAAATAACTACATTTTGGAATATAAATAAATAAAATAAATTTAGGAATTTGATTTGGATACTAATTCCAAATTAAAACCCACAAATAATTGTAATTAGGAATAAAAATTAACAATAGGATTAGTATATGAATTCCAACAAAAAATAATTGAAATTAGGGACAAAGAAGAAAAGAAAATCTAAAATTTGATTTCCATACGAATTCCAAAGTAGAATCCATGAGTAACTAAATTAATAAATTAAAAATAAGTTATAATGAGGATATCAAAAATGGTGTCGGGCGAGACTACAATAGAGTGCAATTACGTCGATATGTCCTTCAAGAAGACATGGATCCACAAAGAAGGGAAGAGTCAAGGTGGTGGCGGTGAAGATAGGAACAATTATATGTTGCTCACCTTAGTTGTTCGGCAAGGACAATGTCGTGCTGCTCACTAGAGCCGTTGAGGTGAGAGGCCGGAGTCGAAATGTAATATATCGTTTAACCTTTAGAGAAATATATGAATTTCAAATGAATTTAACTGGAATTAGAGAGGGAATTTCTGATTTTTTTTGAGTGGGAGAAGAGAACCTGGGCCTCCAGCCCATGGTGTCTCAATCTAATTGGGCCGGCGTTTAGGGGGACATGGGGGGGGCAGCAGCAACCCTAAGCCACCCCCTGCCCTTGCACCTCCACCTCTCCCCCTCCCAGCCGCCACCCTCTGCAGCCCCTCCCATGCTGCGTCCACCCCTTGCAGCCATTGCTGCCGGCCAAAAGAGGAAGAGAAGGAAGGAGGAAGAGAGGAGAAGAAAAAGAGGAAGAAAGAGGGATGGATCTTGCGGAAATTCATGATTTGGCTCCGTGATATATGAGGGTACAATCTAAAAGCCTTTTCATCATAGATTAATCTCTATTATGTTTTTTTGAACGTTTCATCAAGGGTAAGAGTAGATGATTTTCTATCCAGATTCGTCAAGTTTAGGGCAGAACGTTGCGGGGATGATTAAGGGTAATTAGGTTCAGAATTTGACTTCGGTCCAATTAGAGAAACGATAGGTTATCACGTTATATTTTGAGGAAGGTATGGATAATTAAAAACGGAGTAGCAAGGGAAATGATACAGCCTCTGGAAGGTTGTTATCCAAATTCTAGGAGTATTTTGGCAGCACATATTAATTTGTAGATTAAAAATATAAGATGGAATAATCTGGGGTTGGATACTTGAAAAGGATAGGTAATTTCTGAGGTTTCCATAGAGTCCAAGAACATGAATTTTGGACGAGTAGAACAAAAGTTATGATTTTCGGAAGACATCAGTCTTGAACCGGGTTGCTGCTGGGCGCAATCGTGGGAAAACATTAATTTGACTGAGTTATTGGCAAAATGGAAATTTTGGGATAACTAGGAAAAGGTAGATAATTTCCTGTAGTTTCTGAAAAAGTCATGATTTAATATTTTTTGCATGTGTATATTAAAAGACATGAAAATGTTAAATCTATTGTCCAGAAGATGACAGATCTGTCTTCTGGGTAAAAACAGGGTTTTGAATAGTTTAATATGGATTTTTGATCACCTGACAAATTGTATGAAATTTTGTATAAATTCCAGAAATGGTATGGTTTACCATGTTTCAACATGGGACTTGAAAGTTATGACGATTTTAGTGTCGGGTCAACAAGGGAAACTGTTCGGCAATGAGGAAATGTTGTGGAATTGGAGAGCGCGTAGGAGCAATTTCGATTAAGTGTTGATTTGTATTACTGTAGCTTGTATTGATTTGGGTGCTTACTGTAGGCGAAGTGGCTTTGGGATTGATGTCACCATCAAATTATCCCTAGTCGTCGTAACTAGAAAGACAAGTGCATGGTAGAATGGTATTTGAATTTTTGGAATTATTATTTGGTTAAATGAATGCTTGTCATGACTATTCATGTGAAATATGCCAATTTCATATTGCTCATTTGTTTTTGATAACTTTATGATGAGATTATGGAAAATGATGATTATTCATTGCATTGCTTGTTGAGAATTCATGATGGAATGATTTGACCCACGGGAGCGGGATGAGGTCCCTGTATGTAAGATATGAGCAATGGGATCTCCGCATGAAAAAGGATGGGCAATTGATCCCCGCACTTAAGAGTGCAGGCATGAGTGAACACCGACGGGTGTTACACTCCGCTATATTGATATAAGAAGAAGTTGAGTTGTGTGTGAGCATGAGCATGAGTTTGCATTGCATTCATGAAAAGTGAAAATGAGATAATGAGATAATGAGAATATTGAGAACGAATTGTTGTTGAGATGATGCCTCATTTACTATTTTGTTTTGTACTTGCTGAGTCGTGGACTCACTCTTGCATTGTTGTTTTAGGTGATAGTTGAAGGCGACATGCATTGGGTGGAAGTAGAATATGGAACTTATGCACTTTTGTAGCTCTTCACTCCACCTAGCATTTATCACTTTTGGTCATGAGAAAGTTAGCATTTTCTATTGTAATAATTGGTCAATTGGTGGATTCTGTAATACTCCGGAACCGATTCGGTAAAAAGAAATAAGTCGGAGGGAGTAAAAGAGACAGTTTTCGTCGGATATTCCAATCGTGGGGTAATTGTTATTTCCGTCAACTTTGGGCGCGATCCGCGACCAGGTGGCCCAAGAGGGGCCAGGCCCATGTGAGGCCGGCCAAAGAGCGCCACTCCCCCAAAACCCTAGCCGGCCACCTCCTCCCTCCCCCTTAGCCGCCACCTCCCCTCCCCATAGCCGGCTCCCTTGCTGCTCCTTGGTGCCTCCTCGCAGTGGTGGTGCCATCTCCGGTGATCCCCGTCGCTCCTCCCCAAGATCCCCTCCGACATCTCCTTTCCCTGCCGATGTCACCGGCCATTCGTCGTCTCCCGGCGGTCGGCCCTAGGAGAGGGAAGAGAGGGGAAGGGAGGAAGGCCCGTGTGCAGTGGATTATCGTCGTTCTACTGGTCTATAAGGGTAACTAGACATCCAATTCGTTGTTTGATTCCATTAGAGTTGAGAATCCGATTGGATTTGTAGTTTCATTTTATTTTTGTCTGTAGATTGATTCTGTCCAGTACGTTGTACCTCAGTTTTGGGTGTCGTAGAGGACGAATTGGATATCTGCGTCTTCTGGAGATATGATCCAGGTTTCATTAGCTTTCTTTTGGCACTTGGATCATGAATTTTCACCCAGTAGTTTAAAATTTATGACTGTTTTACCACGTACTGCTATGTCTGACAGAAACTCTGGGTATAGTCGGTTGCACCTAGGTTTTGATCTAGTTAGAGTCCGAACCAGGTCAGGCACCCAACTAGGTTTATGAAGATAATTTCACCATGTTTCCAGGCTGATAAAGATCACTTTATTTGGATCAGTGGTGTAAAAGTTAAATACTTTTCTTTGGGGCTGTTCTGAATTCTGGGCAGACTGTGGATATAGTTTTTCAGTGGATGGTTAGACCCCTGTTTTGGCCGAATTAGAGTTTACCGTCAACTAGAGTTTCGTAGCCTGTTACGTTAAGAGAAGTTGAGCACTAGTTTCAGGTATTTTGGAGCTACGGTTATTTATTGGTGTATTTTCTAGTAAAACTGCCAGTTTAGGGGTATTTGGAACGTTTGGGTGAATTGATCAAATTGAACCTTTTGTTTGGTTGGTTTGGTTAGAGATTGTGGGAGGGCACGTGTAGCAATATTTTACTCGTTTGTCCTTATTTCGATTATTCTATATTGTAGGCGGTGAAGCTGTGAGTGGAGGGGTACCTCAGTTACCTCCCAACCCGTCGCAGCGCGGCACGCAAGTACTTGTATGCTATTATTGATACAATATGTGATGTGTGGGTGCATGGTTATACTTGTTTGCTTATGTAGTTGAATGCCATGTGTAATTTTCCATTAATGTGTGATATTCAAACTTACCATGAGATCACATCATGTCATGCATGAATTCATAATGACCACGAAAGTGGATTTCCCTTGTAAGACCCATCAATTCCAGTATGGGCATCTGAAAACCCCATCAATTCCAGAATGGGTACGTTTGTCCACCATTCCAATGTGGGCCACGTTGGACGGCCGTATGAAACGTTCTTCATACGGTAACTTTAAAGTGAACACCGACGGGTGTTTCACTCGCTATACCGGTATATGCTATGATATGTCCATTTCCTTCATTGCATCACTTCACTTCATCCATTCATAAAAACTTGTTTCCAATAAATGTTCAATCTGTGACAGTGTATATTGTTCATTGGATATTGATTGTTACTTTCAAGTACTTGCTGAGTCTTTGGCTTATTCTTGCTTTGTTGTTTTATTTAGGTAAATGACAAGGAAGAACGGTATCATGGAGCGTAGTTCAACACGATGCACTCACTACCATAATCCAAAATATTTGAGAACTTAATATTGTCTTCTATTTATGTCTTGTGTTGAATTGTAATAAGCCAACTTGGCCGTATTTACCGTATCTCCCTGAATTGTTTATCTCCACCCCGTTGATTAAACTTGTTGATGAATTCCTGTTCACGTTTATCTTTGTTGTATGCAACATCTAGTTATGCGTATTGCTGTGAATTTCCTAAAGATTAGTGGTTGTAGGTGACATCTTGACTTCCTTACAGTCAGGGTGTTACAGTTGGTATCAGAGCGGGCTTTAGGTCCGTGGTTAAATTAAAATATGTTAAATTTGACACACTGTGCACAATAGGAAGGGTTGGGTAAACCATTATTTTCCGCAATTGCCTGGTTATGTTCCAATTATTCTGTTTATCAGATCGTTGAGCTAAGTGTTTGATTTTCTTTCTGTTGTGATGTTCTTAGATGGCAAGGGGTAGAGGCCGAGGCCGTGGTCGTCCCCCAATTCGTGGTCGGGGACGAGGACGTGTCCCGGCTGTGTCATCATCTTCGTCAGAGGCGGTCGCGGAGACTCTGCGAGAAATTGCTACGCCGCTCCTCGATTGCGGATCCTTCGGTGTAGACCCTCCGATGGCGGTCCTCGATGGCGAGCTCATTCAGAACCTACTAAGGGAAAACCAGCAGCTCCGCCAACAATTGCAGGCGGCAATTCCTGCGGCCGCTGCGCTTTGTGGCGGAACACATTCTTGCTCTTGTTCCACCGAGGTTAGAATGAGCCTCGGTGAGTGGATGTCGCTTCGTCTGGACACTTTTGACGGAGCAGGCACACCGGTTCAGGCTGCGGACTGGTTGAGATACATGGAGCGTCTGTTTGGGGCATTAGAGTGGCATCCGCGCGAAAGCGCGATTTGTGGCCTTCGGTTTGAAGGGCCAGCCGACATCACGTGGGAAGGAGTCTGTCTTCCGGGACTCCAGTAGCGAGTCTGTTACTTAGGAGGTATTTGTGGAGAGATTCGGGACACAGTTTTATTCGGACTCCTTCATTGAGAAGATGGAGCAATCCTCGACTTTTGTGCAAGGGAAGATGGCGATGTCTGAGTATGAAATTTGGGTTCAACAATGTGGTGCGTTTTGTACCAGCCGTGGCAAGTGATGATAAAGAGAAGGCTAAGAGGTTTCGGCGGGGCCTCAATCAGGAGTATCGCTAAATTCTGGGAGCGACAGGTCTACGTGATTTTAGCTCGGTGGTTGAGCGAGCTAGAGGGATGGAGTTGGAAAGAGCTCCTTCGTCGCAAGGGCATGTTGCTAGTGGTTACTGTTGCTACGGTGGATCGGTAGTGGCGAAGTGGAGTTTGGTGGAGGAGGTGAGTCTTTTGACGACCATTGCTAAGAGGTTTCAAAGGAACCAAAACTCCCGTCAGGTTCAGCAGTGGCAGTCTTCCTCTTCGGCGCCACGTTCTTCATCTTCCGCCCTACAGATGCGTCCTGCTCCAGGTCAGGGCATGAAGTGTTTTGGTGTGGTGCGGGCATCGAGCTTGAATGTTCCTTCAAGGGAATATGCGGCGGTGTGGTCGGGAGGGCCACAAGTCCTCGATGTGCAAGCAAAATCCAGCTAGTATCATCAAATGGGAAGCGGTCAGCAGCTTCTTCCTCCGGTTTCCCACGAGGTTGATTCGGACTCGGCGGCGATTCGGCACCACGGTACCCTTGGCGTGGGTTCCACTGCGGCTTTTACTCGGCGCCTCTGCAGGTTCTATTGGAATCCCGCACCATACGCACCTCGTCGTTTGTCCCTCCGGCGATCGTTTCCAGTTTTCCGTCGCGAGTGTCGGTGCGTCTTACTGCCGGTGCATCGAGGTCTCGCCATGCCCCCCCTCGAGACTTTGGGGCGTCTGGTGTCTTGTGGTACTTTACTAGTGGATTCGCATGATGCCTTTGTCTTTGTTTGATTCGGGGCTACTTACTCGTTCGTATCTTTGGAGTTTGTTAGAAAAGTGGGTTTGAGTTTTCACTTATTTACGAGTCGGTGGTAGTCGACTCTCCGGAGGTCTTATTTCTAGCTCTACAACCGTCTGTCGGTTGTTCTATAATTATTGATGATGAGGTTTTCACTGCGAATCTTATGGTTATTCAATTGGCACCTTCGATGTTATTACAGGTATGGGTGGTTATTCCAATACCGTGCCAAGATTTATTGTTTACGGAAGGCGGTGACCTTGCAAGCCCCTTAGGTGAAGAAGCGGTATTCGAGGCGGTGCCGTCGATTCGATGTTTGTCTTGGCTAACCTATTCCCTAGTCGCCGTGCATCGACCATCGGATTACTTTGTTCCCTCAATGAAAAGACTGAATATTCGCGGCGTATTGAGGAGATCCCGATTGTGAAGGAGTTTTAGATGTTTTCCGTAGAACTTCGGGATGCCTCCGGTGAGAAAGTGGAGTTCGGATTGATCTTATTCCGGGAACTCGGCCTTTGTCCATGTCTCCTTACCGATTAGCTCGCCCCTTTCAGGAAGAATTGAAGAAACAATTGGACGAGCTGCTGTCTAAAGGTATGATTCAGTGTAGCGTATCGCCATGGGGAGCTCTTGTTCTTTTTACTAAGAAGAAAGATGGTAGTTTGGCGTAAAAGCGTGGATTATCGGGCTCTTAATTAGGCGTATGAAGAACAAATATCCTTTGCCTCGTATTGAGGATCTTTTCGACCCGATTGAAAGGAGCTAGGATATTTTCCAAGATTGACCTCGATCGGGTTATAATCGATTCGGGTTCGTGGCGGGATATTGAAAGCGGCCTTCTCTACGGTATGGTCATTATGAGTATAAAGTTATGTCTTTTGGACTAACGAATGCTCTGCGATTTTCATGGAAGCCATGAGCGTTATCTTGCATTAATACCTTGATGATTTCGTTGTGGTATTCATAGATGATATCTTGATTTATTCTAAGGCGGAAGAGGATCACACCCACCATTTGCGGTTGGTGCTTGAAACTTTAAGAGAGAATCAATTCTATGCCAAGTGAAGAAGTGTGAGTTACGGATTTACGAAGTTGGGATTACAGGTCATGTTATTAATCGGAAGGGTATTTGATTGATCCTAGCAAGATTTTGACGGTGGTAGAGTGGAAGAGACCAACCAATGTCAAAGAAGTAAGAAGTTTTACAGGTTTAGGTGGCTATTACGGCGGTTTGTGGAGGTTTTCAACTATTGCTAAACCAATGTCGATTGACACGAAAGGTGTTAGGTTCCGATGGTGCGATGCTTGTGATCGCAGTTTTGCACTTTGAAAGATAGATTAGTATTGCTCCAATTCTTACTCTTTACGAGCACAGGAAGAGGTTCACTATCTATTCGGATCGTCCCTAGTTGGACTTGGTTGTGTACTCATGCGAGAATGGTAAAGTGATTGCCTATGCATCGAGGCAGTTGAAGAAGCATGAGCGTAATTATCCCACCCATGATCTAGAGCTTGCTGCGGTGATTCACGCCTTGAAGATCTGGCGTCATTATTTGTCTGGCGAATCTTGTGATGTATTCAGCGACCACAAGAGCACGAAATACATCTTTACCGAAGGACTTGAACTTGAGGCGAGAGGAGATGGTTAGAGTTGATCAAGGACTATGATCTTACTATTCAGTACCATCCGGCAAGGCTAATGTGGTAGCGATGCCTTGAGTCGCAAGGCGACACCTCCTACCCTCGATTGTCTTATTGCGACTTTGGCGTATGGATATTTCCCTCTTGCTGCGGGTACCGCCTGCACGAGACTTCGATTGCTTTTAGAGTCGACTCTTCGGATCGGTGCGAGTAGCACATCGGCAAGATCGGATGCTCCAACGAGTGAGAGCGTTGTCTTTGAGGGCAAGTAAGGTCACCGGTGTGGACAAGTTTGATTCTTTGCGATTTAAGGGCGCCTCTGTGTGCCACAGAGTCTCGAGTTAAGCGGAGATTTTGAAGGAGGCCCATCGTACTCCTTATCCGTACATCTGGTGAGACCAAGATGTACAAAGATTTAAAAAAAGTTTCGGTGAAGCGGATGAAAATTGATATCGCACAATATGTGGCATCATGTGGGGTGTGCCCGGTAGTCAAGAGTGAGCACAAGCGACCAGTGAGGATATTGCAACCCTTGGAGGTACGGTTGGCCATGGGACGATATATCTATGGATTTTGTGGTTGGTTTATGTAACATCCCAAATTGGGTTTGTGTTTCAAATGTAATAAAAATGAGGATAAATTAAAACTTTTGTTGCCTCATGTGTAATTCTGATGTTTGAAACCTCTTTCCTTTAATTTGTGGAAATTAAAACTCAAAATTTCCCAATTAAATTCGGTCATAAATCTCCTCAATAAAAATCGGTGCCCAACCCCTCCAAATAATTTTCATTGGACCTAGGGTGATGTTTAACCCCTCGAATTATTTCATAATTTTGAAATTATTTGATAATTTTGAGACAAGTCAAACATTAGTCAAACTCCTAAAATGCATATACGGAATTTTTAGAGAAACATGCGATGCATAACGGTCTCGAAAATTTTATATAAGGTTCCTCCCTTTGTCGAAATCTCGATTAAAATTTCATGAATTTTGGAGTTTATGCGCTATTCCAAATAATTCTCTAAAGTCGGCTCGGCCAATTAAGTGAAAATCGGTTTCACTTTGTTGCTCGGGTCGAGTCCGACACGATTCGAGCTCAAGGGTGCAGCGGATCAACTAATAGCACCTTAGGCGGTCTCGGCGCGCCGATCCGTAGCCGTTTGATCTAAATCCGGCGGCCGGCTACGGTGAGCGTTCGGACCGAGCGAACTCACTTAAGCGCGTTAGTCGTTTGATCTTGATCAGCGGCGCGATGGAAGGGATGTTCGGACCGTCAGAAGTGCGGTGAGAACCAACGTTGGATCTTGATCGGTGATGCGACAGCGATGGAGCGTTCGGACCCCGGCCCGAATAGCCGGCGTTTGGAGCGCGATAGCCGCGATTGGAATCCTATGTGATCGAGCGGCCGTCCTCTTTTCGTCTTCCTCTCGCTCACGCAAGGCGTCGGTCGAAGTCAACAGAGAAGCGTGCGATCAGCAACCACGGTGCATTGTCACCTCCATCGTTAAACCAGCGTCTTTGAGCATTAAATGCTAGTCTTTGCCGACTCTCTTGAGTCGTCTTCTACCTCTGCACTGCCCCATCCCTTGGCCGGTTTGGGCGGCAAGCTTTTGACCGAAAGTTGCATTGCTCCATCCGTTGCCCTCTCGGCCTATATAAGCTTTTTCATTGCTCCCTTAGCCTCCTTTGAGCGCCTCACGAGCTTTAGCATCTGTCTTTGGAGGTCCAATTGAGCTTTATCGCCTCAGTTCTTTATGCATGTCGCCATTGCCGCCATTCTTAGAAGTTTCAAGCTTTTCGGTGAAGGCGGTACCATTGGGCTTCATCCTTTCGTCTTGCTCCTCCGATTCCTCTCACCTCGGTGATCGGTAACCCTTAATCAATTTGGGTTTCTCCGCGAGAATCTTATCAATTTGGTTTTCCCTCTTTCGGCCGAAAATTGGTTATTGTCATCTCCACTCGGTAAGTCCATATCTGTATAATTCCTTGCTTGATGGGTACTCCATGCTATTGCGATCATCGTAGTAGCTTTAGATTTCGCTATTTTCTTTGGAGTCGCGGCGTATCATCGCCGCTTGCCTCTGTTCTTTTGTTGATCTTCGTTGTCGGACGAAAAAAAGAGAGCTTTGGTTATCGTTGAGTTTGAGCCGTAGGATCTTAGATCGATCGCTCGGATTTCTTGTGGCCGTGATCGGACCTTGTAGCTAGGTCATCGCGCGTGGCGTCCGATTTTCGATCAACGGTCGGATCTGGATGAGCGTTCGGACCGTCCGAGCGGTTCGATCCACGTGGACCGTCGGATCCAAGATCAGCGGTTCATATGCGTGTGAGCGTTCGGACCGTAAACATCCTTGGCATCGGTTCGTTCATCTTTCATCAACGGTCGATGCTTAGGGTTCGCCGCGAGTTACATTGCTTTGTGTTTGGGCGTTTGTTTTGGATCTTCGCCCGAAATTGTCCACGTCGTTTATCGAGTTGTATTTCTCGGGTAGAGTTATTTATCAAGCTGAAAAATAGTTTTATCTTCCAAAATTCATAAGTATTTTTACGTAACTTCAAAATTATAAAACCGGTGCCTTTATTTTTCGTTCTTAGTAAAATTATTTCCAGTATAGGTTGCTCATTTATCTCGATGAGAGAAAAGTTTTATTTTGAAAGTAAACATTAAGCGATTATCTTTGCAATAGAAAAATAGTGAATCTTAGAAAACTCATAAATAATTATTGCAAGCTCCAAATGAGATGAATCCGATGGGGCTGTTCATCTTATAAGATGCTTGATTTATCATAAAAGTTTGATAGCTGTATCATTCTAGAAAATTTCGCTAAAATCATTGCTTAGGTGAATAGTCTTTGTTTTTCATTTTACGGCCATTGAAAATGTTTTGGCCATAACTTTTGCATTAAGAATCCAAATCAATTGGTTCTTGTTGCTTTAGTTCATAAAAATTATGTTCTTTCTACTGTAAAAATTTGAGAACTTTTGCTGAGTTTTGCTGTTGCATCTTTCGATGTTTCGCCTTATTGGTTCTTGTTGGTTCTTTCGATAGGTTGCGACAATATTGTTAATATCGAGAGTGATCCTCTGCAGAGCAAAACAATGAGCTTCAGCAAGGCAAGATATTTGATCATAAATGTCCCATTACTTTCAAAGTCTAATATCTTGTTTACAAATTATATGTATGCATTGCTTTTGTGTCCAAGTATTTTTGTCTGTTTAGAGTAGCTATTCCTAATGCATTGTTGCCATTGAAATGTTATCCCTGCCACAACCATAAGCTATTATCATCATTTGGTGAATTAGAGCCGGTGATTTAATTATACTCTTTTTCTGTCTTTGCGATATCATGCTTAGAAATGCTTAGCTACCGGTAGAATTGGGCGGTTATCGACTTAGTCGATGACCTTGATCACACTAAATTATTTTGTTTATTTTTGGTTCAGCACCTTATGCTTTTGTTTTGTAAAACGAAAATGAAGCAAAATGATTTGACTTGGGCACAATGGCATGTTGGTGTGATTGTTGGGTGTGACAAGGAAAGGTGCCGAGTCCCTAAGGACCGAAAATGTTGCTTGCGCCAGTCCAAGTACTTTGCGTACTAACCACATGAGGGTTATATGGGACCCCTCTTGACCTAGTACTTTGGAGTGTGTTATCTCAGTCGCGGGAGGAGCGTTGTGTGTGTTGTGTGAAAAGGAATTGTGTTCTTGTGTTGGGTGTGCGGTGGTGGAGTTTAGGGATGGACTCTCCACCTCGAGGCGTCATGATTGTCAGAGGCTTTACAGTGAGGGGTAGTTGTCGAGGTGGGCCACGACCCGACACAGCGTATGGGTTTCTATCCATACAGGCGACTCGAGTTAATACATAATATTGGAAAAGTCTCGTAGGACTTAGCGTCTTAAGCATACCTAAGGAAGTGTGCTTAATCATGTGGCAAAAGGCGATCGACATGTGGGTAAGTTGGTACACCTGCGAGGATAAATCTATTCGAATAGCCTCGCCCTAGGTTGTGGACACGCTTGGTGATTTCACGCAAGATCTAGACTTCAACAAGCTGTTTTTGTTTCAAAAATTAAAACTTGACATGGTTGGCATGAGTGGGTAATTCATGCTATTGTGGTGGCTATTGGGTTAGCCACTTCGGACTGTTTTTCTTGTTGTTGATACTTGATTACTCTGTTTTTATCAAATAAAATCAGATTGCAAAATTGCCTTCAATCTATTACATTATTGCAAATAAAACTTGCTTTATGCTTACAAACTTGAGTCCTATCTGCGCCCACTTAAATAAGCTTGCATATAGTTATTGTATAGATCTATTATCATTCTTATATATCTTGCGAGTACATTCAAAGTACTCACCCGACTTTTCTTTGAAATTTGCTTTTGTTCTGAGAGAAAGAAGGTGAGCCCAAGGGCTTCATACGTGAGATGTCTTCTTGAGTTCGACGGCTAGGCATTGCGGCACAGTCGGTTGCCTTGTGGGTAAAAGGCACACCGTTGGGCTCTTTGTTTATCGCCATCTTATGGCACTTTTGCTTCATTGTTACGTAATATTTATCTTTTGGCGGTTGGCCTCTTTGTTATAATTACTCTTGAATATTATTATGTATGTCTTTATTTTGTTACGTGCTTTCGGTTCTATGTGATTGAATGGAATTGATGCATGAACTTTTGTGAAGGGTGTATCTTGCACACTGGGAAGTATACATTCCTCGGCGTCGAGTTATTATGCTTATGATGATAGGGTCAAGTGGTGACTAATCATTATAAGCTTAATAATCCGAGGCGTCATGATTTACCTCGCCTTGGCGAGGAAAGGATGCTATTTGGGTAATTGTGGACCGGTTGATGAAGTCTCGCACATTTCATTCCTATTCGTACAACCAATTCGACAAGCGATTTGGCTCCTCTCTATGTACGAGAAATTGTGCGTTTGCACGGGTGCCAAAGACCATTGTTTCGATCGAGATGCCAAGTTCGTTTCCAAATTGCAGGAGAGTTTGCGAGGTGCGTTAGTGCAGCGGCCGTCTTAGCACCGCGTTCCACCCCAGACGGATGGTGGTCGAGCGCACCATTCGGACATTAGAGGATATGCTCGGTGTTGTGTTTTATCACGGAAAGGAATTGGGAAGACCATTTAGCTTTGGCAGAGTTTGCTTATAACAACAGTTATCATGCCAGTATTCGAGCCGCACCATACGAGGTTCTTTATGGGCGTAAGTGCAGGTTCCCGTTGTGTTGGGATGAGGTTGGAGAGCGGGCGGTTTGGGTCCGATTGGGTTCGTGAGCGATGGCTAGAGTGGCGAAGTTAGGCAAAATCTGTTGGTCGCTCGAGCCGGCAGAAGAGCTACTTGAGATGTGAGAAGCGGGATTTGGAATTCAAAGTGGGTGACGAGGTTCTGTTGAGAGTTTCGCCATCTAAAGGCGTGGTACGATTTGGCACAAAAGGGAAACTTAGTCCAAGGTATGTGGGACCATTCCCAATCGTGGCACGAATTGGAAAACTAGCTTACCGTTTGGACCTTCCCGATTCCATGAGTGGGGTTCACAATGTGTTTCATGTTTCGATGTTGAGAAAATTTCTGAGAGACCCAGAACATGTCATTCCTTTGGAGCCTTTGATTGTCAAGCAAGACCTTACCTTGAGTCCGGCGGTGAAGATATTAGAAGAATCGAGCGGGTTACGAGGAACAAAACCTTGAAGTGTGTTAAAATCCTTTGGTCACATCAGTCTGAAAGAGAGGCCACTTGGGAGTTGGACTCCCGCATGCGAGAACAATACCCTGACCTGTTCGATTAAGGTAAATTGTTTAAACTATAATTTCTAGCATTTTCTTTCTGTTGGATAGTTGCATGGATTCGAGGTCGAATCCTGTTAAGGGGGGTGGACTGTAATACTCCGGAACCGATTCGGTAAAAATAAAGAAGTCGGAGGGAGTAAAAGAAACAGTTTTCGTCGGATATTCCAATCGCGGGGAGGGGTAATTGTTATTTCCCATCAACTTTGGCTGCGATCCATGACCAGTGGCCCAAGAGGGGGGTGGCCCATGTAGGGCCGGCCAAAGGGGGCGCCACTCCCCCCCAAAACCCTAGCCGGCCACCTCCTCCCTCCCCCTTAGCCGCCACCTCCCCTCCCCATAGCCGGCTCCCTTGCTGCTCCTTGGTGCCTCCTCGCAGTGGTGGTGCCATCTCCGTGATCCCGTCGCTCCTCCCAAGATCCCCTCAGGCATCTCCTTTCCCCCGGCGTCACCGGCCATTAAATCGTCTCCGTGGCCGGCCCTAGGAGAGGGAAGAGAGGGAAGGAGGAAGGCCGTGTCAGATGGATCATCGTCGTCCTACTGGTCTATAAGGGTAACTAGACATCCAATTCGTTGTTTGATTCCATTAGAGTTGAGAATCCGATTGGATTTGTAGTTTCGTTTTATTTCTGTCTGTAGATTGATTCTGTTCAGTACGTTGTACCTCAGTTTTGGGTGTCGTAGAGGCCGAATTGGATATCTGCGTCTTCTGGCGATATGATCCTGGTTTCATTAGCTTTCTTTTGGCACCTGGATCACGAATTTTCACCCAGTAGTTTAAAGGTTATGACTGTTTTACCACGTACTGCTCTGTCTGACAGAAACTCTGGGTATAGTCGGTTGCACCTAGGTTTTGATCTAGTTAGAGTCAGAACCAGGTCGGCCACACAACTAGATTTATGAAGATAATTTCACCATGTTTCCAGGCTGATAAAAATCACTTTATTTGGATTAGTGGTTTAAAAGTTAGAGCCTTTTCTTTGGGGCTGTTCTGAATTCTGGGCAAACTGTGGATATAGTTTTTCAGTGGATGGTTAGACCCCTGTTTTGGCCGAATTAGAGTTTACCGTCAACTAGAGTTTCGTAGCCTGTTACGTTTAGAGAAGTTGAGCACTGGTTTCAGGTCTTTTGGAGCTACGGTTATTTATTGGTGAAATTTCTAGTAAAACTGCCAGTTTAGGGATATTTGGAACGTTTGGGTGAATTGATCAAATTGAACAGTTTGTTTGGTTGGTTTGGTTAGAGATTGTGGGAGGGCACGTGTAGCAATGTCTTACTCGTTTGTCCTCATTTCGATTATTCTATATTGTAGGCGGTGAAGCTGTGAGTGGAGGGGTACCTCAGTTACCTCCCAACCTTGTCATGTGCTGTGCAGCAAATACTTGTATGCTATTATTGATACAATATGTGATGTGTGGGTGCATGGTTATACTTGTTTGCTTATGTAGTTGAATGCCATGTGTAATTTTCCATTAATGTGTGATATTCAAACTTACCATGAGATCACATCATGTCATGCATGAATTCATAATGACCACGAAAGTGGATTTCCCTTGTAAGACCCATCAATTTCAGTATGGGCATCTGAAAACCCCATCAATTCCAGAATGGGTACGTTTGTCCACCATTCCAATGTGGGCCACGTTGGACTGCCGTATGAAACGTTCTTCATACGGTAACTTTAAAGTGAACATCGACGGGTGTTTCACTCGCTATACCAGTATATGCTATGATATGTCCATTTCCTTCATTGCATCACTTCACTTCATCCATTCATAAAAACTTGTTTCCAATAAATGTTCAATCTGTGACAGTGTATATTGTTCATTGGATATTGATTGTTACTTTCAAGTACTTGCTGAGTCTTTGGCTCATTCTTACTTTGTTGTTTTATTTAGGTAAATGACAAGGAAGAACGGTATCATGGAGGGTAGTTCAACACGATGCACTCACTACCATAATCCAAAATATTTGAGAACTTAATATTGTCTTCTATTTATGCCTTGTGTTGAATTGTAATAAGCCAACTTGGCCGTATTTACCGTATCTCCCTGAATTGTTTATCTCCACCCCGTTGATTAAACTTGTTGATGAATTCCTGTTCACGTTTATCTTTGTTGTATGCAACATCTAGTTATGCGTATTGCTGTGAATTTCCTAAAGATTAGTGGTTGTAGGTGACATCTTGACTTCCTTATAGTCAGGGTGTTACAGATTCCTTTAGTTCCTTTTGGTTCATATTATTGTTAGTTGATGTGTTTCCTATATTAAACTTATTTAGGATGCTTTTGGTAATTATTTGGTCCAATTTAAATTCAATTTATGATACAACATGTTGCTGAAATTTATGTTTCACATATTGTTGAATGTTATTCTTGAGGTCTAGATGTTGGTAATACCTGATTATTGGTTAAAATTTGGTAGCGATAGTAGTTGTAAGTGACATCTTAGGCTTTGGTTAAGCCGAGGTGTTACACGAAGTAGCTAAGTGTTAGCCAAAGAAGCTCGATGATGGGGAAGCACTAGCAGAGACGAGATGAAGTTTTGCATTGAAGACGAGCTATCGACGATGTGGGGTCATCGCGTAGCTAGGAGTGTGCCATCGTTGGTGAGTGACATGGCGTCACCGGCAATGGCGAGAAAATTCTTCGTATCGTTAGACAGCGGCTAAAGCAGATATACCAACATCAGTGAAGATGGGGGGTTGTTGCGGTTAGTGGGAAGCTACATCATTAAGTTGGACAACATCGAAGAAGAGGAGCGACCGACAAGGGAGAAGAAGACATCAATCACATATAACATCGTGCATGTGTATATACTTGCTTGCATCTATACGAATAGAAGCATGAGCATACATCATACAGAAAATAGAGTAGCAAAGTGCTTGAAGTAGAGATGGCGCAACGGTAAGGAATAGGCTCGGGGTCACCAGAGAGAGCATGACCGGTGTCCCTGGCAGGGATCGACGAACAGTTGCATGTGTATACGTGTTGATGTCATAATGGCCAGCATTAAGAAATAATACGAGGGAAGTAGAAAATGACTATGTGGTAGAGTGTTGAACTAGAAGGGGTAGCAGCTGAAAGATATCGATCAAGAATTGGGCTTGCTATTGGAGGCTGAAACATAAAAGCTATGGTGGGGAGAAGAGATACACGGTTCGGTGAGGTAACCGGTGTGAGGGAAGATAAGTTCAAGGTAGGTTGTCTATGATGCATTGGTGTATACGTGGACAAGGTACTCTAATACCATGTAAACTAATAAGATAATTTGATGAACACATAATCAACGTGTTGCTTGAGATTAAGAGAGGTACATGTGCATGCAAATATTTTGAAAAAGAGTAACTGATGGAGGCAAAAATAGGGGCATGCAGCTATATGATGCATACATGGTGAAGAGTAGTTAATTTATTATACTTAAGATTTTATTCCATCAAAACTTATACTTCAATTATGTTCTTCAAGTTGTATTCTCCTTCAAGCTTCTATTGTCTTTTTTTTATGAAACAACAAAAATTTGCCATCACTGCATTAAAGGAGTAAACCAAAACCAGAAATAAAACAAAACTATTTTTGACCAACACAGCCAGGTGTAAACAAGAAAAAAATGAATTGAAAGAACACACCATTGGCAATTGCTTTGACGGTCTACAGGGCAGTGCACCGAAAAGAGGCATCCGCTGTCAAATTGAATATTTACTTCACTTAAGGTTCTCTTTTTCTCCAACCATTCTATGATAAAGTTGCAAGGAAAGCATCCACCTTGTCATTTGTCCTTCTCAATACAATCTTCCATGCAGATTGGAGGTTTCACCTTGGCAAGAGCCAGCACTGACCGATGCAAAAACCCCAGTCCATCAGCACATATCAAACCAGAAGAAACTGCAGGTCCAAATATTTCTGCTCTGGCTCTTATTGGGCATCAGCTGTCTTATCAAGTTGATAGCAATTGTTGTAGAACATAATATGTAACAAATAGTGAGACAACTCTTTGGAAGCGAGGAGAGGCCCTCAACACCCCGTAACCTGTTGTTGTAAGCTTGCCAACTTAATGATGGGAATTTTGGAGTCCGCAATCATCAACCACTGTGTAGAACCACTAAAAGAAACACCAGAGGAAGCTGAGAACAACGGATATGCCCAATCTCTTTACTTGCTTCCCTACAAACTTGGCTGGAGACCAATTATTCATTGATCATTTGCCTCGGTTGCCTTCCCAGTGATTCTTTCACTAATGGACAATAGGTAGTTCCATAGCCCCCAAGTTAGACAGGGAACCCTGACGCCCTATCGACAAGGTTATGATGAGCTATAGATAATTCAAAAGAGGTGTTGAGGGGTACCTACCAGAGGCTGGGGTGAGTAGAAAAATGGCAGCAACATGGTGCCGTTTAACTTTTCTTCATCCAACAATCACTACTGGCTGTTACCGGGTCCTCTGAGCATTGGACGATCTCTGTGAACGGTCGCTTCCAGCGCTCATACCAGTTTTGATTCCCTTCTTTGTGCTAGCTTGCGGTCTCTTCTGCCTTGTCCGATTAGCGTGCTCTGTGGTCTGCAACCGACCCTGGTAAGAGAATTACCTAGGTGCTAACGCCGGTGGATGGCCTCGTGTAGCGGGCGGTGTTGAGTGCCCCACTGGTGTTGCCGGTGGCCCTGTTTACGCTGGGAGCTGCCAAACGTCATGCTGATTGAGCTGCCCAAATAAGTTCGCAGTTAATCAAATTAGAAATTGGTCAGCACACCTTATTTTGGAAAGTAAAGCGCAAGCGCTAATGCTCCTCTTGTGATCCAAGCACGAACTTCTTCTTTTATTATTGCCATCGTCCCTTTTGTCCTTTGCACATAACTAGGATGATTAAGGTGGTTTGCCCTTTCCTTTTATCCAGTCGCTTAGCTTGCACTGTCTGCAACCACCACTCAAATATGTTTTCATGATTGTTCCACTGCATTGGGCCTAAATTATTGTTTTGGACCCTCGACATCGTAAAGGTCTAGATTCTTTTAGAGTAGCTGCAGGCAGTGAACAAGTGGTTTTGGGTTTCCTGCTAGTTGGTGCAAAGTGGGCACCAGTGGTCATGGGGCATATGTCTTGTTGCTTGGACATTCGATGTTGCCAACTGGTGTTGAATGAGACATGCAAAGATTTTGCATTTTTGCAGAGCCCATGGTTTGCAGATGAACCGCTACATGACTCCCAGTTATCCATCTTCTGAGATCGGCAATCCATTTCAAAAAATGGTTGTGGCTGGCTCCTTATATCTTGGTCTCCTTGTTTCCTGCGGTCCAACCGATCTTTCTCCATAAAAACCATTAGGTCTCAAACTCTTCTCTCTCTCTCTTCTCTCTTCTCTCTCAAAGTTCTCATCTCAAAACTTTAAGGAATCAAAGGAAATTTCAAATCCTTGCCATTCTCAACTTCTTGGCAATCTTTCTCCTCCATTTCCCTAGGTAATCTTCATTGAAACCCTCACTTTCCAATTTGTTTGCTACCTTTTTCAACTCTAGGGCTAAAAGCAAAATGTGCATAATTTAATCAATTTCTTTTGGGCAAAATGATTGAAACTGGTATTTGGTGACATATTATGTGCATTCCATGACTTTCCTCATGCCAAATACCTACAAATTGCAAAATTGATCAAATGCCCTAAGAACACCCTACGGGTGCGGTATTACTGCCCGAGGCCGTCGGTACTACTGCTCCAGCAGGGAAATGTTGAATCTATCATGTTCCTTTACTTCAGTCATATCCTATCTTGTTTTAATTTTGCCTTGTCTTAACTTAGCAAAATGCTGAGGACCAAAACTTCCATGCGCAAGAATGCCTCTCCAGAAGGAAATCCTGTCGACCGATATGACCCTCCAGCAGCTCATGCTAGACCTTCTCGTCGCAAGGCGGCCTCCAAAAATTCGGCATCAGTGAGAGCACCTGAAACTCCAAGGGAAGACAACGATTCTGAAACAGACTCATTCTTGCTAGCTATGAGAGCTAGAAATCAAGGACAGTCTTCAACACAAGAAGAAGAAGAAGAAGAAAGTGACAATGAAGAAGAAGATGAGGAATGTTCTCAAGAACAGGACGATGATGATGATGATGAAGACGACGGGACATGGAAGAGGCCAAAGGGCAAGGGATAGATCTTATGCAAATCACAAGTGAAAATTATGCGCTTCTTTGCCATCAAAATCAGTTTAAGAAATCGGCAAACTCTACAGATCCGAGATTCCACACCCGGTTTTAACAAGAAGTGTATGCCCAACTCTACAACCATCACCGGCAGTTCGCAGACCACAAGTATCTGGATTGGGCGCATTTGAACGCTCTTGATGGCTTTGATGGCAGCATATCGTCTATTCCATGCAGTGGGACAACAAGAGATAGTAGCACTAAAATGTGATTATCAAGAAGACTCCAATAGTTTTATGCCACGTTCTATGTCTCCCCTGATTTTGACTCTTTGATATGGATGACAGAAAATCAGAGAGTGGAAGTTTCCAAGGCTGATTTTGAGCAAGCGTTGAGGACATACTCATGCTCACAAGAAAAATTTGTTCTCATGGAGCACTTCAAACCCTGGCATGGCGTGAGTTCTATAATGAGAATGTCAGATACACATCTGGGACGATTGAGGGACTCCTTCCTTTGCCAAGTCTCATCAATCGCATCATTAATCATACCTATTTCCCGAAGAGTGGGAACTTTGATGCTGTCAGAGGGCACACTTGGAATATCATAGATAGCATCATGAATGGAAGAAAATTTGATGTGGTTGATCTAATCATCAGGGAGATAGCATCATCTAAGAATGATAGAGTCAAACAGATATACTTTGCTCCATATATCATGGGTCTTATCATGAGGAAGACGCACTACCGTGGATCACGGCCGACAATTCACAAGGCATATAAGCCAAGGGAAGGTGCTTCTGTTCCCTCAATTGTTCTCCCTCGTGTTCAAGAAGAGGAAGAACACATTCAGGTTCAAGAAGATGCTCCAGCTACGGATCCTATCACTCTATCTCAGATTTATTTAGTTGTCATGGAAATCCGCGATGCACAGGCTGAGACGAACTATTAATTGGTTTCCTTAGGTTAGCGTGTGGGTGCACTCGAGCATGGTTCTTCTTCGGCAACACCTCCTTCTCTAATTCATTGTTGTTGCCGCCGTCGTCATGATCCCTCTCCTTAGGATTGACCCTTTTAGGTACTTGATGCCAAAGGGGGAGAGATCAAAGGGAAAGATCAAGGGGGAGCCTAGAAGAAAATTGAAGACTCTTGTTATCTTATATTATCTATTTGGACTATTTAGGCTTTTTGTTGCTTGTAATAGTCTAGTCTATTTGAACTTATGAAGCTTCATGACTATAGTATTATGCTACATTATGATCATTGCTTATGTTATCAAGATTTATGTTTAAGTATCTTTATCATGATTATGGTATCTTTGTATGCTTCACATGATAAATCTTTACATGTTTCCTCATATTTAATAAATAAAGGAAACTCCGCCAAAAATTTCTAAAAATCCACACATGTTCATGAAAATCACTTCATGAACCTTTATGCACATTTTCAGTGGGGAGTTTTTGTTTATTTGATTGATTGACTTTAAAAGCAACTAATTCTTTATCTCTTTTGAACTCATCTTAAGAATTATCTACAAGTCAAAAGTCAAAACAAGAATATACAACTTGTTTCAACTTGGTGTATATTAAAACCTTTCAAATCATTTATATTGCTTAGGTTGTCATCAATTACCAAAAAGGGAAGAATGAAAGCATCCAGTCCCTTAAAAATAATTTTGGTAATTAATGACAACAATGTGTTAAGGGACTAACATGTGTGTAAGATGTTTTAAAGGTTTAGTATCGGAGTTCGAATAACATGGAAATGCAATCACCATGTTTTATATGGAGGTTATCCACTATAAAGCTGTAAATTTAAAATCTGATTTTAGTTATATATTAAAAATTTCCTTGACACTTAGTATGAATAGTTAAAACTAAAAATACTGTTTTACGCAAATAAACCCTATCAGTCTCCTTTGTTTACTTATGCATACATCATATTTCTTTATTAGGTGTAACTTACGAGCAAGGAAGTGGTGCTCACTCTTGCTGAATAATATTTATTCAGGAGAAGACTTCTATCCAGATGGTGAGAATCCAGAAGTTTAGGCCTACGCCCCCAGACGATTGCCTGTGGCGCATCGTGTGGCCTACTACTTATTTATTTTCTGATGTGTTACTTTATTTGGCCTTAGGCCTTATTTTGTAATAAACTCTGATTCATATTAAATAAATATATGATATGATTGTGTAACACCCTGGCTATTCGGAAGCCAAGATGTCACGCAAAACTATCAAACTACTAAGAATAGCATTCAAGCTGGATTATACAGATTCAATCAACAATAATTTCTAAAGAATGACAATAAGCGATCACCGATTCATGGAAAAGAATGGATAAACAGATTATAATACCACGAGCAGTCAAGCAATACCAAAGTTGGATTATTACAAATCGAAAATTTATTTAACAAGTTGGCTTGGTGAAAGGTAATAACAATTATTCAGTTGGATAAAAGTGAAGTGCGATGTGTGCGAACTACCCCACCAAATCATCTTGTCTTCTCCTCAATTACCTAATTAAAACATACAAAGCAAGGGTGAGTCGAAGACTCAGCAAGTACATACAAGAATAATCAAACATAGAGTGGACAACACAATCCAGTTGAATTACGAACAAATCTTGGAACACATATATGATTGAATGGAATGAATACATGAATGGATGGAATGAAAGAATGCATTGAAGGAATGGACTAATCACACTTATACTGGGTATAGCGAGTGTAACACCGTCGGTGTTCACTTAAAGTTCTTGTATGAAGAACGTTTCATACGGGTGTCCAACGTGGCCCACATTGGAATGGTGGATCACACGTACCCATTCTGGAATTGATGGGTTTTCAAATGCCCATACTGGAATTGATGGGTCTTTCAAATGCCCATACTGGAATTGATGGGACTTACCAAAAAGAATCCACTTCCGTGGTCATAATGAATTTTATGAATGAACATGATGATTTCTCATGGTATGAATGAATATCACACATTAGTGGAAAAGGCACATGGCATTCAACAACAGGTGTAAACAAGTATAAGTATGCATTCCCACACAACATAATATATCAAGAATGCCACACAAGTTAGTTACATGTAATGGAATGCAACCACTGAAATGAATGCTAATTCTTTAATCACAAGAATCATCTTCTTGAAATGAAATAAATATCAGGATGGATAGAAAAAGGCATTCACAATTTATCCCGACATCAAGCAAACAATTGGAAACATCACCAAACAGCATAGGGTACTTGCCTTCCGCGATGTGACGTAATAGGAGGACACGAATATGCCCCTCCACTCACCGCCTCACCTCCTACACAAATGTATAATCGAAATAAGAATAACAAGGTATGACATTACTACAAGATCCCTTCCATCCTCTCTATCTCTCCCACACAAACAACGGGATCAATTTTACCAAGTTTACCCAACAGCCCGATTACCGCTAAACTGGCAGCGATACTAGAAAAATCACCATTAATTATCTGTAACTCCAAAAGACCTGAAACCAGTTCCCAACTACTCTTAACAGCCCAGGCTACAAAACATTAGTTGGCGGAATCCCCTGATTCGGCCAAAACAGAGGGCTAATTATCAGCTAAACACAACTCATCTACGTCTGTCCAGAATACAGATCAGAGATAAAGAAAACGGCGTAACTTTCAACCTATTTATCCAATGAGAATGATTCTTATCAGCTTGGAAAGATAATTTTAAGGGCTAAAATAACTTAGTTGGGTTAAGGTTCTGATTGGGCCCCTAATTTGAACAAAATCGAGGGACAAACCTACTGACCTCAGTTTTCATACAGACCGGACAGTTCATAATCAAAACTTCATATCTCCCAAAATACAGATCGGATTTTCCTGATCTCGGTGCCAAAAGAAAGCTAACGTTCCCAGGAATAAAACTCTAGAAGGGCAAAACCCCAGATTCGGCCTCTACAGTAGTCTAACCAATAGATGACGTGAGTCCACCATTCCAATGTGGGCCACGTTGGACGGCCGTATGAAACGTTCTTCATACGGTTACTTTAAGTGAACACCGACGGGTGCTTCACTCGCTATACCGGTATATGCTGCGATATGTCCAATTCCTTCAATGCATCATTCTACTTCATCCATTCATAAAGTTGTTTCCGGTCAATGTTCAAATTATGAAAGTGATATATTGTTCATGGAATGTTTGATTGTTACATACAATTACTTGCTGAGTCTTTGGCTCATTCTTGCTTTGTTGTTTTATTGAGGTAAATGACAAGGAAGAACGGTTTTCATGGTGGGTAGAACAACATGATGCACTCACTACCATAATCCAAAACATTTGAGAAATTAATATTGTCTTCGATTTATACCTGGTGTTGAATTGTAATAAGCCAACTTGGCAGTATTTACCAAATCTCCCTGAAATGTTTATTTCCAATCCGTTGATTAAACTGTTGATGATTTCCTGTTCACGTATATCCTTGTGGTACGCCAATTCTAGTAATACTTATTGTTGCAAATTGTCTAAAGATTAGTGATTGTAGGTGACATCTTGACTTCCTTATAGTCAGGGTGTTACAGATTGTGATGACACTTTTTGTTAGTCTATGTACACTAGCAATCCTGGACTAGTGTGGAAAACACAGAGAATTCGGAATCCTTCGTTCCCGGGTTCGACAAAAGTGGTATCAGAGCCATATTGACTGTAGGTCGTGGCCTAGAAGTAATCAAACCCTTAATGACTTATTTTTGAAAATTAAAAATACTTTGGTCGTCTGGTGTCCTATATCAACCCTTCTCTTTAAAAATGGTTACTAACTCACCTCTCTCAAAAATTGTAGATGGTCAAGGTACCGAACACCATTTCCCACAGAGTTTTTGCTGAACATTGGGCCGTTGTTCTTTGGAAGATAATGCAGCACATGGACTTCGATGAGAGACCGGCGTACCAAGGCTACAAGTACAAGGTAGGAAATAAAGACCGTTGGAGGGTAGAGGTGATACTCTACTCCAACCTGTCACCAAATACTGATTTCCACATCTTCGAAGCTCCAATGCGACGAGATACTTTCTCCGAAGGCCTCAGGATGCGTCGAAAGAAGCAGTCTGCCGACTCCGTCACATTTATGATCACTGCCTCAACGGTACCGGATTCCACTATTACCCGATGAACATTTCAACCCGTCACGGCAGTGCCTTCCGCTCAGCCAGAGATGAGGACTTCCCGACCTCACACATCAGGTGGATCTGGCAAAGGCGATGGATTATGCCTACAGGAATACCCTGGATGAACGCAAATCACCCAAGAGAGGCTACAAGATGCAGAAGAAAAGTTGAAGGCTGCAGAAGAAGAGCTGGCTCGCTACAAGGCAGGCGAGGCTAGTTCTAGCGAACCAGACTACACCTCAGTTACCCCTTAGATGTTATCCTAGTTAATTCCTTAGATACAAATTATTAGCTACTAATACCTTTTATGGTAACCATAATTAATTAATAAAATAAAATGAAGTAATAAAAGAACTATTTTGAAAATTCATTCTTTGCCTTGTGTTTGTTGGTACTTGGGCTATTTTAGATCTATTTCCTTAGAGCTTTCCCTCTCTCTACTAAGTCTTTGGAGAACTCAGCAGATGGTGACTACTCGCACCGGAAGTGGCAGCGCCAGGGAATAAGGAAACGAGAACGCTGACTACTAGGAGAATCCAGTCCAGCAGCCACCACCTCCTCCAAGTGGCCAATCAGACTCATCTGATTGGCGACAGATGATGGCCAATCAGACTCATCTGATTGATCTGTTAGCTCAGTCTCTCAACAATAATTAGAATGCTCAAGCAACAGCAGCATATCATGCTCCTCCACCTCCACAGAGGGTAACCATATTAGAATTCATGAGGATGAACCCGCCAACTTTCTCTAGCAGCACAGAACCCATGGATGCAGATGATTGGCTCGGGCCATTGGGAAGAAACTGGACATCGCTTAGTGCACGGATCGCGAGAGGGTCCTATTTGCCTCACACCAGTTGAATGGTCCCGCATCTGAATGGTGGGACAACTTTAGTATGTCTCATACCAACGCTCAAGCAATTACTTGGGATGAGTTTGTGCAAGCTTTCCGCCGATCTCACATACCTTCAGGCATGATAACTCTGAAGAAGGAATTTCACTCGCTTTGCCAGGGCAACCGCTAGGTGTGCGAGTATCTGCACAAGTTTAACTAGCTGGTACGCTACGCCCTAGAAGATGTGGCTAGGGATGAAGATAGATAGGAAAGGCTCTTGGAAGGATTAAATGATGAAGTCTCTATCCGTCTGATCTCACAGATTTCACCGACTTTCAGCAGTTGATGAACAAAACTATCCGCCAAGAAGGCAAACATCAAGAGATGGAGAACCACAAGCGGAGGATGGCCGCTTAGAAGTTCAACTCTGGAGGACTTTCTAAACCTCGATTTGCTCAACCGCAGCAACCGCAGCGCGGAAGATTTCAGTATCCCTCATCTAGAGCTCCGGCACCAGGGCAACATCCCAACACTGCTGGCTTCCATAGCAATTCGTCAGAAACCAATTTCAGCATTCCGTAGCATTGAAGGCCGTCGGACGCCTGGACAGGGGAGCGAGGGCAATATCTGTGCCTTGAATGCGCTGGGCCGCTGGCATTGAAGTCTTTTGCCGCTCAGCCATCCTAGTGGAACTGTTCTCATCCACCTCATAGCTCCTCACTGTGCTCTTCTCCCCTGAAGCCGAGTTCCTTGTCCAAGATCGCGAGAGGATCCTGATAGGGGATGGGCTGCGGCTGGTAGGGGTGACCGCCTTGGGAATAGGCGCCAAACTCTCGACAGCTAGATCTGCAACAGGATCCACCGGGGATTTGAGCGGCTTGAAATGCTCTCATCGGGGAGGCAAAAACGCATCTCCATGGGCACACTACCTGCTTCGACAGCCAGATCTGCAGTCGGATCCACCGGGGATTTACTCTGCTCAGGCGGATGTGAAAGAGAGGCTAGGTGACTGCACTAGATCTGGATTGTCGTCTCCAAAAGTTCCATAATCCAGCTGCTCTTGTCCTTCTTCCATCGGGCTGAGGTGTGCTAGGTTGGTGAAAGGATGGGGTGGAAGAGGCCTCGGAAAGGCACCTAGGGAGGCGCGTAGGAGGTTGCCCAGGGAGTCGCCCAAGAGGTCGCCCGATACAGGATACTAGAGTGGTGTGTGTATAAAGTTTCTATTGTCATTTCTAATTTTTACGATATCTTAAGTATATAAATACATTCTAAAGTATCTAAATTGTATCTTTTGAAACTACAAAATTCATAAACAAACCTAATCGTGCATTTTGGGCGGACCAACTGCTTGTTAGTTAAATGAATTAAAAAGATGGCCTCGGTCGTCCTATCCTCGTATGCCTTGTCTGTTCGCCAAAGATGATCCGACAGGGCACATTGTACGCCCACTCGACGGTGTTCTTAACAACCAAATCGAGATAAAACAGCGTGGCAGTTTTGTGTATTATCGCCAACACTGTTGGTAAGTCGTCTAATTGACGCACCATAGTTGCTCTGGTAACATGATTTGCCATATTTAAAATTCCACCACCAAATATAATAACGCATGCACGTACAACGGAAAATAAATGTACGTATTTTTTTGTATAAGAAAAACATTTTCTTGCTTTATCCTTATTCTGTCTTCTACGTTACAATCCCTTTTTAAATGATGCATGCATGGTCAAAGTTAGATCACATATATGGTAGCAATTGCGCCGCTTTGGACGAGTTGGTCGGTGATGACATTATAGGATGCAAAATATACACATTCTGCAGCATCTCGTGCATGCATGTTCGTCTCAACAGTTAGCTAGTGGTCAAATAATTGCCCAGGGGCTAGGGTACACGTAGGCCACTATTATACTTACCGTTAGATTCAGACAAGGTACAAATCGGATCCACGTTCTCAGCTAGATCCTAACCGTAACAACTGGCACTGCTGTCTACGTCCATATACATGCATGTGTAAGTGATGTAACGTGCATGGTAACTAAATCGCCTAGTCTCGCGCGTTTTCGTTTCCTATGTATTTTAACTCGCGCTCTTCTATGATGTGCATCAAATATGTATTCAAATAAAAGTATATACACTACCAGAAATAGTTTATTTCCCAAGTGCTTATATATTTACCGAGTGTTCGCACATAAACACTTGGGACGGTCTGATCGAGTGTTTCATAGAACACTCGGGACGAGAAGTCAACACTCGGTAAAAATAATTTTTCCGAGTGTTTCATAGTACACTCGAGAGATAAAGACATGAGACAGCAATCGTGTTCTTGAAAACAGGATACTCATGAGTCTGAACGGGGTAAAATAGAATTTGGAGTGCTATTTATTTCGCTTACACCCCCGCGCTTTATTTTGCTGCGCTAACCCTACTCAATCCCCAATCTTCTTTGGTGCTTTGCTCCAACCGAAAGAAGCTCTACGAGGAGCTCTCTCCATTTCTCTCTCTCGGGTCCCCCCATGGAGCGCGCTGACGCCTGTCACGCCCTGTGCCCTGGTCCAGCTCTTCCGGCGCCTCTCCGGCTCCCTGCGTCGCCGCCTGCTCCCTTGTGCTTTGTGGCCCGGCCGGCTACTCGCCCATGCGCTCCCCTGGCCTGGCCAGCTCGGCCTATGGGAAAGTCCTTGTGCTTGATGGTATTGTCCAAGAAATGATTACTCACCTTCCACTTTGTTCAATTCCATCCCCTAAAAAGTATATCTTCTGCTCTCTGTTTCTTAATGACTGAAAGTTCCTATTTGCAACATTTAGATGTAGCTTTTAGTTCTTAATTTTGTAAATTTGAGAATTGTTTTGTTTTTCCTCCAGCTACGGAATTCACAAGTTGCTAATTTGGGAAGCACAATTGCAAAATAGCAAAATATGTTTGCCAGGTGCTAACTACTGATGTTACGTTTCTCATGTTCCATTCTGGCACTAGTTTGCGCTTGCCTTGCTCATTGAAATGTTAACAATGTGGGGGCAGTAAGAGTTAATGATCTTGATATTTCCTTATGATCTTGGTGCTATGTGACTTAACTCTATTTTTGCTTTCAACATCCTAAAAGATGCGGCAATAAAAGTAAATGATCCCAGGTATTTCTTATGATTTTTTGTGCTAACTGCAGTGTTTTTGTCAACAGGGAAATGGTATTGGCATCTTGATTGCTACTCCATATTTCGATGCAATGTATAATTAGTGGTCTGGTAGAAATCGTTATTTTGAAAATATTTTAATGCTAGATATGTAATAAAAAAAATAAGGTTGCCTTCTTGATATTAGTTATCCGCGTGATGGGCTTATACCATCCTCTGGAACTGCAGGATCCAGGATGGTGACCCATGTGCATCAGTTTGAATTTATTAGGGAACATTTTAAGGGTATTGGCAAGGATTCTATAATACTGAGCTGGCTAGTAAGAAATGCATCTCATGTGGTTTTAAGTCAAAAGAGTATGTATTCATGAGCTACACTTAAATGCGAGTCATACTTTACTACTACAACTTAGTTATTAGATCATCTTTCTAAAAGTACCTGATTATCGAGTATCAGTTAAACCTACTTATTAAGCCTTTTCTTTCATCATTCTTTTGTCAAGCAGTTTTATGGGTCAGTTACTATATCGGACTACACAACAATGCGATTTTGTTTCATCATGGTAAGAATAGCTCAACAACACGCGAACATTCTATTCCCTCTTTATTTATAACAGGAGAACCTTTTTCTATGCAGACACATTGCTGAGGAAACCCAAAATTTGATTTCCACAGATACATGGTACGAGCTTTGGAGGCTGATTTTAAGAAGGTTGTTGGCATAAGGTAATTCAAACCAGGAAATCATAGTTACCTTATTTACATAATTTTTAGGTCAGTTTGTTAATTAGAAGTTCTTATCTTTGGTTCATTTACTAGCAGTTGTTGAGCACAATCGATGGGCCTAATTATCATTATCCTTGCTTTGTTTTTTCTCATTTAGCTGGTACTTGTGGATATTCTTCGCGATATTTATGTTGCTGAATGTTAATGGTAAGTTTCAATCAAACCCATTCTGAAAGAATGGCTATGTGGTTTCTATGTTCCCCAATACTCAAAGAGTCTTCACTTCTTTATGTAGCCGCTTTGCTACTGCTTTACTTGTTCACTCTAGGCTTGCAATATTATCATCTTCACTGTTTACAAGTATTTTTGGCATATAAATCATATATATCTTGCTAATCTCCATGTTGGCCCACATACTTTTGGATCTCCTTCATTCCCCTTCTTGTAAGTGCCTCCATATTATACCAGGATACAGATAAAGCTTGAATTATGTAGGTCATCGAGACTGACAACTTACTAGACATTGCTTCCTTTTGCTTCTCCACAGACAATTGTATATGTGTGAAATGAAATGTCTTTTGGGTGTATATATGTGAATGTTGGATTGTGAACTCAAACATTATGTCAATCTTGTCAAATCTATATATGTCATTCTTGTTGTAGAATGTATGGTCTGTTAATTGCTGATTTTCCTGTCAGCGTGGCTCAAAATGAAACGCATTGTACGTACAAAATCAGTGCATATGTTGTTCGGGTATTTCCCGAGTGTACTTGGTTGACATACACTCAGGGAAATTATTTTGTTAATTTCCCGAGTGTCCTTGGCTGACATACACTCGGTAAAACCAACTATTCCCGAGTGTCCTTAGTTGACATACACCCAGGAAAGTATTCTGTTACGTTGTTGAAACTGTTGTGCCAACTATTCTCCCGAGTGTTGGATGTTTCCCGAGTGTAAATCCGAATGCACGACGAAGTTATTTCTTTCAAGTGTAACTCTCGGGAAACCAGTTTTTACTCGACTAAACTATCCTGAGTGTTTTTTCCCGATGACCGACCTTCGGGAATTAGTATCCGTGTGTTTTGGTATTTTCCCGAGTGTTTCGAGCACTCTGGAAATTAACAGTTTCTGGTACTGATATATGCATCGTCAGAAGTCTGTTTGTATAGTAGTATATATAGGCTCTCTGTCTATAGAAAATTCGACTATTTTTTTGGAAAAATCACTCAGATTTTGGGACCATTGGATGGAGATCCAACGCCCCAGATTCACCCCAAATCTTATATAAAAGAACCTAACCCTAACCAACCCCCCCTTCTCCCTCCCTCCCCTAGCCACCACTGGCGTCGCCCCCAGAGCTAACGAGGCCCACCGGCGACCACCTCCCTTCGCCTCCTGGGGTTGCCTACGCTGCCCTCGACGCTGGCGCCACCCCCCCTCCTAGTCTGCCGCCCCTCCGCCACCTCCCCACCACCACCCATGGCCAAATCCGTCATCACCAACCCCCACCGTCCCTGCTCACCGCTCTCCTCCTCACCCGCATTCGGCGGCACCACCTCGACTCATCGTTACCACCCTAGTCTCCCTCTAAGCTTGGTGGGCACCGATGAACCTCAACCCTAATCATAACTCGTCGCCTCCGTTGAAGATGCCAGTGGCCAAAGAAGAAGATGACAGAGAGCCTCGCTCGAGACGAGATGGAGGTGGCCGGAGCACAAATTTTGACACAAATCGAACGGTATGAAATTCGAACGGTCGAATGCTTTATAGCACTCGAAAAAAGTTCACCGTGCATTGCACGTACGTATGGCACGAGCTAGCCTTCGGCTACGTACCGATGGATCCGCGCGTTTGGCTCCGTCACAATTTCCGAGGTTTTACGAAGTAAACCATGGAGACTCAAGGCCCGAACCTCCGGTACAGGGAGTTGCTGTCACCATGATACCTTGCTTGATCTCACTGCAGCCAAGCAGTGGTGCCAGTGTACCACCTCACATGCCCACATAGCCGGTCTGTCTAAGTACCACTGCACTGTAGCTCTGTAGCACGTGCGAGCTTGTAGCATGTTTGATATATACGCCTATTTTTATTCCCTCGGAATTCTCACACAAGACCAAAAGGGGAGGGAGAGGGAGAGGGAGAGAAGCAGACTTGGTACTGGCTCCTCACACCTATCAAGGTAGTAGCGCTGCCAAGGTTGGTACCGGATGTTAGAGAAACAAATACAACCACCAGTCTCACATCATGGCGTTCGCACCAGCAGGGGGTACGTAGGTCTCGCAGTCGCCGGACCGAGCTCGATGACGAGTAATAGTGTTTTTTAGATAGCGTTTCATTTCACCGGTGACACAACAAACTAAATTAAGACGCCACATGCGCGCCTAACATATGGATGTATATGGGCACATGCACGGGACAACTGTTGCACTATTACTGATCCACCCATGCATATACCTACGTACATGCATGTTGCTAGAAGCCAACAAGGCACGCCACGTGCCGTATCTAATCTTGTAATCGATTCTTCTATCCAGAACATAATTAACGACAATCAAATCCCGGCCGCGACCCTATCGCGAGATCGATCGTGCTCGATAAGGCCTAGTTATTGGTACTCCTTGATGCTCCCTTTGACTATTGTTACCCTTGTGTCCGCCGAACCGACGCGTTGCTCCAAAAAAAACGGCCGGCGATCTCGGCTTGTTTTGAATTCATCTGCACGTGCTGCAGTAACCCCGGGCATGTGTGTAGATCGATGCCTAAGGCGCCCCTGCAACTGCTCATCGAAATATTCATCAGTTTGTTAGCTAGCTCAGTTCACGCCATGCATCATGCATGGATGATCAAAGTTACATCACATATATGCATAGATATAAGTTAATTAGCACAGGAGAAAACTTAACTAGCTTGCTAGTAGTTGCATCTCCCTGCCTGATCCTGACTCGTAAGCTAATCAATGGCAAAACAAAACGAAGCATCATCGATCGATCACAATGGACATCTCCATATCACATGCGCGCATAGCCGAGACCAACCAATAAGCTTAACAACGTCGTCTTAGCCAAAAAAAAAACATCGATCTCTACTGGCCGATCAGTACTGGCCGGTGCGTTAATCATGGATCTGCTCCAGGTTCGGGCGTTGCAGCAGCACGCAAGTTGTTAGAATAGCACGCACGGTACCACGTGCGTACGCTCGCGGCGCGCACCGATGCATGCATATTATCATGCATGAGGCCGGCGTGGCGCGCACGTCGTTCGCAAGTTGCGCGCTGCCTGCGAGCGGAAATCGAGAGCGCCGCACCGGAAAGCTCGGCGTACGTGTACAAGAAATTGAATGTGCGCACGTCGCGCGTGTCTGTACGCACCACCCTCCTGCGTCGCGCGCGGCCGGCCGGCATTGATGAATGCCGACGCCGTACGCGAAATAAACGCGGGCTGCCTGCCGCGCCCGCCCGCCGGGGGCCGATCGAACGCTGTATGTATATAGGAGAATTCCGGCCGCTGGCGCGCGCGCGGCCACTTAATGGCGTGCGCTGTGCCGAGCTACCGGCCGGGAGGTTTCGTGATGGATGGACGCGGACACGCGGTAGAACGGCGCCATCGGTGTTGATAGAGTTGGCATTTGGGTCGTGTTTTTTTTTTTGAGTTAGTTCGAAGCTCGGTTGGTACGGTACGGTCTAAGCATGACACGGCAAGGCACGTGGTGGGCCGAGCCAGCATGTCACGAATAGCGGGCCGGGCCGGGTCTGAGAATGCGGCCCGTTGGACGGCACAGCACGACACGATTAGTTGGGCCTTGCTTGGGCCGGCACGGCACGAAATAGACTCAACCTTCCTGTTCTTACCCAATCCCTCCCTCAGCTTGGCCCAATCACTCCCCCACACTGGCCTATCCTAACCAATCATTCCCTTCTGCCACCCGGCCTGGCCTACGGGTGTCTTTGTCTTTCTGGACGGTGGAGACGGCAGTTGTCGTCTTTTCTAGCGTCTATAGTTACTTAGGTTGGGCTTGGCGGCGCGACGACACGACCGACAATGACGGCGGGCTTTAGGTCGTGCTGGGTGCGACCAGAGACGCGGGCGGCGCGATGCGATGCGGCATGGCACGGTGAGATAATTGGGCCGAGCTGGTATAACATGACGTAGTCCGAAGCACAATGAATCTAACTTGGCACGACGTAGTCCGAAACACACGAATCTGACATAGCACGACCCAGTGCCCACCTCTAGGTGTTGATCGGTTCAGAGTTGAAGTAACGACTGTGAATTTGTCACCGTTGGGATGCTCGGCCTCAGTTTTGATGTGACCATGTTTTTGTTAGTAAGTGAGGTGAGTGGAAACGTCTTAATTTATTCGAAGGCGACTGATTACAAGTGGAGATAGAGAACTTACACCCAACAACCGACACTTCGACGTGGTAGTTTGCACTGTTTTAAGGGGTATGCTTGGTACACCTCTTAAAAAAAGGTTTACTGATCTTACGACAAATTTGTTAATATTAATTAGGTAGAGGTAAATAATATGTATACCTAAAAAATAAATTCAAATTAACTCAAAATTGTTTTACCAGGGAGGGGTCAAGGGTCGCCGAGAGGAGCACCAGGGATCGGAGACAAGGGAGACTGGTGGGAGTTTGGTCCCCTGATTAATGCAATTCTGTATAAATTTTTTAATTTATTTATATAGAATAGTAAAATATTTTTATTTGACACCTACGATATTTAGTTAACACACCACCTGAGTAAAGATTTTCTGGCTCCGTCGCTACCTCGCACCTTCCAGAGTGCAATGTGCTCGTTGAAGGATTGGGGAGTGGTGGAGGTGTCAATTGTTTTAATTACTTGTAGGCAAATGGTTTTGGACTGTGAAATTAGACTAAAAAGAGTTGAAAGACAAAAGGTGAACCTTGTCCAACCTAAAATAAATGTTTTTTTTAATGCTCACCTCGCTCTTTGCTGTCTTCACCTTTCGATACAACAGTGCATGATTAACTAACTAATCCATGCTTAGTTTTTAAACGAGGCACTAACGACATGAAAGCATGTCTTTGTCGTTTCCTTCAGCGGTTTGCTGCGCTATGATTAATTAAGAGTCCTAAGTAATCATTTTATAATCACCGATCGATTGATAATTAGTCCTTAATCGCTGGGACATATATTGAGCCTCCTCTTGACACGTCCTAAATTCCCCGAAATTGAATACTCGCGAAATGGACTAATCATCATTACTCGACAATACATCTTCGTACAACGTACATACATATCTAAATTACTTAAAAATATGAGTTAGTGGTAGTCCGTTCTCTTCACGCCTTCCGACCCTCGTCCCTCTCTACTGATAAAATAGGGGATCATATCCTCGCTTCTTCCGCAACCACCCAAACCATCGCCGTCACACTTATTCGCACGCAAACATTGAAAGTCATCGTCGTCCCACTCTTTCCCGTCTTGTACCATGTCCCCTCGCGCTACAACTCGCCAGGCAGCGGGGAAGGAGAGGTGGGGTCGGGGACGAGAGAAGGCACCGGGAGGGAAGGGAGGAGAGGAGGCGGTGACACCTTGGAGGAGAGCAACGACGCGCGTGAAGGGATACGAGTTGGCTACGCTAACTGATAATTCAAAAATTCTACCACATAAACCAAGATGACATGCAAGCAAGAGATCATAGCTCATTACCACCAGACGCGCAGTGTAGCGGAAGAAGAGTTGGAGCAGCCTGGTCCAATGAAGAGCGCGTTGATGTAGTGGTCATTGTCGATCGTCCTCGTAGCCGATCGTCTTCTCCAGCAACAAATCGAGTTCCTCGCCAAGGTCGTAGATTATCCTCAAGCGCAACAGCAACCGCAGTAGCGCCTCCACGATATCCGCACGTTTGGAGAAGGAACACCGTACGCTGGTGTGCTAGCACCAAGTCGCACGGGAAGTCTCTCCCAAGAGGATAGCAGCTAGGGTTTAGAGCAACTCACATCAAATCTTATCATGTGTCTCGTCGCCTTTCTCATATCTCTCAATAGCCTTAAGTATCTCCTTATATAGTGTCCGTGACGGATCCCATCCAAACACGTTTGACGAATCGTATTCGTACTGGTTTGTTCCAACCATTTAAGTGTGTGGCCCGTTAGATTCATCTGTAATCGGTTGTGACTCGGAAACTATTTTTCGATCACGAGTCGTTAGTGGCTCCTAGCAGGAAATTACAATTCTCAAATACACACTAATTATTTCAGACAAACCTTAATCCAATATGATCTACAACCAGGTCCTTATCGCTAACGACCAGCTCGTATCTCTATATGATCAAATCATATTTGGTCTCGACCAGTTCGTAACTCCTTATGATCAGGTTTCGACCACCCTACGACCAGCTCATATCTCTATACGACCAGATCATATTTGGTCTCGACCAGTTCGTAACTCCTTACGACCAGATCTCGACCACTTAGTGAACAAATTCGACCAGCCTACGATCAGCTCATATCTCCATACAACTAGTTTGTATCTGATCAAACTGAAAGAACAGCTCGTGTATTCTCCCTTTACCTCACGATATCTGGTTGAACTCCAGGTGAGATGTTGTGTCATCCATGGACTGTTCAATACTTTCTCGATCAAGTGTCGGATAACCTCATGTGGTCGAACTCTTCGACCACCAGTGGCATGGCCATGTACTTTCTTTATCAGACCACATCGAGGGCCTAGAGATATCTTTCATGTTATGTTAGGAGGGGCAAATCCCATATCCGACCAGTCATATTTCTCCGCATGTTTCATAGCATACCTAAAAGCTATCTTTATAACTACCCAATTACAAGATGGTGGTTGGCAACCCCAAAGTGTATTATTACACATGTAGGAAACCATACTGATCCCAGGTCTAAGTATTATATATCATCATTGCTTAAGACCAATTGATGACACATGAAATCATAACAATCTCAGTAATGTCTCAAGGTGGATCGATCCAACACTATGTTCTCTAACATGTGTTCACATTACTGATTTGATATCCCTATATCCATGACCGATGAAATATGATCATCAATCAATACATGTATTGATCGATAGAGACACTAGTGTTCCGACTAGTGATATCCGACCAGGGATACATTTATAACGACATCATCGCAAGTTAAAAGAGCTTCACCAATAATTCACATACTCGTTGATCTTTATAACTGATGATTCGTTCAAGGAACAGAATAACACTTATTCAATAACACATAAACATAAACGTTGTGGAATCATCTCTATGATTGCCTCTGGGCATATCACTAACAGTCTCCCACTTGCTCTAGAGTCAATCATATAGGTATCTTATACCCATTGCACTTGTGTGCGCCTCATGTTTGGTTGTAGGAGAGGCTTTCTCAACAGATCAAATCTGTGTGCACTTGCATATCTTACACAAACCCTAGTCTAAGACTTCGACCACACTGGTCTAAAACTTCAACCACCCTGATTGCGATCTGAAATCATACTTGTCGATTTGAAAGCTAGCATTGATGTAACCATTTACAACCAGCTCTTCCTCACCACTGTAGATAAGGAATGCATTCTTAATCTTTCTCAAGTACTTAAGGATGTTCTTGACTGCTATCAGTGACCTTCACCTGGATCCGACTGATATCTTCTCATAACACTTAAAGCATACGACACATCTGGTCGTGTACATAGCATAACATACATGATAGATCCAATAAACAAAACATATGAAATTCTACTCATTTTGTCTCGGTCATTAGTGGTCGTAAGATACTTACTCTTACTAAGATTAATGCCATGTGCCATAGACAAGAAACCTTTATTGGAATCTTGCATGTTGAACTGTTTCAACACGTTGTCTATGTACATATCTTTTCTTAATCCCATTAGCCTTTTAGATCTATCTCTATAAATCCTTATACCAAAAATATATACTGCATCGCCTAAATCTTTTGTTGAAAAACTATTTCTTAATGAAGTTTTAACAGATTCAAGCATTGGAATATCATTTCCGACTAGTAGTATGTCATCCACATACAAGATCAGAAACACAAACTTGCTCTCCACTAGCCTTATTGTAAACACAAAGTTCTTCTTCGTTATTGATAAAGTTTTGACATTTGGCCAGTTCATCAAAATGAATGTTCCAACTCCAAGATCTCAGAGTCTGGTCCACCATCGCTTCCGCATAAGTATTAGGATCATTATTATTCAATAATAAAATATCATGCCCATACCATATAGACAATTGACATGGCATTTTTTATCTACGTAGGGCTCATGCCTCATCTACAGGTTCAACAACACTTTGTTTATCCTATAAAGGTTCAGTAGGAGTTGAAACATTTTCAGATGGTTCCCGAATTTCTTTGAGTTGCACCTTTCTCCCACTGATTCCTTTGGAAAGAAACTCTTTCTCCAAGAAGGCACCATTATGGCCAAGAAACACTTTCTCCAAGAAGGCACCATTATATGCAAGAAACACTTTGTTAACAACCCGATTATAAAAATAATATTATGTAGTTTCCTTATGATGCCCCACAAAGAAGCACTTATCGAACTTGGGTGTGAGTTTATCAGACGTCAAACGTTTGACATATACCTCACAAGCTCGTACCCAGAGAAAAGACAATCCAAGACTCTTCTCGGTCTATATCTCATATGGTTTTTTCTCTACAGTTTTTGATAGAACCCTATTTAAAGTGAAAGTCGTTGTTTCTATAGTGTTTCCCTAGAATTGCAATGGAAGATCATATTGGCTCATCATTGATCGAACCATGTCTAACCATGTTCGATTCCATCGTTCAGATACCCTATTTCATTAAGGCGTCCCTAGTCGGGGTGGATAACGAGTTGCCTCAGCTCGGCTCGGCTCGTTAAGCTAACGAGCAGAATAACAAGCTCGGCTCGGCTCTTTCAAACTCGTTAACTCGGCTCGTTAGGCTCGTTACTAACAATTGAAGCTACACTCGTTACTAATTAACAAACTCGTTAACTTGGCTCATTACGGCTCGTTATGCTCGCTAACTCGGCACTGCACACAAGGGACTAGGCCTGGTTTTCTTAACGAGCTAAATGAGCAACTCGCGATCCATCTTAAACTCAGCTCATTAAGAAAATGAGATAAATTGCTAGCTCGACTCGGCTCATTAAGGGACTGAGTTCGAGCCGAGTTCTTAACGAGCATAGTTGGCCCGCGAGTTTTGGGCTTTTTTCCACCCTTAGTCCCCAGCGGAGTAAGTTGCGAGAATAATTCCACATTTCTTTAGATAACCACCAAACTTATGGCTCAAATATTTACCTCTACGATCAGATCGTAGATATTTGATTATCTTTCTAAGTTGATTCTACACTTCATTCTGAAATTCTTTTAACTTTTCAAAAGATTCCAACTTATACCTCATCGAATAGGCATAGCCATATCTACTAAAATCATCAGTAAATGTTATGAAGTATTGAAAACCACCTCTGGCCGAAATGCTCATTGGTCCACATACTATGTTTGATCAGTTTACGACTAACTCGTATCTCCACACGACTAGTCTGGACCTGGTCGTATCACCATATGACTAGTCTGGATCTGGTCGTATCACTATACGACTAGTCTGGACTTGGTCGTATCACCATACGACTAGTCTGTATGTACAAGGGCCAATAAGTCACTTCCCCTGTCACCTCTAGTCGTGAAGGGCGCCTTTGTCATCTTGTCAAGTAAACAAGATTCACATGTTTCAAATAATTCAAAATCAAATGAGTTTAGAAGACCATCTTTATGGAGCTTCATCATGCACTTCTCATTTATATGACCTAGACTACAATACCTAATAAAAGTGGGATTCAAATCATTAGGTCGAAGTCTCTTAGCATTAATGTAGTATGGCCAATGAAGTATGGCCATAAATCATATCTTCAAAATAAATTGAACAACAATTGTTCTTTATTCTGAACTCATAACCTTCTGCTCCTAAACATGAAGCAGAAATAATATTTTTATTTAAGGCTAAAATATAATAACAATTATTTAGTTTCATAACTAATACTGAGGGTAAAGCTAATGGTAAAGTACCAATAGCTAATGCATCAACTTTTTCTCCATTACCTACACAATAATCAGCATCTCCTCTTGCCAAACTTCTACTCCTTATCAGTCTCTGCATCGAATTGCAAATATGAGTAACCAATCCGGTATCAACTACCCAAGAAATGGTCGGAGAAGTGCAAGATTAATTTTTATAACATTTATACCTGAACTTGAAGTCTTACTTCCCTTGTTCTTTTTCATGTCTGCTAAGTATTTCTTGCAGTTTCTCTTCCAATGCCCAGTCTTAGGACAATGGTAACATTCTGATTCAGGCTTAGTACCCAGCTTGAGCTTCTTAAGTTTAGCGTTGAGACTCTCAATCTCATCTTGAGTCATTCCTTTGCCCTTTCCCTTTCCCGACTTACCGTTCTTCTTGAAGCTAGTAGTCTTTTGAACCATCATCGTATGATTAGAACTTTTCTTGATACTCTCCTCAGCACTTTTAAGCATGCCATGCAACTCGGCCATCGACTTCTCCATGCCATTCATATGAAAATTCAACATGCCAGGCTCAAAGCTCGTGGGGAGTGATTGGAGAATCACATCAGTAGCCAAATTGTGGATATCGTGAGGATATGTGCACGATCTCAGGATGATGAGTCAATTGGCAATGGCTTTGTTGGTTTGCAAAATCTCGCGTTTTCGGGGTTTGCTTCATGCTGTCAGACCACAGGCGGTCTGACCGGTGTTGTGGGGCGGTCAGACCGCCCGTGGGACGGTCGGACCGGCAGTGGTGGCCGGTCGGACCGGCCTGACCTAAAGTTGGATTTTGGGGCTAATCCAAAAATAGGTTGTGTAGGCAGGTGAGGGGAGTCTCCTGGATGTGGTTTCATCATTTTTTGAGCTCCCAGTCAAAAGTTCTATTGAGTTGAAAATTCCAGAAGGTTTCGGATTTTCAAGCTAGAATTTTGGCTAAGTCTTTTTGACCGGTCCGACCGCCGTTGTGGGAGCGGTCCGATCGAAACTGAATCGGTCGGGACCGCCTTGTGGGGCGATCGGACCGTGATGACTTGGAGGTGAGCCAAGTTTGCATTGATGTGGTTTCAATGTGGTTTATGTTTGATTATCAATGCTTTATTGATGTATATTGCATTGGAGCTAACGTGGGTCAAGTTGTGAAGAACTTGTTCCGGAAGCGGTTTGTTTGTCTATTCTTTGTGCGGTGGCTTGCGGTCGTCGACGTCAGCGGTGAGTGGATCGGGACTACGCTTGGAGAGCCGAGGTCGAGCGATCATGGATGCCGGGTGAGGTCGTGTGACTCAAGCATGGTGCGAGATGGGCGAGATGGATCGAGCGGGTGGTTGATGCAATTTGGTTGGATCGGCGGTGCGGATATCGGTGCGAGTCTGCGGGAGGTTCCGATGGGATTTGGACAAGAGAGGCTTGGCGATGCGATGAGAACGATCAACCTACACGTGGTGAAGCAGGCGATTGCTTCAACAGATGTTGTGTGTGGGTCCCATGTGTGAGTGGGTCCCAAATGTGTAACCCTAGTCCTCTCCTATAAATAGAAGGGGGGAGATGTAAAACCCCTTTGAAGCTTCCATTTTGGTTTGCCCCTTCCTTTTTCTAGGGTTAGGGTTTGGAGAGGAAGAGAGGGAGAGATTGTGATTGCTCCTTGGTGAGCTCTTGTCCTCCTTGAGGGAGTGGCTTTGTAAGCATCTTGTGAGATCAATCAATCTTGTGATGCTTTCTTGAGAGATCATTTGTCTCCTCTTTGTGTTCTTCTCTCATTTGGATGAATTTGGTGCTTCCTTGATTCAAGGGTTTATGCTTGGTCTCTTGATCCATCTTGTTTTGCTTTGATGTGTGGGAAGTTTGTGCACTTCTTTGTTTAATCCTTGAGAGATCGATTCTGCGAAGTGGATCTGAAGGATCGTCGCTAGAAATAGGTCTCTAATATCATTAGGGAGGTGTGCTCGAAATTTGGTCAAGTTTCATTGGTTGAATCAAAAGTTGGATCAAATTTCGTTTTGGATTTGGGCTTTTTTCAAGATCTTTGGGTGAACCGGTCGACCGGTGTTTCAACGGCGGTCCGACCGCCCGATATTCGACCGATGTTCAGAGGTCGAATCATTGTCCACCGGTCCGACCGCCGATTAGTTCTTGATCCGGCGCTGTGCCCAGATCAACCCTTTGAGTTTAAGTCTCCACATTTGTGTCGTGTGGTTGTCGGGGTTTGTCGAATTCAGCACAAGGCTTCCGTTGTGTGCTTACTGATCTTCTTAGCTTTCATAGCTAAAGGAGTAAAGTTCGTGTTGAATTTGACTTAGGCGAGAAAGTTGTGAAAGCGCCTATTCACCCCCCCTAGTCGCCTTTTCGGTCCTACAAGTGGTATCAGAGCCGGTTAGCTCTTTTCTATAGATCTTAACCGGTCTTTGGAGCCATGGCGACTGAGCGATATTCAATCAGGCCACATGTTTTTGATGGAGTTGATTTTGCTTATTGGAAGGCCCGAATGGAGGCCTACATCGAGGCTCAAGGGCACGCGATTTGGCTTAAGGTGAAAAACCCTTATATCGTGCCAGCCGATGACAATTTGATCACTCCAGATGTGGAGAACAACAGCAGGGCTCGGAATTTTTTGATTCAAGGCCTTAGTCGATCGGAGTTTGAGCGTGTCGCTCATTTGCTGTCTGCTCATGAGATCCGGCGGACTCTTTGTGATTATCATGAAGGGTCCACTGCGATCAAGGAAGTGAGACAGAACCAGCTTAAGAAAGCATACTCCAAGATCGAGCAAAGACCTGGTGAATCTTTAGATGAGCTGTGGGGGAGATTTTCTAAAATTCTTCATGATCTCCGTATTTGTTGATCTTGTATTTTCTGAGTCTGAAAATGCACGCCAACTGTTGGGTGCTTTGGATGTGAAGGTCTGGGGGATGAAGATCACTGCCATCAATGACAACACTGTCATGAGTGAGCTTACCATGGATAAGCTTTACTCGAGGTTGAAGACGCATGAGATTGATTTCATCTCGCGTCTCACCACGACAGAGCCGATGGCTTTAGTGGTCGACAAATTTGAGGGTAGATATGTTGATTCCTTTAATGTTAGCTCATCTGGATTTTCTTTGTCTGCTTTGCATTCTTTGAGCGATGAGCAACTTGAGAGACTACCTGAAGATGACTTAGCCCTCCTATCCTCAAAATTCACGAGAGCTTACAACAATGTGAGGAGTAGGAGGAGAGGTGGACCTATCACATGCTTCGAGTGTGGTGAGCTCAACCACATTCGCTCTAGATGCCCCAAGCTGAAGGGCAAGGAGGAGAAGGAGTCACAAAGGCATCCTCAAGCGAGGGATGCTAAGTCCAAGAAGACAAACTATCGCAAGTTTGTCAGCCGAGTCCTTGAAGCTCTAAAAGATGTGAGCATGGATGATGTGGACTCGGAGGTGGAGGACGACGAGAGTGACTCCCGTGGCAAGAAGAAGGCACGTGATTTCACTGGCATGTGCTTTATGGCTAAAAACAGCCACGACAACGACTCCTCTAAAAGCGAGGATCCTTTTAGTGATCCTGATGAGGTATGCCCTTCACTTCCTGACATGAAAAGGGCTTTAGTGCTTGCTGAACAAAAATTGCATAAGCAAGCTAGAGTGATCAAGAAACAGGATACTATGATTGATAATTTGAACCTAGAAGTGGTTAGGCTCAAATCCATTAATCCTGATGATTTCTGTGATTCATGCTCTAGCTTGCTTAATGAATTGTCAAGCTTGAATAATGCTCATTCCTCTGTTGAAGAATAATTGAAAAATGCTCTTGTTGAACTAGAATCTTTCAAGTCTAGTTCTGTTTGCATGAATGCCATTCCGCTTGATGTGACTGCTTTAGATGCTATTCCATTAAATTGCTCAAACTGTGCTTTACTAGAAGTGAAACTGGATAGCTCTTTAAAAGAATTGCAAAAATTTGATGCTAGTCACACTTGTTCTCATTGTAAGAATAATCGAATTAAAATGCAAGAGATGACTGAAATGGTTGCTTATTCTAGAATTGCCTCTTGTGAAAATTGCCCTAAGCTTACAATTGAGATTGAAGCTTTAAACAAGACTCTTGAAGAGAAAGCTAAAATTGAAAGATCCATGTCTCTTACTGCTTCCAAGAAAGTTATTGATTCTTCCTCTTGTATGTTGCATGCTGAAATTGAAACTGCTATTGGTAAGATACAAGAGGCTTTTAGAGTCAAATTTAAGGAGCAGTTGAATAGGATTGGAGAGTCCTATTGTGTGTCTTGTGAGGCTCTTAAAGTGGAAGTGGACCTTCTTAAGAGCAAACATGTTGAGGCAATCGATTCTAAAAAGTGCTCCAATTGTGGAGTTTTGGCAAAAGAGAACGATTACCTCAAAATGACTCTTGAGAGGTTTTCTAGCGAGAAAAAGAAGCTCAACTTGATTCTAGATCAATCCAAGGTGAGTGTGAAAAACAGTGGCCTAGGTTTTAAGTCCCTAGAGCTTTCCAAGAATCTCACACCAAAGATTGCTAGAATTGTGAAAAGTGGTTTGGTTGAGCAAGAACCTTCTGTGACTTCAAAGGTTGTTCCTAAAGCTGTAGGTTCTGCTCAATCTCTTTCTAGCAAGAAAGGTGCTTCTGTTTCACCAGTACGGACCCCACAAAAGGTCAAGTACCATTGCACTTTCTGCAAGAAAGAGGGCCACACGGTTGAGTTTTGCTTCCGGAGAGCAAAGATTGAGAGGAAAGAGAGAATGAGCACCTTGAGATCCATTAGAGGAGTCTCTTCTTCAGTTGTAGTCTCTAGAGCTGGGCAGCCTATTAAGCGTACCATTTATAGGCCTAGATTTGTAGAGAACTCTGTTGACTCTTTTGGTGGGTCCAGGCAGCAGTTTGATCTTGGATATCGTGAGGATAGACCACGGGTAGCACCTAGACAGGGGGAGTATCGGTCTTTTGGTAGATCGTTTTGGAGAGGTCCAGGTGGTGCTCATGGGCATTCTTATGATTTTGTGTCTGATCATTTTTCTGCTGCTTCTTTTGCTATTCCCAGGCCTCGTCCATCTCAGTACTGGACACCTAGATCTTTTATCTCAAATCCCAGTACTGAGGCTTGGATGTTTTGAGGGAATTTGCTCCTTCTGCATTCATTGTATCATAATGCATTTTTATTTCAAATGTCTTGCATTGCATAATATAAATTGTGGAGCTTTGATTATTATCCTTGTATGACTTGATTTCATTCTCTCTACCTTGTCATATCAAGTGTTAGTCTGCTAGACTTCTTTTATGGCTCTTCGTGTTTTAGCTTAGCTTTCTCCTTGCTAGCTGTATATCTGTGAGCAATTTGAATCAAATCATGTCTTGTTGGATCTTGTGACTAGTTTTGATCTAGTGATCCGTTTATGATTCTTGCCATGTCAAATAGGCTGATTTGAGTCTTGAACTTATTTTGAGATGAAAAATGAGCTTTTTATCTTCTTAAGTCAAGCAAATGAAAAATGAGATTTTCTGTGCGAAAAAACTGATCTCACCAATCCTTTCTCATGAGACGGTTTGCCATTGCACTAGGCATAAACTCAGGGGGAGTTTTGGATGACCTAGACCACTTTTTTAAGCTTATCGCTTGAGATGGTCGCGGCAAGGCTTGAGATCTAGCACAGTGAAAAAAAATCCTTTTAGGAAAATGCTCAAAATGCTAAGTGCTTGAGTTTTGCTTCAAAAGAATACACTTGATACTCAAAATGCCTCAGTTCTTGTTTTGAGTCTCTTTTTGCTTATAGACATGGCTTGACTCATTATTGGTTGCTTTTAGTGAAACTTTGACATTGAGCAACCTTTCATGATTTTAATTCATTAATCTCGATTGTCGCTATCCTGGTTTTAGCTTTGCAGTACATGTTCTTGCCATGATTGAATATAGCGTCTTCTCTTTATATGGCTTGGTATATGTCTTGTACTGTCTACATAGATAACGGTCATGGCTCCTTTTGTTAATTTCAAAAATAAAATCATTTCTTCATGCTCGTTCTTGTCCCATGCATCTTGATGAATTCATTGTCAAAGGGGGAGAAGGATTGAAGAAAATGCTGCTTTGGAGCTTTTGGTTTACAGAAGGTTTCATACATAAAAGAACACACACACACAAAAAAAAATTTGTGAACCTTTTGAAAATTTGTGATCATAGTGAGTTGAGTCTCTGGGTTTTATTACCTTTTTCTGATTTGAATTGCAATTCAAGAAGACTCACAATGATCAAAGGTCAAATAGAACATATTGTCTTTCATATGGACCTTAGTGAGATTTTTGGCCATCTCCTGGATGTGGTTTTATCATTTTTGGAGCTCCCGGTCAAAAGTTCTATTGAGTTGAAAATTCCAGAAGGTTTCGGATTTTCAAGCTAGAATTTTGGCTAAGTCTTTTTAACCGGTCCGACCGCCGTTGTGGGAGCGGTCCGATCAAACTGAATCGGTCGGACCGGCCTTGTGGGGCGGTCAGACCGGCAGTGACTTGGAGGTGAGCCAAGTTTGCATTGATGTGGTTTCAATGTGGTTTATGTTTGATTATCAGTGCTTTATTGATGTATATTGCATTGCGGAGCTAACGTGGGTCAAGTTGTGAAGAACTTGTTCCCGGAAACGGTTTGTTTGTCTATTGCTGTGCAGGTGGCTTGCAGGTCAGCGACGTCAACGGTGAGTGGATCGGGACTACGCTTGGAGAGCCGAGGTCCAGAACGATCATGGATGCCGGGTGAGGTCGTGTGACCCAAGCATGGTGCAGGATGGGCAAGATGGATCGAACGGGTGGTTCGGTACAGCTGGTTGGATCAGGCGGTGCGGATATCGGTGCGAGTCTCTGGGAGGTTCCGATGGGATTCGGACAAGAGAGGCTTGGCGACGCGATGAGAACCGCTGATCAACCTACACGTGGTGAAGCAGGCGATTGCTTCAACAGATGTTGTGTGTGGGTCCCATGTGTGAGTGGGTCCCAAATGTGTAACCCTAGTCCTCTCCTATAAATAGAAGGGGGGAGATGTAAAACCCCTTTGAAGCTTCTATTTTGGTTTGCCCCTTCCTTTTTCTAGGGTTAGGGTTTGGAGAGGAAGAGAGGGAGAGATTGTGATTGCTCCTTGGTGAGCTCTTATCCTCCTTGAGGGAGTGGCTTTGTAAGCATCTTGTGAGATCAATCAATCTTGTGATGCTTGCTTGAGAGATCATTTATCTCCTCTTTGTGTTCTTCTCTCATTTGGATGAATTTGGTGCTTCCTTGATTCAAGGGTTTATGCTTGGTCTCTTGATCCATCTTGTTTTGCTTTGATGTGTGGGAATACTCCTAGAATCGTCTAGACCATCAATCCCCACAAGCAAGTATTGAATCAAAGATTTTCATATTTCTAGGGTTTGTGCACTTCTTTGTTTAATCCTTGAGAGATCGATTCTGCGAAGTGGATCTGAAGGATCGTCGCTAGAAATAGGTCTCTAATATCATTAGGGAGGTGTGCTCGAAATTTGGTCAAGTTTCATTGGTTGAATCAAAAGTTGGATCAAATTTCATTTTGGATTTGGGCTTCTTTTTCAAGATCTTTGATGAACCGGTCGACCGGTGTTTCAACGCGGCCCGACCGCCGTATATTCGTATCATTGCTGCTCCGGTCGAACCGTTGCCCACCGGTCCGACCGATTAGTTCTTCGGTCGGATCATTGGTTGACCGTCGGTCCGACCGCCCGTGGTAGCTTGGCCCGACCGCCGTGCCTGATCAACCCTTTGAGTTTAAGTCTCCACATTTGTGTCGTGTGGTTGTCGGGTTTGTCGAATTCAGCACAAGGCTTCATTGGTGCTTCTCGATCTTCTTAGCTTTCATAGCTAAAGGAGTAAAGTTCGTGTTGAATTTGACTTAGGCGAGAAAGTTGTGAAAGCGCCTATTCACCCCCCCTAGTCGCCTTTCCTGTCCTACACAAATCTTGGCTAAAGGGAAAACCAAAAATTTTCAAGTTCTCAATGTGACCAATCATCTTGATGACATGAGGACTAACCGAGTTGCCTTCTGACATCCTACAAGAAAATAATGTCTTTGAGGTATTAAAGCTCTCTGCCCTTGCTTGATTCTGAAACATACCCTTCAGACCTACAATCATATTGTAAGCGTTTGTGGTCGCATATTGCTTCTGAAGCTCAGAGTTCATGGTCGCAAGCATTAGGCAGTGCACATCGACTACGTCATTTCAATACTTCTCATAAGCATTCTTTTCTGCTCGAGTAGCATCAGCATTTGGTTCCTCGGGATAGGGACTCTCTATAACATATTCCTTCTTTTCTTTTTTGAGAATAATTCTCAAATTTTGAAACCAGTCAATGAAGTTGGTTCCATTCTGCTTTTCTTTCTCAAGAACAGATCTAAAATTAAAGATAGGTGCATAAAAAGTAGTAGGTGCTATGATCTACAACGGAAATATATGCAAAGATTCAACACTATGTTTATGTAAGATCTTCTATTAGACACTCATGTTGGTGGTTATGTTCGACCAGTTTACGTCCAGCCCGTATCTCCATACGACTAGTCTGGACCTGGTCGTATCACCATACGATCAGTCCATACCGATCGAACTTAATCATCAACTGTCAATAAAAGATACTACTACTATATGTTTTAAACCATGTTTCCCTCAAATATCATATAGTGAGTTCAAGATCCAAAAACCATTAAGTCCTACTGAGCTTTGGCATCACTCCTAGAAACCTAGTAATTTTAGGTAGGCAACCTTTTGCCAATCATATCACATACGACTCTTGTCTGTTTGACGATATCTCTATACCCGGTGTCCAAAACTATGCCCTATGGGCTAAAACCCTTTTGACAGTCTTGTCAAGTTAAATCAATACTATGCATGTGGGTGTCCTACACCTACTCCATCTTATTAAAATAGTTAATATCACCCTACTTTGGTAGACCAACCAATTAACGATCAAAATCGTGACAGCGCAACAATAGGAAAGACATCAAATTAACTTAATTTTTCTTGAGTGATACTATTCTACCATGTTAAAACATCTAATGATAAAACATGATCAAATAGCATGACATGAATAAATATTTATAGATAATCATATTAAACTGTGAAATAGTATGACCCTTAACATGACGATCTCTATCATCATGCTTCCTGTCCTCCGACCATCATCCTTGAAGTCTCCGACCACATTCATCTACTAAGCAATTACTCCTAGGAGTTAGCAATGAATTACAGACGATAATATCAAGTATCACATGTCGATACGCAGGCCATTATACAATAATATGTAGCTCGAATGCTATCTCATAGCATGACACGCATGTTGATCATTTGACAGAAATTTGTCGCTTCAAGCCTGCCAATATCACCTAGTTTGGAGACCGTCTAGTATAGTGGTATACAACAAAAGTTGTATACGATAGAGATGGTATTCGCCATAATTGGTATAGTGTCAGATCAACAGATATGGTCAATTTGCACGATGTGCTAGAAGAGTTAGCGTCATACAGAGGATCCTAGTTTACTTCGTGTTAGCAACAGGAGAAGTTCATCTAGATCACCAAAAGTAAGCTGAGTTTGTGAGAATTTCAGAAGAGATCAATCACAACTCCAGTGTTTGTACTGCCAGATGCTAGGAAGAACTTTGACAACCTTTATCACGGGACATCCAAGAATCAGTGTGATAAGTAGTTTCACGTGTGCTTCTTAACAACTGAAGTTTCAAGCAGTGGGTTATCTTAGCCATAATTCAAAGTAGCGACCATGGAGCAACAAAGATGGTTTTATTGGATTGAGAACCATGAGGTTAAAATCTGTTCCCTCGGGTTAGATCAGTGTAGAGGTAGATATTTCGAATCAGAAGAGCTACCGCAAGAATCTGTTAATCAATCAGCTAAAGTCACCTGCGAAATCCAAAAGTTGAATCTTGAGTTAGTGCAAGAGTATATCTGTTGAACCCTAGAGTTCGAACTGATGCTAGAAAATCAGTGTTGACAAGACAGTGAGATGATAGTTTTGTCAAGGAAATTAGTTCCCCTTGAAACAAGACAGTGAGATGATAGTTTTGTCAAGTGTTGTGTGTAGAGTTCCCCCTACAACACCAGATGTCAGCCAGTTTGCAGTTGTCATTACTTGAAGTCCTTTATGATCGACCGTGTAAGTCATTGCTCAGCGAGGAGTAGATCAGATCACAAAGTATGTGGATTTTGCATTAATCATGAAGCAGAAGTCTAAATGTCTTTAATCTACATGGATTGTAAGTAGTTTAGTTCAAACAGAAAAGCTACGGAGACTATGCAGATTATCACCCTTGTAGTCATGTCTATCTTCAGGAAACCTGTTGAAGTTCTGTGTTAAGAAGTTTGAGACAGAGGTGTGTCAGTCAGTTCAGATTTCAAAGCTCGGAAGAAGAGATGATCTATCAACCTGAGTTACCAATCAGTAGTAGAATTTCCTCAACTCCAGGAGTGCCTTCAAGCACCGATCAAGCAGTCCCGTCAGAATCAATCAATTTGCTAGAAGCCTTTAGTTTGTCAAGTTTTGTTGAAGTAAGAAGTTCAGCAAGAAGCCACACGTTTGTGTCATAAGTGTTCAGAAAAGCAGTTTCCAAAAGCAGCTTCAAAGCAAGAAGAGAATCGAAGGCTAAGTTCCCTAACCTATTCTACAGTCAGCCTGAATCTCGGGGGTGAGATTCCTTTGAGGGGGGAGGTTTGTAATGTCCTGAAATTTATTTTTTCAAAAATCTTTTGAGTAGTTTAGGTTCGTGGAAAAATTCACCAATTTTATTTGAATTAATAAAGCTTAATTGGAATTTTTTTAAAATTCAAAATATTTAATTTGGCTAATATAAACATCAATTAAATTGAAACCAGTATTATTTGGCTTCCTTATGTTCCAATGAATTTTTTGAGATTTTATGGATTTATTTACTATTTATTTGACTTCCTTGATTTTTGGCCTTTATTTAATTCCGAATTTCTCTCTCTACCCTGTCGTCATGTACTGTTCATCATCTCTTCCAAATCGATAGGACTCCAGAACCTGTACGTGAGCAACCAAAACTTCCCAATTTTGGTATCTCCTTCCTCGGTGCATATAAAAGCAAGATATTTGCATCACATCGAAGCTCTTGATCTCCTTTTTCAATCTCTGATTTGGTTTCCTCTGAATCAAACTATTTTTTCGTAATTTGCAAAAGACCAAACTCCAACCAAAGGTCTTCTCCGACGAGTTACGCCTCCATCCGACGTTCCCGGGCTGAACCATCTGCGTCGTTGAGTTTGCCTTGCCGCGTTCTACCCCTTTGACCAAAGAACACCAAATCACCGTCGATCATCTCAAACCATAACGCCGAAACTTGTTCATCACGTTCCTCACTTTCTCGGTGAGTTTTTTTTTCAAAATCTGATTGTGTCATCTCGTGTCTCTCGTCGAAACCTATTTTTACCACATTTTATATTCAAGTTTCCTCCACCGTGTACTGAGAATTGAATGTTCTATCTCCTCTAGGCCTATCTTCTTTCTCCAGTAAAATACTCCGCAACCGTTGACTTCCTCCCTTTAGATCTATCACCGTTGAGTTCACGTCGCCACGTTCTACGCTGTGCTCACCTCCCTTTTCACAGAACGTCGCTCGAAGTGACCGCCACTATCGTTCTTCGCCTCGCCGTCGATGCATAGTGCCATTTTTTTTACTATTTTGACCGCGTCATCTTCTCCGCCTCATTGTCGCCGTTCCGTTTTGCCCCTTCGTCACTGCCGCATCGCCGCCGAACACCGCTACCATCTTGCACCATGAGCTGGTCGTGGAAGTCTTTGTTGCTCCTCTGTTGTCCAGAACATGATTCTCTCTAGCACTTTCTTTTCTCTGATACGTGGGGCCAAGCATCCTATCTGTTGTTCTCAGTTGATATTCTCTGATTTCTTCTCTTTCTCTGTTGTATAGACTCAAGTGTCTCTTCCTCACTTACATATGGGTCCCACGTGTAAAACAATTTAATTCTTTCTTTCTCTTGCATGTAGACCCCACATATCATCCTCCTAATTAAAAACCCAAATTATTTCTCTTACTTCCATGCGGGCCCCGCATGTCAATCAAACCTTTGGTCAACCCTTGTTCATGAGCTTGGTCCACCGTGGATTAGCATATCTCTTCGTGGACCTGGTCCATAAACCAGTGGCCCGCATGTGACTCTCTATACGACCAGATCATATTTGGTGTCGACTAGTTCGTAACTCCTTACGATCAGGTTTCGACCACTCTACGATCAGATCATATTTGGTCTCGACCAGTTCGTAACTCCTTACGATCAGGTTTTGATCACTTAGTGATCATATTTGACCAGTCTACAACCAGCTCGTATCTCCATACGACTAGTCCGTACCTGATCGAACTGAAAGACCAGCTCGTGTTCAGGGTGGAAGAAGGTGGCGCGATGTACGTGGCGAGGGTTGCAGAGTCCAATGATCGTGAGAACCGAGTTAATTGCGTCTTGGTATCAGGGTGGAAGAAGGTGGTTGTCAACATGCAACCTTCTTTCTTGCCGGTCAGCAATGGTTGGAAATGGGTAGCGCGTCGGGGAGGGGTGTCGGGATCAACTTCAACTTCCAAAAGTAAACAATCTATGAGCTCAAAATTTTAATTACGAGGTAGTAGTAGTAGGTGATGCAATAGGAGGAGTTAATATTTTTATTTATATGTGTGAAAGAAAATTAAACAAAGAACTCTAGATAGATTCACAAAAGAAAATTTTTAAAAGATTCAATAAACTATCATATTTAGCAAAAAAGAAATCATCCTCCCTTTGTACATGAATTGTTCATATATATATATATATATATATATATATATATATATATATATATAGACACATATGGTATATCATTTTTTTTTTGATAAGGAGTGCGCTTGGTATTCTCCCATGATTGCAATTGTCCATGCATGTCATTTTGTGGGAATCATCCTGCTAGGTGACAAAGCGCAACATAATTTTTGATTTGACGAACACACCTTCAACCACTCTTCTAATGCTAGATTATTGCGTGGAGACACCAAATATCTGTTAAAAAAAAATTTGTCCTTGGGAGGTTGGGAAGAATCTAAAAGGACTCCTAGATGCCTTTGTCAAATCACCGAATAGCTCGCTAAGATCAAGATTAATTGGCACAGAAAAGGGCAAACAGTGTGGCTAGCTCCTGTTGTTGCTTTGTTTTGGCCATTCTCGTGGTTGGACTCCCTAGGATTCTTTAAAGATCAACAGTTTCAGTTTTCGTTTTTGCAGGTGAACTGGCAAATGAACCAGCAACCGCACACGCTTTTTATGTCACACTTATTTCCGCATGGCAAGAACCAAACACTAGTTTGCCAAGACAAGCTAACTAGAGCGATTGATGCATGTAAGATGTAACAAGAACCAAACACTTATTTCCCTAGGATTGTATTGGAAGTTGGGCTCTTTGCTATCTGACGCTGAAAACAGTGGTTGGCTCATAAAGAGAACGGAGAAGCTGTTTGGAGTCCAGAACTAACTAACGACCTTTGCGAATTGATGAATATGCGCTGCCGTTGGAAGCATGACACGTACATGTTGCGGCTACAAACTTTTGGACAGCTGGGTTGCAAAGGCAAAATGGCAAATGCAACCTATGGTAGTACGTGCCACGAACGTCTGAATCAGCAAGGGAATAATGGAGAGAAAGAGTGTGCAGATATAGAAGAACCAAGGTGGTACTAACGTACGAGCTAGGGACAAAATTATGCAATCTCAGAGGACGATAAGCATTGCAATTTCGATCGATTGTGGCTTGACTGACCGAATACTATTTAGGGAAAAAAATCTATAGACACCCACATAAGTCATCTATTTTTTTCTCAATTGGCCACATATATCTCTGCCTTTAGGGACATAAATCAGGAAATTTGATCGAGATTGCTTTGCTAATCATATTTGTGATGTATGGATAGGTGCTGCCTTTTATTATCAGTGTTTTATAATCTACCAATAGTCTACTCTTCATGTTTGAAATCCGGCTCTAGTATTATGATATTTTTTTTGGTTGAAGTGGACTTTCATGATTGTTTAAATCTCTATTTCGTTTTAGTTTAAAAAGAATGATGCAAGAGGTCAAATTTTGTCTAGCATAGCAGCGACATGGAGTTGGAGCCTTCCCCTAAAGAAGTATGTTAGAAAATAGAGTAGCTAGGTAAGTACACGTTGGTTAAAGATAGAAATAATAATCCTAGATATGGAAAAAAAGCACAAAACAAAAATGAGAATTGCTCAGACTTCCAGCCGTTGTCACCGGTCACCACAAACGATGAACACCACCCAACCATTTTTTCCCCCTCTTTTTTGCGCTGCCCTGCGGCCAACCGGAGAGAAAGAGATTCGCACATCGCCATGTCCAGATAAAGCGGGTCAGATGCCTCCCTACTGTTGATCGCCGAGCCCACTCGCCAGGTTTTACCCGTCCCCGACTCCCGGGCCCCACCTCTCCGTCCCCGTCCCCGTCCCCGTCCCGCCACGTGGCCCCATCCCTTCTCCTATATAAGTCCTCCACCTCTCCACCTTACGCCATTACCTCCACACCTCTGTCACCTCCCTCCTCTCTCTCTGAAACTCCAAATTTCTCTCTACTTCTTGACCGGGCGGACGGCGCAATGGCGAAGGGCGGGCTGAGCAAGATCAAGTGCATGATCAAGAGGTGGCACTCGTCGAGCCGGATCTCGCGCACGCCGTCGGGGGGTTCGGCGGGGTCGGCGCGCTCGCATGGCGGCGGCGGGGAGGACTCGTGGCGAAGCAGCATCGCCTCATCCATCGTGGTCAGTGGCGTTGGGGCGGGGTCGGTGTCGTTCCACGGCGCCGACGGCGTACCACCAGGCCTCCACCCGGTGTACGTCGGCAAGTCTCGCCGCCGCTACCTCATCGCCGCCGATCTCGTCGGCCACCCACTGTTCCAGAACCTCGTCGACCGCTCCGGCGGAGGCGTGGGAGCCGGTGCCGGCGGCACCGTCGTCGGCTGCGAGGTCGTGCTGTTCGAGCACCTCCTCTGGATGCTCGAGAACGCCGACCCGCAGCCCGAGTCGCTTGACGAGCTCGTCGAGTACTACGCGTGTTGACCGACCGCCTACCTCAGAGACGACGCCGGCGGCGGGTCGTCGAGCTCGCCGTAGTCGGAGGCTTCTAGAAGGGGTAATTTGGTAATCCGGTTTGTTTCTTTCTTTAAGGTTAGGGGTAGAGTTGTAATATACGCCGATCGACTGGAGCGACGAGGGCGAGTTAGTAATTAAATGTGTGGAGATTTAGTTAACCTTGGGGTGTTCGTTGTAATTTTGAGATTAGCAGTGTAATTACCGCCCAAGATGATGCTCTTTTGGGGCAGTTAATTAATTCTCTAATGCTTGTTGTAATAGCAGCCTGCTTCTTCTTCTTCTTCTTTTCCTGTTTCTTCTTTTCTTTCAATAAGATTCTAGGTATCAATGTATCCACATGTACATTTCCATCAATGTATAAAGTGCGCATGCATGCTCATTTCTCTTCTACGATATGGTATTCTTTTCAATTTCATCTTCTGAGATTTTCTTTCAAATGTTCTTTTGATATTCTTTGCTGATAGTTTGGGGTCATTTTCACCTCGGTCATGTTGACAAAATTACTACACCATGTGGTATTATATTTACTTAACAGGTTTTATTTGATGGTGCGTATGAAACCTTGTCACTGTAACTATGTATGCTCATAGAAATGCAATGTTTGAGGTTCTTTCGAAGTAGCTGGCAATGGGATGGAATACAAAATGGAGTTCAGGTCTTGAGTCTTCAGAGACCAACAAACAGAGTTGAATGACCAAAAGTCACACAATCAAATAACAGAGACAAGGGTAAGTTTAAATTATGATAAGCCCAAATGTAATAAAATTCAGTATTATAGAAACCAAGAACACTGTGAAAGTTGGTGGAATAACCTTATAGTTTTACCCACTATCCCACAAAGACAACACAGCTGGATTGTTCATAAACCAAAAAAAGCAACTTTGATCAAACTCAATGATTAATTAACCATTATGTGCGTGCTCAAAGCCACACAACTTAATTGGCAAAGTACCAATATTCATCAAATTAGTTTCCATATTTTAATCAGAGGGTTTAAGTAGTTGTTTGGTGCAGAGTTAGATGAGTTCAGGTCCTGGGCTCCTGGCTGTCATGACCTAGCTTATTTTCTTCCTCCCTTTTTGCATGGTGTGTATGCATGCTTACTCATCTGCCCTTAATCCCCATGATTGACTGGATGATGACAACCTATTCGACATGCATTTGGACGTACTAGAGCCATTTAAGTTGGTAGGTAAGGGAAAGCATTTGGTCCCCTGAAATCGTTGGACCATGCATACTAAGTTAATTACGCTCTAAATTATAGTAAACTCTTCTTTATAATGGGCATAGCTGGTTAACACGACTTCTTCAGGCTCAGCAACCGACGGTTGCCATATCAGTTGGCTGAACTTGACAGTATTTTTACCCTGAATAACCCATGATTCCTGCCTTTTAATTTAACACTAGAATGGATAAACCGGCCATGGTCTAAATCAGATTTATAGGACATAGCAAAGAAGACCAATTCACTGCACAGTACTGCATGTCAGTTCCAAATAGAACCTAAGCCCGACAAGAAAACAAAAAACTCTATTTGTGACATTCTGACTCGACCATTTCAATCTCCAACCCTCTGTTATATTAATTACTAACACAAATTAGGAGTAGTTAAATGTTGATGCCAATGATTGATGTGGTGGGACTGGATCACTAAAGCTATGTTGGGGACAAACTGAACGCCTTCACTGTTGGATTAAAAGTTGGTAGGCCAATCCTTTGCTGTTATTACTCTTAAAAATTTAAAGAAGTGCTAGACTCTAATTAAGAAACAAGGCTTGTCCATTAATATATACCCCTAGTTACTTTAAGTTTTCTCTCTTAAGGATTGATTAAATGAAAGTTCCATGCATCCATGCCATGGCATGAGCCATTCTTCAATTCGTGACAACTAGGGCTGCCTCTTAAAGGATGGCACGGCAATGCGATCTTGCTCTGCCTGCCGGCCGGCCGGCCGGCCGGCGATAATAAAATGGATCCAACCAGGAGGGTACCCTTATTACTAATAGTACTAACTTCGCCAAACACTAAAGCTAATCGATGGTGTAGTGCTAGTACGTAGATGGTCCTGCAGAAATTATGGAATTTGGGAATGTTCGATCGGCTTGAATTCATGTGCGAAGATTAAAGCAGCTGCTACTCGAAGTGACTCGATCGATCCCAAAAGTAGTTTTGACGGCTGGGTTTTACGTGTAGGTAGGGTAGTCGTCGTACTGCAGAGCTATATAGCCGGCCGGCTCAATCAAGTTTTGTTGGCTGCTCCAGGTTGGTCACCTGTCCATTTCCTAGACCGACCCATCCGTAACACTGTCTGCGACACACACCGCGCTGGTAGCTAATATGAGAATATTGCGCCCCGATACTAAATCCTAGCGAATTAGGAGCGGCTGTTCATAATACGAGTCGTATGCACGTACATACGGATCACTTAACTGAAGTTGAACAGCTCTTCTGGGATATTGACATCCCAGGCCCGGCTCTCACTTCCCCTAAGGTTAAGAGCGCTGTTCTGACTCCCGTCCTTTGCAACCTGTGAAAATGTAGGTCCGCGAAAGTCTTCAGACGAGAAGATGAACTCAACAGCCAAGTTTGTTCTACGCTGCTCCAACGGCCTTCAAATGTGGTCTCACAACTGTAAGAAGGTGCCCCTCAAAGGGTCAGATTGTAGCTCTTGGGGACTATCGTGCAACGCTGTTGGACCGCTAAACCAGCGTTTGATTTCGGGCTCGTTAAACCAGCGTTCCGACCCAAGGTGGTTGGCAGCTATACCCGTAGGCCCCACCGTAGAGTAAGAACCTTATAAGCGGTCTTGGGCTATCTCCCCTCAAAAGACTAGCATGATAGGTGGTACCACCTTCACGTTTATAAGTTGTGTCTTGTCTTTTTCCAGAATCAATGTGAGACTACCCAACAGGACCTTCATCTAAATGAAATCTCTTCCTTATAATTTTAGTTCCTCTCGACCCCCTCCCTTGCTGTATTTTCTCTTCATGTAACCGAACTAACTACTTGTAATATCCTGAAACACGTTAGAGAGAGAATAAAAAAAATTAGTGGTGTTTTTCGAATAAAAGAGAAAACATGGGCCATGGGCTTCCGGCCTATGGCATCGTGGCCCAAGCCGGGCCAGGAGCAAATAAAAGGGGGGACAACAGCCCTGCCCTAGCCCACCCCCTCCCCTGCCCCTTGCCCTAGGGCGCCGCCACCTGCTGCCGTGCCGCGCCAATCGTCGGTGCTGCTGCCGAGGGGAGAAGAAGGCCAGTAGGAGGAGCAAGGAGGAAAGGAGAAAGGAGAAGAAAAAGAAAAAAAAAGGAATGAAAATAGAAGGTTTTCAATGGTTCTCGTGATTCATCATGATCATCAAGGGTAAACCCCGTTAATCCCTAGGGTTTGCTATGGATTAGTCGCTGTTAAGTTTGTAGATCTTTTTATTAGAGGAAAGTTAGTTTTCAGTCTGCCCTAGTTCATCAAGGTTAGGTTCAGAACATTGCGGAGGTGATTTGGGGTATTTATACTTGGATTCAAAGGTCAATACACTTAGCAAAAAGTTAGATAATCTCGTTAGTTTTCCAAGAAGGTCTAGATCATTAGAATGGGAGTAGCGAATGAAATGATACGACTTCGGGAAGGTCGCTATCCAGAATTTGGACGTAGTTAGCAGACGTCATCAAGATGGGTCGGTTTATCTAGTAGATGGCAAAATTAAAATGTGGTGATAATTTGAATAATGTAGAAAATTTTGTGTAGTTTCTAGAACTGGTATCATTGATATATTTTCAAGTTTTATAATTAAAGATATAAAATTCTGAAGCAGACTGTCCTGATAGATTCTAGGACGGTGTTCGGGGAAAGAAAAAGGCAGAAAACCGTAGAATCAGATGTTCATCATAACTAGGAAGTTGTAGGTTTTTTGTGAGGACTATAGAAAGTATTTGATGGTTGAATTTTGAGTTATGATGAATAAGTTAGAGCCGCTTTACTACTGGTACAGTGGGTAGTGCGTCCGATAGTTTTATGTTAATTGGGTCGGTTTGGGGTAAACGTGAGATGATGATAATTGTAAAGTGTAAGTATTGTAATGTTATGATTTGAGTTGTATATTGCCTTGTTTGTCTAGGGAGTGTGGTCTCTAGCGTTTTGCCGCTACTTCGCTATCCAGCTTCACAGGGATAAAGAGGTAAGTGCATGGTAGACAGTGTTCATTGGTTGATCGTTGTATTCTTTACCACTCATTACCATTATATGATTCATGCTTTTATCTTATTTAATTGCAAACAAGTGAGTGGTTATGAAATTAATCGTATTGATGCATTTGAGAATGTTGGATGATGGTATTATTGATGAATCTATGAATAATTGTGTATTCATAAGCATTGTTGCATAAGGGAAGGTGATCATGATGGTCATACACCTCTGCGGGAGTGGAGGAGGTCCTCGATCCTTGAGTAGGACGGGCCTGAGAGTGAATATTATGGTAAGTGTTCACTCACTCTATATCAGTATACGCGCAAGAAGTGTGTGTGGACATGTAGTGTAGGGATGCATTGAATGGAAAGAAAATTTGATGATTGAGTATGAAAATAAAGAAAAGAGAACAATTGATGTTGATGATGATATAGTTTACAATTGATTAATCCTTGCTCATTGTTTATTGTTGTACTTGCTGGGTCGTGGAGTCGTTCTTACTCTATTGTTATTTTTAGGCGACCATTGGCGACATTATGTATGAGAAGGGCTAGCACACTTGGAACCACATCATACATTCAATTACATGAAACGGTGGTCATGAGACATTTTATTAAAGTGATGAATAATAATTAGGATTTGGTATTATTGCTTAGCCTTATTTGATTAGTTGGAGTTGATTATTCATTTAATAGATCTAGTTGAATTGGTTTTGCGTTGATCTTTGCTTAATATCTTGTCATGCTTCCTAAGAATTAATTATCCATGATTATCGTATCGTTATGTTTGCGTTATTGTGACATATGGGCGGGTTTTATCATTGATATATTTGCTGTAATTTAGTGTTAATTATTGTTAAAATTGATAGTTAGTGGAGTTTAGTGGTATACTGGACGCTTGCATTGCCCGCCTTGGACCCTAAAAAAGGTATCTAGATTGGTCACGTAAAAGTGGCAAGATTATTATATTAGTTTGTTGTCAAAATTACTTTTGGCACATTGTGCTTCAAATTGAGCTACCGATGAAGTATGACGACACGAACGTACTCATTGGTCAAAGTCTTAAAGATACATTTCAAGTACCGTAAAAAGTCATCATCGATTTATGCTATGAAAAGTGCCTTCTTCCATGTTTAGGCTAGCTGCACAATTAGTTTGTCAGACTTCATTTGTTAACAGTACACCTGGCAGCTTGTACTTTGGTAATCTTGTATTAAATCAAGTGTCAATTAGCTTGGAGGTCCTATTAAAGATCGATCTGCTCCATTGATAACACATCATCCTTAATATGGGGTCACAATTCTGAATAGTAATGAAAATGTTGCATGTTGGCGACTAATTATAGCTGGGGGCCTGCTAAGAACGGATGCACAGTGCTTATTTATTTCCCTTACGAACAAACGTACATAAATTTGTGTATGTGAGCTACACCAACCATGGCTAGCTAGCTGGTTTTCTGATGCGGATCCCTGGGATTGCGACGCTGTAGTGCCGGCCAACTTATCCGTGGTACTAGTATCTCTCTCAAACAGCTAAGGACGTGATCAATAGTATTGAGAGAGAGAGAGAGAGAGAGAGAGAGATGAGCACTCTGACTCGGCGTTACAAAGGCTTAATTCTTGATATATCGTACGACCATCTGATGGCTATGCTATATAACTAAAGGCGATGTAAGTACTAATTAATTAAATCAGAGTAATATCCATATATGTGTACACTGTAAATGCAGACCACCGATGATGTTTCGTGTAAATGCATGCAATGTACGAATTTAACTAGCTAGAAGTTGGCTAGAGAGTACGTATAGTTAGTTAAGTACCAACAGTGTCAAATAGGACAAACTAATTGTGCCTATTATCCATAAATGAATTGTCCATTATATATCTAGTGATTAGAGCAGAGGAAAAATATATATATATAGCCATTGATGGATCAATTCCAGCAATTAAGCGTTATTTGACAGAGACGTCAGTGGCTGGCCCGCGATAGAATGCGTGCGTGCGTGCATGTTAGCGTGCACCGAAGGTGACGCCAAGACAAACTAGGAGATATATAGAATCCGGTAGCATTGAAATCCTTATTCCATTTTGTTTTTCTCTCAGGGAGGCCATATAATTGCAGCCACATGTTTCCGCAAACTATCATCTCTCACTACGCGCGTTCTACGTACGAGCAGCAGGTGAAGTAAACCCTAATTGTGCAAGCTAGCTAAGTATATACCAGTTCCCAATTCCACACAACACATGATGTATTTATGTATGTATATCTCTATATATATGCAGCCAGAAAGTCTACGCGTAAGAATTAATTCGACGTATCGCCGACTTTTCTCTGCCTGATGGTATGGATAGCATGCATCTGATCTACTGACACGGTGTGCTTGAATCGCCTGGGTGCGCGCACATTTAGTTACGGTTGAACCGTCGCGGTAGCTGCATGCGTACAGGGTATGTGTGTTCATATGTGTCGTGACGGGCCATGTGCACGCAGCGCGGAACACGGGCGGCGCGCTAAGGACGTGCCGCGCGCGCGATGCCTCCGTGTGCGTGCGTGCGTGCATGGCACCGGCCGCCGTCGCTCTCTGCCGCGCGCGCGGCTCGCGCGGGCGGCCGAGCGAGCAAACGCGCGCGCGGGGTGTGTGCGTCCGGCTGCACCAGCTAGCAGCTCCACATGCGCGGCACTCCCGCCCGTCGCACGTACCACCCACGTACGTCTCATGGGCACGGCCGGGCCGGCCACACTGCCGCTGTCCGCAATACAGCCGTGACGTCTACGCCATTGCATTTATGCCGCCCCCCCGGCGGTAGGTCGCGTTTGCCTTTCGGCCTGTGTGCCGCGGCGTGTGCATGTCGGGGCAGGCTAGCTAGCTTGTTAACCGAGAAGCTTGTCGAGCCGTGGTGCATGTAGTGGCGGATCTAAAACGAAAATGATTAGAGATTCTTCCTATGCATATCACGCGGTCGATCGTGAGAGTAGAGACGGTATAAGTTACTTTTGTCGACGACTCTTGCTCGAACAATTATAACTGGTAGCAGCTAGCCTAGTCCTCTCCCTAATTTCGACTCTACCGACAGCAGACAGTCGAGATAGAGGGTACATCGTCACACATGCATGCGCCAGCGCCAGACGAACATGGGGCATGCAGAAGTGCAGATCGTACGTATGACGCGATGGGCCAGGGGCCGCGCGCGCCGATCGATCTCGGGCTGGCCGGCGTACGGAATTCCTGCAGCTACACGACACTGTCGAATCCCTGGGGGCATGCGCTTTCACTCCGAATCTGCAACAACTACCCTTTGCCATGGTCATTCAATCCAGCCACGAGGATGCGCAGCGGCAACGAACCAAACAGCCGAGGTTCATAAATCGCAAGCCTGGGACGTGGCCGCTGCAGGTTTTATCTTTTTACTACCAAACTAGTACTGCTTGGGTACCAATGTAGTACGATCTACAACTGGGAAATATATACTGTATGGAGTACATCATTGAAGAAGTGTAAACAATTAATCATCATACTGTATACTACTTCATTGAAGAAGTGTACATAAGTTTAGGGTTGTCGTTGGTTTTTTTTTAAAAAAAAAGAAAAAAAAAACTCAGCTTTTATAGAAAGCTAATAACGAGTTTACAGACAAAACTACACCGAAACAAAATGTTGGGGAAACCAACTCAACCAGGAAACCAACAGTTCAACTACCAAGATCAAACTAAAGAACAGTCTCAGTGGCTAACATACAGAAACAGAAAGACCCCTAACAGACAATAACAAGGTTCAAAGCATATTAAACTCAACTAAAACTTCTTTGTCCAGCGCAAAAGTTCTTCAACCAGCCTTCAATCAGATTTAACAAGCTATCTAACTCCACTTGCTCGGTTTCATTGATCAAAAATCGCCACCGCTGCAAACATGACACAAATTTGAATATAAATTCATATGGTTGCTTGGGAAAAGTCCTCTCAATCGCCATTTTATTTATGATTTCCCAAAGCGTCCAGGCCAAAACTGCAAAACCAAATAAACCAATGTGGTACCGATGAGGGCATGACCCCTATGGATACAATCATATTTTCTATGCTTGCTATTTCAATTACAAGAGATCGTACGCTTCACTTAAATTATCAGGTGAGCTCATTTTTAGAAGTGCATTTATATTATATGAACTATATGATGCTACCTAATGATGAAAACGTATATTTGTGCATCACCATGTCACTTTTTGTACAAGCCAAGCAAGAGATCAAGTTGGACATCTTCTGAAATCCAATTCGGCCTCCGGAGACAGACTCGACTTCAAACGAGCATAACTTTCACATACAGACTCCGTTTGAGGTCCGCGAGTACTTGATTGAAAGCTTATCTCGTCTTCTTTCCAATGGATTAGGCATCATCTCTAAATTCCATCTGTGCACGTCGTAATCATCAAAAGAAGGTGCAGCATCATCTATTTAGACCAATTCGGGTCTTGTAATCGTACTGGAATTGGCCTATACACTGGCCGGCCACCCAAGGGAGCATATACTGTTCACGTGAACAGTACCACCTATGTGAACAGTATATGAATAGTACCACCCCTATTTTGTTAGCTATATGCGGCTCCCCCTGCCCTATTTAAGGTGGTCGCACCCCTCTAGTTTTCTTGGATTTTGTTTAGTCAAAATATGCTTCATTGCAACTTCATGTATTGGCTTGTGTCGATTAGACCAACCATAATACCGCTACAGAATTCTAACTTTATCAAATATTTTAATCTTATTTGTAATTTTAGATTGTTTATTATCTTGTAATTGTGTGTTCTTCAATTGCATGCAGGAATAGACCTTCGTGGTCAAGTCGATCGTGCTTCTAGCAAGGTCGATAACGATCTCGGAGTTGGTTCAGTGATTATCGGGCATATTGGTTGTGTGCGATTGGTAGCCGAATCGTGAGAGTCGTCTCCACCAAAATTGAGTTATCCTTCTCACCGAAAGATCGGGACACCCATTGTCGCATCAGGTGGTATCAGAGCTACAGTTCATCGGTGAGATTTTTTTCTACAGTCCACAAAGCCAAGAAAAAATAGGTTTAGTTCATCGTCCAAACCAATCTGTGCCTTTGCAATTTTTCTTTTTGGTTTTTGTTCGTTGATTCATTGGTTGCGTTGTCATGTCTAGTTGCTGATTCCTAGTTCTAGTTTTTATCTAGTTTATCATTGTCCGTTTGCATTTTGATCTTTGTGTTCCTTTGCGTAGCTTTATCATTGTGTCCGACTTCGCGCCAAACAATCTCCTGCCGCTTGCTATCGCGGCAACAAATACCGCCTGCCATCGCTGCCGCGGCAACCAAAAACCTTGCTATTTCTGCCACTCCCTGCCGCGGCAACCACCACCTCCTGCCGCTTGCTGCCGCAGCAATGAAAACATCCTTTCATCACTGCCGTTGCAAACGAAAGCTGCTGCCATCGTTGCTACAACAAACACAATCTCTGCCGCAGCTACCCCTCTCTGCCAATCCCTGTTGCGGCACCCAAAAACTGCTTACTGCTGCCGCCCCTCTCTGCGTGGCACGCATCTTGTCACTGCTGCCATGGCACCAAAAATAGCCTGCCATCACGGCCTTTCACTGCCGTGGCACACATCTTGCCGCCGAGGCACACATCTTGCTGCCGCTTCCCCGCCGCGGCACCAAAAATGTACCGCCATTGCTGCCGCGGCACACATCTTGCTCTACCGCGGCACGAATCTTAATCTGCCCTAATTCCTCTCACTGCGCGGCAACCGCAGCGCCTGCCACTGCTTTCCTTCCACTGTTGTGGCAAACACAACACATCCCCTACCAAAGCAAACACATTGGCTGTCAATCATTGCCGTGGCAGCTAAAAATGCCTGCCGCAGCAGCAACCATATGTAGATTTTCCAATGAGCATAATTTGTGCCATCAAATAAAGGTGTCTCACCGAGGTGCACTATATCACCAGTGGCCATCCTTTACTCTCTAGATTGTTAAGTCTAATAAATAAAAGACCAAACTCTGATACCACTTGTAAGATCGAGGAGGCCGACTAGAGGGGGGTGAATAGGCGGTTTTAAAATTCTCTTTGGCTAAAACCAATTTATAATGCGGAAGCTAATAACAATTTATTTTTGCACAACAAAAACATAAATCAACTAGCCTTTACTAAGTGCACCAACAATATACAACAAATGAAGTCCTAGCAAGCATACAAAGATATATAAGCAATTAATACAAGAATTGTAAATTGCACAAAGTAGAACAAACCATAATAGACACGATGATATTTTATCGAGGTGTTCGGAGACTTGCCAGTCTCCCCTAATCTACGTTGAGGTAAACCCAAACGAATTAGACTGGCTCCACAAATTAAGCCAACACCTCCGAGGTAAGTTCAACCACTTAGACCGGTTCCAACACGAACCAACACCTCGATCCACTCAGGGTTTCTCTTCCTCCACTCCGGAGATGGTGAGTGTTGGGATCCAAAAATGCAATCATAGACCCTCTGTGTATTCTGCACTAGTCCAGGATTACGCTAGTGCACACAATATCAACATAGATGAATATCGATCCACACAAGACGATTAATAGAATAAATGACTACTTTGAATAGTAAATAATGGTTTTGACCTTATGGTCGAGTTTACATTTATTAAGCCACGTAGGGCTGACAATAGATAAAATAGCAGCGGAAAGAAAATAAACTCCAGCGGAATCCCATCAATTCACCACCAGCAACTGACTGGGATCAAGACCCTAATGATCGACACCTTCGTAGAACTCCTCTTTAAAAGCAGGCGATGACTCCTTCACTTCTGTTGATTGTTTGAAGCAAGTATGAGTACACAACCATACTCGCAAGTCATACCAAATAATGCAGTTTATAGATGATGGCGTATTCCAAAGGAATGGCTTCTGTGGTTATTTTGCAGAAATGCAATATTTGCACTTAAATACAAATAATAAATTGTAAACATAATTCAAAACAAATAAGATAATAATAAGTTATCATTTGCCATATGACTTAGATCACACAGCTCCCTTCCCAAAGGTTTTATGAAAATCTACCCCTCGTGTGAAATCCCCGAGCATGTCCATGACCGCGGACGTGACTATTTGAATAGATTGATTAAACACTATGTAGAGGTTGTACACTTTACCCACAAGATACAAATCAGTGTAGCTAGCACTGACCATAACAAAACCTTTCAGAAACTTCATCTCAACATTGACACTCCCGGTGTGCTTTACTGTCGTCCAACCGATACACACAGCGTTTGGGTACGACACACACCGTTGGACAGGGATGCGGTGAACCGTCCCACGATGTGATAAACACACCTCCAGCCCATCACACAGCTAAACCTACAACCTGAGTTGTCAATGGCAAGACTCCATAACCTACTAAGTTAGGCCCGTCCCATACCAGACATGTGGTTGTACAGTAAGGCTCAGTTCAATAGCGCACAAAGTTAAGTCCTTAATTGGCCAAGGCATGACTTCCAATTTCTAACTAAGTCACACAGATAATCATTCCCAGCACACAGCTCCACCAACCACACAGAATCCACCACTTGCCTCAGTCTAAATCTTTTCCCACCCTATTGATTAAGTGCAACACATGCCATCAACGAGCAATAGCACACAACACACAGTTTCATCACACAGTTCCATAATCACTTAGTCAAATTTATACTTGCAACTCATATGAAATGATGACTCGTAGCATGGCTAAGCAATTTACTCATATCTAACCAACCCACGTTGGTGCTATGATAATACCAACTAGTAGTGAACCAACCTAGGGTGATAAAAGATCATAGCATAACAATAGACAAGGTGGGCATAACAATTTGGATTAATAACTAAACCCAAAAACATTTAAATACATACTTGAAATAGAATGCAATACATTGAAACAAAGTATTTTGAAAACTGGGTTCAATATGATCAAATGTATAACTTGCCTTGGAGTAAGTCTAGGTACTGGTCTTGATCTTGAGGCACGCCTTCTTCTTCAAAAGATCCAGAGGAATTAACGTCTACGTGTAAACGAAATAAATAAACAAAACAAATAAATAATAGAGGCAAAATGAACTCTAAAAAGTAAATAAAAAATACAAATAAATAGATCTCAAATTTATATGAATTTAGAAATTTGAATGGGCTCAATCGGAGTTCAGATGCAAAAGATATAGCTTCTGGAAGATTGAATCTAAAGAAAATACTAAAAAGGAAATTCAAGTACTGTTCACCGAGCACTGTACATCGAGTACTGTACACCACTTTCGACTACGTGTACTCAAAATGAATTTCAACCGCATGGTCGGAAGGTTTCGACCACATGGTCGTAGGAGGCCACGACTACCTGGTCGTGGAAGGCTGCGACTACCTGGTCGTGGAAGGCTCTACGGTTCACGGGTTCACAGAAGAGAGATTTGGCTTGGGGACACCATATGGCATAGACACGGAGTATGGTGGACTAAGTTTACAACAGATCGGATCTGGTTTAGAGTTGCGAGTTTTGACGCGGCTGATTGAGCAGACACGCGGACAGTTCGAGCAGATGTGGCGGGTGAGGTGGCGGACACGTGTGCCTATGAGTATATGTGGCACAACAAATGTGCTCACGAGTATACATGGCAGAACACAGTGGAACGACACAACGACAAGACGACGATGAGACTTGGGTTAAACCGCAACGACGAACGGCGGTGCTTCACCGGCGGATGCGCGCACTAGGTAGAAGAGGCTATTGCGCATATACCGATACTGGTATTGGCACGGAAGGTCGCCGGAGTTGGCGGAATCGGTGACGAAATGGCGGAGCAGGTGCGGTTGTTGTAGGCGATAAACACATGTGACGTCTCGTGGTCGGGAAGGGGTGCTGGAGAGAGCTCTGGTGAAGGCAAAGACGACGGCATGGTCGACAATGATGAGGCGATGAAGACGACGGCATAATCGAAGAAAACCCGACGGCGGTGGCCAAACCTAATTTCGCAAATGCGGCGACGCTAGGGCTCTGGGGTGGAAGAGGGTGGCGGTTCTGGGATGCTGGGTTGAGGGCGAACTCTAGGGTGGCTTTTATAGGGTTTGGGCGTGCTGGATTTGGAAGATCCTAAACCGAGTCCGATTTGGTTACAAAACCAATGCCCGTGATTCTAGGAGATAGAAACCGATCCGATGTTTGATTCCAACTGGAACAGGTGCAGGAGAGATAGAGATAAGATCTTACACATTTTCTAGATAGGGATTAGCTGGAGATTCAAACTTGTCCTTACGAGCTTGAAGCTCCGACAATGGCAGACGCAGCACGAGGAAGATGACGGAAAGGGGCTACGACCACCTGATAGGGCCCACCTAGTCGAGGGACAAGGGAGCGGTGCGCGGGCAACTAGATGCACAGAGTTGGGTTGGAATTGGAATAGGATTGGAATAGATTTTCTATTTTAGAAAATACGGAAAATCCAAATAGCAAATGAACTTGAAAAAATTCCAGAAAATTCTAGAAAATATATCTAAGCACATAGAATCCAAATAAAATAGTTTTAACCATTGTTGATGTTGGGATTAGGCATACTAAATTATTTTGACATGAAAGTCTATATTAAGCTTTCAATAAAAATACTAAGAATTAATAGAAATTTAAATATTGTATTTTCCAACAAGTAATTATTCAAAAGATTTTTAGAGCTCAGAAAATTGGGATGTTACAGTGAGTACCAAACCATTCACAACCATGCCGGGCTTTCTCACAAGCTTCTTGAGAAGATTACTGGTCCACGAAGCCTCCACGTCGTCTAGGTGTCGGCAAACAGCAAGAGTAACAAGTCTACGACTTTCACTTGAACTAATCAAGTGTCTATCCTCAATGGATACATAATTCACTATCTAAGGCAACACATGCACTTATGGTTTGCTCTCCAAGCTCACTTAGTGCAACACATGCACATAAGAGATGAGATGCTCGCTCTTTGCTCAAAGGAATGAATAGAGGTGCCAAAAATCCTTTCCCAACCGGCCAAGGTGGGTATATATAGCCCCCTCACAAAAACTAGCCGTTATGGAGAGAATATGCTGAAAATCAGCGAATGCTGGTCTGACCGCAGGCATGTGGCCGGTCAGACTACGCCTACTCCAACGGCTATAAAACTAGCCGTTGGACACATCCGATCTAACCCCCAATCAATGGCCGGTCAGTTCGGTCCAGCCGGTCAAACCGGGCAACATATACCGGTTAGACCGCTCCAACGAAATTCAGAGAAACACCCTCTCTAGAAAAATCTGACGGTCGACGACCCGGGGGTCCGGTCTGTTCGGCCTTATAACTGCGGTCAGTCCAGGCTTTTAACGGCGGTTAGTCCGCCCTTATAACTGCGGTCAGACCGCTCCACAGAGAAATCAACAAATCCAGAAAAAAACACATCTTCTGGAAAAAGCTAACCGCGACCCTGACCGGGACCCCGGTCAGACCAGCCAACGCATGGCGGTCAGTCCGCACTTTCAACTGCGGTCAGTCCGACCCTGGATTTTAGCACAGACGACACTCGAAAAAATGATCATAACTTTTGACTCCGATGATGGAATTGAGTGATCTTGGGCTCTATGGAAAGCTTATTCAGAGGGCTACACAACCCACCTATTTGATTGATCTCAGACACATTTGATCAAATCAAAAGCACAACTGTAAAGAACCACTACTATGGTCTAAGTCCAAAGAAATAGCAACAAGCAATCTTAGACCATGCCAAGGAAAAATGCATGAATCTCAATAATTTATAAAACACATTTGCAAACATAGATCATGTCACAAGGAGTAGGTACATGGACTTTAACCATTTGCAAAACACATTTGTAAAGTATAGTCACATGCTACAAGGATTAAATGCACGAGCCTCGGCTATTTGTAAAACACATTCGCAAATAATAGCACTATGCATAAATGAGCTAGAGCAAACACAATGAGCTATCAACACATTAATAACTCATGCTACTAGTTAAGACCATTCTTAATAGTACGGCGACCTATACTAGCAATCCGGTCTTCCAACCAAACACCAAGACCAGTAAAAGACTAGGAACACATCCTTAGCCCTAGCTAGTCATACCTTTGCCTTAAGCAACTTCTTGAAGCTTGATGACGCACATCTTCACTTCAAGTCTGGGTCATTGACTTTGATAATCACCGACTCATGATGATCTCTTTTGTTTGGGATCTTGACTTGATGCTCATCAACTCATGATGACATCCTTCATCCCGAGTCTTGATATGCATCAACACATGATGCATCCTTCACTAGACCTCCATCAACACATAATGGATCTTCTCCTGACTTGATGATCAACTCATGATAATCCCCTCTTCTTGAACATCATCGACACACGATGATTTTCTCTCTTCAAGCTCTTCATATGCATCAACATATGATGCATCTTCTTCTTAAACCTTGACTTGATGACGATCAACTCAAGATGTCATCTCAAGTCTTCATTACCCTGGAACATAACCTATTCATCCAACTCATGGAAAGTGTTAGTTCCACAATATGATTATCATTAATTACCACACCGTACTATTAACTCATAATGGTGGGACAAGATACTTCAATCTTTTCCTCTTTGGCAATTGATTATAATCACTTCAATTGCAAATAATTGAATGTAGTTAATTGAATATAACACAACATGAGTATATATGAACTACACAAGTTTTATATACTCAAAAGGATATGTTTCAAAGTAGAGATCTCAAATATATGTGGAGAACAAAATATGGATCAATACTAATGAAACCATAAAATATAGAGTAAACTCCCCCTAAATGTGTGCATACACAAATGTATAATAAGAATATATGCACATATTTAAGTTAAACTTTTGGTGGAGTTTAACCTATATTTTGGATCCGATGAATGCAACAATATATAAGAGTATAAAGTCGAATGCATACCTCCATGGTTTTTACCTTTTTATATCCAAACGAGACTACACAAAATCATACTAGATAAGAGAGTTAGTCTCATATTTAGATTTGTCATTAATCAATGAAAGGTGTTAGTATCATATTTAGACTTGTCATTAATCACCAAAATACTCCATTAACACATAATGGCGGTCTAGATTCTTCACCCTCTAGTTTTCTTGGATTTTTTTTAGTCAAAAGTTAGCTTCATTGCAACTTTGTGTATTGGCTTGTGTCGATTAGACCAACCATAATACCGCTACAGAATCCCAACTTTATTAAATATTTCAATCTTATTTGCAATTTTAGATTGCTTATTATATTATTCTTGCGTGTTCTTCAATTGCATGCAGGAATAGACCTTCGTGGTCAAGTCGATCGTGCTTCTAGCAAGGTCGATAACGATCTCGAAGTTGGTTCAGCGATTGCCGGGCATATTGGTCGTGTGCGATCGGTAGCGAATCGTGAGAGCCGTCTCCACCAAAATTGAGTTATCCTTCTCACCGAAATATCAGGACACCCATTGTCGCATCAGTATTTGTTAGCACCCCTATTATCCAACCAATGATGGTGGAAATCATCTAAAGAAACCGGATATATTTCCCACTCTAGGGTTTCTTTGACACACACCCAAGTAAATTGAGCTACAACACATTGAAAAAGAACATGATTAGTTTCTTCAACAACCCTGCAAAGACTACAATTTTCACTTCCTTTCCAGTTCCTCATTTTGAGTTGAGAAGCAAATTGAATTTTGTTCAGATATGATAGCCAACGGAAAATTTTCATTTTTAGGGGAATCCTGCTCTTCCAAAGTTTTTATTTCTCTTAAGACTAACACCACCAAAAGACCTATATCTATACAAAGACTTAACAAAAAATCTCCCATAATTCTCCAAGCACCACACCACTCTGTCTTTCTCAACATTAAGCTCCACCCCATATAAGACCTTTTTCAAACTATTCCACATCTCCTGCTACCAAATTGCCTAATAAAGGAAATGTTCCATTCCCCATTCACCAAACATTTTGACACGGTGATCTAAGGGTTTGAAGTAACATTAAACAGTATGTCAAATCTAATTTTCAGAGGACAACATCTAACCAAATATCTTTCCAAAAGAAAATAGGCTTCCCATCCCCAATCTGGTGAGCAGCCCCCAAATTAAACAAGGATCTAACCTTATGGAGAGATTTCTAGAATTGAGACCCTCTGAAGGGCATAATGTCTCTGAAATCCCCCCCTTATAAAATACTTTGCTTTCAGAATCCTGAACCAAGTTCATCCTTGGCCATACTCATTCTCCACAACCATTTGCAAAAAAGACACTCATTCATCAACCAAGCATTATTTCACCCCAAACTTCTAAAATAATTTGGTCCGCACACTGCCCTCCAATTGACCATGTGGTACTTGAATTTGTTACTTGCCCCTCTCCAAAAGAATCTAGATATAATAGAATCCATTTTGTTGTGAGTCTCCTCATTCAACTTGGAAAAACCCATTGTATAGATGGGGAAACTACTTTAGTAACTATTGACTAAGATCATCGTCCCACCTGAAGATAAAAAAAATTACTTTTCCAATTATCCTGTCTGTTGCCCAATTTACTCATAATCCTCCTTGCTACTTTTTTTATGCAACTGGTTGTCCCCAATATCCACCCCTAAGTAAGTCAAAGGAAGCTAACCAATATTACAGGACAGCTGAGGATTTATTAGATCTGGGTTTCTTGGATTTCTATTCACGCCGGATAAATTGGGGATGGCAATATATGGATAAGACTTAGGCCATGTATGGTACGGGACTTAAGTAACATGTTGGCTTTGTTTGGGCATTTAAATGGGCTAGCTTTTCCCCATAGATTCGTTATATATGCGATGAATAGTTGAACAAGTTTATTATGTTTATAGTTTAGACCAGGCCAGTGCAGGTCGTCAGCCCATCAGAATCCATGAACGAAACAAACGCGGATGGGTGGGAAGGCGCGACGGACGCGGTGGAAACCACGTGCAACCCAACAAGCCCAACGCGGTGAACGCGCGCGAGGGGCTGGGGCGTATGGTGTGGCAAATGCGGTGGCCCAGCTCGGTGAAAATTCAGACGGTCGCGTGCGGTCGTGGTGGCGCGGGCGGCCGGAAATTACCGGCATGAACTGAACCCCGCGGGGCGTGGTTGCTGTGGGACGGGGCGCCTGTCTTAGCCGCCCAGAGCGGGGGAGCGCGACCTAGGCAGGCAGGAAGGCAGGCAGCTACCTAGGCCCATACCAAAGGCAGAAACAGGCTACTCAACTGTACAGCCCCTAAAAGTTAGGGCCTCTAATTTTGATTTAATTTTTAATTACTACTTGTTAATATGTCAAGAAAAAAATATTGTTCTACTATAGTCACGCATGTGTAAGATAAAGAATTACTCAAGCCTTTTTATTGCATTCTTACTAAGAACCGTCTCCACCTCTCTATTGCTCTCTTCGTTTTCCCTTTGCTTTCTCACAACTACTATTTCTCTCTCTTTCTTGCGTGTAAAAATTAACCCCTCCTCTCCTAATTATCATCCTCCTAACTAACTCGTGATTTCCCTAAAACAATTCTGTTGGTGACGATGGATCAATCCACTCTATTATCATCTATTTATTATGGTATTCATTGTGGACTCAAAACACATAATTTTATGTTCTTGTCTCATTCTCCTGGTCTTCGTCCATCGATTAGAGTCTTGTGCTACATTGCTTGGTCGGCGAAGCCGGCCTTTCGTGCTACATCCTGACCTACAGGAGTCATATGCACCACATCAATTAGTTTGTTTAGTCATATATCATTGCAGTCTAGAACTTTAGTTTTGTTACTAAGTTTTTAAAACCTACTATTATTATCCTTTCTTGTATTTGTGCATATGAGTGTTGCTCTAGCTTTCATTCATCCTTTCTAAAATCAGGAGATATGAATCTTGTTACGAAAAACATGGGACACAAAAAAGGAACCGAAGAGTTAATTTTAGAGCTTAATTCTAAATGGAAAAAATATATTTGTTTATATTTTAGTAATCGAATTTTCTAAACTGTGTTATCTAATTTAAAATTTAGCCCCCAAATTCTCAGGTACGAGCCCTGCAGCTACCACAGGACAGCTGCGGCGGTCTTGCGCTGCCATGCGGCCCATGCCTTGCCCGCGCGGACGTGTTAGTAAGGTCGTGCATGATGCATGCACGGAGACAAGGTTGCAGTGCACGCGAGGCGGGCGATGCAATGGCATGGTTTGCGTTTAAGACTATTGCATTATTGATTGCCGCCGTAGGTAAGCTCGACAGGAGAACGTTCGCAAAGGTAACAGCAAATCAGGTCAATGACGAGCACTCGACGCGGTCAGCCTTGCTTGCCCTGTTGCCCAGCCAGCCTGACAAAGGATCGCAGGATTGGGGCGAATTATTTTATGGTTAGACACAGGGAAATCGTGAAATGCCAGCTGATATGACAAACAAATGACGCGCAGGAGAGACATGCGCAATATTCTATTTCTTACAGGAAAAGGAAACCACGCCGCTCGGAGCTTCACGTCGGCTCTTTTGCGAGTCGACCCTCGTGGTTTTCGTAATTTTGGTGAAACCCCATGGGAACCAGGCCGCTCGTTTTTGCGCTCGTGTATTTTCAAGAAAACCTCTCGATCTTTTACACAATTGCTTAGGATTCGACACACCTGTGCCCATCCTATCGCACGCAAGGTGTTGATCCGTCCGTCCTCCTACGCGAGCTAGACGGCCATGCCCTAGCTCCTCCCATTCTCCTCGTAGTGGTCGTCGTCTCGCCACCTCGCCTTCGTACCCGCCCCTACCTCCTCCCTTCCTTCCCCTCTCCCCTGATTCCCTCCTTCTCCCCGCACCGTACTGCCCCTCCACCTCGTCGCGCCCCTCTGCACCCCCGCCTCCTCCATTCCTTCCCCTCTCTCCTAATTCCCTCCCCGATGCCCCTCCTTCTCCCCGCACCGTACCGCCCCTTCGCAGCCCCAGTACCACCACCACCTGCCATTCCTCTGAGCGTGTCGCCCCCACTTTGCGTCACAGCCGAGCTCCAAACCCCTCCCCCTCCCGCCGCTTCGCAAATCTAGCGCCTCGCAGCTGGTCACCTGTAGCTCTGCACTATTCGTCGCCACTAGGGGCTCTCCTTCAGCCACCGCCCCTGCATTCTAGCTACCGCCTGCAGATCCACTTCGAGAGCCCGCCGTCTCCTCGTGCACCGTCGCCACCTGCTCGCATCGTTAGCCTCCCATCTGGTGGAGATGGCGGTGGTTGCAGGTGACCGGGGGAGATGGAGCGGCGGCGGTGGAGAATGGGGAGGCCACTTCGGCTGCCACGTCGTTGGAGAGTAGGGAGTCGATAGGCGATTGAGGAGGCCAATCGATGACGGTGGATAACGGAGAGGGCAAGGAGGAGGTGAAGCCATACGAAGACGCCGACGTCAACACCATCAAGCTCCTCTGCGCACGCGGCACCAGAGCCGCCCAGCTGGTGCAGCCAGGGGCGACATGCCGCAGCCGACTCGAGGTTCGCCTACCCTCTTTTAATAATGGAGTGAAAGGTGCTCAAGAGGTTTTTATTCTTGAAAGAGATGAAAGTATAGATGTGAGGATAATCTATGGTAGGGTACAATATTTGAATCTAAACTTGTATGAACGACATCACTATATGTACATTTATGGTGCAGATGCAGCCCCTTAGGTGCGAATCATATTTTGTCGTCATATTGTGTTATACATGCTTTTCTTATTTTGAGTTGTATGCAGTTTAATTTCCTTGTTTGTTTTGTATATCATTATTATTTTTTGCTCTTATGAATTATAATAGTGTCAATGCAATGTTGTACTATGGAATTGGAGGGCCACTCATTGACTTCGATGTAAAGGTTGTGAGTATGTCCACCCTTAGTATGAGAGGGTCTTTTGTGCCTTCTTCTATTATACTCAGGTGCTTTCATTTGTGGAAGAAATTTCGGTATATTTTTTCCTTTCAGTTCTATTGTAGTGTTGCTAATTAATTTATTCTTCTTTGCTTTCGCTTGTTGGAAGTTGAGCTATACCATTTATTTACCTGGTCAAATCAGATCATATAGAAAATAATTATTAATTTGTTGTCAGTCTCATTTATCTTGTATAAGTAACATGTCTTGCGAAAATATTATATTATTAGGTTATAGTATTCTATTTAGATATTTACGTCTTTATCTCTTTTCTCTCACACGTGCAATTAATGACCACAAAATAACTCCGCAATGTAATTGTTGTCATGTTTTATGTTTTTAGTTAGCATCTTTGAAGAAATTGCTCTTAAAAACAATTGATTAAAGGGGATTGGCAGATTTGCCACAGTAGTTGATGTGCAATTGCTATTTCACGACTCCATGTCTCACTAATATTGGGCCCCGAGACCCACATATCAGTGAGACATGGAGTGACAAAATAGCAATTGCACATAAACCTAATGGCAAATCATCAATAATCCTTTTATTAAAAAAAACCATGTATAAATGTGGCTAGGGATGGAACCATGATGAGGCCTAGGTGGGAAAACTACACATACAAGATTGCAAAATGATTCATGATGAGTACTTTAGGGGAAAGGAGGGGATCACACTATATATGTACTTATATGTTTTATCAATACTATTAATAGCTAAGTTGCACAGATAGAATTAGTTAAAAAGGCTATGTTTTTCTCTGAACGTTGATAACCCATATTTTCCCGAACCAATCCTCTTTGTAGAAGGACTTGCACTAACTTCCTTTTTAGTTCATGATCAAATTCTACTGAGATATTTTTTTACATACTGTAGATCCTTAACTTTTTTTCAACTTCATTCAAATAAAATGATTCGGTCAAGTTTTGGCAATTTTTCTACATTTTACATAGAAGTTGATGTAGGACCGTAAAAGCGACTAGGGGGTGAATAGGCGCTTTCTCAACTTTCTCGCCTAAATCAAATTCAACACGAACTTTACTCCTTTAGCTATGAAAGCTAAGAAGATCAGTAAGCGCACAGTGGAAGCCTTGTGCTGAATTCGATCAACCCCTCAACCACACGACACAAAAGTGGACAATTGAACTTACTGTTCTGGACTGGTACTGGCGGTCAGACCGACGTTCAACGAGCGGTCGGACCGGCTACTAACTGGCGGTCGGACCGGTGGATATCGGTTCGACCCGGCAGTACTGAGCGGTCTCAAACACGGGCGGTCGGACCGCCGTTACGAAACCGGTCAGACCGATTCAGTCCAGTACTGAAAAAAACAAACCCAAATCCAAAACGAAATTTGATCCAACTTTTGATTCAACCAATGAAACTTAACCAAATTTCGAGCACACCTCCCTAATGATATTAGAGACCTATCTCTAGCGACGATCCTCCAGATCCACGTCGTAGAATCGATCTCTCAAGGTTTTTTCGAAGAAGTGCACAAAACCTAGAAAAGTGAAAATCTTGATTCAAGACTTGCTTGTGGGGGTTGATGATCTAGATGACTCTAGGAGTATTCCCACACATCAAAGCAAGATAAAATAGGTCAAGAGACCAATCATAAACCCTTGAATCAAGGAAGCACCAAAATCATCCAAAAGAGAGAAGAATACAAAGGGGGCAATTGATCTTTCAAGTAAGCATCACTAGATTGATTGATCACACTAGATGCTTACAAAGCCACTCCAACTAGGAGGACAAGAGCTCACACAAGAGCACACTCATAATCTCTCCAAACCCTAGCTTCTCCTCTCCTCTCCTTCAAACCCTAGAAAATGAAGAAGGGGGCCAAATGAATGCTTCAAGGGGTTTTACATCTCCCCCCTTTCTATTTATAGGAGAGGCCTAGGGTTTCACTTTTGGGACCCACTCACACATGGGACCCACACACACATAACCATTGAAGCAATCGCCTGCTTCACCACGCGTAGGTTGATCAGCGGTTCTCATCATGTCGCCAAGCCTCTCTTGTCCGAATCCCATCGGAACCTCCCAGAGACTCGCACCGACTTCCGCACCACCTGATCCAACCAGCTGCACCGAACTACCCGTTCGATCCATCTTACCCATTCTGCACCATGCTTGAGTCACACGACCTCACCCGGTATCCATGATCGTTCTGGACCTCAGCTCTCCAAGCGTAGTCCCGATCCACCTCACCGTTGACGTCGTTGACCTGCAAGCCACCTGCACAGCAATAGACAAACAAATCGTTTCCGGGAACAAGTTCTTCACAACTTGACCCACGTTAGCTCCGCAATGCAATATGCAACAATAAAGCATTGAAGTTCATACAATAAACACAATCAAATCAACTCAATGCCAAGAAGTCCAAGCTTCAAGTGATCGGCGGTCTGACCGCCCCACTCCACCGGTCCGACCGATTTCAGGCCGGTCCGACCGATTTCATAACGGCGGTCGGACCGCCCGAAAAGACTTAGCCAAATTTTCAGCGTGAAAATCCGAAACCTTCTGGAAACTTCAACCGAATAGAACTTTTGACTGGGAGCTCCAAAAATGATGTGACCACATCTAAGAGACTCCCCTCACTTGCCTACATAACCTATTTTTGGCTTAGCCCCAAAATCCACTTTTCATTTTGGCGGTCGGACCGGCAAGCACTGCCGGTCGGACCTCCCCACTGGCCGGTCGGACCGGCGATCTGGCCGGTCGGACCGCCCGTGGCCTGACAGCCCTGGAGCAAACCCGAAAACGCGACAAATTGCAAACCGACAAAGCCATTGCCAATTGACTCATCATCCTGAGATCGTGCACATATCCTCACGATATCCACAAATTTCATCCATGGTTGCTTATTTAAAAGGGTCATATGCTCGTGTATACCTTTTTCTAAATGCAATAGATTATTCTTTGGTATAGGTGCATCCCTCCGCCTCACCTTGGATTGAAGCTTTGGGCAATCAGGTTTCTAGACCCTACTCATGTTGAGAAGATATCACCCAAGTGTAACATTGATGAAGGTCTGATTGTTAAAGAGGTATAGATCATTTGTTGTTGCTTATGTGTAGACGTCTTTGTAGACTTATGTTTGCTAGAATCTTTTCTTCTCATGCAAATTATGGTGTAATTATTGTTAATTGAACCATACGTATCAGAAGGATCTGTTGTTGAGAAACTTGGAGTTAGAGTCGGTGATATTATCGAATGTTTCAATGGAGAATGGATTCCTACTACATTTGAGGTAGATGTGTTATAGATCTATTACGCTTTTGATAAATAAAATGAAAAGAAATCATATTCATGTGACATTATGTTACTTTATTATCTTGACGTCTGTAATTTCTTGTTGCTGCTATCAGCTAGAAAACTTGTTGTGCATATGCGAGGGGCCATTTTGACAAAGGAAATGACCTTAATTCCGAAGTAGATGTAGAGGTAAGTTTACTTCTATGTTTTAATTGTGATTTGCTTTATTTGTGTCATTCATGTCTTTATAAGAAACTATAATTAGTAAAATGTTAGTACCAGGAAATATATTACATTGACTTTTTAGATTGACGTTTTTAGCTAGTACAAATGTGTCCAAAGCATCATAAGTTGACAGTAAATATATCCACCCATGGAGAAGTCGTTGTAAGAGGTGCACATCTCTCTTTTTAACTTAGTCCTATTTAAAGATGATCTAGATGGTCACATCTAAATCTCCAAATTTGTCAAAGTGTTTACACATTGTTAAATGTATAGTGTTTTCGGAGCACTCTTTTAAATCGACTGGTGCAGGGTATCGTGCAACTTGTTTTCTAGTTTCAAAGTTTTCCTATCAGTGTGAGGTATGTCAATAATTGAACACAGAAAAACAGAACAACTTTAGAGAACGTTGGCAACAGCAGAAAACTCCTATTCGTTCCAACTGATTGAACTCCGACGTTCTGTACTTGACAAACAGATCAAGCTAGCTAGTTCGACAAAGCCGGATCGAAGAATCAATTACCATTATAAACTACCTTAATTCACAACCAAGTACTTCGCGACTATTTTGGCAGATCCATTTAATTATAGATCATATATAGAGGCCGGTCTTTCTTCAAAAATAGAAAAGAAAAGAAAAGAAAAGTGACAACATCGCACAACATTACAGACCCCATCTACGAAGTATGATGGATCGATGACGCTGGCTCTAGCCCTGTGGTCGGGTTCCCTTCTGCACAAATGCAAAGTACACATTGCAAATTAAGCGAATGCATCAAAATTAAACGATCAATACATCTTTACGCTAATCAGCGTCTCGGAACTACTTAATCACGTAACGTACCGTCGATGGCGGCGGCGGCGGCGGCGGCGAGACCCTTGTCGTGGCGCTCGACGCACTGGAGGATGTACTTGAAGGTCTCTGTCTCGCAGGGGATGGCGAGCGCGCCCTCGTGCCGGAACCCGAACTCCTCCTCGGCCTTCTCCAGAAGCAGCCGGAACACGGGGTGCCCCAGGTAGGTGGTCGGGATCACGAACCGGCGCTGCTCCGGCCCCACGTACACCGGGCAGTACCCCCTCGGCACGTCCGGCGGCGGCTCCGGGCTGTGGCAGCTCTCGTCGTCCGAGTCCACCGTCACCGTCCTCCTCAGCCGCCGCAGCACGAACGGCGGGATCGCCAACGCCGCCTGTGTCGGCGACATTTCCGCCTCAGCCAAATCCTCCTCGGCACGGACCTCGTCGTCGCCCTTGGCCCCCAGCGCCATGGTCTGCCACTTGTGCAGCAGCTCCCGCAGCCGCACGATCTGTTTGATGCCCGTCGTCACCTTCACGCCGTCGTCGCCCATTGCCGTACACCTTCACAGTAGTGATGGCCTTCTTGGATCTTGAGATGGAATGCTCGGAGATGGAAGAACAAACGGGAGGATGGCATGCAAGAACGGAGGTGATTATATATAATCTAGTCGTACTCGTACGCGGCAGAGGTAACATGGCGGCATAAAAAAAAAAGATTCCGTTGCCGATTATTAAAAGGGCTTGATTAGCTAAGCGCGGCGTGTCACTCAAGAATACCTTGTGTTTGATCCATCATGCTAGGGGCTAGCTTGTTCGGACTTTTGGGTGGCGAAGCCAGGGGGGAAAAAACTCCTATATCGTTGCCTTGCAAGCGAAGCAGGAATATCAATTCCTTGATTTTAGTTAGCTTAGCGCAAGCACCAAGTAGTGTACACTCTCCCTTTTCTGCAGTGGAACAAAAGCGGCTGTGTGCTGCTGGAGTACTAATATCAGTCCAGAACTTTATGGCCGTTTACACAAGAACATGCTTGCATTATTGTGTTTGATCGATGCCAGGTTAGAGCATGATTACGCCGGTGCATCTATGTAGCAAAAGGTACAGTAAAATACAGACAGGGTACGTGCGTATTTCCTGTGATTGAGTCGCTTATTTCTTTTGTGACCCGACATGACAAGAACAGGAGCCCCAAAACACTTGTCGCTGCTCTGACCTCTTGAAACTATTCTAATGCGCTTACAATAACCAATGACTTGGGTGGCAGATTAGTAAACAAGGATAAAGTACGTTTCAACTTTACATTGCTTGGCGAGCCAAACAACCGGTACACACAGCAGTGTTAATAGATATATTTGAGTTAGTTCAGATAGTTCAGGTTAGTTGAGATATGATTGTAATACCCGTTTCATCCTGGTATCCCGAAGGAGTTGGTCTTGTTGTAACAACATCGATGTACTGTAGCTAATCTAGGATAATCCCAGCAAAGTAATATAAGCATCTGCTTACGCTGGCTGTTGTAGCTGGGTAGTACCAAAACTCTTTGCTGTTCTTTCAAGCAGCATTACTACAAACCGTTGAATATTCAGATACTCTGAATTTGATCGTCCTCATGCATGTACGTTTTAATTTTATGCCATAAGGGAACAACAACCTTTCACAGAATAAACAAAAGGAACTAACTTTACCACGAAGGTCACTTACGTGGCCACTGTACTCGCACAGATCTTTGGCCAGAGGCATCGCTTGGAAAGCTGGCTGCGGTAGCGTGCGAGCACATGACTGACCAGCTAGCCTACACGGGAAACGTACGCGAAACGCGAACCGCTTCTCCCAGGTATCACATGAGGTCTTGACATGTCGAATGCTCCACCAATTCACCAAAAGTTACGAGCTGATCGGGCCAGCAGATTAAGCGCCAAGGGGAAAGAAAAGCTAGCGAGCCATGTGATCTAGGGAGGTCGGTGGCACGATTGGTACGGCTTTGCAGTTTCTTCTTAATTTCCGGTGGTTAATTTGTTAACGATCGATGGTAATGAATAACGGGTGCAGTTCCGGCCAGGGTGCGTTTGCGTGTTTCGTCCGTGTAACATCCGTTTTCAAGAAGATGAGTAGTAGTTTTAGAAATTGGTTTTTGAATTCAAAAGCTCTTCAATTTCCAAACTTTAAACTTAAAAATTCAAGTTTGCTTCAAGTTTTAAATTGACAAATCTTCCAAACCTCAAACTTCTCTTTCTCCTCTGGTTCTCGTGTCTCCTCCTCTGACGTCAGCAGCGCCGCGCGCCACCCAGCGCGCTGCGCCGCCCCGGCTCCCCCTCCCCTGCGCCTGGCTCCAGCTCCCCCGTGCTCGCCTGCCGCCTGACGTCAGCGCAACGTCCTCTCGCCCGAATTCCCGCTGCTCCCCTCGCTCTGCCATCTCCGCGCCCGCGCGCGCGCCTCCGGCCCAGCTCCGCCTGCCCCGCGCTGCCTCGGCCTTTACGCGCCAGCACTGCCTCCAACGGCCATCTCTTCCCCTTCGGCTATAAGCAGTCATGGCTACTTCCCCCCAAGCTAATCGGCTTTTCGTCCACCAAGGCCGCTGGAATCGTGTGTCTTCTTCCTCTCCGGCCGCAACTGTCTTTGCCACCGTTCTCCTTGACTCCTTCCACAGTCTACCTCCGGCCCTCCTCCTCGTCTTGGTGAGTTCCCCGAGCTCCGTTCTTGCCCATGCTCCTCTTCCCCACCTCGGAGCACCACCCGTCAGCCATATCCGCTGTGACCGTGGCGTCGCCGTCGCTCGCCTCCACCGCGCCACCGCATCGGGCCTTCTAAGGCACCGCCGCCGGCACCATCGGATCCCCAAGGTCGCAAGCACTCCCTTTTGGGCCTTGGCCACCGCTACCGAGCACGCCTCCTCCGACGAGGAGCCCAAAGCCGTGCCCGCCCGTGGCTTTCCTTTGTTGGTCCGAAGCTTAGACAGCAGTTGTGGTGTCTTTAATCACAGTATCTATGTCCTAAGGGTCATCCTTTGCTTAGCTATGATTAAATGCCATCTTAATTGCTGCCAAATCTTGGTTTATTTGCTTCACCAAATCAATGTCGATTTGGGGTTAGTAGTGTTTAATGGCTAGCTTAACTGGCGGTTGTAATGTTGTCAGTTAATCACTGCGGAGCCATTTCGTGTGTACCCGAGGCAGAGTAAATGTCGTTTAAAACCAATTGTTTCACTGCCAAGCTCAATGATTTGCGGGCCTGGCCAACCAGTGGCTCTCCTCTCTATCCTTTTTTGTCTTTTCCTTTTGATTTAATTCAAATGCTAGACTTCGGAAAATCCTTTCTCCCTTATTCTAACTCCAAAAGTTATAAAATTTATGCTTAAAAATTTGTAAATTCAAGCTCTACATTTTGGTACTGATTTGGTTAATTTTGAAGTTCATTTATCATCTGTTTGATATTTATTTGCTTTGTTTCCTTGTCTTTTCTTTTCCGGTACGTTCGTCCGATTAGAGTTCCAAGAAGCCGGAGATCCTTATTTCGATCAAAATCAAGAATACCAAGATCACCTAGCCTTTGACCCAGGCGAGTCAACACTTTGATCACATTGAACCTACATTTACGCAAATTATATTCTTTTAAAATAACAAATTGCATGCTTTAATTTCTTATGCAAATGTATATCAAATGATCATAAGGTAGTTAAATGCCAACTTGATGATTAAATAATTATTATGATATTTCCTTGATAATTGAATTTTTGTAATCCTTGTCACCCTAGTAATTATGTGGTAACCAAAAAGTTATAGTTGTATTTAAGCGCCATGCTAGTCTTGCTTAAGTACCGGGTATTAAATGCCCCAATCATCATCCTTTAAACATAAAAATTATTTTGGGCAGTCATTGGGGGAAATGACTGGTATGGTTGAGATAATTTGGTTTACACTCCTCAAAACCCTAAAATTTTGCTAATACCCCATCTGGGCAGATGGTATGTGGGAGGGTATGTTGATGGGTACTATTGTAGTCTAAGATATGTTGGTATGTGGTTGGTATGTACACTACTACAAAACAGGCTATAGAAGACGCATCATCATAAGCGGTTCTCTTGGAACCGTTTGTGATATGGACCTATCACAGACGGTTTCTAAATACAACTGTCTGTGATACTTCATAGATGGTTCTTAATAAGAATCGTCTGTAATAAGCATCTCATCACAAACGGTTCGTAATACAAACCGTCTGTGATAAGTATCTCATCACAGACGATTTGTATTAAGAAGACAGTTTGTATTAAGAACCGTCTGTGATTTTACTATGCCTTGGAATTTTTCTCACTCTCTGATTTTACCGTGGCTTGGAATTTTTCTCATTCTCTGATTTTACCGTGACAGCAAATCTGAAAGATCTAGACCCGCCATTATGAGTTAATGGATTGTTTTGGTGATTAATGACAAATCCAAATATGAGACTAACTCTTTTATCTAGTAATATCTTGTGTAGTCTTATTTGGATATAAAAATGAAATTCAATGAGGTATGCAATCGACATCTTAATCTTATATATTGTTGCATTCCTCGGATCCAAAATATAGGATTGAACTCAACCATAAGTTAAACTTGAATATGTGGATATGATCTTATTACATATTTGTGTACGCACACATCTAGGGGGAGTTTTATTCTATATTTTGTGGTTTTATTAGTATTGATCCATATTCCATTCTCCACATATATTTGGTATCTTTACTTTGAAACAAATCCGTTTGAGTATGCAAAACTTGCGTAGTTCTTGTATACTCATGATTATGAGTATGCAAAACTTGCGTAGTTCTTGTATACTCATGATTACGAGTATATAGAACTTGTGTAGTTCTTGTATACTCAAGTTAGAGTATATATATAACTTGTGTTGTTGATATATACTCAATTTGTTCTCTCATTTATCATCATTCAATTTATGAGTAATTAAGTGGTTATCATCAATTACCAAAGAGGGAAAGATTGAGGTATCTTGTCCCACCATTATGAGTTAATGGTATGGTGTGGTAATTAATGATAATCATATTGTGGAATTAACATTTTCCATGAGTTGGATATATAGGTTATGTTCAAGGATGATGAAGACTTGGGATGATCATGAGTTGATCATCAAGTCAAGAGCTTGGTGTAAAGGATGCATCACGAGTTGATGCTTATCAAGAAGAGATGATCATGAGTTGATCGTCAAGACAAGAGAAGACCCATCATGTGTTGATGGAGGTCAAGTGAAGGAATGCATCATGCGTTGATGCATGTGAAGACTCGGGATGAAGAAATCATCATGTGTTGATGATGTTCAAGACAAGATCCCGAAGTGAAGAAATCATCAGGTGTTGATGATTGTCAAAGTCAAAGACCCGGACTTGAAGTGTTGATGTGCGTCATCAAGCTTCAAGAAGATGCAAGGCAAAGGTATGACTAGCTAGGACTAAGGATGTGTTCCTAGTCTTTTACCGGTCTCGGTGTTTGGTTGATAGACCGGATTGCTAGTATAGGATTGCCGTACTATTAAGAGGGGTCTTGGCTAGTAGCATGAGTTAGTCATGTGTTGATAGCTCATTGTGTTTGCTCTAGCTCATCTATGCATGGAGCTGTTATTTGCGAATGTGTTTTGCAAATAGTCGAGGCTCATGCATTTAATCTTTGTAGCATGGGACTATACTTTGCAAATGTGTTTTGCAAATGGTTGAAGTCCATGCGCCTTAGCCTTGTACCATGATGCTGTTATTTGCGAATGTGTTTTGCAAATAGTTGATGCTCATGTTTGATTTCTTGTAGCATGTGACTTAAGTTTGCAAATGTGTTTTGCAAATGGTGTAAGTCCATGTACCTTTTTCCTTGTGGTATGATTCTAAAAGTTTGCAAATGTGTTTTGCAACTTGCTAGGAATCTTGCTATTGATCCTTGTTGGCATGGCTTGCCAATTGGCAAATGTATTTTGCAATTGAAGTTGTTGAAAAAGCTATTGCTGTGCTCTGTCAGGATAATCGGAAGTTCCGGTATTGTAAGTGCGGAAGTTCCGATTATCGGACGCTCCGAAATCTTGCAGAACGTTTTTTTTCAGAGAGCACCCTTTTTAGGTTAGTGTATTTCATCTAAGGTTAGTGTATCCACCTCATGTGAGGATTTAATTGATATGCCTTGTTGCTCAAAAGTAGATGCTCATATTTCCTCGATATCTTATGACACTAACATTGTAGAAGAAAACAAAGAGCTCAAGGCCCAAGTCACAAAATTGAAAAATGACTTGGAAAGAGGATTAAAAGGGAAGGCCACTCTTGATGATATATTGAGCAAGCAAAGACGCTTGCAAGATAAGAGCTGAATTGGCTTCACTCCTAAGAAAAGGGAGAATAGCAAAACAAGGCACAACGCGAGACATACGAAGAAATATGTCAAGTGCTATGGATGCAACGGAAAGGGCCACTATGCCTCGGTGTGCCATAATCAAAAGGATGTCAAGACAAGACATTCAAAATTGAGGCAAGCCGGCAAGAAGCAAGAGATAAAGACAAGCAAGGGAAGCAAAGTCCCAACTTGCTAGAATTGCCGGGAAAAGGGACATTTTAGTAAGGATTATCCCAAAGGTATCACTCCTAGGCCTATTATTTATAATGATCAATATCTGCTTAGGAAGGATATTAATGACAATGTGTTTGCTAGAGTAGTTAGTTCACATAAAACTAATACTAGGGCCATTTGGGTGCCCAAATCTATTGTGACTAACATTCGTGGACCCAACCAAGTTTTGGGGTACCAAAATGCGCTTTAATGCTTAATAGGTACTTGGAGAGGCATTGGAGGCTTGGCTTATTCATATAAAGATGGATTTCATCATATATCAAAATTAGAGTCAAGCTTGAGGATTATCACTTCATATCAAGAACCAATGCCCTTATGGTAACAAGTACTTATATTGAAGTATCTAGCCCCTTATGCCTTGTGTAGGTTGCATTTCATGAAAATCAGTTTAAAAGGGGTGTTCTTGCTCTATGTTCATAATGTTCATTATTAATATCTTGAGCAAGATGGAAGTGGCACATTAAGGGGGAGTGCTAAATCTTTATCATGTTTATCACATCCCTAAGTGTGCCCAAATAAATTAAGTGCTAGTATTGTTTTTAAAAAATGAGCCTTTTAGCCAAAATTCAAAAATTTCATAACTATTAGTAATTCCTTGAAAAATTAGTTGCAAAATGTATACAAATGCTTTTCAAAGATTTACCAAAGGTTTTGGCTTTAGAAAAACCTATTTTAAGTGAAAATGAGTTTCTAGCCAAAATCCTACGTTATAGTATCTTGTTTTTGACATAAACTAGATTTTTGTGTAAAATCTATTCTAAAAGGAATCTGAAACTCTTGACAAAAGAAAAGTCCTAGAGTTGGTTATTCTAAACATTTTTGGTATTCAAAAGATTTCCAAAAGACCAACCTAGAAAAAGTTATTTGATTTTGAAATTCGTCCAAAATCCTACTTTGACCAAAGTGGTCACTTTCTAGCACTTAAGTGAGTTTTTCCATATGAACCAAAATTATTCATTTGAAAAGGTTCATAATGGTATTTATGACTCATACATAAAATTGGATGCTTTAAAATCAACCAAATGCTCATTTTAGTTTGTTTTGAATAATTTCATGAAAATGAAGCTTCATTTGCAAAATCAAAGCTTAATTCATAAAAGTTATTTTCTTAAATAGACATTAGTCTTTTCATTGCATAATAATCCTGAATGATACTTGGTTGAGTGCAAAACTAAGGATTATTTGCAAAATCTTCAAATTCAGCTCTCTCTTCCTGAAGTGTCAGGATAATCGGAACTACCGGCCTTCCAAGCGCGGAACTTCCGATTTCCGGAACTTCCGCTGTTGAATTGCGGAACTTCCGTTTTTCGGCAGTTGAGAGGCTTTAACTTCCCTGCGGTTCCTCCGTTTCTCAGTCTCTCTCCAGCCGCCGCTTCGTCTCTCTCGAGCGCTCCTCTTCTCTCCCATAGTTCCACCAAAAATTTGATTTTTCTTCGGCTTTTCCTCAATCCCGTCCGATCATTTGCATCTCCAGGGTTCATTCACTTTTTTCCTCAAGGTATAATCAATCCCCTTTGGATTTTTTTCCTCTCATGAACCCTAGGTTTGAATTTTTGGGGAAATACAAATGTAGATGAAATCTGTGGAAACTTCTTGAGCAAATGGGTTTATTCAGTATTGTATGATGTATATGCATCGATTTCATGGACTCAATCCATCAAAGATACTGAAAATCCAAAAATCTTGTTGCTCTAGAATCAGCCCAAGATAATCGGAACTTCCGCCGTTGAAAAACGCGGAACTTCCGCCAGCGGTAGTTCCGGCGTTCAAAATTGCGGAGCTTTCGATTGTCCTGACAGAAACAGAACTTTCATCTCCTTTTTCAATCTACCTTTGACACTTCATTCATTCTTGTTTTTGAAGATGCCTAAGACAAAAGATACTATCAAGAAGGTCTATACAGATGCCGGCCAATCATCTTCGAGAACTCCTCCCTTAGGGCAAGAGGAAGAAATGAAAGCATTGAGGATCAAAGGGAATCCTCTGAGAATTCAGATGCTGAGGCAAGTGCATCGGGTGAGGGCTCTCAGTCAGAATCTGATGATGAATTGGGAGAGCCTGAGGAACTTCAGATTGATCTTAAGTCACTGACAGCTGATGATTATACTCTTCTTCGGCTTAAGAATCAGTATACACTTCATAGCAACTGTGACGATCCTCGCTTTCATACCAACTTTCAGAGGCAAGTGTATGAACTCTTCTATGGACCCAACAAGCCCTTTGCCGATCATAAGTGCATAAAATGGTCATATCTTAACGGGCTGGACAAGTATGAGGGCACATACAGACTCTTTCAACGAGCGGGGATCCATAATTTTGTGGCACTCAAATGCAATTATAGTGATGAAATCATTCGTTAATTTTATGCCACAGTGCACATTCCCTCAAATTTCTCTGAGCTTACCTGGATGACTGGGACAGTCAAATACTCCTTCTCAAAACGTGCTTTTGAGAATGCATTGGATATAGAGTCAAGCAGATTTGAGCAGATTTATGGTAGACCGGTTCTTCCTCTTTCATCTTGGACTAAATTTTATGACACTACTCAAAGGTTTATCCCTGGTAAGATAACCGGTCTTCTCCCTATTCCCAGCTTGGTAAATCGGATAATTAATCATACCATATTACCAAAAAGCGGGAATTATGATGCAATAAGGGGCCATGTATGGAACATTTTGTACTGCATCATGCATGGGAGAAAATTTGATGTTGTTGATGTCATTATAAGAGAGATAGCAGCCACCAAGAATGATCGGGTCAAGAGGATAAATTTTGCTACATATATTATGGCCCTGATTATTCGTCAAACTGGTTATAATGGAGCTACACCTTCACACCACAAGTTCTATAAGCCAAGAGAGGGTCCTCCAATACCTGCAAACCTTCAGCCACCTCCAGCTCAAGAACCTGAAGCTGATCCTGCTCCTGCTGCTGCTCCTCCACAAGGTCAAGCCTCTCTGGATCAGATTTATGCTGCTTTGTTGGAGATGAAGGCATCTTAGGAGGCCTTCCAGGCAGCGACCTCTTCCCGTCTGGATGCTTCCTCCGCCAGACTAGATGCTTTTGAGGTTGCCACCACCTCAAGACTTGACGCCAACACCGTCAGACTCGACGCGCTATCAGCTAGATTTGCAGAGCAGTTTCCTCCTCCAGTCCGGTTTGGACGGCGTCGCCTTCGCTCTCCTCCTGGTGATCCTCCTAGTGATCCTCCGAGTGATCCTCCACAAGACCCTCCTGCCGAGCAGTAGCCACTAGTTTTATTTAGGTCATTAGACCTTGTAATGGAAAACAATTGTAATATCTTTCTGAATGCTTGGTTGTATGACTTTAATCTTGGCTATGCTATCTTGTTACTCTGTGTGAGAATGTGGATCTTTATGTTATGATTTGTCTTTGTATGATGTGTGGATGAGATATGATTGTGATTGAATGATCTTTTATATTATTGTTTGATCATATCTTATTTGTCTTCTGTCGTGGATTCCCTATTTACAAGAGAAACTCTGCCAAAATTTTATGAAAATCTCTCACAAGCATAAATCTTAATGTTCATCTCAACATGGTTTGTGAAAATTGTTAAAATGGGAGATTATCTAAATTTCTTTCAAATAAGCATTTCAAGTGGTTCTCATTACTTTGGTTCAAAAAGGGAGAATGTGTTTGTAACATATGTCAGTTTCTCCTTACTCTTCTTGAAAACAAAATCCCCTTTTGGTCATATGAGTCTATTTAATACTTTTTGTGACCAAGCCCCTTGATTTGCAAAGGCTCCTTTTGGCCAAGCTTTATCTTGTGTTTTTTGGTGATTTATGCCAAAAGGGGGAGAATGTTTGTATCAATACTCTTCCATTTGGATGTTTGGTTTGTTTAAAAATGCCAAAAGAGGGAGAATTGCCAAAAGGGGAAAAATGCATTAATTGTGTAAGCATATCTTTTCATATGCATTTTGTTTAATGCTTTATATTTCACCTCATATGATGCATAGACATAGTTCATTAGTTTAAATTCTTATCTTTTGTCTATGTATATCCAAATGTTGTTATTGATAATGGATTTGTCATCAATCACCAAAAAGGGGGAGATTGAAAGATCTAGACCCGCCATTATGAGTTAATGAATTGTTTTGGTGATTAATGACAAATCCAAATATGAGACTAACTCTTTTATCTAGTAATATCTTGTGTAGTCTTATTTGGATATAAAGGTGAAATTCAATGAGGTATGCAATCGACATCTTAATCTTATATATTGTTGCATTCCTCGGATCCAAAATATAGGATTGAACTCAACCATAAGTTAAACTTGAATATGTGCATATGATCTTATTACATATTTGTGTATGCACACATCTAGGGAGAGTTTTATTCTATATTTTGTGGTTTCATTAGTATTGATCCATATTCCATTCTCCACATATATTTAGGATCTTTACTTTGAAACAAATCCGTTTGAGTATGCAAAACTTGCGTAGTTCTTGTATAGTCATGATTACGAGTATATAGAACTTGTGTAGTTCTTGTATACTCAAGTTAGAGTATATATATAACTTGTGTTGTTGATATATACTCAATTTGTTCTCTCATTTATCATCATTCAATTTATGAGTAATTAAGTGGTTATCATCAATTACCAAAGAGGGAAAGATTGAGGTATCTTGTCCCACCATTATGAGTTAATGGTATGGTGTGGTAATTAATGATAATCATATTGTGGAATTAACATTTTCCATGAGTTGGATATATAGGTTATGTTCCAGGATGATGAAGACTTGGGATGATCATGAGTTGATCATCAAGTCAAGAGCTTGGTGTAAAGGATGCATCACGAGTTGATGCTTATCAAGAAGAGATGATCATGAGTTGATCGTCAAGACAAGAGAAGACCCATCATGTGTTGATGGAGGTCAAGTGAAGGAATGCATCATGCGTTGATGCATGTGAAGACTCGGGATGAAGAAATCATCATGTGTTGATGATGTTCAAGACAATATCCCGAAGTGAAGAAATCATCAGGTGTTGATGATTGTCAAAGTCAAAGACCCGGACTTGAAGTGTTGATGTGCGTCATCAAGCTTCAAGAAGATGCAAGGCAAAGGTATGACTAGCTAGGGCTAAGGATGTGTTCCTAATCTTTTACCGGTCTCGGTGTTTGGTTGATAGACCGGATTGCTAGTATAGGATTGCCGTACTATTAAGAGGGGTCTTGGCTAGTAGCATGAGTTAGTCATGTGTTGATAGCTCATTGTGTTTGCTCTAGCTCATCTATGCATGGAGCTGTTATTTGCGAATGTGTTTTGCAAATAGCCGAGGCTCATGCATTTAATCTTTGTAGCATGGGACTATACTTTGCAAATGTGTTTTGCAAATGGTTGAAGTCCATGCGCCTTAGCCTTGTAGCATGATGCTGTTATTTGCGAATGTGTTTTGCAAATAGTTGATGCTCATGTTTGATTTCTTGTAGCATGTGACTTAAGTTTGCAAATGTGTTTTGCAAATGGTGTAAGTCCATGTACCTTTTTCCTTGTGGTATGATTCTAAAAGTTTGCAAATGTGTTTTGCAACTTGCTAGGAATCTTGCTATTGATCCTTGTTGGCATGGCTTGCCAATTGGTAAATGTATTTTGCAATTGAAGTTGTTGAAAAAGCTATTGCTGTGCTCTGTCAGGATAATCGGAAGTTCCGGCATTGTAAGTGCGGAAGTTCCGATTATCGGACGCTCCGAAATCTTGCAGAACGTTTTTTTTTCCAGAGAGCACCCTTTTTAGGGACTTAGCCGATTTCTCGAAGTGCGGAAGTTTCGCCATGATACGAGCGGAAGTTCCGATTATCGGTTGCTCCGAAATTCTTGCGGAACATTTTTTCCAGAGAAGCACCATTTTGGGACTTAGCCAAAATTTGGATGTGCGGTAGTTCCGCTATGTGTTGTGCGGAACTTCCGAAGATCGGAACTTCCGCAACTTGGTTGGCGGTAGTTCCGCACTAAAAATCAAACGGCTAGTTTCTCGTCTGACATAGCCGTTGTAGTGTTTTTTTCTCAGGTGCTGTAGTTCTGGCCTTTACATGGCGGAACTTCCGATTTCCCTGATTTTTCAGGGGTTTGTCTCCCAACGGCTAGTTTTTGTGTGTAGGCTATATATAGCCACCTTGACCGGTTGGGAGAGGTTGCTGGTGCTATTGTTAAGTGATATACTCATTCTTTGAGCTAAGAATGCATGAGTTCACAGTTATGTCGTTTGGCTTGACCAATGAGCTAGGCTACTTCATGAACCTCATGAACAAAGTATTCATGGAATATTTGGAGAAATTTGTCGTCGTGTTCATAGATGACATTTTAATCTACTCCAAGACCAATGAAGAACATGCAGAACATCTGCATTTGGTGTTAGAGAAACTTAAAGATCACCAGCTTTACGCTAAATACATCAAGTGCGAATTTTGGCTCCAAAAGATCAGTTTCCTCAGAGACATTGTATCCGCTGGAGGAGTCGCGGTCGATCAGTCGAAAGTAGAAGCTGTTTTGGAATGGAAACAACCAACCTCAGTGACCAAAGTGCGTAATTTTCTCGGATTGGCCGGACACTACAGACGCTTCATAAAAGGGTTCGCCAAGCTGTTGAGACCAATGACCCGCCTGCTCAAGAAAGAAAAGAAGTATGAATGGATAGAAGTCTGTGAAAAGAGTTTCCAGGAGTTAAGGAAGAAGCTAACCACTACACTAGTGTTAGTCTTGCCAGACATACATAAGGACTTTTTGGTCTATTGTGATGCTTCACGCTAAGGTCTTGGCTGCGTGCCCATGCAAGGAGGAAAAGTTGTGGCATATGCGTCCTGACAACTCCATCCCTATGAAGATAACTATCCCACTCATGATTTGGAGTTAGCAGCAGTAGTGCATGCCCTAAAGATTTGACAACATTACCTGATCGGAAATCATTGTAACTTCTTTTCAGACCACAAGAGTCTCAAGTATATTTTCACCCAAACAAACCTCAACCTCCGATAAAGAAGATGGCTAGAGCTTATTAAAGACTACAATTTGGACGTTCACTATCATCCTGGAAAGGCTAATGTAGTAGCCGATGCATTAAGCCGTAAGTCCTACAACAACAATGTCCTGATTTAAGAACCGCAACCTGAGCTCTATAAGGAATTAGTGGCACTTAACCTCAAGATAGTAGAGCAAGGCACCATAACAGCTATAGAAGTTCAACCAACCTTAGAAAAGCGGATCAAGACCGCCCAAAAAGGACACCCTAGAGTCCAGAAATTTTAAAGCCTCATGGCCAAAGGGAAAGACCCTAAGATGATAGAAGACATACAAGGAATCCTATAGTATGAAAACGCCTCTTTGTTCCCCACCAGAGGGAGCTTAAAGACATAATTCTGAAAAAAGCCCATAGCTCAGCAGTATACCTTGCATCCAGGCAGCACCAAGATGTATCAAGATATGAAGATTCTATATTGGTGGCGCGAATGAACAGAGATATCACAGAGTTTATAGCTTGTTGTGATGTGTGCCAACGGATCAAAGCCGAGCACCAGAGACCTGCAGGATTGCTTCAACCACTACAAATTCCTCAGTGGAAATAGGAAGAGATTGGAATAGATTTCATTACTGGTCTACTATGAACTAAGACCGGGTACGATTCAATATGGGTCATAGTCGATAGATTGACAAAAGTTACCTATTCCATCCCTGTGAAGACCACATACAAAAGAGATAAATTGGCTGAGTTATATATAGCTCGTATCGTGTGTCTACATGGAGTACCTAAGAGAATAGTCTCGGATCGAGGTTCTCAATTCACCTCGCATTTTTTGGCCAATCTACATGATGCACTTGGGACTCACCTAAACTACAGCACAACATGTCATCCCCAGACTTATGGACAAACAGAAAGAGTGAATCGATTCTAGAGGACATGCTTCGGGTCTGTGCTTCATAATTTACCGTAGACTGAGAAAGATGTCTACTGTACGTAAAATTCTCCTACAACAACAGTTACTAGTCTAGTATGAAAATATCCCCGTTTGAAGTACTCTATGGCAGAAAATGCAGGACCCCTTTACATTGGTCAGAATCAGGAGAAGACTATATTTTTGGGCCAGATCCCCAATCAGGCAGAAGAGAAAGTTCGACTGATCAGAGATCATCTCCAAGCTGCCCAGTCCAAACAGAAGAGTTATGCTGACAATCATCACAGAGAGTTAACATTCGAAGTCGGAGACCATGTGTATCTCAAAGTATCACCTCTTCGAGGAATACTAAGATTTAAAGTGAAAGGAAAGGTTGCACCAAGGTACATAGACCCGTTTCCAATCACCGCCAAGCGTGGAGAAGTAACCTACCAGCTGGAGTTATCAGTGATTCTGTCAGACGTCCACAACGTGTTCGACGTCTCTCAGCTCAAGAAATGTCTCAGAGTGCCTAAAGAGCAAGCCCCAGTTGAAGCCATCGTAGTTCAGAAAGACTTGTCGTATCCAGAACATCTGATCAAGATCCTTGATGTCATGGAGAAGCAAACAGTCGTCAGATTACCTTTCTCTGCAAAGTTCAGTAGAGCAACCATTCGAAAAGAGAAGCCAATTGGGAGCACGAAGACCAGTTGAAGTTAGACTACCCTTATCTTTTTTCGAGTAGCTCGAATCTCGGGGCCGAGATTCCTTTTAAGGTGGGTAGATTTTGTAACATCCGTTTTCAAGAAGATGAATAGTAATTTCAGAAATTGGTTTTTGAATTCAAAACCTCTTCAATTTCCAAACTTCAAGCTTAAAAATTAAAGTTTGCTTCAAGTTTCAAATTGGCAAATCTTCAAAATCTCAAACTTCTCTCTCTCTCTTTCATTGGTTCCGTGTCTCCCCTTTGGCGTCGAAGCTGCACTGCCGCCTGCTCCCCGCTCCTGGCTCCGCTCCTCCTCCACACCCTTTGCCTTTGGACGTCAGCTCCACATCCTCTCGCCTAGATTCGCTTCTCCTCGCTCTGCCCGACTCAGTGCCCGCGGCGCTCCCGCCAAGCTCACCGCCTCGCGCCTCGGCCCTTACACGCCAGCAATGCCTCCAACGGCCATCTCCTCCCCTTAGGCTATAATAAGTCATGGCTACCTCCCCCAAGCAAATCGGCTTTTCGTCCACCAAGGCCACTGGAATCGCGTTTCTTCTTCCTCTCCAGCCACAACCATCCTCGCCACCGTTCTCCTTCCACAGTCTACCTCCGGCCCTCCTCCTCGTCTTGGTGAGTTCCTCGAGCTCCGTTCTTGCCCATGATCCTCTTCCCCACCTCGGAGCACCACCGGTCCGCCATATCCGCTGTGACTGTGGTATCGCCGCCACTCGCCTCACATTTTGGTACTGGTTTGGTTAATTTTGAAGTTCATTTATCATTTGTTTGGTATTTATTTGTTTTGTTTGCTTGTCTTTTTCCGGTATGTTCGTCCGATTAGAGTTCGAAGAAGCCGACGATCCTCATTTCGATCAAGTTCAAGAATACCAAGATCCTTTAGCCTTTGACCCAGGCGAGTCAACACTTTGATCATATTGAATCTACATTTTATACAGATTATATTATTTTAAAATAACAAATTGTATGCTTTAATTTCTTATGCAAATGTATGTCAAATGATCCCCAGGTAGTTAAATGCCAACTTGATGATTAAATAATTATTATGTCATTTCCTTGATAATTGAATTTTTCTAATCCTTGTCACCCTAGTAATTATGTGGTAACCAACTAGTTATAGTTGTACTTAAGCGTCATGCTAGTCTTGCTTAAGTACCAGGTATTAAATACCCCAATCATCATCCTTTAAACATAAAAATGTTTTGGGTAGTTATTGGGGGAAATGACTGGTATGGTTGAGATAATTTGGTTTACACTCCTCAAAACCCTAAAAACTTGCTAATACCCTATCTGGGCAGATGGTATGTGGGAGGGTATATTGATGGGTACTAATGTAGCTTATGATATGTTGGTGTGTGGTTGATATGCGGAATGAACCGTCAGATAACTTTAAAGACTTAATCCTATGATGACCTCCCAATATATAACAGTACAACCACAAGTCTAATAACGGTAATGACCTGGCTAAAATAATTGGTGTCTATCTGTACGAGTTGCACCATAGAAGGACCCGCTTCGCCATAAGCCTTCGGGGCTACGAGGTTGGAGTGTACGACTTACAGGTCTTTGTGAGCGTAAGCCGTATGGCGCAAGAGGAGGTCTGGATAAGGGTTGACGGGCCTCTGTGTGCGTAACCCTACTCATGTGAAACCTTAGCGGGTGTAGCAAATACCGAGGGATGCTTTGTAAAGCCTTGTGGTAATCTCCCTTGATTCACACGTCTAAAGAAATGTGTGTGTGTATCAAGACGATTATCTCTTGTCGGTATAGTGTACAGTCTCTGCAGAGTAATAAACTATTCGAACAGTCGTGCCACGGTCAAGGACAGACATAAGAACTTACAAGAATTAGTTCTATTTATAAAACTTTGTGGGTGGGATGAATATTGTGTCGGGCTGAACTAATCCTTGTTTTGGATCTTTCCTTGGGTGGTCTTATCTAGTGTTGATATTAGGTGGATGTAACCATCATGAAAAATAAGCATAGGGTGGAGGTAACCTCTGCTATTATTAATATTGCGTAATTATTCTCTTTAAGAAAAATGTAATTTAGTTAAAATGATAAGTGATAGGACTTTCTAACTATTGTGGTTAAAAATGTTGCTTTGCGCAAACAAAAGAACCCGAGCTAATCCTTGATAAGCCTAGCCTGTATACTATTGTATTTTGTGTGTTAGCTCGCGAACATGGAAGTTGTGCTCATCCTCGCTCTTACCCCAAACCCTCAGAACCAGCAGATTATGCAGACTACGCCTACTACGAGGATCAAGGTGTGGATGAACAAGGCAGTGAAGATGAGTAGTTTAGTTTCCTAGTCCAGGTCTCGCCCCGGTCTAGCTGTCTCTGCCGGTGCTTGCTTGCAACCAATATTCTCCAAGTCCTTGGTTAATATCGGTCGTACACGAGCTACCCCAGTCGCTTGCCTGTGAAAAGACGTGCTCTACCCTTTTGCTTCCGCTACCGTTTGTGCATTTTATGTAATGACCTTATTTGTCATGTAGGGCCCCTTTTGTAAACTTGAGCTGAAGCGGTCTATTTGAACTCTAATATTTGTAATATCGTGTATTGTTCGGTCTACGATATGTATGAGATGATTCAACAATGTATTATATTAACGCTACCTACTGATCCAGATAGTAGCACAATATTTTTTTACAGTATTATGAAATCCGGGTAGGACAGTCGGAAATGGCCAAGCTTGTATAGCCTTTTTCAGATGTTTCCTAATGTTTTTCGATCTGCATGTATAGCTCTGTGTACAGGCATGTCCCATGCATGTAGGGCTTCCAGCTGGATTGGTTCTTCTGATCGGTGTCAAATCTTCTCAGCTATCTTCCTAAGATGTTAATTGTATGGTACGTCCAAATGAGATCACCGACGAGCATATATAGTTACGCTAGCTTTTCCGGTGCTTCCAATTCCATCATGACTTTGGGCAAGGAATAACGTTGTCTTTAGTCATGCAGCCACACCAGTCCATACATCTACAGCTGTACCTTCGGTTTCTTAAGGAACTTTGGTTCTTTTGGAACTCTCGGATATGAAAAAGGACCAATGGCCAGGCGTTGCTGGGATGAATTAAAATTTGTATCAGTGTAGTTCAATACCCTGCTACAGCGGGATCCAAGGCATGGCTCATGAAGGAATCTCTTTCAGGGCCTGAAACTTTGGGTGAAGATGATGAGACGCTAACAGCAACCAACAGTGATTACAGACAAAGTATCAAGGCGAAGTTCAGATAAAACGACAACGACCAACTAAACGGCTGTTGACACAGCCCAGTAAAGAGGTAGCCGAGAATGTCCAGATTATCTGTCATCAGGATCATGCCCATCCTTCAACTTCCTGATCCACGACGTCCATCTCCTTCTCGCCCCAAAACCTCTATCGCCACTTGACATAACACTTTAGCGCCCCTAATAAGCAGCTCCTGCTTGACCTCCTTCTGCCTTTTGGCTCAAAGCTCAATACATTGACAAATATCGAAAATCACTAACACTGGTTTCGAAGGCCATTTCTGCTGGAAGCATGCTGAATTGTGCACTCTCCAAATGCTCCAAACAATAGCTTCTAAGCCAACTAATACCAGTTTTCTTATCTTCCTAGCAAAACCTCCAACCCAATTGGTCATCAACCGGTCAATATTTGCAGGAGGGCAAGGCAGGCAAAAGGTACACCCCACAACATTCCAAATGAATCTCGACATAGGACAAACCAATAATAGATGATTGATACTCTCATTCATTCAACAAAAAACACAAGTTATGTTCTCTAACTATCCTCTATGGATAAAATTATCTTTAGTTAATATCTTTTATTTAAGAACTAACCACAAAAAGATCTTAATCCTCAAAGGTAGTTTTAACCTCCCATATGAAATGATTAGGAAAAACAAATTGTTGATTTCTTAAAGCAATATAAATGGACTTCACAGAGAACACTCAGAAGTTTACAACACTACACCAAATTGTCACTTTCATTACTCAGATTTGCACTACTACACTCTCTTAATAATTGTTGCCACAAGACTAAACTTCCTCCCAACAAGGTTCTTCTAAACTTAATAGAATTCACTCCTTTCTCAAAAACAACTGCCACTATTACTTGTCTATTATACACAAGGTTATATAACATAGAATACTTCATAGCAAAAGGTGAATCTCCTATCCATAATTCTTTCCAAAATATGGTTTTAGTACCATCTCTCAACTTCCTTTTATAACAAGAGAAAAAGATATCCTTAGCCTCCATTAAATCTTTACAAAAGTAATAATCTTCAACCTTAACTTTAGCTTGTGTTAAGGTATTCTTACTTAAGTACTTCTTTTTAATAATATCTTGCCAACGACTCTCTCCATTTTCTAACATCACTTGCCTAAAAGTACTAAATTCATGGTTTTCAGATCCAAAACACCTAATTCCCCTTGGGATTTGGGCAAATAAACCACTAGCTAACTAACTAAATGATATATTTTTATTGCCATCAATAGAATTCCAAAGGAATCCAGATCTAAAAGAATTTTTTTCTAACACCCATAGGTAGTTTGTAAAAAAACATCATATATAAAGACAAACTACTTAATGAGGAGTTTACAAGCTTTTTCAATCCACATTATATTCCTCACCTTCTTTCTATCCACAGGGATCCCTAAATATTTAAGAGGTAATTCTCCCCCTTACAAGTGAAAATTTCCTCATACATATTTTATTTATCTCATGCTGAGCTAAAATAGAAAACTTCACTCTTATGAAAATTGATTTTAAGACCTCACAAATGCTCAAACAGACAGAATAAATTTTAAATTCTTTGCACTCTCTTTGTCAGCTTGAATTAAAAATATTGTATCATCTGCACACTGTAAAATAGCAGTTCCTCCATTTACTAAACGAATGATCAGACTTTTAATTAGTACCATCAATCCCTGAAGCTAACATAGCCACCATCGATCCCTGAAGCTAACAGTTCGGCATGCATGCATGCATCCCATAACAAGCTGCCCGCTCTTTCTGCAGCACATCGATGATCGACCGCAAGAATTCCAAACTCCAACGTCCCCGCCATTAATCCTTCCGTTGCTCCTGTCAATCCTGCTAGTACATCTCTGCAGCACCGTATCAACCACACGGTCCTCATCCACTACCCGCCGCAGCTGATGTGACCTTCCAACGTCCACTCCATCTGCAAGGCGGCCGCGCCGTCTCGCGAAGGCCGCCGCCGGCTGCGGGGGCGCAGCAGCAGCTGCCGCGTCGCGGGTGGAGAGCTGCACGGGCGACATCGTCAGGTCCTTCTTCGGCGTCCGCGGCAGCGAGCTCTTCTGCCACGCGCTGGAAACGGTCGGCGCCGAGTGCTACCGCGCGATGTTCTCCGGTTCTCCGTTCGCCGATCCCTACCCGGCCCTCGTCGGCAACGTCTGTGGCCTCGGCGTGGCTCCAAACCCCGGCGCATGAGAGGCTAATAACTAATATCTGAATCATATAGCATCGTTTGTTGCAAGTTCAGCTTGGAGAGTTCATTTTGCTACACTATTTCTGCTGCTGTGGAACTGACAAATCAACGTACAAGATTGAGCATATGTGAGATGCGTACTGCTAGTCTGCAAACTAGAACACCTAGACATTCATAAGGTTGGAGGACTTACGGTCGCCGATGAACGCCATTGAGCGAAGACCCGTGCCTGCGTGATGCAGGCGTGAGGAAGAGTTGGTGAAGCTCGTCTGGAGAGTCGCCGGTGATGTCCTGTAGCAGCGGCGGCGGCGACGGCGACGGTCTTCCCGTTGCTACCAGCGCACAGTAGATCGGGCCACGTTAGGGATTGTTAGGGGACTTTTCTCTCACGGGAACAGTAGTCATCGGGAGAGGCCGGACCCCTACTCAATATATAGCGCTGTTGCAACGGGGGACCGTAACCATGAGTTGGTTAGGCACCCCCGATCAGGGCGCTGAAGACCAGGGAAACGTGGGTTTCCCCACGTCCCCTCCTTTTCTGCCACGGCCGTTTTGGCCTTAGATCAATATCCAACATTCTCCCCCTTGATCATAAGGCAAAACATCATAAGCCCTCTCTCAATAAAAGTTCACACCAAAGCAATGCGTCACAACAGTCAATTAAGTACCGTTGGACATCAGGACTTATAGTGCTCCATTTTATATCGATCGGATAACATAATACTTTATGGGAGTTGGTTACTTTATATGGTCCTCTTATTCCAGGATCACAGGCTCTCCAATAAACCCATGCCGGCAACATGATTACAGAAAATATTGGGTGGTAAGCCTTTTGTGAGCGGATCCGCAAGCATAAATTTAGTTCCAATATGCTCAATCTTAATTGTTTGATCCTGGACTCTATCTTTCACAACATGATACTTTATGTCAATGTGCTTTGGCAACGCGACTCGACTTGTTGTTACTCGAATAGAAAACTGCGGGTTGATTATCGCAGTACAGAATGAGTGGTCTAGAAATGCTGTCTACCACTCTCAATCCCGGGATAAAGTTCTTAAGCCATACAGCCTGCCCGGTAGCCTCATAACATGCCACAAATTCAGCCTGCATTGTCGACGATGCAGTAAGTGTTTGCTTTACACTTTTCCATGAAATTGCTGCTCCTGCGAGGGTGAAAATATAACCTGATGTGGACTTCTTAGTGTCTTTACACCCCGCAAAATCAGCATCAGAATAACCGACAACCTCAAGGTTATCGCTTTTCCTGTATGTGAGCATGTGACCTTTAGTGCCTTGCATATAGCGCAGGACTTTCTTAACGGCTTTCGGTGGTCCGGTCTGGATTTGATTGATATCTGCCAAGCATCCCGGTAACAAAAGCTAAATCAGGGCGTGTACATACTTGAGCATACATAATACTTCCGACAGCAGAAGCGTAAGGTACATCCTTCATCTGATCAGATTCATAGTCATTCTTTGGGCATTGAAATTTCCCAAACTTATCGCCCTTAACAATAGGAGCAGGCGAGGCAGAGCATTTATGCATATTGTATCTCTTTAGTACTCTGTCAATGTATGCCTTTTGTGATAAACTTAATATTCCTTTGGACCTATCTCGGTGAATTTCAATACCAAGAACATAAGATGCTTCACCGAGATCCTTCATGTCAAAATTAGGCGAAAGAAATCTTTTAGTTTCATGACATGTCCACACCGTCGGCTAATAATATATCGTCCACATAAAGGATTAGGAAAGTGTAATTACTCCCCTGAACTTAACATATGTGCAATTATCAACATCATTCTCCTTAAATCCAAAATTTCTTATGACTTCATCGAACTTAAGGTACCATTGCCTAGAAGCTTGCTTGAGCCATATATGGATTTCTTTAGTTTGCATCCCAAATGTTTCTCGTCTTCCAAAACAAAACCTTAGGTTGTGTCATGTAACGTCCTCATACAAGTCTCCATTTAGGAATGCAGTCTTAACGTCCATTTGGTGCAACTCTAAATCAAAATGTCTTTGTGGCGCCATTATAATTCTAAATGAATCTTTAGTCGAGACAGGAGAAAATGTTTCATTATAGTCAATGCCTTCTCTTTGTGTAAATCCTTTTGCTACAAGTCTCGCCTTAAACCTTTCGATATTCCCTTTGAGTCACGCTTTGTTTTGTAGACCCATTTGCGACCCTCTTGTTTTAGCTCAGTTAGGAATTTCTACTAAGTCCCATACATCGTTATCGCCCATAGACTTAATTTCATCTTTCATGGCATCTAGCCACTTAGATGAATCCTTACTCTTCATAGCTTCCTTATAAGAGCTAGGATCATCCACCTTCCCAAGATCATCTTCATTCAAGTAAACCTCATAATCACTTGGGATAGCAGATCTCCTCACTCGTTCTGATCTCCTGACAGGTACATTAGCAGGCTCATTAGGCTGTTCATTAATTGTCATAGAGGGCTGTGAAGGCTCATCATTAGGTACGACACTTGTGCTGAGCCCTCAGCGGAAGAAGTAGCCACGAATTAATCGGAGAGGCAAGCGCGGAGTTGCAACTACAGATCAGCGTAGGCACAACCACTTGGGGCATAGGAAAATCAATCTGTCGGATTAGCGGCGAAGCAACATACATCCGCTTCTCCTCAAGATCAATTTTCCTAGGCTCCAAATCACCACTAATGCCATCATTTTCCAAGAACACAGCGTGCCTTGTTTCTACAAATTTTGTGGTACGATCTGGACAATAGAATCGGTACCCTTTAGATCTGTCAGGGTAGCCAATGAAATGGCAACTCACAGTCTTGGGATCTAATTTCCCAATTTGTGGGTTAAATACTTTAGCTTCGGCTGCACAACCCCACACATGGAGGTAGTTCAAACTTGGTTTTCTCCCAGTCCATAATTCATAGGGTGTTTTCGGCACTGATTTACTGGGAACCCGATTGAGTATGTGTGCAGCGGTCTTTAATGCTTCCATCCATAACTTTACAGGCAAAGTGGAGTAGCTCAACATACTTCGAACCATATCCATAAGAGTACGGTTTCTTCTTTCCGCTACTCCATTTTGCTGAGGATCTCCGGGCATTGAGTATTGAGCGACTATACCATTTTCTTGTAAGAACACGCAAAAGGACCAGAATCATCCATAAGTTGCATGTCGCCCATAATACTCTCCCCACGATCCGAGCGCACTACTTTAATCTTTAGATGTCTTTGATTTTCAACTTCAGCCTTAAATATTTTAAATTTATCAAGTGCTTCCGATCTCTCTTTAATAGGATAGATATAGCCGTAACGTGAGTAATCATCAGTGAACGTAATAAAATAATCATAACCATCTACTGATGTCACAGGGAAAGGACCACATATGTCAGTGTGAATTAATTCCAAAATCCCTGTGCTTCGAGTAGCACCTTTCTTTATTTTCTTTACATACTTGCCTTTGATGCAATCAAGGCAATGATCATCCGAATCACTAAAATCTAAAGGGTGAAGAATTTCTTCTTTAATGAGACGTTCAATTCTCCCCCTCGAAATGTGGCCCAAACGACAGTGCCACAATTTCGACGAAGTCTCATCGATTCGCTTGCGTTTTTTATTCACATCACATACATTCATGGATATAAGAGAATCTTGCAGAGACAACATGTAAAGCTTGTCGTGTCTGATGGCACGACTAACATTATCATTATTGAAATAAACTAAACACTTTCCGTGTCCAAAATTACAAGAATATCCATCATTATCTAATAATGAAACAGAAATTAATTTTCTTCTCATCGAGGGAACATAAAGAACATAATTAAGTTTCATTACAAAGCCATTATTCAAAACTAAAGAAACAAATCCAATAGCTTCAATTTTGGCTTCCATCCCATTAGCCACTCTTAGGCTTCTTTCCCCTCTGAGACTTGTCAACATATGGAATCCCTGCAAGGAATTCGTAACATGCACAGTGGCACCAGAATCAATCCACCAAGAATTTATAGGAAAATCAGCATAAAATGCTTCATCAACAAAAGTAATTTCATAAGTACCTTTCTTGGCGAGCCATTTTAGCCATCCAGGACAGTTATCTTTGAAGTGGTCCTTTGGTGACAAAATGGCACTCATCACTTTTCTTTTGTCCACTTGAGCTTCCGGGACTGAAGCGCTTTTAGGCGCTTTAGGGTCTTTGTGGATCTTGTGGCTTCTTATAAGGGAAATATGCTTGCTCCTTCTTTCCCTTTCCTTTATAGCCACCTCTATTTCTAGAGGGACCAGTTGTATTTGAGGAGCTGACTTGATTTACAAAATCAGTAGCCCCCTCAGCCTTGAGCCTCTCTTCCTCCTGTGAAACATTAGCGATCAACTCGCTCATGGTCCACTTGTCCTTAATGGTGTTGTAGTTCACCTTGAAAGCTTCAAATTGCTTGGGAAGAGACATCATAATGTAATGAACAACAAAACCATCAGAAATAGCCATGTCCATTGTTTTAAGTCTGGCAGCAATATTGATTATTGTCATAATGTGCTCACGAACATTTCCAGTACCATTGTATTTGGTGTTCATGAGCCTGTGCATCAGTGTTGTAGCATAAACTTTAGAGGACCCTTTAAAGTGATCCTCGATGGAGGACAAATAGTCCTTTACCCTTTCCTTTTCAGGGATTGCTCCCCTTATGGCCTCACTGATGGAGTTTTTCATCACAGCAAGTGAAACACGGTTAGACCGCTCCCACTTCTCAGCATTAGTTTTATATTCCTTCATTTTGTCATCATAATTGTCCTCCCCCTCAGTAGGAGCGACAGGCTCATCGAATCTGAACGCGTAGTCCAGATCCAAGAGCTGAAAAGTCGTCATAAGCGTAAACTTCCATTTCTGAAAGTTACTACCATTAAGTGGCTCAATTGCATTAACATGAGCGGAAACAGAAGCAGCTGAAAAAATTATAAAATTTACATTAGCAAAAGCGCATAATTAATTTGCATGAAAAATTAATCTTACGTTGGTATGATTAACAACATGCTCATAAGAATTTTTCGCATCACCGTTGGGCAGATACGAAAGAATTTAACATAATTTATACACATGCAATTACAATTAACGTTGGTCAAAGAGTAATAGCATGAAAAATAAACATAACTCTCTAATTGAATTTCTCGTTGGTTTCATTCAATTAGAGACAAAACATCAGGCAGCGGAATAGCATAATATTTTTGACTTAGAGACATTATCCAGTAATATTTTCATGAGAAAGACATCAAATAATCATCAATTATACATGAGATATACTATAAATACATGAAAATAATACTGGAATATATATAGCCTTGCGGCTCCCACAGCTTGGCCCATGACCTTTGACCCATCGGTGCTCCCCCTTCTCATCACTACTGTTCATTTGGATCGGACGGTCCAGATTTTGCCCAGCTGATGGGCGACGGCATTTGCATCCACTCCTCCCGTAAAAATCGGATGGGCGGCGGCGGCATGCGCAGGGCGGCATTGCAGCAGCTCTCGCAGGGCGGGCGGGCATGAGGGCTGATAGGCTGCCCATGGCGGCTCAAGATGCGCCGAGCGCGGCGGCTTTGTGGCGGTCCACGCGAGGTGGCGATGGCCATGTGGCGCTGGCGACGGCGACGCATCCACGGACGGCGGCAATGCAAGACAATGGCGGAATAAGACATGCGACATCAGCAAGACGGTCGGCGGCGGCCGCCGACGGCGTGGCGGCGTGGCGCATGGCCGGAGGCTGCAGTCCGGCTGCTCTCGGCGCGCACCCGCGGAGCGACGGCAAGACCGAGGAGGAGGCGGCAAGACTCGAGAAGCGGCGACGCCGGCGACGGCCCCGAAATCCCCAAAAAACCGTAAGTTTAATCCATCCCGATCCGGAAAAATTGATTTGGGGATTTTACGGTTCATCAAAAATTTGGGGAAAACTTTAGGATTTGATTTTCATTAGTTGATTCCTCTCCTTCTACCATTCTATCCGAAAACATCAGAGGGTTGGGTTCTAGAGAGACTAGCGATTGGCTCTGATACCAAATGTGAGATGCGTACTGCTAGTCTGCAAACTAGAACACCTAGACATTCATAAGGTTGGAGGTCTTACGGTCGCCGATGAACGCCATTGAGCGAAGACCCGTGCCTGCGTGATGCAGGCGTGAGGAAGAGTTGGTGAAGCTCGTCTGGAGAGTCGCCGGTGATGTCCTGTAGCAGCGGCGGCGGCGACGGCGACGGTCTTCCCGTTGCTACCAACAAGACATGAGATCGGGCCACGTTAGGGATTGTTAGGGACTTTTCTCTCACGGAGCAGAGTCATCGGAGAGGCGGACCCTACTCAATATATAATTGTTGTGCAGCGGGGACCGTAACCATGAGTTGGTTAGGCACCCCGATCGTATGGCGAAGACTGTGGAAGCGTGGGTTTCCCCACGTCCCCTCCTTTTCTGCCACGGCCGTTTTGGCCTTAGATCAATATCCAACAGCATAAAGGATAATTAGGACACTTGTTTTTTCATGGCAAACGAAATGTTACATACTAACAGAATTTGAACACTTGTTTTTTCGCCTCTCACCGAACTCCGCCTCTACATCGTCTCTCTCCTCCACCAAGGTAAGCCTCGATCTCCTCCCCTCGTTCAGATTTGAACAACATTTTATCTTTTCCATGTCCATGTCCATATGTTCGTTGTACTCTTCAGGGTAATTGGGTTAGGGGTAGAAGAAATGCATAGGTGAATCAAGAGAGTCGTATCATGCTCTCATCTGCTAGTAGGTGGGCTTTTGTTTAAATGATAAATTCGAGAGGGGTCGAAACGGAAAAGGACTCAGCCTGCAGCTCGTGTACCGTCCGATTGCATCTAAACGGCCCACATGGAGCTCAGCGGATCCGAGTTGGGATTGGCCCATCACCACCAAAACCCAATACGCACACCAGGTCGTGTTCCGCATCGGCCTCGTCTCCGGCCCTGCCCACTCACCGCCGCTCGCCGATTGACCTCGCCGCCGGTTCTCCCACCCTCCGTCCTTCCCCGTGGTACTCATCCGTATCTACTTCTACTTCCCCTGCATACTGTTCATCTTCTTCCCGTTCCCAATTCTGCCTCTCATCGGATTCCTCCGATTCTCGTGTAACACCAATTCCTCCGATTCTCTTCTCGATTTCTTGTATCCAACCCAAACCCCCGCCGGATTGTGGATTTTACGTCGTCGGAATTCTCGCTGCGACCACGGGACACGATAACCAGGTGCCAGAACTAGACGGCCCAACTTGTCAGTCCCCATCTTGGTCCGGGCGTCAGACCCCTCGTCAGTTGCTCCTTGGGTGGATTTTTATTGCAGTAGCATCCTTGCTTCTTCTCTCAGTTTCCTTTTCCCAGGGTATCATCCCGTGGTAGCAAGTGTGACAGCCGGGACGGCGATTGATTTTTTTTAAAAAAATAATAATTATTTTATTTTAAAATTCAGTAATATACTTTTTTATTTTATATAAATAATACTCTATCGCTCCCCGTTAGACGATTTGGACCTAGTCGCGCAACCGTCGAGCTACACGTGAAGTAATCACCGGTGGTTGAGCGACTTCTTATCGTCGCTCACGACTACCCCACTTGTCGCTTGACCGCTGAGCGGTTTAAATAATAACATTATTATTTTATTGACCCACTAGAATGTTGGAATAAATGTTTTTTAAAAAATAAAAAGGGTGGTGACAAGGTTGATCGGTCTATTTGTGATTTTCGTATAATCTCAATGGTATGAAATATGTTAGACTTGCAATAACATTTTGTGATCGTCGTATGTTGTTGTAGTGCGGTAAATTTTTGAAATTTTTTGTGAAGACGATAGAGGTAGCAATGATTCGTAAGTACGAAGGTAAGTGATATTGCAATACGCTAGGGAATTCATAAACGGTGGAGAACTTTGAAGAAATAGCGCAACGATAACAACACGATGGTTCATCCGACAAGGGGGTTACATGGCATGCAGTCTAACGAACTAAGGACTGTACATGCATGCCTTTAGGGAATTAGAAATACATTGGACATATGGACGAAGAGGGTTGAACTACTGCGTGGAACGTGGCTATTTGCCCTTGCGGCCCAACTTGGCATTGTACTCCTCGCCTTGCTCCTTATCTTTCGTCGCGATGGCCCTCTTCCGCGCTCTCTCGGCCTTGTGTCGTCGGGCATGCTCGCGCTCCTGCTCCTCGTGCAGCCTCTCCCGCCTCTTCTTCCCGTCCATCTCAGCCTGCAGCTCTTCAAGGCGTCTTTCACGGCCCTCGTAGTCCTCCCGGCCCAGCTCATCCGTGTCAGCAACATCCACATATCGTAGGGGTGGATCTTTTCGTCGAATAAGGGATACAGGTAGGCTACGCTAGCTGATAATTAAAAATTCTACTACGTAAACCAAGATGCCACTGCAAGCAAGAGATCACAGATCGTTACCACCAGACGTGCAATGCAGCGAAAAAAGAGTTGGAACAGCCTGATCCAACGAAGAGCACGTTGATGTAGTGGTCATAGTCGATCGTCTAACGTAGTTGATCGTCCTCGTAGTCGATCATCCAGCGTAGTCGTTGCTGATCGTCTCCTTCAGCAACCAATCGTTTTCCTTGCAAAGTCATGGATCGTCCTCGAGCGCTACTGCGGTTCTACGGTATCCACACGTCTAGGGCAGGAACGCCGTACGCCGGTGTTCTAGCACCAAGTCGCACGGGAAGGCTCTTTTAAGAAGATGGCGGCTAGTGTTTGGTGGAGAAATCATGTATCCTCGTCTCCACTTCGCTATCCCAGTAGCCTCAAGCATATCCTTATATAGTGCCCGTAACGGATCCTATTTGAACACGCTTGATGAATCATATCCATACTGGTTTGTTCCAACCCGTTAAGTGTATGACCATATAGGTTCATACGTAGTTCGATTGTGACTCGGAAATCTTTTCCAACCACGAGTTGTTAGTGGTACCTAGCAGGACATAACGACTCCCGAATACACACAAATTATATCGGACGAACTTTAATGCAATATGATCTACGACCAGGTCCTTATCACTAACGACCAGCTCATTTTTTGTCTCGACCAGTTCGTAACTCTTTACGACTAGGTTTTGACCAGCCTACGACCAGTTCGTATCTCTATACGACCAGATCATATTTGGTCTCGACCAGTTCGTAACTCCTAACTACCAGGTTTTGACCACTTAGTGATCATGTTCATCCAGCCTACGACCAGATCGTATCTCTATACGACTAGTTCGTATCTGATCGAACTGAACGACCAGCTCATGTATTCTCCCTTTGCCTCGCGATATTTGGTTGAACTCCAGGTGAGATATTATGTCATCTATAGACTGTTCAACACTTTCTTGATCGAGTGTTGGATAACTTTATATGGTCGAACTCTTCGACCACCAGTAGCATAGCCATGCACTTTCTTTATCCGACCACATCGAAGGGCCTAAGATGTCTCTCTGTTATGTTAGGAGGGGTAAATCTCATATCCGACCAGCCACATTCTTCCGCATGTTTCATAGCATACTCGAAAGCCACATGTACAACTACCTAGTTACGAGTAGCGTTTGGCAACCCCAAAGTGTACTCTTACGTATGTAGGAAACCATGCTGATCTCAGGTCTAAGGATTATACATCACTATTGCTTGAGACCAACTGATGACACATAAAATCATATCTATCTCAACAGTGTCTCAAGGTGGGTCAATCCAACACCATGTTCTCTAACATGTGTTCACATTATTGATTCGATATCCCTATAACCATGACCGGTGAAACATGGTCATAAATCAATACATGTGCTGGTTGATAGAGTCACTAGTGTTCCGACTAGTGACATTCGATTAGGGATATATTTATAACGACATCATCATTAGTTAAAAGAGCTTCACCAACAACTCACATACTCGTTAATATTTATAACTTATGATTCATTTAAGGAACAGAATAATACTTATTCAATAACACATAAATATAGATGTGATATAATCATCTCTATGATTGCCTCTAGGGAATATCACCAACAGTCAATCCATTGGTGAAGTTGCATAGGCGCGACGGAGACTGCGGTGGGAAGAGAGATGTGGTTACGGCGTAATAGGAAGCAAAATAGTGGTGTGCACTGAAATGCGATTTCTTACCGGCTGCCGGTGGCACAACGTGTCAAACCTGCGGTCGGGGTAGTCCATGTAGAAATTTGGGCAGCACCAATAGTGCTGCCTAATGGTCAACTCGTCAGTTGATTTGACACACTTGCAGGCGTACTGCTACCAGCAAAGGGGCGGCAGCACCCCCTGTGAGGGCATTTTCGGAGGGCGTTTAGTGGGCATAGGGGGGAGGGTGTGGCTTGACCCGAAATCGTTGGGCGTAATATGAGGTGGGTGGTGGGTGTGGCGAGCGTCGGTCTCCTGGGGAGACATCCAATCCTTCAAAAGCTTGTGGATGTTCTCTCATTCCTTCTCCTTATCCATGTTATGTAGGTAGTGTTGTTGGTGTGGAGTTCCCGGCCGTGTAGCGCTCTATTTATAGTGGGAGTGGACGCAGCTGCAATTGCTCTATAGCGCGAAGCGCAATCCGGTTGAAGCAAATTCACGTCCGCGATAAGGAATCTTGTTGCAGTATTGAGTAAAGTCACTGCACAAAGCTACCTTGTTGGGTCACATCGCTGTGCAAAGCTGTCGCGTTGTGTCACGTTGTGCTTTGTAGAGAGTGATCACGTTCTGCTTTGCAGAGAGTGGTCATGTCCGGCTTTGCAGAGTGACGTCATGCCCTGCTTTGCAAAGAGTGCTCACGTCCTGCTTTGCAGAGAGTGGTCTCTTCATGCTTTGCAGAGAGTGTTGCTGCATTTCGTGCAGTGGCTCGGCCCTCTGATCAACCAATGCAAAATGAAGAGATCAGACTTAAAATATTGGATGAAATGATGGCAAGGGTCATCACGTCCTCTTCATGAAACACGCATTGTGCGCCCGAGCTTCTCCCATCAACTAGACGAGCCGTCGGTAGGGCCTCCTTTGACTCCCTTCGGACATGCTTGTACGAGTAGCATGCACTCGTATCCACGGCGCCGGCAGCCTTCCTCAAAGCCCTTCCATGTAACTGTGCGCATTAGTCTGCTCAACTCCCACTGAATGTGCGTGACAGACCAACTCCAAAGCCTATGTAGGACGACACTGCACACCTCGGTGTCCAAGGAGAAGTTGTAGGTGAGCAAGTGTAGGACATCTCCGATTCAAGCATTCTCTGCATCTGGATGTACTATACTGACTTACTGGAAACCACTAAGGTCAACACCGTATGGACCTCCACGAATCGTACCAACACCGTAATGCACTTTTAATCTTGTAGGCTGCGACATGACTAATTTCTCAATGCAAATATTTCGAACATTTCAACTAGCCATTTGTCATAATACATTTACGAAATATGTGTTAAACCAAGAAGTAGCGACACATCGCCTACATTCGGATGAGAAGAAGAATGGATGAGACTATTACCTTCACGTGAAGACCTTCTCTCCTTATTAACAAGGTTCCTTCTTCTTTCTCTCTTACCTCCCGAGCTCCTCTCCTCTCCTCCTCCTCTCTCTCTCTCTCAAGCTCATGTCCTCCCCTCCCATCCCTCTCTCGCTCTCCTGTGCTGCCCCCCCCGTCGTTCTCTCTCCCCCTCTCCCGAACTTCTCCCCCTCTTCACTTCCCCTCTCCTTCTCTCTCTCTCCTTTCTCCTCTCTCAAGCTCCTCTTGTTCTCTCCCAAGATGAATGGCGAAAGAGACCGTGAGTGTGCTTTTCTATACAACCATCTAGTCGCCTGATGGTTGTGCTACTAAGTCCAAGTCGCCCAACGGAGGAGCGACAGAGTATTCTTTCTGTAAAATAAAAAAAGACAAGTACATTACTATATTTTGGAATAAAAAATTGATTATTTTAGAAAAAATCCCAGCGATGCCATCGTTTGTCGCTGAAAGGCTGGAAATTTTTATGGATGTGCTTGCTCTTTCATTTATGGGATTGTTGGGTGGTTGTAGGCTATAGGGGTTGTAAAATGTTTGGGTATTAGGGTGTGTTTCGACATTGATCAAGTGTGATTGTAGTAGTCTACATTTGCATGTGTTAGGTTGCGATGATGATCGCATTTGCTCCTGGATTGCTAAGGTAATTAGTCGTATTTTGTGTTTTAGATAAATAGGAATTGTCCTTCATTTGTGTTGGTTTGCTTGGGTAAGTCAGTAGTGATGCAAGTGGTTAATTTATATTTTGCTGTTTAGATGAGTCAGATTAGAAGGTCTATGAAGTATATATAGTGTTGTGTATGATGGTTCTTAGACTGCACCTGCAAGTTGTAGCTTGAAGATTTATTATAGCTAAGCGTAAATCTAAATGAAGTTGGTGGCACTAGTTCGAAAAATATTAGGCTTTTCTTCATTTCACATGTAAACCATAATTTTTAGGTTAGGAAAACTAGACAAGAACATTGCAATTCGACTACTTCTGTTCTTTTTAGATGTCGTTTTAGCTCTCTACGCAGAACAATGCACTACTTAATGCTTCATCTTGTGACATATTTGCACCCTTGTTAATTGCAGTCTTACCTTGAACAATATACTACTTAATGCTTCATCTTGTGAGTTGAGTTAGAGCAATGACACTCATACTAACCCACTTTTAATAGGGGCTCTTTGGGGAAAACACTACCTAGAAAACCTAACAACATCTATTTGAGAACAAAGACAAGTTTCTAAAACGACACATGGAGTATAAGGTGACAACTATAAATTGAGTTTATTCCCTATCTGATTTTGCGTAGCATAAGACAAGATGGGAATGGCCACATCATCATCATACCCTCCACCTCCTCCATATTACCGACTATACAAGGATTATGAGTAGGATCTCTCGTCTACACCAGATCCTCCACCGCCAATTGATGGACCATACCAACTGTTTGGTGCTACCTACATAGTATGTTGCTTATTGTACTCTTATTTATAGTGTGTTATTGCTTCTGTTGTACTAACTGGCTTTTCCTATTTGCTCTCTAGACAGATGTGGTGTTGCCAAGTTTGGAGGATCAAGGTGTTCGTCAGCTTTATACAAAGGGCCCAAATATCGGTGCGTGTGATTCCTAGCAAATGTCAGGTGCACAGATGCGAGGTCAAAGATTGTAGTTGTGTATCGGTGTCGAACGAGTCACGCCCGCGTCGTTGGCTCTCGATGGCTCCATGCTGGTTGTGACGAGCGAGACGCAGGGAAGGGCGCCGAAGAATAGAAAGGAATAGGAGAAGATAGAATAGAAGAAAGTAATTCTTTTCTTACCTCTCTAGATTACAATAGTCTTCAATTTATAGAACTAGTCTTGATCTAAAAACTGTTCGTAAGGGACTGTAACCAAACAAGTAGAAACATACTAATTAGATATAAGTATTCGATTACAACTCCAACTGGCTAAGCTGATTCCGTCTTATCCGTATTCTATTGTGCAACCGAACCAGACATAGTCTCCTTTCCTTCACGGCGTCTCCGAGTATACGTACGCCCCCACATAACATCTGTCGGTCTCCAAGAAACAGGTTGTCATCAAGATGAAAAGAAGGATAGTGTTGCTTGAACTGGACCACATCCTCCCATCAAGCATCTGCTGCTGTCAGACCTTGGCATTGAACTAAAACGTGCCATGCACCGCGGGCTTTGCGTGTGTGGATGACTGATCAGGGACTAGGAAAACTTTGCCATGATACAAATCAGGTAGTGGAGGCGGACTTGAAGGAGGCTGACCCACAAAAGGTTTCAAAAGACTAACATGAAATACGTCATGAAGTTTTGCTTTGGCTGGAAGATGTAAGCGATATGCCGCTGACCCAATTTTTTTCAGTCACTTGGTATGGCCCATAAAAACGCGGTGCTAACTTCCCTTGAGGCTGAAGGACAATAGAGGTAGCCTTTTATGCTGAATGCGCAACCGGACCCACTGGTCAACCTCAAGTTGAAGATCACGATGATTGGCATCGTAATATTTCTTGTACTGCTACTGTGCTTGCAATAAGAGATCACAAATATCAGCTAGGAGTTGATCTATGTCCTGTAATAGAGTATCCACTGCAACCACCCGAGTCGTGCCCGGCTCATATGTGCATAAAGATGGAGGATTCCGGCCATAGACAACTTTGAAAAGAGTATCTCGCGGAGAGTAGAGAAAAGGTGTGTTGTAACAATATTCAGACCAAGGCAACCAATGTAACCACTATCGCGAACGATCGCTTGTCAGATAGCGTAGATACATAGCAATCACTTTGTTAAGCACTTCAGTTTGGCCATCAGATTTAGGATGAAACGCTGAACTGCGGTTAAGTTGCACCCCGGTGAGACAAAACAATTCTTCCCAAAAGCGGCTAGTAAAAATTGAATCACGGTCGCTTACTATGGAAGAAGGAATCCCATGTAACCGAACTATCTCCTTACAAAACACCTGGGCAACAAAACTAGCCATGTATGGATGTGACAAAGCAATAAAATGGGCATATTTATAAAATTGATCCGCCACTTTAAGGATAACCGATTTACCATTGACACGCGGCGGACCTTTGTAGGACCGGAAAGACGACTAGAGGGGGGGGGGGTGAATAGGCGCTTTCTCGATTTTTTTGCCTTAATCAAATTCAACACGCACTTTTCTCCTTTAGCTACAAAAGCTAAGAAGATTAGTAAATGCACAGAGGAAGCCTTGTGTTGAATCCGATTACCCCCTTAACCACAAGACTCAATAATAGAGAGTTGATCTCACTGAACCGGTCGGACCGGTGTAGAGCTGGCGGTCTGACTGCCTGGCGGTCGGACCGGCGATCAATTGGCGGTCTGACTATCGGGCGGTCGGACCGGCAGTGAAAAATCAGTCGGACCGATTTAGTCCAGAGGCAACGCACAAAGCCCAAATCCAAAATGAAAATTGGTCCAACTTTTGATTCAACCAATGAAACTTGACCAAATTTGGAGCACGCCTCCCTAAGAATGTCTGAGACCTATTTCTAGCAACGATCGTCCAGATCCACTTCAAAGAATCGATCTCTTTAGGTTTTACCAAAGAAGTGTTCAAAACCTAGAAATATAAAAATCTTGATCCAAAACTTGCTTGTGGGGGATTGATGATCTAGATGATTCTAGAAGTATTCCCACACATCATAGCAAGGTAAAATCGGTCAAGAGACCAAGCATAAACACCCGGATCAAGGAAGCACCAAAATCATCAAAAGAGAGAAGAAAACAAATGAGACTTCATCCTTGAACAAACATCCATAGATTGATTGATTCAAGATGTTGCTTACAAAGCCACTCCCTCAAGGAGGACAAGAGCTCAATTCAAGAGCACATACACAAATTTCTTCTCCTCTCCTCTCCTCTCCAAACCCTAACCCTAACTTGGGTTTTTTCAAATGAAGTGCTTGGGGGGTTTTCTCCATCTCCCCCCTTCTATTTATAGGGTGGCTAGGGTTTCTCTCAGCGGCTCCCATTAAGGCCTAATACAAATGGGACACACACACACAAATCTGTTGAAGCAATCGCCTGCTTCACCACGTGTAGGTTGATCAGCGGCTCTCATCATGTTGGCAAGTCTCTCCCGTCCGAATCCCATCGGAACTTCCAAGGCACTTGCACCGACCCCCGCGCCGCTTGATCCAACCAGCTGCAACGAACTGCCCGTTCGAACCATCTTGTCCATTCTGCACCATACTTGAGTCACACGACCTCACCCGACATCCATGGTCGTTCTGAACCTCAGCTCTCCAAGTTTAGTCCCGATCCTCCTCGCCGTTGACGACGTTGACCTGCAAGCCACCTGCACAGCAATAGACAAAGAAATCGTCTCCGGGAACAAGTTCTTCACAACTTGACCCACGTTAGCTCAACAATGCAATATGCAATAATAAAGCATTGAAACTCATGCATTAAACACAACGAAAACACAATAATGCCAAAATGGCCGAAGTCCAAGTGAAAGCCGATCGGACCGCCCTACCATGCCGGTCGGACTGATTTCCCAACGGTCAGACCGATTCCATAACAGCGGTGGACCGCTCCAAAAGACTTAGCCAAATTTCACCTTGAAAATCCGCAAGCTCTCTGGAATTTTCCAATGGATAGAACTTTTGACTGGGAGCTCCAAAAAATATGTGACCACATCCAGGAGACTCCCCTCTCATGCCTACATAACCTATTTTCGGCCTAGCCCCAAACTCCACTTTGAACTGTGGCCGGTCGGACCGGCAAGCATTGCCGGTCGGACTGCCACTCGGCCGGTCTGACCGGCGGCTTGGTCGGTCGGACCGCCAATGGCCTGACAGCACTGAAGTTTTTCAAAAATGCGAGATTCATCAAACCAACAACGCCATTGCCAATTGACTCATCACTCTAAGATCATGCACATATCCCCGCGATATCCACAACCTTCAATGAAATCCATTGATATGTCCTCCCATATTTTAGATGGTACTTCCAACGGTTGCAAAAGGCCAGCGGGATGGAGGTGAGTACTCTTGTTACGTTGACACGTTGGACCTGCTCGAACAAATTCCTGAACCAACCTTATGGCATGTAGTATGAAAAAATCAAAACTCAACCGATGTAGCATTTTTTGAACTCCCTCATGACCCACTCTATGTGCGGCTGTGAGAACAGAAGGCAACGTTGGTGAGGCCTCTTCAATATATACACGACCTTTGAATGTGAGCAAGCCAATCCACAAAACCCCATTCTGGTTTTGCTTACCCAACAAGAATGTGATCCTTTAGAGCTGTCAAGGCAGAAGAACTAGTGGTCTCGCTGCGCAGGTCATCAAAAAGAGCAAAACGGGGTGATGATATTGCAAAAGCAGTCAATGTCTCACAATCGCGCCGAGATAGAGCGTCGGCCACAATATTATGATGACCCAGCCGATATTCCACTCAAAACAAAAAACCCAGGAGTTTGGTGACCCACTGATGTTGAGGTATGGTAGCCAAACGTTGATCCAATAAAAATTCCAAACTATAATGGTTTGTATGAATGAGAAAAGTACATCCCCACAAATAAGGTCTCCAATGTCTGATTGCTGGACCAACCCAATGAGCTCTTGCTCATATGCCGCTAATTGTCGGTGGCAAAGCACCATGGGTCTATTGAAAAATGTGATTGGCCCCGCTCCTTGATGTAAAATGGCCCCAATTCCAGAACCAGACACATCACACTCCACAATAAATTCCGCCTAAAAATCAGGAAGTTGAAGAACTAGAGCAGACGACAAGGCGTGCTTCAAAATATCAAAAGCGCTGAAGGCTTTTGTTGTCCAAGCGAAACTCTCCTTCAACAGTTTTGTTAAGGGAGCTGCGGCGTGCCATAATCCTTGATGAACCGGCGATAATATCTGGCTAGGCCTAAAAATCCACGCAAAGGCACGTACAGATTGAGGAACCGGCCAATCAGCCACTGCCTGCACTTTTTGTTCATCCATGGCAACACCGTTACTAGTAATCACATGACCTAAGTAAGCCATGGACGAAAGCCAAATATGCACTTGGACCTTTTAAGGAAAAATTTGTGCTCTTGAAGAACCCGGAGGATGGTACGAACATGAAGAAGGTGTTCAGACCAAGAGGAGCTGTATAATAGAATATCATCAAAGAAAACCAGGATGAATCGTCGAAGGTAGAGACGAAGAGCTTCATTCACTAAGGCTTGGAATGTCACTGGTGCATTAGTTAAGCCAAACTGCATGACTAGAAATTCAAACAAGCCTTGATGCGTCCGAAAGGCTGTTTTCTCCGCATCTGCAGAGTGCATGTGAACTTGATGATAACCCGAACGCAAGTCTAACTTGGTAAAGAACTTGGCATCCTTGAGTTCATCCAAAAGCTCTTCCACAACCGGGATCAAAAATTTATCTTTGATGGTTTTGTCATTAAGAGCACGATAGTCGACACAAAATCTCCACGACCCATCTTGTTTCTTCACTAGCAACACAAGATCTGAAAAGGCTAAAGAGCTATGGCGAATAGTGCCTTACGCGATATCTCCTCACACTGTTTCTCCAATTTGGCCTTTTGAATGTGAGCATAACGATATGGTCGTATTGCAACAGGAGGCGTACCTGGAGTAAGGTGGATCCTGTGGGTGCGGTTTCGCTCTGGAGGAATGTCGAGACCCAAATATGCAAATCTGGACCCTCTGTGTATTCTGCACTAGTCCAGGATCACGCTAGTGCACACAGTGTCAACATTGATGAAATATCACATCCATACAACGAATATAAGAATAAACGAGTACCTTTAAATAACAAATAACTGTTGGGACCTTACGGTCGAGTTTACATTTATTAAGCCATGCAAGGTCGACAATAAAGAAATAAACGCGCAATGAAACGAAATAAACTCGGTGGCTCCCATCAATTTACCACGAACAACCGATGGGATCAAGACCCTAACGTTCAACCTTCGAGAACTCTTCTTCAAAAGCAAAGTGACGACTCCTCCACTACATTGATTTGTTTAGCAAGAGTGAGTACACACCGTACTCGCAAGTCATACCACAGAATGCATTTATACATGATGGCTTATTCCAAAGAAATGGCTTCTGTGGTTACTTTGCAGAAATGCAACATTTGCAATTGAATACAAATATTAGATTGAAAGCGTAATTCAAAACAAATAGACAATAATAAGTTAACAATTGATTTCACAAAAGACACACAGTCTAATCAAGTTCTTTCACACAGCTGTAAGATCGAGGTGGCCGACTAGAGGGGGGTGAATAGGCGGTTTTAAAAACTTTATCGGGCTAAACCAATAAATAAATGCGGAAGCTAATAGCGAATTGGTTTTGCACAATTAAAACCTAAATCAACTAGGCTCAACTAAGTGCACCGACAATATGAACACAATACAATATGAGCAAACGTACAAGGTATATAAGCAATCAAAGCAAGGATGTAAATTGCTCAAAGTAAAGCACAAGTAAACACAAGATGACACGCTTATGTTTTACCGTGGTGTTCGGAGACTTGCCGGTCTCCCCTAATCCACGTTGAGGTAAGCCCAACCCGCGTTGGACCGGCTCCTCAAATGAGCACACACCTCCGAGGTAAGTCCAACACTTGGACCGGTTCCAAACCGAACCAACACCTCGCTCAACTATGGTTGCTCTTCCTCCACTCCGGAGATGGCGAGCACCAAACCACTCACAACCGTCGGGCCTTCTCACAAGCTTCTTGAGAAGGTCACCGAGCACGACGCCTCCACGCCGTCTAGGTGTCGGCAAACACCAAGAGTAACAAATCCAAACTTTCACTTGAACTAATCAAGTGTCAACGCTCACGTGGATACACAATCCACTACCTAAGGCAACACATGCACTTAGGGTTTGCTCTCTAATCTCACCAAGTGCAACACATGCACAAAAGAGAATAGAGGTTTGCTCTTAGCTCAAGAGGCTCACAAAGAGTTCACAATAGTTCTTAGCAACATCAGCAACCTCCCCCAACCGGCCAAGGTGGCTATATATAGCCCACACACAAAAACTAGCCGTTGGGAGACAAATCCCTGAAAAATCAGGGAAATCGGAAGTTCCGCCGTACAAAGGCCGGAACTACCGCAGGAGAGAGAAAAGGCACCGCAACGGCTATGTCAGACGAGAAACTAGCCGTTTGATTTTTAGTGCGGAACTACCGCCAACTAAACATCGGAAGTTCCGATTCTTCGGAAGTTCCGCTCAACACATAGCGGAACTACCGCACATTGAATTTTGGCTAAGTCCCCAAAATGGTGCTTCTCTGGAAAAAACCAACCGCCGGATTTCGGAGCAACCGATTAATCGGAAGTACCGCGCGTTACACTCCGGAACTTCCGCACTCGGAAAATCGGCTAAGTCCCTAAACCGGCCGCTCTCTGGAAAAAACAAGCCGCGGAAAATCGGACGATCGAGTGCGGAACTTCCGCCGTTAAACTACAGGAACTTCCGATTTTCTGACGTAAATCGAAATGGCTTTTCAACAACTTCAATTGCAAAACACATTTGCTAATTGACAAGCCATGCCAACAAGAGTCACAAGCAAGATTCCCAACAAGTTGCAAAACACATTTGCCAACTTTTGGAATCATACCACAAGGAAAAAGGTACATGGACTTACACCATTTGCAAAACGCATTTGCAAACTTAAGTCACATGCTACAAGGGTTGAATGCATGAGCATCGGCTATTTGCAAAACACATTCGCAAATAATAGCTCCATGCATAGATGAGCTAGAGCAAATATAATGAGCTATCAACACATGACTAACTCAAACTACTAGTCAAGATCCCTCTTAATAGTACGGCAAACCTATACTAGCAATCCGGTCTATCAACCAAACACCGAGACCGGTAAAGACTAGGAACACATCCTTAGCCCTAGCTAGTCATACCTTTGCCTTGCATCTTCTTGAAGATTGATGGCGCACATCAATACTTCAAGTCCGGGTCCTTGACTTTGACAATCATCAACTCATGATGATTTCTTCACTTCGGGATCTTGTCTTGAACATCATCAACACATGATGATTTCTCCATCCCGAGTCTTCACATGCATCAACACATGATGCAATCCTTCACTTGACCTCCATCAACACATGATGGGTCTTCTCTTGTCTTGATGATCAACTCATGATCATCTCTTCTTGATAAGCATCAACTCATGATGCATCATTTACACCAAGCTCTTGACTTGATGATCAACTCATGATCATCCCAAGTCTTCATCATCCTGGAACATAACCTGTATATCCAACTCATGGAAAATGTTAGTTCCACAATGTGATCATCATTAATTACCACACCATACCATTAACTCATAATGGTGGGACAAGATACCTCAATCTTTCCCTCTTTGGTAATTGATGATAACCACTTAAATTCTCATAAATTTAATGATGATAAATGAGAGAACAATTGAGTATATATAAACTACACAAGTTATACATACTCTAACATGAGTATACAAGAACTACACAAGTTCTATATACTTATGACATGAGTATATACGAACTACACAAGTGTTGTATACTCAAAGGTTTTGTTTCAACGTAAAGATCCCAATATATGTGGAAAATGGAACATGGATCAATACTAATGAAACCACAAAGTATAGGATAAAACTCCCCCTAAATGTGTGCATACACAAATGTGTAATGAGGTCATATGCACATATTCAAGTTTAACTTAAGGTTGAGTTCAATCCTATATTTTGGATCCGAGAAATGCAACATTATATAAATTGAGATGTCGATTGCATACCTCGTTGTGTTTCACCTTTATATCCAAATGAGACTACACAAAGATAATACTTGATAAAAGAGTTAGTCTTATATTTGGATTTGTCATTAATCACCAAAACAATCCATTAACTCATAATGGCGGGTCTAGATCTTTCAACAGCTGAACAAGTTATCTCACACAGCTGACCCTTCCCAATTGTTTTATGAAAATCTACCCCTCGTGTGAAATTCCCGAGCATGTCCATAACCGAGGACGCGGCTATTCGAATAGATTGGTTTAAACACTCTGCAGAGGTTGTACACTTTACCCACACGATGAAACCAACCGGATCAGAGTTGATCACAACAAAACCTTTCAGAGACTTCATCTCAAACAATGACACTCCTGGTGTGCTTTACTGCCGTCCAATTTGTACACACCCTTGGAGCGACACACACCATTGGACGAGGATGCACGTGAACCAGTCCGCGATGTGACATATCACACCTCCAGCCCATCACACAACTTAAATACAACCTGAGTTGTCAATGTCAAGACTCCATAACTTACTAAGTTAGGCCCAGCCCATACTAGGCATGTGGTCGTACAGTAAGGCCCAGTTCAATGGCGCACAAAGTTAAGTCCTTAATTGACTAAGGCAAGACTTCCAGTTTTAACCCAAATCACAAAGTTTAATAAGCACACAGCTCCACCATTCACACAGAATCCACCACTTGCCTCAGTCTAAATCTTTTCCCACCCTGTTGATTAAGTGCAACACATGCCATCAACGAGTAATAGCACACAGCACACACAGATTCATCACACAGTTCCATAATCACTTAGTCAAGTTTATAATTGCAACTCTCACATGAAATGATGACTCGTGGCATGGCTAAGCAGTCTAATCGTATCTAACCAACCCACGTTGGTGCTACAATAATACCAACTAATAATTAATCAACCTAGGGTGACAAAAGATCATGGCATACAATAGACAAGGTGGCATAACAATTTGGATTAATAACTACACCCAAAAGCATTTAAATATATACTTGAAATAGAATGCAATACATTGAAACAAAATATTTTGAAAACTGGGTTCAAAATGATCAAAGGTATAACTTGCCTTGGAATAGATCTAGATATTGGTCTTGGTCTTGAGGTGCTCCTTCTTCTGCAAAATTCCCCGAAGTATCGACGTCTACTCGCAAACGAGACAAAAGAAACAAAACAAATAAATAACAGAGGCAAAACAAACTCCAAAAATTAAATAAAATTCACCATTAAATAGATCTTAATTTTATATAAATTTACAAATTTGAATGGGCTCAATTGGACTTCGGATGCAAAAGATATGGGCTTTGGAAGATTGGAAAAATCAATTAAACCCTAATTTGGATTTTCTCGAATTTCCTGAATTATTTTTATAAAGGAAAATCGGATTATTGCGCAATGCTTGCGTCACCGGAAATTTCGGAAAAGAAATAGATTTAAAATAAATCGACATGTGGGACCCACATGTCGGTCTCGAGGTTCACGGTGGACCGAGTGCCGAACAGAGGGAGATCTGGCGCGATGGGCCAAGGGCCACGACGCGTGTCTTGGCGCCGTCTGGCGCCACGCGCCGCCACCACCAAGACCGGCCGACGCTGGCGCTGAGCCTGGCGATAACAATGGCGGTGGCGCTCGGGACCGATAGTCACCGCGAACAGCGGCGACTTCGGCGGATGAGTGGTGCCAATGTGTAGAGGGGTTAATCGCGCACATAGGCCTTGGTTTGAGCACACTGGGTTGATTGAGACGGCCGGTGGCGAGGAAGAAGCGGCGGAGAGCTCGGGTTTTGTCGGACGGGCGCTCGGCGATGCTCGCGCGAGGAGGCGCGCGCGAGGTAGCACGAGACTTGCGATCACAATGGTGCGGTCGGTGGAGCAAAGCGGCGGCGGCGGCGCAATTCACCGGAGAAGAAGTTCGGCCGAAAACCTAAAACTTGGAATGCGGCGGCGCTAGAGCGATCAGGCGGCGAGTGGTATTTAGGGTTGCGGAGGTCGAGCGGTGCTAGGAGGGTATTTATAGGCTCGGGAACGCCGATTTGGAAATCCCAAATCGGGTCCGAAACAACGGGTTTTTGAATTCCAAGATTTTCGGAGATTGAAACCGATTCGGGTTTGATTTGGTTTGAAACGGATAAGGAATAACAGGAGATATGATTTGGCGGGGTCGTAGCGAAGAAAAAGCAATCGAATCGGTTTTGTCGGATAAACTTGAAGCTCCGGCAATGGCGGGCGAGAGCGCAGCGAGGAGGAAGAAGATAGCGCGAAGCGGCGACTGGTCGCGGTCCCACTGGCGGCGGCAATGGCCTTGGTGAGCGGCGACGATGGCGATCAACGGCGCAGAGCGAGCGCGCGAGCGATCGAGCGAGCGAGATCAGCGGCGAAGCCACGGCGACAATCCAGCGGGGCAAGGCGGTAGCAGGCGGCGGCGGCCGGCGATGTTGATCCAACGAGTGGGATTGAGCGGGTGGAATAGTCTTTGGCTTGGCCCGATCGTTCAAGGATTTAAAATAGGTTTTCTTTTAAATAAATCGAGAAAATGCAAATAGCAATTAGAAAATAGCAAATGACTTTGGAAAAATTCCAGAAAATTCTATAAAATATATCCAAGCATATAGAATCTAAATAAAATAGTTTTGACAATTGTTGATGTTGGGATTAAGCACATTAAATCAATTTGTCCTTAAAGTCCAATTTAAGCTTTTTAAATTAATATTCAAATAACCCAAAAGGTAAATTCTCTTGCTACCAATATTTAAAAGATTTTTGAAGCTCTGAAAATAGGGATGTTACAAACCTTCCCCCCTTAAACGAATCTCGACCCCGAGATTCCGGCTAGCTAGAGAAAAGGCTAGGGAACTCGGATTTCAACTCTTCTTCACGTTCGCACGTTGCTTCTCATACGAGTGGTTACTCCTTTGGACTTTGCGTAAACGAGCGGTCTTGCTTCAGTGCGGCGCTCTGCGACATCCAAAATCTGACAGTGCTCTTTGTACGTGAGATCTTCCTTGATTCAATTGACTCCAACGAGTGCGCTCTTCCGCACACGAAGACACTTCTTCAGCTGAGAGACATGAAAGACATCATGCACTCCTGCTAACGACTGCGGTAGCTCCAACTGGTACGCAACTTCTCCACGGCGTTCCAAAACCTTGAATGGACCCACATATCTAGGAGCAAGCTTCCCTTTGGTGTGGAATCTCTTAACACCTCTGAGCGGAGTAACTCGCAGATACACAAAATCCTCTGGTTCAAAGCTGAGGTCACGACGACGGTTATCGGCATAACTCTTTTGCCTAGACTGGGCTATCTTTAACCTCTCTCTGATCATAGCAACTTGTTCTTCGGCTTCCTGAATGATATCTGGCCCGAACACTACACGTTCAGCGGTTTCTGACCAATTCAATGGAGTTCTGCAGGCACGACCATACAAAGCTTCAAATGGTGACATCTGCAAACTGGCTTGATAACTGTTGTTGTACGAGAATTCTGCATACGGTAAACTCTTATCCCAACTGGTAGCATTAGCTAAGGCACACGCTCTTAACATGTCTTCTAATATCTGGTTGACTCTTTCGATCATCCATCCATGCGTGGATGATAAGCGATCTTGAAATTTAGATGAGTTCGGGGTTTCATGTAGACTCGCGAAGCGAGAGGTGAATTGAGATCCTCGATCGACACTATCTTCTTAGGCACACCGTGCGGTGACAATCTTTGTCATATACAATTCGCCAAGCGGTCTCACGAGTAAGTGGTTTTGGTGGCAAGAAATGGGCAACCTTAGTCAAGCGATCCACTATTACCCAAATCGAATCATAACTGATTGAGTCTTGGGTAAACCGTAATAAAATCCATACCGATCTCTTCCCACTTCCATTACGGTATCTTCGTGGTTGTAGCAATCCTGTTTGGTCTCGATGTTCGGCCTTTACTTTCTGACACACGTCGCATAAGGCAACGAACTCTGCGACGTCTCGCTTTAAGTTTGGCCACCAAAACTTACTCTTAACATTCTGATACATCTTAGTACTTCCAGGGTGAATCGAATACTTAGAGTCATGGGCTTCCTTGAATCGGTTGTCTTAAACCATCAATATCCGGTACACAGATACGTCTATTGATCCACAGTATATCCTGATCATCCACGGTGAAGTCTTTAAATTTTCCTTCTGCCATCTTCTTCTTGAGATCAGCAAACTCAGAATCCTTAGGTTGAGCTTCACGAATCTGTTTCTCGAGTAGTTGCACTTCCAAATCGCCACAAATCCTTAGGAACAACTTCTAGTCAGTAGCTTACGGAATTCCTCTGAAGTTCGAACACAACTCTTTGCTTCGAGCATTGCGGTAGCTCTTACGACTCGGTGCATCTGCAACTACATTGGCCTTACGGGATGGTAATGGATTCCAAGATTATAATCCTTTATTAATTCCGACCATCTTCTCATCTCATATTCAGTCGATGGGTGAATATGTACTTGAGCTCTTATGATCAGTATAGACTTCACGGCGATTACCGATGAGATAATGGCGCTAAATCTTCAAAGCATGCACTACGACTAATTCCAAATCATGGGTAGGATAGTTCTCTTCATGAGGCCTTAATTGCCTTGACGCATAAGTTTACGTGACTCTTCCTTCTTGCATAAGGACACATCATAATCCTTGACTTGAAGCATCACAAGAGATATCAAAATCCTTACTAATATCAAGCAAAACTAGCATCGGGTGAAGTCAAGCGCTTCTTTAATTCTTGAAAACTTTCTTCACAAGTGGGGTCCAAATAAACTTCTTCTCTTTCTTCAACAATTGCGTAAGAGGTTTAGCAATCGTTGAGAACCCTTCAATGAAACGACGATAGTATCTGCCATTCCCAAGAAACTACAATTTGAGTAACCGTCTTGGTGCTCCCAATTCATTCTGACTTTAACCTTTCCGGTCAATTGCTACTCCTTCTATTTGTCATCACATGGCCGAGAAAATCAACTTTCTTCTTCCAAAAGTCACACTTCTTGAACTTGGCATACAAGCGATGTCCTCTCGAGCTTCTCTAGGATTAATCTCAAATGTTCGTATGTTCTTCTTCCGACTTTGAGTATACCAAAATATCATCAATAAACACTACCACGAACTTATCCAAATATTCCATGAATACTTTGTTCATCATGTCAATGAAGTAGGCGGGGCATTAGTCAATCAAAAGACATGACTAAAAACTCAAAATGTCCATACGGGTTGAGAAAGCGGTCTTTGGTACATCCTTAGGACAAATCTTCAAGCGATGGTAACTCGATCGCAGATCGATCTTGGAGAATACTCGGCTCCTTTCATCCAGTCGAACAAATCATCTATTACGGGCAATGGGTACTTGTTTTTGATGGTGACTTCGTTGAGAGAGCGATAATCGATACACATTCTCATACTTCCATCTTTCTTCTTGACGAACAAAGCGGTGCTCCCCATGGCGGCGAACTAGGTCTTACAAAACCTTTCTCGATGAGTTCTTCTATCTGTTTCTTCATTTCCACAAGTTCATCGTTGGCATCCGATAGGGTCTCTTGAAATTGGTCTTTCTCGGCACTAGATCGATGACAAACTCAATGTCACGGTCGGTGGCATTCTGGTAATTCTTACGGAAATACGTGCGGATAATCTTTTACTACGGTACATCTTCCAAAGCGTCTTGGTGTTGACTACCAAATGTCCATCACGTCTCGAGGTGGCTAGAATTCAACTTTCTTTCTGTGGTATCCTCTATTATTACGGCTCTTGCCACAATCTAGCATCGCTTTATGTTTGGATAACCAATCCATACCAAGGATGACATCTATGGTGCGAGTGTCTAGAACTATTAGGTTGGCTAGAAACTCAACTCCGACTATGAGTAGCCTAGCTCCTAAACATCCAACTTTAGAACTTAGCTCTGCTCGAGGCGACTGGACTAACAGAGTATGCTTAAGATGCATAACTTCCAATTTGTTCTTAGTTGCAAAAATTCCAGAAACAAACGAATGCGAAGCTCCAGAATCAAAGCAGGCGATGCGGTCTCGAATTTACTAGGAACTTACCCAAGACAGCGTCGGGTGCTTCTTGGGCTCCTTCTAGAGTGGCGTGGTTGACACGGCCTCGACCGCGATGGCGGTGCTCCTCCGGATTGACCGGTAGCCTGAGAAGTTCCTTGATGGTTGCCTTGTACTGGCGTCTTGGCTGGTGTGTTCCCAAGGTTGAAGCGTACTGGAGTGATAGTCCCATTCTGCGGACATCGGTTGGCGAAATGCCCTGGCTGACGACAGGTAAAGCAAACTCTGGTTGTATTGCGGGGTTGCTTCTTGGATTGGGGTTGGTAGTGCGGGGTTGCGAAAGTTCGAGCAGCTGGGACGAGTTTGAAGTTGGTGCGGTGGTCCGCGAGTGCGTGGTGGAAAGCGGCTAAGCTGCGGTGGAATCATTCTTGCCATCGGTGGGGTTGGTGACTTCCTTCTTTGAGCCATTCTGCGCTTCGATGATTATCCAATTCCTTGCGCTTATCCTCTAGAATCAAAGCCTTGTTGATTAACTCTTGAAAATCGTGAAAGGTATGGGCGATCAAGTTGACTTGAAGTCCGATGTTCAATCCTTTCGACGACGACGACGAGCCTTGTCGGTGGCGACATCTTCTGCGACATATCGAGCAAGTTGAGAGAACTTGTTGAGGTAATCAGTCACTGACATTCCTCCTTGCTTGAGAGCACGAAATTCATCCTTCTTTAGATCCATGATTCCTTCTGGTACATGATAATCGACGTAAAAGATTGTGAACTCTTCCCAAGTAATGTCTTGCGGCGTTCCATGCATTTGCACAAAATTTTCCCACCATTCGCGGCAATGCCTTCCATCGATGAGAGGCGTCAGAACTTTTTCATGATCGTTGCATTGAGTGATCGTAGTTTTCTCTCAATAACACGAAGCCAATCATCGCCTTCTCACGGTGAGACATGTCCGAGAAAAGGTTGGTGGGCGGGTCCTCATAAACTCCGCCAACTTGGATGATCCATTGTGACCATGAGCAAGCTGGGGCTCCATTGTGATCTTGATTGTTGTTGTTCGATTATTCATAGCTCGCATCCGATTCATCATGTTGTACATCGGTGGGTTTGGTGTCATGAGTGCTCCAAAATTCGCAGACGATCGTTGAAGGTGCTTGTGGTGGAATTGCTTCTCGGATTTGCTCCGTCCTTCCGATCGGAGTATCGGAACCACTTTGCAACGACTTGACGAGTGCGAACCATCTGGTGAATCTCCAGGGGTTAGATAAGGTAGCAAGCACGAGATAAGTTGTAGAACTAAGCGGGGTAGGTAAAACCCAACAACATATTTTAAGAAAGCTCAACTGAAACTCTTATATTGATTAAGATAATAGTATGGCTTGCAACAAATGCCTAAGGGCCTTTGCAGCTCATACTTGCACACAAAAATAAGGACGAACTTAAGCACACAAAACTACCGCCTAAAGGGCGACTCAAGATATAAAACTGGCTAAGTGTAGGAACAAGGATAACCGACTAGAGGGGGGTGAATAGGAGGTTTTTAAAGTTTTTAACAAATTAACAATTTTTCAATTCAATGACTTAGTCTAAACAAGTTATGCTCCTAGCTAGGCAATTTAATTACAATAAGCAAGCTAGAAGTATAAGTGCGGAATTGTAAAGACAAGAAATAACCACAAGACACAATGAAGTTTTTCCCGTGGTATCGAAGACTTGCCGGTCTTCACTAGTCCACGTTGAGGAAGCTTGACCACTCAAGCGGCTCCACAATTAAGCCTTCCCTCAATCACTTGGGTTGTTCTTCCTCCGCTCGGAGATGGTGAACACCAACCACTCACAATCTTGCTCGGGTCTTCTCACAAGCTTCACTTGAGAAGATCACCGTGCTTCACCGTAAGCCGTCTAGGAGTGCGGCAACACCCCAAGAGAATAGATCAACGATCCTCGCTTGACTTTACTCAAGTGCCAATGAATCAACTAAAGATGAATGCACTTGATCTCCCTCTTAATGAATGCAAGAGTAAATTGGGAGTAGAATTGAATGCACAATGCTCACAAGGGTTGAGATATCTTCAATGCACTGTGTAACTTGTCCCTTGTGCAGTTGGGGAGGTATTTATAGCCTCCACCAACCAATTCTAGCCGTTGGGAAGAAGTTCCCGAAATTTCAAAGACATATCGGAACAACGGCGTGTTAGCATCGGTACAACCGCGCTATACTCAATGCACGAACGGCTATGTTACACGCATTAAATGCTGCGATATAGCCGTTGGATTTAGTTGCGGTTCATCGCGAGCAAACACCGGATCGTCCGATTTGAGTTTTCTAAACCGAGATTTTGCATCGTTGCGGAATTTTACAACCGCCAAATATATTTCGGAACATCCGTATTGCGGTTCATCCGATTATACGTGCGGTACAGCCGATTCTCAAAAGAGGTTTTCAAAGGAGATTACACTCGTACTGTTATTTTCCAACCGTCGTAATATCATCGGAACAACCGGGATGCGGTTCATCCGATTATCTGCTGCGATGCGACCGATTCTCAAAAGCGGTTTTAAAGGAGATTACACTCGTCTTGTTATTTTGCAACATTTGAAATATCGTCGGAACAACGCGCGCTTTACAACATTGCTAAGCCTTCGGTTCATCCGATTCCAGAATTAAAGCACTGAATTCATTCTAACTTAAATTCAAGTCCAATTTTAAATGCATGCATGATCCTAAGTTGATCCAAATGGCACAAGAATAAGCTATCAAGCTACTAGTCGTGATCCCCCTTAATAGTACGGCATTTATCCTATAATCCGGTCTACCAACCAATTCTCCTTAGACCGGTAAAATAGAAAAGGATCCTAGACTATTTGTACCTTGACTTTAAGCCTTGTTGATCTTCACATTTTCCTTTAGCATGCATCCTTGCTTCATCATGTTCATCAAATGGAATTAACCTTGCACATTCTTAGTAAACTTGTTAATCCCATATTCACATATTATCATTAATTACCAAAACCATTTTTAGGGGCCTAGATGCTTTCAATCTCCCCTTTTTGGTAATTGATGACAACACATAATATGTGAGAAAAGTTGTTTTGAATATACTAAGAGTGTATATTCTTTTGAAGTCTTTTGTGAGTAAAATAATCTTTGCAATGAGCATAAGTAAATTTTGAGAATTATTTTTCTTGTCAAATCCAATTAAAGAAGACTCCCTAAACAAATGCATATGGATAGTGAATAATTTGCAAGCATATGTAAAGAATTGAAAATTTTAGCGGAGTTTCTTTTGCATTTATGAACTTGAGGAAGCAATACGATTATAAGATATGTCAAATAATTGATTGCATTGCATAAAACGATAATAAGACATAACCACATTCCACAAGTTCAACAAAAGTTACCAACTATTACAGGCACAAAATAGATCAACAATCAACCAGTTTTACAAAACACATATAAATCACATAAGCCCATAGCTCCCCCTAAAACTAAGTCTTCACATCTTCATAATTTCTCCCCCTTTGGCATCAAAGTACCAAAAGCATCAAGCGGGGTCTGAGAGGAAGAAGCGGGTCTGGTGAGCGGGAGGAGGCGGAGAAGCGGCGGAGCGGAGGCGAGTGCGTGGATCGGAGAAGGCGACAGATGGCGCGGGATCTGAGATCTTGAGAGAGTGGAAGGAGTGGAGCTGAAACTCGATGAGGTGCGGTGAGGGTGGAGTAGGTGCTGTTGTCCTAGAAGAAGGACCCTTGGGCGTCGAGGAGGTCGGCGAACATATGCCGAGGGTCTTGAGAAAGTGTTCTAAGTCATTTAGACCCTCAGACAAAGCTGATAGTCTGTTATGAGTCTCATCAAAGAAGTCATTTTGGATAGCTGCCATCGTAGAAAGCCTATGACGAGTCTCATCTGAAAGGCAGCTTGTTCAGCCTTCATTTCCTGTAAAGTGCTGATAATAGACTGCTGATTTTGAAGTACTTGCGCTAGAGCACTTGCATCAGGCATAGCAGCAGCAGGAGGAGCATCAGCCTCAGCAGGGGCATTCTCAGAGACTTGTTGAGGAGGAATGGCATCTCGTGGTTTATATGGCTTGTGAGTAGATCCCAAACCACCACGGTACTCGATCTTTCTAACAATCAATGCCATGATGTAAGGAGCATAATAAATCCTTTTAACTCTGTCATTCTTGGAGGAGGCTATGCCTTGAAGAATAACATCCACTACATCAAATTTAACTCCCTCCACAATATGATCTATCATGTTCCAAACATGCCCCCGTACTGCATCGAAATTCCCACTCTTAGGGTAGAAAGTATGATTAATTATCACATTAATCATGCTCATACAGCTTCAATCCGATGAATTGTCCCTAACTTGCATTTAGTGAAGAGTCATAATGCAGCACAAGCGAGGAACAAGTAATTTGAACTCTCAAAGATTTTGTCCCAAGAGCGGATGAATTCTTAATACTCTCATAAATTCCTCTTTGGTGCTTTCCACATTTCGACACCGATCGACCATCTAAAAGTCTTCAAGTCATGAGACATATGCGATGTGGCATAAAGCGTCGAATGATCTTGTCATCATAATCATTTTATGCCCACAAGATCATGAAGACCCACATTGTAGAAAAGCTGATAGACTCCACTGAATTTGTCCAAGGTATTAATATTATGCCAGTTAATCCATTTATGATCGGCAAACTTCTTGTGCCTATTATATATTTGCTCATACACTTGCTCTTGAAAGATTGTGTGGAATTTTGGATTCAATGTGTCATTCTTGAAGATATTGATTGACATGGCGCTTGATGGCATAGTCATCTGCGACGAGAAGATGCAGGTCGATAGGAGTCCACGGAGGATCAACCAAATCATCATCTTCTGTTTGTCCTTGGAGGAACTTCCTCTACTTCATCTTCTTCTTGATTGATTTCCTCAATTGATTCACTTCACGAGCTATTTTACGATTGGTTTGGGTGGTCTCTTTCCCTTTCCTTTTCCTGCGGTCTCTTGTCGAGCAGGAATGTCGGGTTGGACTCTTCCAATTCGCGATGGAGGTTGAGTGCGAAGGCACTTGTCTTGACGATCCACGAGACTTCTTGGATGTTCCTCGCATTCTAGGCATCTATATAGAGATTGGAGTGATTAAGATGTCAAGGAACGATTTGAATTGAATTGAATTGAAAGAAATGACAATTTACGGTTACGTCGAGATAATCGGATCATCCGCCGTTATGTGGCGGAGCGTCCGAACTGCGATCGTTCGCCCTCAAGAACCGAACGTCCGATTGTCTGACCGAAAACTAGGGTTGAAGAATCTCGAGATTTTGATGGAATCTAAGAGAGTGAGTGCTAGAAGCTGGATGCGCAAGGGTCATAGGATACCGGTGAAGCACTTTTGCCCAATTAGATTGCTAGAAATCAACGCATTATCGAAAACCCTAAAACTACTCCGAGTGCTCAAAATGCGGTAAAACTCGAATCAAGAGATGTTTTACCTTGAGATTTGAGGAAGGAGAGCACTGGAAATGCAAGAATCAGCGAGGACTTGGAGATCCACCGAGAGAATCACTCGATTTGAGAGAGGGGTTTTGAGAGGCGCTCGGCTGGAGAGAGAAGAACTCGAGCGGACTGAGAAGAAAAGGAAAACGGACGAGCCGCTGGAGTGATAAGGTCAAAAAGAAAACGGACGTTCCGCTATTATAACGCCGGATGATCCGCACTGCGGACGTACCGTTCGCATCACTCCGGATGTACCGATTGCCCTGAGATTTTGATAAGGCTCTGGATTTCTTTGGAATTTTGAATAATTGCAAATGATCCTTAGATTTACACTCAATAAAACATCATTTAGGGATCATTATGCATATAATATACTGAAGATTATATATAAACATAGTTTTTATAATTATAGTGAATTTAATACGAGATTTGAGAAATTCTTTTACAAAATACTTAAATAACACCAAATAAAAAGCACTGTAATAACAAAAATTTAAACAATGTTTGAATAATCTATGACATTTAATTCATTCCTCAATTTGCAAAAGCGGCCTTCATCTAATGGCTTGGTGAAAATATCCGCTAATTGGTCTTCGGTTCTTATGTGGCTAATATCAATGTCTCCCTTGATCACATGATCTCTCAAGAAATGGTGGCGAATATCTATATGCTTGGTTCTTGAGTGTTGAACAGGATTATTAGCTATTTTCACAGCACTATCATTATCACACAAAGAGGCATTTTATCGGTTTTAATTCCATAATCCATCAATGTTTGCCTCATCCATAGCAATTGAGCACAACAACTTCCGCGAAACATATTCGCCCGGTGGATAGGACTACGAATTTTGTTTCTTGGATGACCATGATACTAAAGATCTTCCTAAAATTGACAACTACGAGGTGCTTTTTCTATCCACTTTGCATCCCGCATAATCGAGTCAGAATATCCAATTAAGTCAAATTTAGCACCTTTCGGAACCAAAGGCCAATGCTAGAGGAATGCTTTAAATATCTTAGAATTCTTTTAATGACCATTAAATGACATTCTTTTGGATTTGCTTGAAAGCGAGCACACATACAAACACTAAACATGATATCGGGCCTAGATGCGGTAAGATAAAGCAAACTACCAATCATAGATCTATAAAGCTTTAAATCTACCGATTTACCTCCCTCATTTAAGTCAAGATGACCATTTGTTGCCATGGGAGTCTTGATGGGTTTTCATCCTCCATACCAAACTTCTTGATCAATTCTTTTGCATACTTGGTTTGGCTCACGAAGGTCCCATCTTTGAGTTGCTTGATTTGGAATCCAAGGAAGTAGCTTAATTCTCCAATCATCGACATTTCAAATTCCCTAGACATCATATCACCAAATTCTTTGCAAAAATCTTGATTAGTAGACCCAAAAATAATATCATCAACATAAATTTGACATACAAAGAAATCATCATCTATAACTTTAGTAAATAAGGTTGAATCAATCTTCCCAATTTTGAATCCTTTTGAGACTAGAAAATCTCTAAGTCGTTCATACCATGCTCTAGGAGCTTGTTTAAGGCCATAGGCGCTTTAGAGTTTATAGACATTATTAGGATTTTAGGATCTTCAAAACCGGAGGTTGTTCAACAAATACAAGTTCGGAAATTTTACCATTTAAGAAAGCACTTTTAACATCCATTTGAAATAATTTAATATCAAAGCATGATGCAAAAGCAAGTAATATCGAATTGATTCTAATCTAGCTACGGAGCAAAAGTTTCACCAAAATCCAAACCTTCAACTTGTGAATAACCTTGAGCTACCAATCTTGCTTTGTTTGAACAACCAAACCATTTTCATCTTGCTTGTTCCTAAAGACCCATTTTGTACCAATGACGTTGTGTTCCTTGGGTCGATCCACCAATGTCAAACTTCATTCCGGGTGAAGTTGTTGAGTTCTTCATGCATAGCATTCACCCAATCCGGATCTTCAAGTGCTTCTTCTACATGCTTTGGCTCAATACAAGAGACAAAAGAGTAATATTCACAAAAAGAAGCAACACGAGATCGAGTTTGAACACCCTTACTTACATCACCCAATATTTGGTCTATTGGATGATCCTTAGCAATTGCATTGTGGATTCTTGGTGGTAAGTTAGATGGTTGATCATCTTCCTTATTGTCAAATTGAACTTGGTTTGTAGAAGATGTTGGTGGTTCAACTTGTGTGGAGGATGATGAATCATCTTGGGCTTTATGTCACCAATTTGCATATGCTCCATTGCCCTTCTCAAGGCTTCATTGCCTACATCATCCAAATTCTCATGCTCTTCTTGAGAGCCATTAGTTTCATCGAATTGAACATCATGTTTTCTTCAACTAAACCGGAGTTTTGTTGAAGACACGATAACTTTACTATTTGATGAATAACCTAGTAAGAAACCAACATCACATCTACTTTCAAATTTTGATAGCGAACACCCTTCTTTAAAATATAGCATTTACAACCAAAGACACGAAAATAGGAGATGTTCGGTTTTCTTCCTACAAGAAGCTCATAGGAAGTCTTTTTCAAAAGGCGATGTAAATAAAGACGATTTATGGCATGACAAGCGGTGTTAATTGCTTCCGCCCAAAAACTATCGGAGTATTATATTCATCAAGCATTGTCCTAGCCATTTCAATTAATGTACGATTTTCCTTTCTACAACTCCATTTTGTTCCGGGTGTAGGTTGTGGAAAGTTAGTGCTTTATTCAAGTTCATCACAAAAGTCTTCAACTTTAGTATTTTTGAACTGGAACCATTATCACTCGGATTTTCTTTATTTTGAAATCAAATTCATTTTGGGCCCTTTTGTAAAGTTTTGAAAATTAGGAGGTTTCACTTTTATCATCTAGGAAGAATACCCATGTATATCTAGAGTAATCATCCACAATAACCAAACAATAGCTATTTCCCCCGATACTCTTATAGGTTGTTGGCCCAAACAAATCCATATGTAAGAGTTCCAATGGTCTAGAAGTTGACATGATACTTTTGGAAGGGTGAGAATTAGCGACTTGTTTACCGACTTGACATGCACTACAAAGTCGGTTTTCTCAAACTTCACATCTTTCAAGCCAACAACTAAATCATGTTTGAAAAGCTTTTGAGTTGAATCATTCCTACATGAGCTAGCCTTCTATGCCAAAGCCAACCCAAGGAGGTTTTGCCATCAAACAAGTTTTTAAGCATGAATCATTTGAAGTGAAATCTACCAAATAAAGGTTTCCAAATCTAAATCCTTTAAAAATTAAAGAGTTATCATTTTCATTTGAAATTGTAACACCTTCTTTAGAAAAGGAACAAATTAGTCCTAGATCACATATTTGAGCTACGGATAACAAGTTAAAGTTTAGTGATTCTACTAAAGATACATTTGAAATGGAAAGGTCATTTGAGATAGCAATTTTACCCAATCCAATTACCTTTCCTTTGCTATTGTCACCAAATGTGATTTTGTCCATTCCTTTCCCATTCTCGAATGTGGTGAACATTTTCTATCACCGGTCATGTGTTGAGTGCAACCACTATCAAGCACCCAATGTTTTCCACCGGTCTTGTAGTTCACCTACAAAACAAGAATCAAGTTCTTTTAGGTACCCAAATTTGTTTGGGTCCTTGGAGGTTAGTGACCAAGGTTTTAGGCACCCAAATAGCATTCTTTTAGCGCCTAAAATTGAAGTGCCAATAAAATGAGCAAGTATTTTACCATCCTTAGTCTTTCTAAGCATATAGCATGAATCATATATACCAAAAGATGCAATTTTACCTTTAGGACAATTTTGTTGCACATGTCCTATTTCCCGGCACTTATAGCAATACTTACCATTTTCCCTCACATACCTTGTGGGTTTATTTGCCGGCTTCTTACCTTTCTTAGGCACATACCGAGACCTTCCTTGTTGAATGAGCACCTTTGCTCACTCAAAAGCTTGTCTAAGGTGGCCTTACCCTTAAAGCATCTTTCCAAGCTTTTGCTTAGTTTATTGACTTGTTCTTTTAATTCATGGTTCTCAACAATAAGTAAAGGATCACAAGTATTTGCTAAACTAGCAATTGAATCATCACTAGAGCAACATGGCATGGCAAGTAAATCATCACATGAAGTAGAAATGCTAGACATGGATTTTTCATTTAAAGCAATATCTACTTTAGACATCTCATTCATTAAATCACAAGTAATTCCAATATGTGAATGAGATTTTTCAATATTCTTTAAGATGAGAGAATCATGAGCTTTCTTTAGCTCCTCAAAAGAGTCTTTTAGAGAGAGATATTCTTTCTTCAAGACTTTAAATTTTGATTTCTCTTTTCCATTAAATTCATTTAATTCATCAAGCATATCAATAATTCTTCATAAGTTGGTTCATCACTATCAATGGATTTTACCTTATCTCCTTTTGCCATGAGGCATGTAGGAGTGGAGAATAGTGAAGGAGTTTCTTTGATAGCAATGCCAACTAGTCCCTTCTTCTTGGAGGACTCATCCTCATCTGAGTCGAGTCGCTTGATTCATCATTTGAATCCCACTCTCCAATGTGAGCTTCATTCTTGCCATCCTTGTGAAGCTTCTTGAAAAGCTTCTTCTTGCCATTATATTCTTTCTTCTTGAATGACTTGTCCTTGTCATCCTTCTTTGCGGGGCAACGAGATGAGATGTGTCCCTTTTCATCACAATTATAGCATCGAATGTTGCTATAACTCTTCTTGTCACTTGAATATTGTCCCTTCTTGTATTTGTCAAAGTTGTAGCTTCTATTGGGCGTCTCTTCATGAACTTCTTCATTTTCTTACAAGGAGTGCATACTCCTCATCGGAATCTTCTCCTTCATCCTCATCATCACTTGATTCCGCTTTGGCCTTGAAAGCGGTAATTTTCTTCTTTGAGGAGGATGTCTCCACGAGCTCTTCTTTGTCCTTCTTGAACAACTCATTTGTGATGAGATTGCCCAAAAGGCCGTTGGTGTCATCCTTGGCAATTCGGGAGAGTTGATGAAGAGCGTCACCAAAGTTTCATATTTGTCGGGAAGAGCCCTAAGCATCTTGCGCACAATATCAACATCGGAAAGGTTAGTCCCAAGGCCTTTGAGCTCATTCACAATGTTGTTGAGTCTTGAATACATCTCATTGATGTTTTCATGAGGCAACATTATGAATGTCTCATATTTAATCCGAAGCCTATGCAATTTGGCTTCTTTGACCGTGGATGTACCCTCATGGATTTCGAGAGAGTTGTCCAAATAGCATGGCGGTTTCCAAATTGCTCACTCTATTGAACTCATCCGCGTTCAAAGCGCCAAAGAGAGCATTCATAGCTTGGGCATCTAAATGAGAGTTCTGGCGTGTCTTGATCCGTGGGTTCAAGTGGATTAAGAGGCATAGTGTAACCATCATTTACGATTTTCCAAATGCTTGGACTCATGGCCTTTAAAAGATTGACATTCTAATTTTCCAATAAGCATAATTTGTGCCATCAAAGAGTGGAGCCCTTCCTAAAGCCATTCCCTCACTAGCCATCCTTGCTCTCCTAGGCGGTTAAGTCCAACAACGGAGAGACCAAGCTCGATACCACTTGTAGGATCAAGGATAACCGACTAGAGGGGGTGAATAGGAGGTTTTAAAGTTTTAACAAATTAACAATTTTTCAATTCAATGACTTAGTCTAAACAAGTTATGCTCCTAGCTAGGCAATTTAATTACAATAAGCAAGCTAGAAGTATAAGTGCGGAATTGTAAAGACAAGAAATAACCACAAGACACAATGAAGTTTTTCCGTGGTATCGAAGACTTGCGGTCTTCACTAGTCCACGTTGAGGAAGCTTGACCACTCAAGCGGCTCCACAATTAAGCCTTCCCTCAATCACTTGGGTTGTTCTTCCTCCGCTCCGGAGATGGTGAACACCAACCACTCACAATCTTGCTCGGGTCTTCTCACAAGCTTCACTTGAGAAGATCACCGTGCTTCACCGCCAAGCCGTCTAGGAGTGCGGCAACACCCCAAGAGAATAGATCAACGATCCTCGCTTGACTTTACTCAAGTGCCAATGAATCAACTAAAGATGAATGCACTTGATCTCCCTCTTAATGAATGCAAGAGTAAATTGGGAGTAGAATTGAATGCACAATGCTCACAAGGGTTGAGATATCTTCAATGCACTATGTAACTTGTCCCTTGTGCAGTTGGGGAGGTATTTATAGCCTCCACCAACCAATTCTAGCCGTTGGGAAGAAGTTCCCGAAATTTCAGCACATATCGGAACAACCGGCGTGTTAGCATCGGTACAACCGCGCTATACTCAATGCGCGATACGGCTATGTTACGCATTAAATGCACCGATATAGCCGTTGGATTTAGTTGCGGTTCATCCGCGAGCAAACACCGGATCGTCCGATTTGAGTTTTCTAAACGGAGATTTTGCATCGTTGCGGAATTTTACAACCGCCAAATATATTTCGGAACATCCGTATTGCGGTTCATCCGATTATACGTGCGGTACAGCCGATTCTCAAAAGAGGTTTTCAAAGGAGATTACACTCGTACTGTTATTTTCCAACCGTCGTAATATCATCGAACAACGGGATGCGGTTCATCCGATTATCTGTGTGATGCGACCGATTCTCAAAGCGGTTTTAAAAGGAGATTACACTCGATCTTGTTATTTTGCAACCGCTGAAATATCGTCGGAACAACGGCGCTTGGTACAACCATTGCTAAGCCTTGGTTCATCCGATTCGAATTAAAGCACTTGAATTCATTCTAACTTAAATTCAAGTCAATTTTAAATGCATGCATGATCCTAAGTTGATCCAAATGGCACAAGAATAAGCTATCAAGCTACTAGTCGTGATCCCCTTAATAGTACGGCATTTATCCTATAATCCGGTCTACCAACCAATTCTCCTTAGGCCAGGTAAAATAGAAAAGGATCCTAGACTATTTGTACCTTGACTTTAAGCCTTGTTGATCTTCACATTTTCCTTTAGCATGCATCCTTGCTTCATCATGTTCATCAAATGGAATTAACCTTGCACATTCTTAGTAAACTTGTTAATCCCATATTCACATATTATCATTAATTACCAAAACCATTTTTAGGGGCCTAGATGCTTTCACTAAGCCTGAAACAACGCGAACAGACTACTCAATCAAATAGCCTCCGCAGCCTTGACGGTGCTCCTTTCTTTGTAGACACGAAAGTGGTGGCATCCTCGCAAGCCCGATCCTGATGTCCCGGGGATGGTGCAATAGGAGCAGTGTCCACAGTGCAGTGCTCTTTGGTGCTACAGCTCTGCTTTGCCTCTGTGGCTCTTACGGTTGTAGGTCCATCGACTTCTTACAGGTCTTCCTCTTCAGTGTCTTCTTCGTGTCGTCCATAAAGAGTTTCTTCTAATATGGCGATCCTTTCTTCAGCTCTCTGAAGAGTCTCATAGGTACACTCCAGCTCTGTGGCGGCTAACTCCAACGATTCCTCTGAGCAGCGGCGAACTGGGCGAGATGCACGAGCGGTGCCGTTGTCTTCTCCTTAGTGAGACGGAAAAGCGTGCGGCAAGATCCACGTCGGAGGTGCGGGGATGATAACGAAAAGCGTGTCACGAAGCTCTCGAGAGTAGATGTTGCAGATCCTCAGGATGGCAAGGCGTGAAGACTCCTGGATTGCTTCAATCCAAATACTACTTCGAGCTGAGATGTTCAATGGTTTACTCGCCTTGGTGTTCTGCCTGGCGTAGATGGTCAAATGGCAGATCACTCCACGATCTCGGCCGTTCACAATCCAAGCACTGCCACGGTACAATGGACGATCGAACCCTCCAAGTACTTGTAGCAACTTCCAAAGCTCGGTGACAAGTCCTCCCTTGCGCTCTCCATAAATCTGAAGACGAGGCATCTGTCAAGATGGACAAGGATATGAAAACATCTTTAAAGACAGCGGGGAGAGAAAGAATTTCAGCAATAGTTGAGTCAAGAGAGACATGAGATGAGTTAAAGAGTTCAATTAATCTTGCAAGTTGATATTTGCTTTAGAAAATAGTTTTGGACTCACTAAGAACGGCCAATCTAGCTAAGGTCAAGACCTACAGTCAGTATGGCTCTGATACCACCACTGTCGAGACCCAAATATGCAAATCTGGACCCTCTGTGTATTCTGCACTAGTCCAGGATCACGCTAGTGCACCGCAGTGTCAACATTGATGAAATATCACATCCATACAACGAATATAAGAATAAACGAGTACCTTTAAATAACAAATAACTGTTGGGACCTTACGGTCGAGTTTTACATTTATTAAGCCATGCAAGGCTGACAATAAAGAAATAAACTCCGGTGGCTCCCATCAATTTACCACAGGCAACCGACTGGGATCAAGACCCTAACGTTCAACCTTCGTAGAACTCTTCTTCAAAAGCAAAGTGACGACTCCTCCATACATTGATTTGTTTAGCAAGAGTGAGTACACACCGTACTCGCAAGTCATACCACAGAATGCATTTATACATGATGGCTTATTCCAAAGAAATGGCTTCTGTGGTTACTTTGCAGAAATGCAACATTTGCAATTGAATACAAATATTAGATTGAAAGCGTAATTCAAAACAAATAGACAATAATAAGTTAACAATTGATTTCACAAAGACACACAGTCTAATCAAGTTCTTTCACACGGTGAACAAGTTATCTCACACAGTGACCCTTCCCAATTGTTTTATGAAAATCTACCCCTCGTGTGAAATTCCGAGCATGTCCATAGCAGGGGACGCGGCTATTCGAATAGATTGGTTTAAACACTCTGCAGAGGTTGTACACTTTACCCACACGATGAAACCAACGGATCGAGTTGATCACAACAAAACCTTTGAGACTTCATCTCAAACAATGACACTCTGGTGTGCTTTCTGCCGTCAATTTGTACACACGACCATTGGAGCGACACACACCATTGGACGAGGATCGTGTGAGCGAATCCGCGATGTGACATATCACACCTCCGACCCATCACACAACTTAAATACAACTGAGTTGTCAATGTCAAGACTCCATAACTTACTAAGTTAGGCCCACCCATACTAGGCATGTGGTCGCATGCAGTGAGGCCAGTTCAATGGCGCACAAAGTTAAGTCCTTAATTGACTAAGGCAAGACTTCCAATTTTAACCCAAATCACAAAGTTTAATAAGCACACAGCTCCACCATTCACACAGAATCCACCACTTGCCTCAGTCTAAATCTTTTCCCACCCTGTTGATTAAGTGCAACACATGCCATCAACGAGTAATAGCACACACACACACATGATTCATCACACAGTTCCATAATCACTTAGTCAAGTTTATAATTGCAACTCTCACATGAAATGATGACTCGTGGCATGGCTAAGCAGTCTAATCGTATCTAACCAACCCACGTTGGTGCTACAATAATACCAACTAATAATTAATCAACCTAGGGTGACAAAAGATCATGGCATACAATAGACAAGGTGGCATAACAATTTGGATTAATAACTACACCCAAAAGCATTTAAATATATACTTGAAATAGAATGCAATACATTGAAACAAAGTATTTTGAAAACTGGGTTCAAAATGATCAAATGTATAACTTGCCTTGGAATAGATCTAGATATTGGTCTTGGTCTTGAGGTGCTCCTTCTTACGCAAAATTCCCAAGTATCGGCGTCTACTCGCAAACGAGACAAAAGAAACAAAACAAATAAATAACAGAGGCAAAACAAACTCCAAAAATTAAATAAAATTCACCATTAAATAGATCTTAATTTTATATAAATTTACAAATTTGAATGGGCTCAATTGGACTTCGGATGCAAAAGATATGGGCTTTGGAAGATTGGAAAAATCAATTAAACCCTAATTTGGATTTTCTCGAATTTCCCGAATTATTTTTATAAAGGAAAATCGGATTATTGCGCAATGCTTGCGTCAGCCGGAAATTTCTGGAAAAAGAAATAGATTTAAAAATAAATCTGACATGTGGGACCCACATGTCAGTCTCGGGGTTCACGGTGGGCCGAGTGCACGAGCAGGGAGATCCGCGTGATGAACCGCCACGCCCTTGCATGTCTTTGGCGATCTGGCGCCACGCGGCCACCCACACCGACACCGGCGACGTGTGGCAAGCATTTGGCGACAACAATGGCGGTGGCGCTCGGGACCGATGGTCACCGTGAGCGGCGACTTCGCCCGGCGATGAGTGGTGCCAATGTGTAGAGGGGTTAATGCGCACACATGGGCTTTGGTTTGAGCACACAGGGTTGACGGAGGCGGCCGGCGGCGAGGAAGAAGCGGAGAGAGCTCGGGTTTTGTCGACAGGCGCTCGGCGATGCTCGGCGACGAGGAGGTGCGCGCGAGGTAGCTCGAGACTTGCGATCACAATGGTGCGGTCGGTGGAGCAAAGCGGCGGCGGCGGCGGCAAGCAATGCCGGAGAAGAAGTTCGGCGAAAACCTAAAACTTGGAATGCGGCGGCGCTAGAGCGTCAGGCGGCGAGTGGTGTTTAGGGTTGCGGAGGTCGAGCGGTGCTAGGAGGGGTATTTATAGGCTCGGAACGGCGGTTGGAAATCCCAAATCGGGTCGAAACAACCGGGTTTTGAATTCCAAGATTTTCGGAGATTGAAACCGATTCGGGTTTGATTTGGTTTGAAGCGGATAAGGAATAACAGGAGATATGATTTGGCGGGTCGGCGAAGAAAAGCAAGCGAATCGGTTTTGTCGGATAAACTTGAAGCTCCGGCAATGGCGGGGCGGCCTTGGGCGCGAGGAGGAAGAAGATAGCGCGAGGCGGCGGCTCGGTCGCGGTCCCGGTGGCGGCATGCAATGGCGGTGAGTGTGAGCGCGTCGATGGCGATCAACGGCGCGAGCGGCGCGAGCGATCGAGCAGCGAGATCAAGCGAAGCCCGACAATCCAACGGGGCAAAGCGGTAGCGCGCGGCGGCGGCGGGCGATGTTGATCAACGGCCCGGGATTGGCGGGTGGAATAGTCTTGGGCTTCGGCCCGATCTTATTCAAGGATTTAAAATAGGTTTTTCTTTTAAATAAATCCAGAAAATGCAAATAGCAATTAGAAAATAGCAAATGACTTTGGAAAAATTCCAGAAAATTCTATAAAATATATCCAAGCATATAGAATCTAAATAAAATAGTTTTGACAATTGTTGATGTTGGGATTAAGCACATTAAATCAATTTGTCCTTAAAGTCCAATTTAAGCTTTTTAAATTAATATTCAAATAACCCAAAAGGTAAATTCTCTTGCTACCAATATTTAAAAGATTTTTGAAGCTCTGAAAATAGGGATGTTACAAGGAAGCCCATGAGGAGTGGCAAACAACCCATATGGAACAGACAGTCCACATGCTGATCTTCATGTCGAAATGACAGCATCATTTGCTGAAAATCCCATATGATAGGTCCAAGGGTGCCTAGCCATTGCACACCCAGTACAAGATTAAAACCTACTAAGGGAATAGAAAAACATTCCAGTGTATAGACCCGCTGATCAATGCACAAAGGTAGTGCACGACAAACTCCATTGCTAGCCACATGATCCCCATTAGCCACTACCACCCTGAGTCCTGCTTGTGACTGTACACTGATGCCTACCCACTATATCGCTTCTTCGGCAATAAAATTGTGCGTCGAGCAGGAGTCAATCAATGCTACCAACCATGTCGATCCAACCCATACGGGCACCTTCATAGTCTATGTTATTTTTGGTTGCACGCCTGAAAGCACATGTAGGGATATTGCAGGTTCTTCGCACTCTTCCTCGTGGGCAGGGAAGACGTTGTCGAAAGAATCGTCTAGCAGGACTTCCAGGAGGAATAGGCATTTGCAGCAATGACCAGCGAAAAATTTCTCCTCTAGTTAAACAAAATCCTTGTCTTCTTTGTTCCGCCATCTAGGGAAGCCGTGAGTTGCTTGCAAGGCAGTGATGTAGTGCCAGGATTTGTAGTCACGCTAACAGTGCTAGAGGAAGATGCGGCCACGGTACCCAGCTGGTTTGGCGGGAAACCAACGGTGGAACTTGTCTGTAGTTGTGTTGGTCGTGCTTGACTCCACGTCCGTCCAGCCTTGGGGAGTGAAGATGCTATTAGGTGACATTTCTTATATGCCCTGGCCAATACCATTGCTAGTTGTAGGCTTCTGAGTGTTGAAGTTCAACATCCGTTCATACCAGTTCCATAAGCCCGAATGTAAACAACTGAACCTGTTGGGCTGGAGTAGTGAGTCTACTCGGCATAATAATGCTACAAATTTTTCCTGGTACTCGTCAACTATTCCTGTCGCCTGTAATTTAGCTAATTCTCCCAAAAAATTATTGCGAATTGGTGGCCCCAAACGCAGACTGCAATAATTTTTGAAATTGTGCCAGGACGGTTCACCCTCGTCTCGATCTAGTTGGTAATACCATTGCTGAGCTACTCCCGTCAGATGGTAGTAAGCCAACCAGACCTTCTCTTGTTCCGACGTGTTCTGTCCCCTGAAAAACTGTTCACAATGGTTTAGCCATCCGAGGGGATCTTCTTTGCCGTCGAACGTGGGGAAGGAGAGCTTGTGGAGGCGAGCCCCCTGATGATTACACTTTGCGTGTTGTGCTGAGATGAGGGCGGGAGGGTGGGCGCAACTCCTAATGGGATCGACAGGAGTCCTTCTCTCGGACTTTTCTCTAGCAGATTGATCTGTTCCTTGAGTGCAAAAACCTCTGTTGACAGATCGGTCTTCAACTCTTCAAACTTGATCGTCATGGCTGTTGTGAGATCTGCGACCTGCCGTGTTAATGTCGCTACCTCAGATGTGCGAGCCATTGGCTCTGATACCAAGTTGTCAGGTGCACAGATGCGAGGTTGAAGATTGTAGTTGTGTATCGGCGCCGAACGAGTCACACCCACATCATTGGCTCTCGATGGCTCCCTGCTGGTTGTGACGAGTGAGACACAGGGAAGGGGGCCGAAGAATAGAAAGGAAGAATAGAAAGGAATAGGAGAAGACAGAATAGAAGAAAGTAAATGATTAGGGCTGCCATTATAGGCTACTTGCAATTTTGATCATACCGAAGCAACCGTTCCTAATGCTAGTTTTATCACTGAATAACTTTAATCTTATTTAATTTAATGGGTTGGCTCTTCGGAAAACTGGTTAAACTTCAGATTTCAAAAAGGGGCTAAGGACCCTCAACAGGGAGCTCCAGCTCCATATTTTGGATATAACAGATATTTTAGTGGAGAGACCATCTCAGTATGCTCGCAGGGTAGAAGATATTTCACTCATTTTCAAGAACCTACATCATCTTCTTCTTAATTCCCTACGTACTCACCGGGTATGAGCTTCCGTTTTTATTCCATGTGGTGAATATCTCTACGTACCATAGTTAATAGTAGTTCCGTTTTTATTCCATTTTCAAGAACCTGCGTCATCTTCTTCTTAATTCCCTACGCACTCACCGTGCAAGGGAAAATATTCCATGTGGTGAATATCTCACCGGGTTTATGGCCAAACCAGCTTTGCTAATATTTGACTAGCCCCAACAATTTGGGCCTTGTTTGATTTGAGCACAAATTAAATATACCCCAAAATCCGGCACACATGGTGCTGCTCGAACCTAACTACTATTAACTATGGTAATTATTAGTTATGAGACACAAATGCTATATCGAAGGAAGTTAGCTATCAGAGAGCTCCTGATGATCCTAATCCTGCAACTCTGGTGTACAGCTTTGATAGTATAAATTTGTTAGAAGCTTACGAAACAACCAGTTAGTCATTTGTTTCCCTTTCCCGGAGAAAATATCTACGAAGTCTTAGGAAAAAGGAGGAGGAGCAAACAATTCTAGGATGCAGCGGACATGGGTCGAATCTACACAAAGTAATAATCGTCTCAGTAACCACTGCTTTTCCCTACGATTTCACCAGGTATACACGCTCATTTTCTGGACCCTTAAACTTTAGGCCGGCCGTTAGTTTTCTTAGGAACAAATCATATATAATTAAAGGACAATTAAACTTATTCAAATGCAATCAACAGTTTGGGGACGTAGCTCATATGGTAGAGCGCTCGCTTCGCATGCGAGAGGCACGGGGTTCGATTCCCCGCGTCTCCATTATATAATTATGCCTTTTGTGTTTTCCCATGCCCCTACTCATTTTGTTGCGTTTTTGCTCGGTTAATCGAAATCCTTTCAGAATTCAGGTCGCCGGTTTGGTTCTATCCCTGCGTGACTTCAGTTTGAGTTTTGGGCTATAAAATAGGACAATGGAGCATGATGTTTCGTTGTTGATCACTTCTTTTTATACGTCACAGTTCACAAATATAGGTCATATTTAGTATAACTTTCACTCTCAGCTTCTCAATCGATTCTCGTGGAGTAGCCGTATCAGACATCCTGATTCTCAAAACCACTAGATTCTGTTTCTCGTGAGGAGCTATCTCGAAAATAAATTAGCAACGAGAAGCAGCCTACCAGGAGATTCTCGTGAGAATCCAACCTTCAGAAACGAAAATATCCTTTCAAGTTGAAGGTTTTTACCCGTAAATACCACTAAGTTACACAAATATAATTGAAGTATTACACCCAGGGGTGATATGGTCTATTTGCCTCTAATCCCCCCTCATATGGTTTTTGGAGCCAACCTACCAGCCAAACGGTTTCAACAGACAGCTCCAGATTCTCAGAGAATCAGGAGCAGAATAGGAGCTGTACCAAACAAGGCCATAGTCTTTCTTTCGTCGAATTTTGGCTCCACAATTTGGGCTTGGTTCATAAAAAGTTTTAATCACCAGCGGCCAGGCTGAAGAGGTTCATGGGGGTACACCTAAACTTCAAAAAATTTGCAAGAAAATCCACTATACAGTATATACATGTAGTAATACATCACTTATACACAAACTCACAAAGTATATTGTCCTAGTGTCCCAACAGGACCAACCCATCCAATAGGTTAGGCCTAACACATAGCCAACGCCAGTCCCAACCGGCCCAATAGCCCAAGTGCCCACGAACTCACCAAGACAACCCAGACATCGATCCTTGTTTTGTTTCCATTTGCCCTAGATGCAATAGCAAGCTACCAAAGCGCATAGCAGCCACAACGACCAACGGGCTACACGCAGACACGGTGAGCAGGTGACAGGAGGCAGCAAGCCAGCAAGAGCGTAGGTGCGCTGTGCACGGTGGTTGTTGGGCGACCCCGCGAGGAAAATGTGGCACGACACAGCGAACTAGGCTGGGCGTACCGATGTGGATAGTGGCGAGCTGGGAGTAGGGAGCAGTTGTCGGTGTTGCGCCGTCACGACGGCTCACTAGCGCAGCTGCCATCTGTATTCTTCGACATCCACTCATGTAATTTTGCACTCCTATCACCAAAATCCTTGCTCCTCCACTGTTAATCACCATGTGCCGACGATCAAGTCATCGATCTTACGAAATAAATAGAGAAAATAGTAAAAGAGTTCTTGGAAGAGAATGTGATTGCTCTTTATTGTAGCGAACTGGATCTTTATAGGGGGTGCCCTTGACAAGGCAGTAGACTAGGCCTAATTACACTTGGTGTATTGATTGCTATGTTATTGCTTCAGATGAAAATCCAATTGCATGTTGATCTTCCGAATTGGATTTATTGAGATCCCGATTGCCTTCTTCTTTAAGTAGTAGATAGCGGTGGCAGTTACTCCTTGAAGAGATGCCTGCTGGAAGTGTTGCGATTGGTCAGAAGAAGACGTTAGTCAGTGAAATATCAATCATTCAGCGGTAGATAACAGAAGGAGATAATAACCATATAGTTATTACTGTAGGTATCTTAGGGCTATAAATGTCGCTTGGCTTAGAGTAAATGAGACATGTGCTCTATTCATCACACATGATGAATATACTTAGAATCACATCTAAGTACCAGTTCATTGCTTTTATGAGCTGTCATCTGGTCGGGGATTGGGCACAAGACCTCATTCGACTAGGGTGCCCACGATGTAACCTCTGGAATCCTTACGACTATGGGGGTCGTTAGCCTTCAGGGTTACGACCACGAAGGACGTACGATCTTTAATTAAATTAAGTAAAATTTAGAGATTTTGATCCTCGTCAGCTAGTCCCCGAACTTTAAATGAATATATCGTGTGAATCCTTATCTGATGAAAATCATATCAGGTAGGCCTTCATTTAATGTCGTAGATAACGATGTGGTATGTATTCACTTTAAAGTTGAGAAACTGTCTAGGGAACTAAATAGTTTTTTTTTTGTCTTTTGGACATTGAAAACTGTTTTCCCGTCGGACTTCAAATAACTCCTTTTTGTAGTTAAGGAAATACAGCTATAAAATCCCATCAGTACGCCACCTTTAGGGCTTTTACGCTCTCAAGTTTTTCTTGAATCCCCTTTCATCATCTTGCCGAAGAATCTCCTCCGACCTCTTTTCATCCTCTTGTCAAAAACCTTTCCGACCTCTGTTCATTAACCAAAAAAAATCCAATAATGTTAGATTCGATCACCAAGTGGTTGGTTTCTGATCTGAGTGAGAAGAAGCTCAGAGCTTTGGAGAAGATTGGGTTGCTCCTTGGCATGAATTTGGTTTCTTGGAGACCAGCGATCGAAGAGCATTTCCCGAGTAGAGAAGAGGGATAAATCCCCCTTTTTCTTGCCTACATCGAGTGCGGGTTCAAGTTGCCAGCACACAAATTCCTATATAAGGTTCTCGAGTACTATAGAGTTGAATTGGTAAACCTAGCTCCCAATTCAATTGCCAACCTTAGCATCTTTATCTACGTCTGCGAGGCGTACCCAGGAATTCTGCCGAATCTGATTGTTTTCAGATATTTTTACAAAATGGCGAGGTCAGGAAAGTCGACGACTGGGCCTGGTGAGTGCTCGTTGCGCCTCCATGACAGAAAAAGCTGATGAGTACATACGAATGTACTCAAATTTTTCGTGGTCATCATGGAAGAAGTGTTGGTTCTACAAAATGGTCACAAAGGAGGACAACCTCTGCTTCGTCGGCAAAGTGGTAAGCGAAAATCCAAGGTGGAGATCTACAGCGGAGAAGAAGGGAAAAGTCGTAAGGTGGATTGGAGCCATCCAAGACCTCAGAGACAAGGGCTTGACTTGTTGGAACATGGTGAGGGATTTCTCCATGTGCTGGATAAGTCCCATGAGGCTCCGGGATCGTACCATGCTCTGGTACATTGATCGTGACGAAGCGACCAAAGATTATAGGGAACATAAGTCCTGAAAAATCCCGACCAATATGGTTTATTTACTTGTTTATTCTATAACCTTGAGATCTCTTTATTATTTTGAAGCCCTTTCCTCTGATGAAATCAGAGAGCAGATCAAAATGATCTGCGCCAGAGAGCCTGATGACAAGATTAATTTTCCTAGTGTCTTAGCTATTGTCTCTGAAGAAGAGCGAATAGAAAAACTCATGGTAAGTACCAACTTTTTCTTCACCGTTTATATATTCTTCAGTTGGTTTTTAATTCTGCTCTGATATGTATGCAGTCGGGTTGAGGATAAAAGAGTTCGTCGAGGGCTCTACTCCATCTGTTGTTCCGACCGACTCTTGCTCGGTGACCACGCAAGACGATGGTTTCCCAGAGGTAAAAAGAACATTGAAAAGGAGCATACATTTTAGATGGAAATTTCATCACCTAATCAAATTTTATTTATGACTTAGGTGCGAGAAAAAGAGAACCCGCAACCAGAAGCTGTAGAGGTTGTAGGTCCCGGAGCGGTCGTTCATTACCTGACGTTGCTCCCGAAGCCACTATTTTAGAGGTCGATGAGACCACAACCTCCGACCAGATGGTCAGGGATCTTGTTCTCGACCAGCTGGTCGAGTACATGTCCTTCGACATCCGGTCGATGGATTTGAGGGGTTTAACTAGCCCTACCGATTCGGGACCGGTGAAATCGGTTGAGAAGAAGAGGAAGGTGGGCGCTCTAGATTTTGCTCCAAGGCGTTTCAAGATCAAGACCAGAAAGCCAACCAGGTACATATACATGAAAGAAAACTATGAAAAAACATACTTTTAATACTTCTAGTATTCTAAAATCTTGATTTTCCTTTCTCTGGTCTTCGTAGAACCTCTGGTGTTCTAGTCGTCTCTGACCAGAGCACCCATCAGGAAGAAATTCTTAAGGTAAGGGTGGTCGAGCCAGCCCCTAAGAAGGTGGTGTTGCTAGTGCCTGCTCAGAACCCATGGCGGCTCCAACTCCGCCTATGGAGACACAGATTCCTGAAGGGTCCCAACAAGCTCCAACCACTGCTGCGTCCGTACAAGGAGTGGGGATTTCTTCACTGTTGAAGAATTCTCCTCATCCTGTCAACTTCTCCAATTGTCCTTGGATTTTTTATGATGAGAATTTTAATAAGACTTGAGTAAGAATTTCAGATCATCAGTCAAGGATAGGTCTAAATGCCATCTACTCTTAACATATGGACATGGCAATCCATGTAAGTACTTGCGACCACCCTTGTAGTCTTTTCTTCAACGTTTATTAGAAAACTCAAAGAAGTTTGCTATTTTTGTAGCATATGGTGGAGAATTTCGTTGTGGTCAGAGGACTGACTCAGTGGTTAGTAGACTTGGAAAAGAAAATTTCAAACTAAAAAGTAAGCACTTCTTGATTTTTTTTCTTCCCTTCTTGCTATTTGGTTCTCTTCTAAATTTCCCACTTTGCTATTCTTGGCAGATCTGAAAAATTTCAAAAATAGAAGTTGAGGCTAAGGAAGCCATTATAGCAAAGCTTGAGGAGGAATGCAAGGCAAAAGACCAGTCGATCAAAGACTGGTTGTCCAGACACAAGGAAGTCTCCCTCAAGCATAAAGAAGCCATTGAGGCTTCCGAGAAGAAAGCTCAAGGTAATCGATCGTTGATACGACCAGATTTTGCCAAGTATTGCAATTATATTTCTTTAACTTTTGATCCTCTCACGTAGAGCAAGTCCAAAAATTAAAAGAAAGCTCTTGAGTTCGAGCGTGGCAAGGAGGCAGCCTTCGGGCAGAATCTCGAAGAGAAGATCAATGCCCTCAATAAGATGCTCTTCGACATGGGGTCGGGAGTTCAACTGCCTCTCCTAGGAGATCCGGTGGAGAAGATAAACTTCCTCGTCCTACAACTCGAAGACATTAAAAGTCTACTTGAGGCCACTCGAAAAAATCACGCACAAACGATGAAGTACGGTGTGGCCAATGGAGTTAGCCTTGTTTTGGCAAAGCTCAAAGCCTTCGACCCCTCCATCCTCCTCCAAGCTGTCGAAGAGACTTCAACTGTTCGGATGATGAAGCAGCCTAGTTATTCGAGGAAATGACACCTCTCTGAAACAAGGTTGCCGAAGAAATCAAGGTTGGATCGCCGGTTCGTAGTGACCAGTCTGTTGGTCCCAAAGAGTAGTTTAATGTAGAATATGAAAATAGTAAAAACTTACCTTTGTGGTGCTTTTATGCGGATGAAGATGACAGACGAATTTCATCAGCAAAGTGCGGCGCACAAGGCTATCAGGCACAAAACATTCACCCCCACAGACTCGGCACCGCTGGGTACGTGGATAAAATCCAGGGATGGATGAGTGAGGACGATGTGGCAATCCAGTCGGATTATACAAGAATGTATGCAGAAAAAATAATGAGTGTTCTTGTTTATACATATGATCCAAGCTAGTCATAAGGCTGCTAAGAATAAAAGATATGACTAACACTCCGCGAAACATATCCATGTCCCAACCAGTAGCCAAACAAGAGTAGAATAGAATGTTGAAATGAAGAGAGATAGTATTTCAGTCCTTAAGCACCATAGTAACTACAACTAATTATTTGTGTGATACCCCTTTTACTTATTTCCTTTATTAAGAAAAGAATGTGTGGTCACTTTGTGAGAGACATCGCTGTGATGATCATGATTTGGACCTTTCTGGCGTTTGACAACTATGTCAGAGCCAAAAAGTAAAAGATGTCCTTGAAAAGGACGTCAGGGAGCAAGTGATCTTCTCCGATGATCGTAGACAATTATAGTACTTAACCAAAAAATGGATAACCAATACATAAATAACAACATTCATTGTAAAAGGAAAATGCATCTTTATTTAAAAAATTGAAATTGAAATGAACAACTATACATAAAACGCAGCTGTGGACTGAAATTACAACGTTGTTCGAGATCCCACCAAAATTCTTCGAACTCGTGCAATGGCATGCGTTCCTCGCGATGGCACACGTTTAGAAGACCTTCAATAGCAAACTTGTCTCAAAGTATGTGAACAAGGATCGGACGCCCTGCACGAAGTATAGTTTCGTGTCGTTGGATACATGGGACGCCTTTGGGCAGATGAAGACGACGGACGAATTTCAGTAGCAAAGTGCGGCGCACAAGGCTATCCAGGCACAAAACATTTACCCACACACACTCAGCACCACTGGGTACATGGGTAAAATCCCGGGATGGAAGAGTGAGCACGATGTGGCAATCACGTCACAGGTCTCCCTGCCATTTGCCGAGATCACAGACGAGCGCCCGCGGTTAAGAGCAAGGGCCTCAACCACGTTGTCGGGCGCCATCTCTTTCACAAACCTAACAGACGAGGGAGTGTGCCAACGCATCGTAAGATATGTCAAACTATCTAGTTTTTAATAAGTCCATAACTTCGTAGGGTTTAAAATAACATAATAACCTCTTGCAACAAACATCGAGTACCCAATCTTTCCAAGGCTCCTTCGAAGTAGTCAGGGAGAAGGATATACTATCCACGGCCCTGGGAAACAAGGAGCACCTCGGTCGCACGCATGGATTCCCACACGACTCCAAGGCATATAGGAGTCATAAGAGATCCAAGGCCGAGCATGACGAGCAGTGGAAAGCAGAGTTTAAAGAATAGATTACTGCACATTTTCAAGCATAGATAATAACATTGCAGGAATAAATGAATCAAATCCTCAACTGGTCGCAAGATGCCCCCGTGATTTTGGGAGTCAGACCCTCTCAACATCGGAGTAGCGTCACGTCCATGCCTGCACTTCCTGAACTTGGAGACACCCAATTACCAATCGGCGTCATCCAGGTAATGTACATCTTTGGGATGCTCCAAAGATAGACCTGTAGGATGACTTAGTGAACTATGTATCGTTTTGTAGGTCCCCACACCCTTCAGGCTCCAAGTGCTGGTTGGGTCCATTCCTATTGAGGCTGGGCAGGGGTGGTGTTTCCATATCAGGAAGAGATAGTGATGTACAGTGCCCAACTGGCGTAGGGTTACGCCAAGGTCCAAGTGGACATGGTACATGATAATTTGATATCCATCCCACTGAAGAAGCGTTCGAATGAAGACATCATAACATTAGGGGATGCCTTGCATACTTTTGTCGAGCGACCCAAGAGGGACATCGCCTTGGACCCTGCAGTGCCGTGATCTCCACACGGCCATACCTCGATGACTCAACCTCAACCCCTACTTCATAAGACCTATGTATCCCGTACCATGGAGACGGCGCCAAAGAAACAAGAAAAGCTTGTCGATTCGTCTTCCAGGAAGACAAATAGCACACGAGGCGCTAAGGCCAAATCGAAGAAGATTAAGGTGCCTCACAAGCCCAGGGCATTCCCCCTCGGAATGTCGTTGGTTTCCGACATGGCATTACGCTGCATTGGTTTGGCTTACCAGACTTTGCATGCCTGGTACATGCGGCAGACCGACGAGGCGAGGGAAGATCGGCCTACTGGATTCACCGTCAGCTACAATGAGAACCATTTCCACCACAAGTCGGGCTACTTCGTCGTGTGCTTCGAAGACTTATTTGATCTATTCAGCCTCGACGCTCTCGACGCCTCACTTCTACGATGCTGGACACTATAAGTGTGTACAATCAAGTTCTACATTCACGTAATACCGATAAATGTCATAACTCATTACTTATGTATAGATACATGATGTAACAAGCCTGACGATCGTGACAACCGGTGGGTTTCCTCGACCCACATTTGATCTCAGAGCAATGCATCCGTGAAGATGCAAACTACATCGAGAAGTACATAACAAAGGGATTGCATACTCACCGCGACAAAGACTACACACTGGTGCCCTACAACCAGGGGTAAGTGCTTCAATACTTGCTATACAAATTTTATTTCTTCTTTATACGAAACACAAACTTAGATTTAATGAATAAAGCGACATACATGAGTAGGTGGCATTGAATCCTTTTAATCATTATACCAAAGTGGAACAAGGCAATATTCCTTGATTCCCTAGTCAATAACAACTATGACTTCATCCTTGTGCAAAAAAGTACTCGGCAGGTATGCTCATTTCCTCTATACATAACTCTATTGTCGACTTCCTTCATTTGAAATGTCCAGGGTAACTTTTTTGAATCACATTGGTCATTTAGCTCCTATGTTGCCGAGGGAGGGACACACAATGAACCGACTGGCACACTGCGATATGGTTTCAAGAAATAACCGTCTGTGACATCCCACATATCACAAATGATTTTTGGTAGAAACTGTCTGTGATAGTAGACATTCACGGATGGTTTAAAAAAATGTATGTGATATGTCGAATATCACAGATGGTTATTTGTCAAAATTGTCTGTGAAGGGCTACTATCACAAACGGTTTCCACAAAAAACCGTTTGTGTTGTGACTTTCACAGATGGCTCACAAACCGTGTGTGATAACCGTCTGTTATCATAGACACATAGATTCAGATGGTTCAAAAACCGTCTGTGATGACCCTCTCTGTAGTAGTGTCTCATGTAGAAGATATCAAGACAACTCCAGCCCCTGAGCCTTTGAGCATCAAGGAACCATCAAAGCACATTGTCCACTTGTCATGGTGCTCGTACTTAGGCCCTTGGGTAGGTTCAAGGGTCGTCCATTTGGCAATGAATTCTGCTAAAGCCTAGGACTTTATTGCTGTTCATGAGATAAAATGGAGGTAGAACGCCCCAAGCTCGACTGTCCGTTTTGCTATTCGTCCTGATGACTCCTTGTTTCTGAGAACTTGACCAAGAGGATATCCAGTTGGTATGACCACTTTGTCAACCTGAAAGTAATACCTTAGTTTCCTTTAAACCATAACGAGACCATATAGCAACTTTTGTACATGTGGATATCGTTCTTTTGGTCTGTGTAAGACTTCGCTTACGTAATATACTGGTCGTTGGATGTTGTCATGCTTAACGACCAGTACTGCACTGACTGCTTGGGGTGTTGCTGCCAGATATATCAGCATTGTTTCTCCCGATCTTGGAGAGACTAAGATCGGGACACTCTAAGGTACTTTTTAAGCTCTTCAAAGCCATCATTTGCCTCCTTAGTCCACTTGAATCTTCATTGTTTTCGAAGAAGTTTAAAGAAAGGTGGTCCTTTTTCTCTCAACCTTGCTATGAAACGACTGAGCACTGCCACACAACTGGTTAGTTTTTGGACCTCCTTCTTTGTGGTCAAAGGGCGCATCTGGTCGATGCCCGATATTTTTCCTGGATTTACTTCAATCCCTCAAGCCGAAACTAGAAATCCAAGAAGCTTTCCAGAAGAAATTCCGAACACACACTTTTCCAGATTTAACTTAAGGTTATGCCTTCTTAAGTCATTAAAAGTCTCTTGTAGGTTGGAAATGGGACCACTACCATTGATATTTTTTACGACCAAGTCATCAACATGGGCTTCGAAGTTCTGGCCAATCTGAGGGCTAAAGGTTTTTTTTGCATTAACCTTTGAAAAGTTGCACTGATATTTTTTAGACCGATTGACATCTTAACATAACAATAAGTGCCATATGGCGTAATGCAGGAGGTTTTCTCTTCATTACCTTTACTCATATTAATCTGGTTGTACCCTGAGTACGCATATAAAAAACTTAACAACTCACACCGAAAAGTAGAGTTTACAAGTTGATCAATGTGTGGAAGGAGAAAGTTATCCTTCGGACAAGCTTGATTAAGATCTGTGAGGTTAATACATATTCGCCATTTCCCATTACTTTTTCTAACCATTATAGGATTGGTGAGCCACTTTGGGTGGTCAACTTCACAAACGAATTCAACCTTTAGAAGCTTGTCGATCTCCGACTAGATTACTTCCTTTCGATTTGGTTCGAATCGCCTTAGCTTCTGCTTGACCGGTTTCTTGTCAGGCCAGAGAGCTAGCCAGTGCTCGATCAACTCCCTGGGGACTCTGGGCATGTTGAATGTCTGCTAGGCGAATACATCTAAGTTTGCGCAGAGGAAGGAGACGAGCGACTCTTCTTACTTAAGGTTGAGTTCTGCTCTGACCAGCACCTTTCGGGCGGTTGTGCTAGGATTTCCTGACCTAGACGATGCTTTGACGCTTTCTGGAGATGCATCCTGGTCGAGTGGAACCTCATTGGTCTAGTCGAATGGTTTTGGCACCATCTTTGGTCTCGAGTGCTTGACCTGCATGGAAAGTGGATTAGTATCTCTGGTCAGAAGTTCATCGACTAGTTCTAGGGATTTCTGATCACACTCATATGCCATCTTCCGATCCCCTTGAACCGTAATGACACCTTTAGGTCCCGGCATCTTTAAACTCTGATAGCCGTAATGCGTAGCTATCAGGAATTTTGCCAACGCCGGACGACCAGGGATTACATTGTATGCACTCTCAAAATCTACTACATCAAATGGAACATTTTTTATTCAGAAGTTATTTGGTCCCCCGAACGTAACCGATGGGGAAAGTTGTCCTATCGGTTTGAAAGTAGATCCTGAAACTATGCCATGGAAGGCATACTTCACAGGCTTTTCTTTGGACATAGGAGTTTGCATTTCTTCATATGCTCCCGTAAACAAGATGTTTAAAGAACTACATCCATCTATAAGAACTTGATCAACTTTACAATTGTTAATAGTAGGTTCTACAAAGATAGGGAACCTACCTGGTCGAATCGAGGGGATGGGGCAGTCTTCTTTGCTGGAGGAGATTACAGTCTCCGACCACCTGGAAGGCTTTGCAGTGATCGGAGACTCAGCAAGGTTGACTTCTACCTCCACGGCCTTCAGATGGTGTCTAGATTCATACGACAAAGATCCACCGAATATCATGTCGACGGTGTGCTGCAGCTCCTGATACTCCATTTCTTTATCACCATCTTTGTCCTTCTTGGAGCTCGGCTCTCCAAGCTCTTGTACGGAGGGGAAGGGATATTTACCTGAATAGTAATATTCCAGCTTCTTCTGCCAGGCCCGACATGTGCACAAATCATGCCATGCTGCCTGATGAAGTAGACACCACTTCTTGTTCTTTTTATAGTCATCGGTCGGAGCTTTTGCCTTCCCACGATCGGTATAATCCTACTTACATTTGGTAAACTTGTTGGGGATCGCAAGGACCTCTTTGTCCTTGGACTTGAGATTCTTTTTACCCTTGAGAGCCTTTTTATTCTTCTTTTACAGTTTATCTAGGCCAGGTTGAGGAATATTTTCTTTTCGATCAATGGCCTTACTCCATTCGACTGCTTCACTAGCGGCTACATATTTATCAGTCATGTCGAAAAGCTCAACAATTGTTCGTAGAGGATTTATAGAGATATCCTCTGTAAACCATCGATCTCTAAGTCATGCTTTACAGGCCTGAATGACGAAAGAATCTGCGACTTTGGGGATAGAATTACGGACCAGGCTGAATCTTTTAATGTATTGACAAAGTATTTCATTATGTTCTTGCCGTATCTGATGCAGATCATCTTCCTTCCCGAGACCTGGCTCCCAAGTGTAAATTGATCTGATTGGTAGGTTAAGCAACCACGACCGGGCAGACCCTTCAAGTACCGCAAGCAGATAGTTGGCCAACAAACTATCGTCACCGCCGGCAGCTCTGCTGGGGTGGTATAAATTTCGAGAAATTCCAACAGGTTTTGAGTCCCTTTGAAAATTTTCATATTGGCTGGTCAAAACCTACCCGACCAGCGTACAGCTTGAAGGCCCGCTGAGATTGCCCGACAACCTGTGATGGAGTTATGACGCCTTCTCTGGAATGGCGCTAGATTGTAGTCGGTCGGGGACCAGTTCCTCAAGTTACCCTACTGAGGAGTCGTCATCCTAATCCGATCGTGGACATTGACGTTCCTTTGTTCACTGTACATTTTGTACGTTGCATGGTTTGCTGGAGAATTTTCGACACCTGTATGCAAGTTGATCACACCCTGGAGTCCCAGCTAGAGCAGGATCAGGGTTATTTAACATGTTGTGAACTCGTTGTGGGTTTTGAACCGTTACCAAAGGTCTTGGAGGATTCCTGTTATCAGTGGGTATTCGGTTGCTCGAACTTTCCCCCGACCTTTCGGTTTGTCCTGTTCGACCACTGACTCGCAGTGGGGCAAAAGTAGGTGAAATAACTGATAGACGGCCATCAGTTCTTGTGGATATCATGGGGACATGCTCCAGATCTTAGGATGAGGTGACAATTGGCAATGGCGTTAATGGTTTGTCGTTTTATGTGTTTTCGACAAAGTTTCAGAACTGTCAAGTGACAGGCGGTCTAACCAGCCATAGCATGGCGGTCCGACCGGTCCCAAATCGGTCGGACCGGCCATGAGCGGCGGTCGGACCGGCTGTGACCAAATGTGTCAAAATGAGCTGGGCCAAAAATAGAGGGTGTAGGCAAGAGAGGGGATTCTATTGCTCTTGGAACCATAATTTTTGGAGTTTCCAGTCAAAAGTTCTATTGGTTTAAAGTTTCCAGTAGGTTTCGAATTTTCAGGGGTTGAAAATCGGCTAAGTCCTTTCGGGCGGTCGGACCGGCCTATGGCTGGCGGTCGGACCGGCAAGGCCGGCGGTTTGACCGGCCCTGAGGGGCGGTCGGACCGATTGTCACTTGAACGTCGGCCTTCGTGGCGGCGTTGTTCGTTGGTTAGGTCAAAGTCATGAGTGTCAGTGCATATGTGTTGCATGATGCATGTTTTGACTAACGTAGGTCAAGTTGTGAAGAACTTATTCCCAGATTCGATTTGCTTGTCTATTGTTGTGCAGGTTGCTTGGTGGTCAACGACGGTCAACGGGGAGGATGATCGGGACTAGGCTTGGAGAGCTGAGGTCTAGAACGATCGACGATGCCGGGTAAGGTCAATGAACTCAAGTGTGGTGCAGAATAGACAAGGATGACCGAACGGACAGTTCGGTGCGACTGGTTTGATCAAGCGGCGCGGAAGTCGGTGCAAGTGCCATGGTGGTTTCGGTGGGAGCCGGATGGGAGAGACTTGCCGACATAGAGAGAGCCGTTGATCAACCTACACGTGGCGAAGCAGGCGAAGTGCTTCCCGCAGATGGACTCAGTCTTCGGAGAAGGACCGAGAAGGGGTATTTTCGTAATCTTACCAAATACCATCTTGGTGACCTTTTGCCAATCCGCGGCGCAAGACGACGCAAAGAGAAGCGGTTTAGGTCAAGAGGTGTTGAAGAAGGCGCTTTAAAACGCGTGCGTGTGTGACCCGTTTCTGTTGGGCCTTAACGAGAGCCCATTTAAGTTAAACTTCTAGAAGGTCTAAGTCTCCACTATAAATAGAGGAGGGAGGTGGCTGCACCCCCTTCAACCCTTTCATTATTGTTGAAACCCTAGTTTGGCTTAGGGAGAGGATTAGTTGAGGTTAGGGTTCTAGAGAGTTTTGATTTGATTTTGTGCTCTTGGATTGAGCTTTGTTCTCCATTGATGGAGTGGCTGTAAACCCAAACCCTATCAAATCAATCCAAAGAAAGTTTGGTCAAAGATGTGTCTATTTGCTTTTCTTCTCTCTATTTGGTGATTTTGAGTCTTTCTTTGATTCGTGAGTTTTTGATTGATTTCTTCACGTGATCTAGCTTGCTGTGACATGAGGGAACACATCTAGGATCATCAATCACCCACGAGCAAGTTTTTGGATCTAGTTTTCGTTTTGACTCAGTTTTGAACCATCCACCTCTCAAACTGAAAAAGGTTGTATCTTTTCCAAGGATCTTCACGATCTTCAATTGGAATAGGTTGCTGACATCCTAGAGAATGTGTGTACCAAGTTTTATCAAGTTTGGAGTTGTAGATCAAAAGTTACATCTATTTGCAACTTTGTTTTTCATACTGTTTTACTGTTTTGGAGTCCAGCGGTCCGACCGCCCCACACCTCCGGTCCGACCGATTTGGTCACCGGTCAGACCGCCAGTACAACAGCGGTCAGACCGGTCTGCACTGTATTGCTTTAATCTTTGATGATTTTGTCATATTGCTTAGGGGATTAAATTGAATTCAATACTGGTCTTCCGCTGTACTGGTATATTGATCTTCATAGCTATTGGAGTGAAATTGTGTTGAATTCATAATTTGTGAAAAAGTTAGCATGCTCCTATTCACCCCCCTCTAGTCGCCTTTTCGGTCCAACAAGTGGTATCAAAGCCTGGTTGGTTCAATCTTGATCTTAACCGGTCACTAAACTTAGCGATGGATAAGTACTCCACCAAGCCGCATATCTTCGATGGGCACGACTATGCCTATTGGAAGAATCGCATGCGAGTCTTCCTTGAGAGCGAAGGACAAGCTATATGGGAGGTTGTTCGAGCCCGCTCGTTCTTCGAAGTTGTTACACCGGGCTCAATGACCCTCTTGGCTAACAACAATAAGGCAAAGAACCTCTTATATGGTGGGCTTGGTAGGCAGGAGTATGATCGAATTTGCAATCTTGAGGCGCAGACGAGATTTGGAACACCCTCGAAACCTACCATGAGGTTCGTCCCAAATCAAGAAAGTCGCGCACGATCTATAAGCGTGAATATAACAAATTCGAGATGCGTCCTGAAGAGAGCATCGATGATATTTTCATTCGCTTTAACAAAGTGATTAATCAGATGAAAGCTGTTGGAATTGAATATTCTCAGTCTGAAAATGCCACCCACCTCTTAGCTGCAATCAACACCAAGGAGTGGGAGATAAAGGCTACCGCCATTGAGGAGAAATACAACCTCTCTGATCTGACTTTGGAGCTGCTCTATAGCAAGCTCAAGACTCATGAGATCAAGAGGATTGATCATCCCAAAAAGGAAAATATGGCCTTAGTAGTAGACCCGCTCAAGAGAGCTTCTGATGTGTCTTTTGAGTCTTCTTCTGGATTTTCACTTGTTGGTTTATCTGCAATCCATGAAGAGGAGTTTGAGAGTCTCCCTTAGGCCGAGTTAGCCCTCATAGTCAAAAAGCCACACGGGCCTATAACAATATGAGAAACAAAAAGAGAGGAGGTCCCGTAACTTGTTATGAATGTGGTGAGCTTAATCATATCCGGGCAAATTGCCCCAAGTTGAAAGGAAAGAGCAACCATAAGGAGGGAAATCCAGCTTGGAACAAATCAAGATTTGATGCTGCCAACCTGACAAAGGCAGCTCACCGGGTTCTTACCGCTTTTGGGGAACAATCCTTAAGCGATGTGGACTCCAGGAGCGAGGATGACAAGGAGGAGGAGATCCCTCAAGATAAGAAGAAGGGGAAGGCCAAGGACTTCACCGGCGTTTGCTTCATAGCCGACTCCGATGACATCGACGACGATGAGGTACCTCTCTCCTATGATGTCCTTTCTGATAGATGCAAAACTATCTTTGAGCAACTCATGAGTCAGGATAAGGCTTTAGAGTATATCATGGCTAGGAATAAGGACTTAGAGTCTCAAGTAGATAATTTGACTTTAGAACTTGCAAATGCTAAGACTCTTGAATCTAATGAATGTTCTTCCTGCCATGCTCTACACTCGGAATTTGCTAAACTGCAATCTGCTCATGATATTGCTTTGCAACAACTTGAAAGTGCTAGGACTGAGCTAGTTGAGGTTAAATCTGCTCCGTGTGAAAAATGCTTAGATTCTAGCAAGTTGGTTGCTTCTGGTATGGTTGATTCTAGCCTTTGTTCTTTTTGCATTGAACGAGAACATGAAGTACAAGACGTAGTAAATGCAGATAGAGCTAAATTTGCTAAGCTTAAGGATAGAATTGATTCTGCTTCTTGTATCTCTTGTGAAACTCTTAAACTTGAAGCTACCTTATATAAGGAGAGATATGCTAGAGCCATTAAGGGCAAAACTTGTGAATCATGTGTTAATCTTGAAAAAGAAAATGCTTATCTTAAGGATACCTTAGAAATTTTTTCTAAAGGTAAGAAATAATTAAACATGATTCTGGACAAGTCTAAAACTCCTTATAAGAAGCAAGGATTAGGATACAACTCTGTCCAAGATAATTCTAAGCTAAAAGTTACTCAAGTCTTGGAAAATGGGTTAGTTGAATTTAAAACCCAACCTGCAAAAACTATTTTTAAATCTATGGATTTTGCCCAACCATCTGTTAAGTCAAAGGGTGCTTCTCCCAGTGGTATCAAGTACCATTGCATCTATTGCAAGAAGGATGGGCATTTGGTTGAGTTCTGTTGGCGCGGGTTGAAAAATGATAAGAAAATTTTTGCTAGAATTTCACCCAATCAACCTACAGCTTTTACTAGACATGGTAACGTAGAAAAGAAGAAACCTGGTTTAGGATTTGTGTCACATGCTCATCATTATGCTCATAGACAGGATAAGTCTCATGTTACTTTAACCATTGCTCATAACAAAACCTTAAATAAAATCAAGGATAGCACTTCTGCTTTGCATACTACTCGCAGACGTGTGTCTCAGTACTGGGTTCCCAAGTCTTGTTTAACTAACCCCAGTATTGAGACACATTGTTCTTCTGTACCTTGATTTTCAGAATTACCACGGAAAGAGGAAGGACACGTGGTTCATCGACTCCGGCTGTTCACGCCACATGACCGGAGACTCAAGATGGTTCACCTCCTTCACGCGGTCGACGGGTGATGACTTCATCACCTTTGGAGATTATAGGAAAGGGCGTATTGAAGGAACATGATCGATCAGGGTGAATGACAAGTTCATCCTCAAGGACGTCGCCCTTGTGGATAAGCTAAGGTTTAATTTGCTTTCTGTCTCTCAACTTCCTGATGATGGCAATGAGACTAGATTTAAGAAAAATGCTTGTCGGGTGCTTGATTCAACTGGTGAGCTTGTTTTTGGGATTACTAGAGTTGCTAGGATCTTTGGAGCTGATTTTTTTGAATCTCTTGCTGGTTCTCTCAAGTGCTTGATTTCATCTTCTTCTTCTGAGTTCTGGCTTTGGCACCGTCATTTGGGGCACATTGGTTTTGATCATCTAACGCGAGTTAGCAACCTTGAGCTCACGAGAGGTTTGCCCAAACTCAAAGCCGTCAAGGTTGCTGTATGTGCGCCCTGTAGGCATGGCAAGCAAGTTGCCATCTCACACCCTTCAGTGACTATGGTCATGACTGACGGACCGGGACAGTTGCTTCATATGGATACTGTTGGTCCCGCTAGGGTTCGGTCAGTTAGTGAAAAATGGTATATTCTTATCATAGTCGATGATTTTTCTAGATACACTTGGGTGTTCTTTCTTGCTTTGAAGGATGAAGCTTTTGATCATTATCATAATCTTGTTCTTCGTTTGGCTTCTGAACTTCCGAGTGCCTTGAGAGCGATCCGCAGTGACAATGGCACGGAGTTCAAGAATACCTCTTTTGCTTCCTTTTGTGCTGAGCGTGGAATTGAGCATCAGTTCTCCTCTCCACACGTCCCTCAACAAAATGGCATTGTGGAAATGAAGAACATGACCCTAGTCGAGATGGCTAGGACGATGCTAGATGAGTATAGCACTCCGAGGATGTTTTGGGCTGAAACTATTTCTACTGCTTGCCATATTGCAAATCGTGTCTTTTTGAGGCCGTATTTGGGCAAGACTCCTTATGAGCTTCGGTTTTGTAGAAAACTCTCTGTCTCACACTTTTGAGTCTTTGGATCCAAGTGTTTTATTCTCAAGACAGGAAACCTAGATAAATTTGAGTCAAGAACTTTTGATGGTTTATTTCTGGGTTATCCTGCACATTCAAGGGGTTTTCGAGTTTTTAATGTTGAAACTAATCTGGTTCAGGAGACATGCAATGCCGCTTTTGATGAGACTAGCCCTGGAGCTAGATCAGATATTTCAGGTGATACACATGTGACAGAGAGTATATTTATAGAGGAAGATAATGATGGACTCAATGATGCTCTTCCACTTCTTCGTTGACGCGCTATCTAAAGACAAGAACTGCTGTGACTACTTCGCCTTCAGTTGAGGCACCTGCTGCATCTTCATCATCAGCAGTACCTGCAGAGGTCAAATAGTATTTTCCTCTCCGGGTGTGCCACTTCACATTCAAAAGCAGCACCCTCCGGATCAGATGATAGGTAATCTCCATGAGCGAGTCACTCGCTCCAGGTATCATGATCCAAACCTATATTCTCATTCTGCTTTTGTAGCTTCTTTTGTACCCCGCGATATATCACATGCTTTATCTGATTCTAGTTGGGTCAATGCCATGCATGAGGAGTTAGAGAATTTTGAGAGGAATAAGGTCTGGAATCTAGTAGAACCTCCTAGTGGTCATAATGTTATAGGAACCCGCTGGGTTTTCAAAAACAAACAAAATGAAGATGGTTCTGTGATTAGAAACAAGGCTAGGTTGGTAGCTCAGGGGTTTAGCCAAGTTGAGGGGTTAGATTTTGATGAGACCTTTGCTCCTGTTGCTAGACTAGAAGCCATTCGCATACTGCTTGCATTTGCTGCATCTAAGGGCTTTAAATTATATCAGATGGATGTTAAGAGTGCCTTTTTGAATGGTTACATAGAGGAGGAAGTGTATGTTAGGCAACCCCCAGGCTTTGAGAATCCCAAGAACCCACATCATGTCTTCAAGTTGTCCAAAGCCTTGTATGGTCTTAAACAAGCCCCTAGAGCATGGTATGATAGGCTTAAGACCTTCTTGCTTAAGAATGATTTTGAGATGGGTAAGGTAGACAAGACCTTGTTCATTCTTAGGCGTGGCAATGACTTCCTGCTTGCTCAGATTTACGTTGATGATATTATCTTTGGTGGTTCTTCTCATGCTCTTGTTTTCAGCTTTTCTGAGACTATGTCCACGGAATTTGAGATGAGCATGATGGGAGAGCTCAATTACTTTCTGGGGCTTCAAATCAAGCAATGTAAGGAAGGGATCTTCATCCATCAGACGAAGTATACTAAGAACCTGCTCAAACGCTTCGACATAGGTGACTGCAAGCCGATCGCCACTCCCATGGCGACTTCGACTGCTTTGGATCTAGATGAGGAAGGAGAAGCCGAGGATCAACGCGAGTACCGCAGCATGATCGGCTCCCTCCTGTACTTGACGGCCTCAAGACCGGACATCCACTTCACAGTCTGCCTCTGCGCGAGGTTTCAGGCATCTCCGAGAGCTTCCCATCGCCAAGTTGTTAAGCGCATATTCATGTATTTACACTCTACCCTTTAGTATGGCATTTGGTACTCCTGTTCTTCGTCTTTGTCCATTCGGGGGTTTTCTGATTCTGATTTTGCGGGCTGTCGGCTTGATAGGAAGAGTACCTCGGGCACTTATCACTTCCTAGGCACTTCTCTTGTTTTTGGTCTTCTAGGAAGCAGTCCTCATTGTACAATCCATCTGAAGTTTGAATATGTAGGCCGCTAGCTTGTTCTTTGTAGTCGATTTTGTGGATGGTATCCACTCTTAAGGACTATGGGTTAAATTTTGCTAGTGTTCCTCTTTTCTGTGATAACACTTCTGCTATTAACATTGTAAGAACCCTGTGTAACACTATAGGACCAAGCACATAGATATTCGCTATCACTTCCTTAGAGACCATGTCGAGAAGGGTGATATTGTGCTGCACTTTGTGGAGTCCGAGGCTCAACTGGCTGATATCCTCACCAAACCTTTAGACCCAACTAGGTTTGCCACCTTGAGAAGCGAGTTAGGGGTAATTTATCCCTATGGGTTGGTTTGAGGGGGAGTTCGATCTTTTCTGATCTTACCTTGTTCTTTTGATCTTTTATTGTTCTTTTTCTGAACTTATTGATCTTTTTGAACTTTTTCGATTTTTAGGCTTTTTATTGCATCTCATTGTATCATATTGCATTCATATGAAAAATACAACAAGTTGTATGAAAATTTCAAAAAGATGCATTGTAATATAAGATTTTCTGCTTATCTTTTAAAATTGATGAAGCTTTGCCTATTACCCTTTGGAGCTTTAGTATTTCAATTCTTGCTCAATGCCATGTCTAGTTCTTTGACTTACTAGAATTATCATGCTTTTACATGTGTAGCTAAGTCTTTGCTATATGAGCTAGAACTTTAAAGCAACTCGAACTAAAAATTATAATTTGTGGATGTTTTAGCGAGTTGCGCAATTAGTGCTCCTTTTATGACATTGGCCCTGTCAAAATTTCTTTGTTAGCTCTTGAATCTAAAATTGACCATTACTTGAGATTTTTGTGTTCTTGAGATTCTAAAACTGCTGCTGTGAAAAATGAAAAATCAAGATTGTCTTATGCTTAAAATGTGCCAAACTACTCTTACGAGACTGCTTGTCAAAGACATGAACTTGGAGATAGTTTGATGATCCAGACGATCTCATGGGGATTGCTTATCAGAAATGACATGAACCTCAAGATTTGTCGCCTTGGTAGAATCTTAGAAAGAGTTTGTGGATGGCTCCTAGTCCAGGATCTTCTTTACTAAGATATACCTTTAATCAGCTTCTGGTCGAAGCTTAGGATGAGTTTGTGGATGGCTCCTAGTCCAGGATCTTGTCACTAAGTTAGATCATTAGTCAACTTCAATATTCAATGCATATGAGAAAACTGCTGACAAATGGGCTTTTAAGAAATACTGAGAAAATGATTCAATACAGGACCTGATTGACTCTTAATGTGGTCTTTGCTAGATTTTTTATCTCACTTTGACATTTTGACATGGCCAGTTTCACTTTAGGATCCCTGTTGATGAACTTGCTGAATTTGAAGCTTTGCTTAAATTGATCAAATCTATTGCTTTATTTTTTAGCCTTTGTGCTTAGCTTTGATATATATATCTTATCATGATCTTGCTAGCGTTGTCAGTCTTGATATGTTGTTTGTGCAATATTAGAAATGCTGGCTTGCTCTTTTGGGTAATCTCTAAAGCTTCTTGTAATCAAAAATTAAAAAATACAAAATTGAAGCCACTCCATTGCACTTCATGCATACTTCTTCTTTTTGCTTCTATCTTTATTCTGCATTTGTTATCTCTGGATGAGAGGAAGGCGTGATTCCTTGATGACTCCATTGTCAAAGGGGAGAAGATATTTCAATGTTGGGGAGAAGATTATACAAAGGGGAGAAAGTTGGAGAATTTGACATTTTCTCAAATCCGATGATCATAGTGAGGGGAGTTTTTGATTTGCATTCTTATTGTCTTATTGACTCTTCTGAACTTGAATTGTATTTATTACTCCTCACAATGATCAAAGGTCAATTGAGCAATTGTTCTTTCATATGGACCTTAAGTGAGATTTTTTTGACCTTTTTCTGGAAATCAAAGTTTTTATGCTTTCTTTTGCCTTATCTCACATGCATATGCTATTCTGATGCCAGCTTGGTGATTTTCATTGCTTTCTCTTGCTTATGGACCAAGTTGTGCCTTTGTGCGAAAATGAAAGTATTTTACTTTTCAAACCTCCAAATTACATTTTCTGTATTATTACCAATGTGTTCATCAAGGGGGAGATTGTGGATATCATGGGGATATGCTCCAGATCTTAGGATGATGTGATAATTGGCAATGCCGTTAATGGTTTGTCGTTTCATGTGTTTTCGATAAAGTTTCAGAACTGTCAGGTGACAGGCGGTCTGACCGGCCATAGCATGGCGGTCCGACCGGTCCCAAATCGGTCGGACCGGCCATGAGTGGCGGTCGGACCGGCGATGAGCGGCGGTCGGACTGGCTGTGACCAAATGTGTCAAAATGAGCTGGGCCAAAAATAGAGGGTGTAGGTAAGAGAGGGGATTCTATTGCTCTTGGTCCCATAATTTTTGGAGTCTCCAGTCAAAAGTTCTATTGGTTTAAAGTTTCGAGAGGTTTGGATTTTGGGGTTGAAAATCGGCTATGTCCTTCGGGCGGTCTGACCGCCTATGGTCGGCGGTCCGGCCAAGCAAGGCAGCGATTCGATTCGGCACCGAGGGGGGATCGGATCGATTGTCACTTGAACGTCGGTCTTCGTGGCGACGTTGTTCGTTGGTTAGGTCAAAGTCATGAGTGTCAGTGCATATGTGTTAAATGATGCATATTTTGACTAACGTGGGTCAAGTTGTGAAGAACTTGTTCCCAGATTCGATTTGCTTGTCTATTGTTGTGCAGGTTGCTTGGTGGTCAACGACGGTCAACGGCGATGATGATCGGGACTAGGCTTGGAGAGCTGAGGTCCAGAATGATCGACGATGCCGGGTGAGGTCAATGAACTCAAGTGTGGTGCAGAATAGACAAGGATGACCGAACGGACAGTTCGGTGCGACTGGTTTGATCAAGCGGTGCGGGAGTCGGTGCAAGTGCCATGGTGGTTTCGGTGGGAGCCGGATGGGAGAGACTTGCCGACATAGAGAGAGCCGTTGATCAACCTACACGTGGCGGAGTAGGCGAAGTGTTTCGCGCAGATGGACTCGGTCTTCGGAGAAGGACCGAGAAGGGGTATTTTCATAATCTTACCAAATACCACCTTGGTGACCTTTTGCCAATCCGCGGCGCAAGACGACGCAAAGAGAAGCGGTTTAGGTCAAGAGGTGTTGAAGACGGCGCTTTAAAACGCGTGCGTGTGTGACCCGTTTGTGTTGGGCCTTAACGAGAGCCCATTTAAGTTAAACTTCTAGAAGGTCTAAGTCTCCACTATAAATAGAGGAGGGAGGTGGCTGCACCCCCTTCAACCCTTTTATTATTGTTGAAACCCTAGTTTGGCTTAGGGAGAGGATTAGTTGAGGTTAGGGTTCTAGAAAGTTTTGATTTGATTTCGTGCTCTTGGATTGAGCTTTGTCCTCCATTGATGGAGTGGCTGTAAACCCAAACCCTATCAAATCAATCCAAAGAAAGTTTGGTCAAAGATGTGTCTATTTGCCTTTCTTCTCTCTATTTGGTGATTTTGAGTCTTTCTTTGATTCGTGAGTTTTTGATTGATTTCTTCACGTGATCTAGCTTGTTGTGACATGAGGGAACACATCTAGGATCATCTTGATCATCAATCACCCACGAGCAAGTTTTTGGATCTAGTTTTCGTTTTGACTCTGTTTTGAACCATCCACCTCTCAAACTGAAAAAGGTCATAACTTTTCGAAGGATCTTCACGATCTTCGATTGGAATAGGTTACTGACATCCTAGAGAAGGTGTGTACCAAGTTTCATCAAGTTTGTAGTTGTAGAGCAAAGTTACATCTATTTGCAACTTCGTTTTTCAGGCTGTTTTACTGTTCTGGAGTCCAGCGGTCCGATCGCCCCACACCTCTGGTCCAACCGATTTGGTCACCGGTCAGACCGCCAGTACAACAGCAGTCAGACCGGTCTGCACTGTATTGCTTTAATCTTTGATGATTTTGTCATATTGCTTAGGGGATTAAATTGAATTCAATACTAGTCTTCCGCTATACTGGTATATTGATCTTCATAGCTTCCTCATAGCTATTGGAGTGAAATTGTGTTGAATTTATAATTTATAAAAAAGTGAGCATGCTCCTATTCACCCCCTCTAGTCGCCTTTTCGGTCCAACAGTTCTGTTACCTTCGGCTTGTGGTGCTTGAGGGCCCATACCATTTCCACCAGCATGTGGTGGTGAGTCAACCTGTGGAGGATCATACAAGGCATCTTGATCAGTATCTCTGATCGCATTAACTTCGTGCCTCCAGCAACGATCCTCAAACAAGCTTCCATCGTAACTAATGGAGAGCCTTCCACCGCTTTTGCAAGAAGTCTCCACGATGGAGAGCGTTCGGAGAGTACCACCTTTGGTGGGCCTTGTGGTGGACTCAGCCTGATCCGGCGGATTGCCAACCATATGCTGAGTTTTATCATTCTCATGTGACCTTCAACCGGTGGTAGCTTCATAGACACCGTTACCAGATGTCGCTTGGCCCCCGGAATCGCTAGGAGCTGTTGGTGAATATCAGTCACCCATGACTGTATCGGAAGTACATTAACCCTCGGGTTGTGGTCCTGGGCTCTTCTCACCGTTTTTGTCGGTCGGAAGAACCGAACTTGCAGAAGCATTCGTATATTCCGAACTGGTTGAAACAACCGTTTCCTCTGGTTGCGCCACTGATGGTGGCAGCTAATCCTCATCCATCCGGTCGATCTCACCGGCCTCAGCGGGCATTGATCCTGCGGTAGAAGAGGGTGATGAGAACATTGCATCATGTTCCATGGTGCAGATGCATGCGTCCATGTCGAGGTTAGAGTAGTCCGCCAAGTCGAACCAATTTTCCTCATCCCAAGTCCCTGCCATGATCGCATGAGCAATAATGTAGCGAAGGAAAGTGTATGAGGGTTGCTTGAGCAAAGAATGCTTCAAGAACTCAACGCCTTGATCCCCACGGACGGTGCTAACTGTCGCCGATCGAGTCGCCGATCTTTCGAAATAAATAGAGAAAAATAGCAAAGAGTTCTTGGAAGAGAATGAGATTATTTTTTATTGCAACGAACTGGATCCTTACAGGGGGTACCCTTGACAAGGCAATGGACTAGCCCTAATTACACTTGGTGTATTGATTGCTATGCTATTACTTCAGATGAAAATCCAGTTGCATGTTGATCTTCTGAATTGGATTTATTGATATCCTGATTGCCTTCTCCTTTAAGAAGTTGATGAAGTGGTGACAGTTACTCCTTGAAGAGGCGCCTGTTGGAAGTGTTGCGACTAGTCGGAAGAAGATGTTAGTTGGTGAAGTATCAACCGTTTGGCGGTTGATATCGAAAGCAGACAATAATCATATAGTGGTTACTGTCAGTGTCTTAGGGCTATAAACGTCGCGTGGCTTAGAGTAAATAAGACATATGCTCTATTCATCACACGGGAGGAATATACTTATAATCATATGTAAGTATCAGTTCACTACTTTTACAAGCAGTCATTTGGTTGGGGTTGGGCACAGGACATCATCTGACCAGGGTACTCACGATGTAACCTCTCGAATCCTTACGGCCATGGGGGTCATTAGCTTTAGGAGTTACGACTACGAAGGATGTACGATCTTTAATTAAATAAAGTAATATTTAGAGATTTTGAACCTCGTCACCATGTTTGCCCTAAAATCTGACTCCAACTAAATTCCCTGGTTGAACAAATGTTTCGAGACATAGTGGCATGGGTTGAACGACAGATTACCTAATTCCTAACAGTGATGGATCACGACTCTTGATTATGGTGACTTATATCATGATCTAATAGGACCAGGAGAAATGTACTATTTAGAAAACTACTTGAATCAATAGGATTAGGACTCATAATTCTTTTTAGAGTATGATTACTACTTTACTTTAGAGGAGAATTAGGAGACTATATAAACTGATGAGAGGTGGTCATAGGAAACCAAAAAGCAAGCCAAGTAAGATGAACTCATCCAAAGCAGAGGTGCACATGAGGATTAGAGACTAGGTTATTCTTTTAACATTAGATTCTTGTACAGTGTAATGATCTGAGGATCCTAAAAGGCTCAAGAAGGTTGTGAGAGAGCGGCAATCCCTTGTACTCTTTCGAGGTTGTGCTTAAGAAATTTGCGGTCAGTTTCACCAAGTCTTTCTCTCTTGTCAAGATTGCTTTGTCGTCGTAATTTTGGTTCTCTCTACGAGATTACTTTGTTCTTGTTAGCGTGCACGCTCGTGCTGTATCCCGCAAACTCTATGTGGATATCATGGGGATATGCTCATGATCTTAGGATGATGTTACAATTGGCAATGACTTTAAAGGTTTATCAAATCACGCGTTTTCGACAAATTCTCAGTGCTGTCAGGCCTTAGGCAGTCTGACCGGCTAGGGCGGCGGTTAGACCGGCCACCCCTGGCGGTCAGACCGGTCAGTGGTGGTCCGACCAGCCATTGTAAGTGTTGGAGTTTGAAGGTGGGCCAAAAATAAAAGGTGTAGGCAAGAGAGGTGATTCTCATACACTTGGTCTCATAATTTTTGGAGCTTCCAGTCAAAAGATCTATTCGTTTGAAATTTCCAGAGAGGTTTCGGATTTCAATGGCATCCATATGGTTTAGGTCAAGTAGTTGGATAAGCTGGATATGGTTTAGGTCAAGTAGTTGGATAAGCTGGATAGGTCAACAAGTCAGTATGTTGAGGGGGCCGTAGTTGATTTGTTTTTTCGTTTTCACGGGCAGAGACAGGTATAGTTGTTTTTACAAGGGCTATTGTTTAGCCAGTAGAGACATATTGAATAGGTCAATGCTAGGAATATGCAGTCACAGATAAGTCAAGAATAAGTGAGTATGTACGAGTCAACTCATAGGTTTAGTAGGGCTACTAGAAAGAGGAACTTGGGACAGAGCTAGCAAGATATGAACCACGAGCAGAGGTTGTCCCTTGAAAGAAGCACCGACCGGAATAACAGGTATCGAGATATGCATCTGGATAGGTTGTTTTAGCTAGCTAGGTATTTGATCGGCCAAGGGGCGGTCAGACCGACCAGAGGGTGGTCAGACCGGTTTTCACTTGTTCGTCGTCATTTTGGCGGCGATGTTTGTTGATTAAGTCAAGTTCATGGTTTTCAGTGCATATGTGTTGCATAATGCATGTTTTGACTAACGTGGGTCAAGTTGCGAAGAACTTGTTCCCAGAATCGATTTCTTGGTCTATTGTTGTGCAGATTGCTTGGAGGTCAATGACGGTCAACGACGAGGATGATTGGTACTAGGCTTGAGAGCTGAGGTTCAGAACGATCGAGCATGCCGGGTGAAGTCATTGGATTTGAGTATTGCGCAAAATGGACAAAAATGACCGAACAAGAAGTTCGGTGCGACGGGTTGCATCAAGTGGCGCGGGAGTAGGTGCAAGTGCCATGGCGGTTTCGGTGGGAGCCGGATGGGAGAGACTTGCCAACATGATGAGAGCCGTTGATCAACCTACACGTGGCGAAGTGTGGAACTGCTTCATGAAGATTGGACTCGGTCTTTGGAGAAGGATCGAGAAGGGGTATTTTGGTAATATCACTAAAATACTGCCTTGATTGATTTTGGCTAAACCGCGGCGCAAGACGACGCAAGGAGAAGCGGTTTAGGTCAAGAGAAGATGAAGACGGTGCTTTAAAATGTGTGCGTGAGTTAAACCCGTTTGTGTGTGGGCTTAACGGGTGCCAAATAGGAAAGTCTTCTAGAAGGTTAGCCTCCACTATAAATATGGGAGGGTGCTGTAGCACCTGCTTGATCCTTTTGCTTATTTGAAACTCTAGTTTTGTTTTTGAGATTAGCGAGTGGAGAGGTTAGGATCCTTGAGAAGAGATTGATTGTGTGCTCATGTATTGAGTTTTATCCTCCTGAATGGAGTAGCTATAAACCAGCAACAATCACAAATCAATCTATACAAGTTCTTTTGAGATGAGTCTCTTTTCGTTCTTGCTCTCTATTTTATGATTTTGGGGCTTTATTTGATTCTAAAGTTTTCCTTTGGTTTCTACCCCCAATCTTGCTTGTTGTGATATATGGGAACTCATCTAGGATCATCTTTAACCCATGAGCAAGTTTTTGGATCTAGTTTTCGTTTTGACTCGGTTTTGAACCATCCTTCACTCAAATGAGAAAAGGTCGGAACTTTGCCAAGGATCTTCACGATCTTTGAATGGAATAGGTTCCTGATATCCTATAGAAGGTGTGTTCCAAGTTTCATTGAGTTTGGAGTTGTATATCAAAAGTTACACCTATTTGCAACTTTATTTTTTGGGCTGATTTCACTGTTCATCAGGCTGAAGGTCAGACCGCCCAAGGTGACCGGTCCGACCACCATTAACATAGAGGTCAGACCGCCCAATACTTGAAAATCGAGTTTTGGTTGATTTTGGTTGTTTTGCTCCGGGTTTTAGATTTGATTCAATACAAGACTTCTGCTGTGCTTGGATATTGATCTTCATAGCTCTTATAGCTATCAGAGTGAAAATCTTGTTGAATCCGATCTTTGTGAAAAAGAGATTGTGCTCCTATTCACTCCCCCCTCTAGTCGCTGTTTCGATCCAACACTCCAATATGATCCGAGGGCTGCTACGTATAAGGAGAGGTATCAGAGCCAATGCCAGATTAATCTGATTTGTGAGAAGGTTGGTAAAGCGTCAGGTGGAACAAAATCAAGATCGATGTCGACGATGTGGAGTCAAGTAGATAAATTTGATAGTGGAGAAATTTTTTGCATGTGGCCACATGTGGTGAAGGATGTTCTCGTCCAACAAGGGTTAATCGATGCTCTTAAAAGGGATAAACCATAAAATACATTCGATGAAGACTGGAAGGTGATGGAGCGGAAGGTTGTCATTACAATTAGTCTATGTCTCTCGTATGAGATAAAGTACTTGGTGATCAAGGAGAATTCATTGAAGAAATTATGAAGTAACTTAAAACAATTGTATATGGCTAAGTCACTGACAAACCGATGGGTGCTGAAGTGACAACTGTATAGATTGCACATGGAGGAAGAAGGCACATGGTTCGTTGACCATCTCAATATCTTCAACAAGCTTGTAATGCAGTTGATTTGTGTGGATGAGAAAATTAAGGTGAACGACATGGTCATCATACTGGCATCATCATGGGAACAACTGGTGATGTATATTCTCGTCAAGAAAAATACTATCAACTTCAATGAGGTAGTTGTATATCTATTGGAGGCGGAGTCCTTGCAAGGAATGTGAAATTACTAAGGTGGGAACGGTTACATTGGAGGTGTATGATGGAGCACAACACACATTGGTGGGAGTTCGATATGTTAACGACTTAAAGAGGAATATAATATCTATGAGGTCACTTGAACTCGGAAGTTGTGAGGTATCACTTCGAGATGGAGTCATGTGAGTAGCAAAGGGTAGGTAATCATGAAAAATATTTAGAGTACTAGAGGATACCAATTGATAGGTAAACCTAAAGGAAGGAGTAGCATATGAGATATTTGATAAAAATCAAGATCAGGAGAAGGAAACAGTGTCGTCAGCGGTAGGTACTCAGATCTTATATGCAGTTATGTGTGGAACTGCAAGGATGGATGCAAACTCTAATAGTCGCAGAGGCGAATGTGAGGGATGCTGGAAGATGAAAAACGTGATGGGACCAATCACGCGGTATCGACGAGTAGATGGAGTTCGGAGGTGGTACAAACCTATAGCATGGAGGGCTGTAGGAACAGGAGCTGTAGTTAACCAAACTCACAAGGAAAAGGCTCTAAGGTGGAGTGTCTAGGCGGCCAAGCCTGGATACTGACACGTGAAGGGATACAGGGAGGCTGCACAAGCTGGCAACTTAAAAATTCTACCACGTAAACTAGGAAGCCAAGCAAACAAGAGATCATAAATTATTACCACTAGATGCGCAGTGTAGCAGAAGAAGAGCTGGAGCAGCCTGATCCAATGTTGAGAACGTCGATGTAGTGGTCATAGTCGATCATCCAACGTCCTCGGCACCAATCATCTCCAGCAACCTATCACGTTCCTTGCGTAGGTCGTGGATCATCCTCGATTAGTACAGTAGCACCTCTACAGTATCCACACATCTAGGGGTGGAACGTCGTACTCCAGTGTGCTAGCACCAATGTGTACGGTAGGGCATCCAGGGCGATGACGGCTAGGGTTTCAGTGGAGCAATTCTTACATCCCAACAGTCACGTGCATTTGTTGGTGATATGCCATAGAGACAATCATAGAGATAATTGTACCACGTCTATGTTTATGAGTTATAGAATAGATCTTATTATATTCCTGGGATGAATTATCATTTATAAAGATTAACAAGTATGTAACTTATTGGTGAAGCTCTTTAATTTATATGATGTCATTCTAAATGTATCCCTGGTCGGATGTCATTGGTCGGGACAATAGTGACTTATCGACCAACACATGTATTGATTGATGACCATGTTTTACCAGTCATAGATATGGGGACATCGAATCAATAATGTGAACACATGCTAGAGAACATGGTGTTCGATTGACCCACCTTGAGATACTATTAAGATTGTTACGATTTTGTATGTTATCGAGATCAGCATAGTTTTTTACATGTGTAATAGTACACTTACGGGTTGCTAAATGCTACTTCATCACTAGGTGGTTATAAAGGTAACTTTCGGGTATGCTATGCAACGCATGGATGGATGTGACTGATCGAATATAAGATTTGCCCCTCCTAACATAAAAAGAGAGATATCTCTCGGTCCCTTGATGTGGTGGGATAAAGAGAGTGCATGGTCATACCACTAGTGGTCGAAGAGTCGACCACATGAAGTTATATGTCACTTGATCGAGAAAGTATTGAACAGTCCATAGATGACAATATATCTCACCTGAAGTTCAACCAGATATCTTGAGACAAAGGGAGAATACGCAAGCAGGTCATTCAATCCGACCAGATATAAACTGGTTGTAAACTGGTCGAACATGATCACTAACTGGTCAGCGAACTGGTCGTAAGGAGTTACGAACTGATCAAGACTAAATATGAACAAGTCGTGTGGAGATACGAGCTGGTATTAAGTGCTAAGGATCTTGTCACAGATCATATTGCGTAAGGTTCGTCCGATATAATATTTATGTGTGTTCGGGAATCGTTATGTCCTGCTAGTAACTGCTAACGACTCGTGGTCGGAAAGGAGTTTCTGAGTCACAACTGATTACGCATGAACCTACAGGGTCACACACTTAACGGGTTGGAACAAACGAGTTTGAATAAGATCCGTTATGAGCTCTTTATAAGATGATGCATGGGGATGTTGGTACGTAAGAGAGTTTCTCCATCGAAACCCTAGCCGCCATCTTCCCGAAGGCCTTACCGTGCGCGTTGGTGTTAGCATATAGTGTTGGTGATATGCCCTAGAGGTAATTATAGAGATGATTGTATCACATCTACATGTGTTGATTGATGACCATATTTCACCGGTCATGGATATAGAGATATCGAATCAATAATGTGAATACATGTTAGAGAACATGGTGTTGGATTGACCCACCTTAAGACACTGTTGAGATAGTTATGATTTCATGTGTCATCAGTTGGTCTCAAGCAATGGTGATGTATAATCCTTAGACCTGAGATCAGCATGGTTTCCTACATGCGTAAGAGTACACTTAGGGGTTGCCAAACGCTACTCTATAACTGGGTAGTTATAAAGGTAGCTTTCGGGTATGCTATAAAACATGCGGAGGGATATGAATGGTCGGATATGGGATTTGCTACTCCTAACATAACATGAGAGATGTCTCTGGGCCTCTCGATGTGGTCGGATAAAGAAAGTGCATGGCCATGCCACTAGTGGTCGAAAAGTTGACAACATGAAGTTATCCGTCACTTGATCGAGAAAGTATTGAACAATCTATGGATATCAAAATATCTCACCTAGAGTTCAACCAGATATCGTGAGGCAAAGGGAGAATACACAAATAGGTCGTTCAGTTCTACTAGATGCGGACTGGTCATATGGAGATACGAGCTAGTCGTAGACTGGTCGAACATAATCACTAACTGGTCAAAACTGGTCGTAAGGAGTTACAAACTAGTTGTGACTAGATATGACCTGGTCGTATAAGTGATAAGGACCTAGTCGTAGATCATATTGCATTAAGATTCGTCCGATATAATTTATGTGTATTCAGGAATCGTTATGTCCTGCTAGGAACCACTAACGACTCGTGGTCGAAAAGGTGTTTCTGACTCACAACCAATTACGTATGAACCTACAGGGTGACACACTTAACGGGTTGGAACAAACGAGTTCATATAGGATCCTTCATTGGCTCTATATAATAGGATGCATGAGGCTGTTGGGACAGATGACGTGAGTTGTTCAACTGAAACCTTAGCCGCCATCCTCTCGAAGACCCTACTGTGCGAGTTGGAACTAGCACACCGGCGTATGATGTTGCATCCCTAGACATGTGGATACTGTAGAGGCGCTGCTACGCTGATCGATGACGATTCTCAACCTAAACAAGGAACGTGATTGGTTGTTGGAGGAGACGATCGACATTGAGGACGCTAGATGATCGACTACGATAACTACATCAATGCACTCGACGTTAGATCAGGCTGCTTCAACTCTTCTTTCGCTGCGCTGTGCGTCTAGTGGTAATAATCTATGATCTCTTGCTTGCATAGCTTCCTAGTTTACGTGGTAGAATTTTTGAATTGCCAGCTAGTGTAGCCTACCCATATCCCTACACATAGGTGTACAACGTTCCACTCCTGGACGTGTGGATACCGTAGAGGCATTGCTACGATGTTGCTGCACTGATCGAGGATGATCCATGACTTACACAGGGAACACAATAGGTTGCTAGAGGAGACGATCGGTGTCGAGGACGTTGGACGATCGACTACGACCACTACATCGACGCGCTCGACATTGGATCAGTCTGCTCCAACTCTTCTTCCGTCGCACCTCGCTTCTAGTGGTAACGATATATGATCTCTTGCTTGCATAGCTTCATGGTTTACGTGGTGGAATTTTTGAAATTGCTAGCTAGTGTAGCCTACATGTACCCCTTCAGCATCCCCTTATAAAGAGCTCATAAAGGTTCTTATCCGAACTCGTTTGCTCCAACCTGTTAAGTGTGCGACCCTATAGGTTCATACATAATCGGTTGTGACTCGAAAACTCCTTTTCGACCACAAGTCATTAGTGGTTTCTAGAAGGACATAACGTTTCCCGAATACACATAAATATTATATCGGATGACCATTATGCAATATGATCTGTAACTAGGTCCTTATCACCTACGACTAGCTTGTATCTCCATACGACAAGTTTATATTTAGTCATAACCAGTTTGTAACTACTTACGACCAGTTCACCGACCAGTTTACGACCAGTCTGTATCACCATACGACCAGTTCGTATCTGGTCGGACTGAACGACTTGCTTACGTATTCTCTCTTTGACTCACAATATCTGGCTGAACTCCGGGTAAGATATTTTGTCATCCATGGACTGCGCAATACTTTTTGGTCAAGTGACGGATAACTTCGTAGCCGACTCTTTGACCACTAGTGGCACGACCATACACTTTCTTTATCCGACCACATCGAGGGGCGCAGAGATATCTCTCATGTTATGTTAGGAGAAGTAAATAATATATCCGACTAATCACATCCCTCCGCATGTTTCATAACATACCCGAAAGCTACCTTTATAATTACCCAGTTACAGAGTAGCATTTGGCAACCCCTAAGCGCACTACTACACATGTAGAAAACTATATTGATATCAAATCTAAGGATTATGTACCATCATTGTTTGAGATCAACTAATGACACACAAAATCATAACAATCTTAATAGTATCTCAAGGTGGGTTAATTCAACACCATATTCTCTAGTATGTGTTCACATTATTGATTTGATATCCCCATATCCATGACCGGTGAAACATGATCATCAATCAATACACATGCTGGTCGATAAGCTACTAGTGTCTCGACCAGCGACATCCGACCAGAGATACATTTAGAAATGACATCATGTAACTTAAATAGCTTCACCAACAAATCACATACTTGTTAATATTTTTAAATGATAATTCGTCTAAGGAACATAATAATGCTTATTCTATAACTCATAAATATAGATGTAATATAATTATCTCTATGATTGTCTTTAGGACATATCACCAATAACACGCACATTACGGTGATATGCGTGAGCCTCTGTTGCGGGGTCACTCCCAAAGATGGAAGAAAAAAAATAGAGCCGATTTAGAGTTAGTTTTTAGTGGAGTACGGTGACTTTAACAGATAAAAGTTAAGGTAAAAATTGTTAAGTATGACTTATATCCAAATCATAGCTAGCGATATATCCGTTCGGTCGGTGGCCGTCGAGGCCTCCAGCCCAACTAAGCGCAAAACGGCATTATCACACGCTAGATTCGGCCCGTTCGATCGGTGCTGAAGCGATGGGTATTTTACGCCTCCCGGCCTAACTTCTCGGCCCGTGTCCCGGTTCCGTTATCCAAATCAAATTCCTCAAACCGAAGCGAAGCCGCAATTTTCCTCCTCTTCCTCCTCTCCTGCGCCGATCCTCCCAATCCGCACCCCAGATCTGCTTCTATCGCCGCGTTCGTCTCGGTTTTTCCCGCGAATCCAGATGCTGTCGAGGATCTCCCGCCTCGGCGCCCGTGTCCTGAACCGGGCGAGGCCAGGTGGTCTCTCCTCTCCTCTCCACCGTCATTCCCGCCGCGATTCCATTTACCGTTGTGTGTTGCCCCCAACCCAGATAGAACGCGATGGCTTTGGATGTGTGATTCTGAGTTTCTCACCAAGTATTCCGTGTTTTACTGGTGATTGCCTGAGGAACTCTGTCATGTTTGTGTTCAGCTGAGCATGCTACGGCTCTGGATTTGAAGTCCAGATATAATTCCGACGCAGTACATACCAAGTTTTCCCTTTCGAGTGTATGTGTATGCTGTGTATGTGTTGTGGGCATAGGCTGGGGCGTAGCTGATCATCTGGGAGCAAATGCGAGGTGCTTTGATGAAGTAGCAGTAGCACGGAGGGGATAAAGTCGGTTGCGGTAGACTGGTTTCCTGTTGTTTGGTTACGCGGAATTAACCCTAACTCTGATGGTGGGCACTGGGCAGGCAGGCACTAGTTTGTGGGGGTTTTTTTTTGTATTTTCCATGGAGTTGATGTTTGTACTAGGGAGTTTGGGCAATGTCTGCGGTAGAGTGCTTGCTGATTCAGTGCCAAGAGAATTGATGCGGTGTCTCGTTGCTCATCCTGGTTTGTAAAATAGTGATAAATCATGCAACTAAGATTGGCCTGCACAATGGCCGTGTTTTACATGTCACAGCAAAATGTAATGCCTGCGTAGGTGATTTTGAGGTAATTCGTAGCGTTCGAGCTATTTGACTAAGTAGCTGTTCTCGATTTATGTTTGGATCCACGTTTTGGAAGAAATGTAGTTATTCTAGGCATCTTTGATCAATGTCTGGTAACTCGGATGCACTTACAATAGTGAAGACTGTGCTCATTTGGATTAGGCACTCCGATATCGAAGTTCATAAAGACTTTTTATTTGTAATTTCTTCCCAAGTTAGATACCCTTCATGTCCCCTTTTTTTTGTGACCAGTGGTTGAAGTAAAATTTCAAGATAATGTTTTTTTTTTTCTGACTGGCATGTTTGACAGTTTGTTGTGACCACCTTTTCTCCATGTGCTCTGACTGAATTCTTCTGAGCTTACCTACCAGGTCAAAATTTAGTAACCTCAAGGAACCATGAAGTAGAAGCCATTATATCTTATATGAACCATGTGGTTAGTTCTCTCTTCCCACTTATAGTTCTTGATCTCCTTATTATCTGATAGAATTTGCACCTCGAATGTTGCATTAGCGAAAATTCACTTCTTTTATATCCCCCCCATTATCTTATTCCATCATTGAAAACTCAATGCTAAGAAATATAGAGAAAATTCAGAAATCTACAGCCAATATGAAAGATACTTTGGAAAGAATATAAAAGAAGTGAATTTTGCATTGTTGAAATAAGTTACTGAATGTTGCATTGACGAAATAAGTTCTGGAGGTTAGAGACCCAGACCTTATTTCATCATTCAAAAATCCAAATGTTAATGGAATATAGTTTACATACTTAGCAGATATGGCCTGTGGGTATATATAAAGGTGTATGGAAATACAAATGTTTTGCATGTGCTTAAAAGTTTTATATTCTTGTGATTGATTTAAAATGCAAAATATTATGTACAGTAACTGAAAATAAATTAGTAAAAAAATGGAATAACAAAATAAATGCTTTACAGGGGAATAATTTCTTCTGTTCTGCCACAAATGCTGAAGCCAGTGAGAGGAGCAATGAACCGGAGGCTAAGTAAGTTATTTGATTGTCGATACTTGACCTGTGAACTGTTACTGTGACATAGCATAAAATACTAAAATGTTTTCATGTACAGTCAGCATTGTCAATTTTGCACTATAGCAGATTACCTTTTTTTAACATTAATATCCACTTATTTGAGGATGCATCTGCACCATTAAGGGTGTCTATCCATTATAATTATATTTTAGATGATGGCTGAGCCAACCTAAGTTTCCATAATAAATCTAGGGCATGGATGTAATGTATTGTAATTTGTAAAAAACAAACCGATAGGATCATTGTTGTGGCTGTGACGGCTGGCATCTACTAATCTCATTGATATTATTAGCAATGGTCTGAGCCAGGACTCATGAAAACTTTGCATATTCGCACCTGAATGTTGGTTTATTTTTTCCTTGGATTTCTTCCATCGAATATCTGTTCAGACGGCATCACTTTGCTGCCTGCTGCAGTGCTGAACTTAACAAACATGAGAAATTCCATTGTTAATCCAGAGTAGAAAAATTCAGAATAACTAAAATTCATGAAATCAAACCCATGTTCTTTGGATGGATTTCTTTAGTTGTTTACGTATCATTTGTTCAACTAGAAGCCATCAACCTGCTTTGAGTGACTCTACCGTTGCCATTCATATGTTTCCATTGGACTCGACATGGTTGTTGGACCCCTCTCCACATTGTTGATGTTTACATCCGCTGCCAGCCTCAAAATGTGCTTGTCCTTTGTTTATTACAGTAGCCAGCTAGTGGCGGATCAATTCACAAGCTGTGGGGTCATACCATGAACTGACCCCACAGCTTTTTGCAAAACACTCTTATACCATGTAATTTATAAGCTCTATCATGTATAATATCAGCTAAATGAACCCACTGCTGTTGTGTTAAGCTAAAATTGACCTCACAGGTGTAAATTTCAGGCTTTGCCATTGTAGCCAGCCTCTCGTTGTTGTGATGCCTACCTTCCTCCAAGCTTTGTTTAAGGCAACCTTCCTCCCAGCTGCAGAGTGTCCATTCCATATATTTGTCCAATGTGACTGCAATGGATCCTTACTGAACACCACCAGTCGCTCCATGCAAGTATGTTTTGTGATTATAGTTGATCCTTTTGAGTTTTGAACACCATCAAGCCCCCCTTAACACCCCGGCCCAACACAGGGCTTAGAATAACACTAAACTAACATAGCTATCAATTTTAACAACAATTATCACTAAATTACAGCAAATATAAAAAATATAAAACCTGTACACGGGTCATAATAACACAAGGATAACTAAAAAGAAATCATGTATAATTAATTAATAGGAACCATGCCAAAATAATAAACAAAGATCGACACAAAACCAAACAAATCAATTCTGTTTAATGAATAATCAAATAAGGCTAAGCAATATATCTATTTCCAATAGTAATTTATCACACTAATAAACTGTCTCATGATCAATAGTTCTTGTGGTTGCGTAAATGACGTGAATCCAAGTGAGTGCTAGCCCTCTCATGAGCAACGTCATCAACGGTCACCTAAAAATAACAGTAGAATAAGGGTGAGTCCATGACTCAGCAAACACAATAATAAACAATAAACAATACTTAATCATCAGTAAACAATATCATCATCAACATTAATTGTTCTTTTTTTCTCTTTATTTTTATACTCAATCATTCAATTCTCTTCTTTTTATTATCATACACACACATCAAATACTTTTCATACAATGCATCTCTACACTACATGTCCACGTGCACTTCTTTTGCGTATATCGGTATAGCGTGAGTGAACACTCGCGACAATGTTTACTCTCAAGTCCGTCCGCAAGAATCGGGAACCTCCTCCACTCCTGTGGAGTTGTGATCAACATAGTCACCTTCTCATATGCAATGATATTTATGAATGCACAACTATTCATAGATTCATCATTATTAACATTATCCAGCATTCTTATATCCAACAATACAAATAAAATCATGACCATGCACATTGCTTGCAGTAAAATAAAATAAAATCACAAACAATATAATGGTAATGAGTGGTAAGGAAATACAATGATCAACCAATGAACACTGTCTACCATACACTTGCCTCTTTTAGTTGCGAGGAACGGTTTGATTAGAAGATGACAACAAACCCGACGCCACTCCTACAATAATTACCCAATCTCAATAACAAGCTACAGCAGTACAAGAACAACAATTAAACGACATCGCTTCTACACGTTTTCCAAATCCTCAACACTCCTCCTTTACCGGACAATCACCCCTTGCTGTCTCGGTACTAAAACCAGCATAACTTTTGACTTCCAAGCCCTATCACGGCAAACCACACCAGTTCTGAAATCTACATAAAATTCCCCACAATTTCTTAGTTGGCCACAATTCCTAATTAAATCATTTAACCCTCGTTTTTAACACAGAAGACCGTTCTGTCATATTTTGGACAACAAGATTAATATTTTCATATATACTAATCTACACATGCAAGTACTGTAAACCATAGCATTTTTGGAATCTACAGAAAGTTAGCTACCTCTTTCTAGTTTTGCCAAAAATTCAATTCTGCCATCTACCAAGTCAATTTAATAGTTTCCCACGACTTCGTGCAGCAGCAATCGGTTTCTGGACAGCAACCTTCCCGAGGCTATATCTTTTCGCTTGCTACTCCAAATTTAAAGATCCAGACCTTCCTGTAAAGCTAACGAGATTTTCTAACTTTTTTCTAATTAGATTGACCTCTAAATCCGATTCTAAATAACCCTAATTACCCCCGCAAGATCCTACACCTAACATTGACGAACTAGGGCAGAACAACAAACCCTCTTTCTATTGACCAAACATGCCACAATTCGAACAACAACTAAACTAGGGACACTTAGAGGATTTCAAATCGTTACCCTTGGAGATCACGATGAAGATCACAAATTTCCTGCGAGATCCCTCTCTTTCTCCCCCCTTCCTTCTTTTCCTTTCTCCGTCCTTCTGCTAGCCGAACCCTTGCTAGCCCATGGCCCAAGTTTCCCATCTTATTCGAAACCCTCCTTTTTTATACTCTAATATATTTCTAATTTGTTTTCCTTCTTTAATTCGTTTCGGAATATTAGCGCCCCCAGCATGAGCTTAATTTAACAAGAAAAGTTTGTGACTTGTAGGCTGCTGCAGCACATTATATGTGATTGCACTTCAGTATCAATAACTGGAATTTACTTTGCAGGATATCTGTGACTTTTGTTGATAAGGATGGCGAGGAAAAGCTTGTTAAAGTTCCTATTGGAATGTCAATGCTAGAGGCTGCTCATGAGAACGACATTGAACTTGAAGGTCCTTTGCAATGCCACTTTTTAATGTTTACTCGTTCTGGTTTAAAGCTAGTGCATAGGGATTAGGGAGTACTTTGATGCTTCTACTTGGCTTACATGTGCTTCCTTGGACTTAATATCACTTGTTTTTATTAGCTAAAGGAGCTTTTTATTGATTTATTTTTTCATATTTAGCTTTAGATACCTTATCACGCCACCTTACCATTCTGTGATTGTACACCTCCTTTGATATGTCAAACTGCTGCTTTTTTCATTTAAATTCTGTTCATGTTGGTTTAAAGTACACAAAATAATTTCCTAACCGTATTTGTGATATATATCTGAATTGCTTGTTGTTTACCAGGAGCATGTGAGGGCTCTCTTGCATGTTCTACATGTCATGTGATTGTAACGGTATGACGTTCTATATACAGTTAATTCTTAAGTCTTCAATGAGTTGAGACAGTTAAACTGTAGTTTCATAAAAAAAGTTATATTCAGGATGTAGACTACTATAACAAATTGGAAGATCCCGTGGATGAAGAAAACGATATGCTGGACCTTGCATTTGGGCTTACAGAGACGTATGTGTATTTTCTTTGTGAACCCTACAAAACTTGTTACTTCGATTGAACTTACTCGAAGCTGTTGTTTCAGATCTCGCCTTGGTTGCCAAGTAATTGCAAGCCCTGAACTTGATGGCATACGATTGGCACTGCCAGCAGCTTCCAGAAATTTTGCTGTTGATGGGTATGTTGCAAAATCACACTAACTACGGCACTACGATCGTGCAAGGCACATGTTGAATACCTGCTCAGTTTTGCAGAATACGAGATGTAGTTATTTGTTATTTCCGTCTTGTCGTATCCTCAAATTTGAATTTCCGCTTTAATTTTCCTTTCCGTTTTAATTTTCCTTCTTTAATTTTTGATGATATGGCAAATATGTCAACTTGATTTGTCAAACAACGCTTGTAAAATTTATTAGGTATTGCATTGCTCATTGTAATATGTGCAACTTTTTACTAAGAAAATATGTCATCACTTTAGTACATCATTCGATGTTTCTCTTTTTATCTTTTCTGCTATACTGTTGATCATTGCATGTGTCGGCCAATCCTTGAATGTATATGACAGATGTATCAGTGTATCACCATATCAGCTGTTATCTGTACCTAACTTTCTAACCTTATTACGGATAGCAGTATAGCGGTAAATGATGTTTGCTATTTCAGTAAGCTTGACCTGTGAGAAGTCATACAATAATTATCATCATGTGTGTCAATGAAATGTCAAATGTTTGAAACCATCAATTTTTGCTGAGATCTTATGTGACGATGAAAACCACATTACAAGGCAGTTGGGGGTAAGAAGTGTGCATATTAGCTAACTATGTACAATCGTTATCCAAAAAGAGTATGTTGTCATCCATTATCCAGGAAATCCTAGAAAGAAGATATGATTCATTCATTCTTAAATTGAATTCCTAAACTATTTGCCGTTGAATATCCAATTAAAGATAGGTGCAGTGGTTATTGAGTAGTGTGGTGGTATCATAGGAACGTGACTCCACAATTTTAAGTGCTATAATAGTATAATTGACATTCTTCTATTATTATTTTACAAGTGCTACGTACAGACTTGGAGATGAGTTGTATTGTTTTACTAATTTCAATTACTTTAGTGATATACAAGTAAGTGACAAGAGTTATTACTATTGTGTTTTTTTAATTGTGTTCTCCTTTCTGCAAAATCGACGGCACTCTTTTTTTACCTCTTAATATATCATGGGCCATAGGTGCCTTGGGAGATCTTATTGCTACTAAAAAGTGAACCATACAAGTGCATATAAGTGAAATGTTTTCTTGGTAGACATGCTTTGATGCAAAGAAAACGCCCCCAAAACCCAATTGGGTGATCGTTGTTGAACCAAAAACTGCATCTATATTAACAAATATAATGTCCAAGTTCAATTCTCCAGTACTCAAGAATCATGGCAGCCACATTTGGAGGTCCTAGTGTGCAGGGTTGCTCCCTGTCATTGTTTTCGATTGAGAAAATATCAGATTGAATCGTCTCTTCCATGAGTGCTGCTATTTCTTTTCCAGGTGCTGACATCTAAAGTCCACACCTACCAGCTGAAGTCTTTTTGGTGTTGCCAAATTGTTGGTGTCATATTTTGCATCTCTTCTGGCTGCTATTGCAGCCTCCTTTTCGTCCTTCAGATTTATGTCCGATGGTCAGAGTTTGCGATGTTGACATCTTGAACATTTTGCCATTTCATCTGAATGTTGGTCATAGTGGCATGAGCAGTACTATCGCTGACAGCATCCCAAATTGTGGATGGACATGCTTGCTTTTATATGTATGCACATTGCACGAGTTGATTTCTCCCTGTTATGTACTTCAAGTGTTGTTGATTATGTTGTCTTGACTAGCTACTATTCTGGCACTGTTTATGTCAATCTCATCTAGAAGCAATTCCTTTGTCTGGTGCTTTGCTGCGTGTAGCTAGAAAAATGTTTACAAATAAATAGGTTTGGCCTTTAGTAAGATGCAAGGTTTTTATGAATTTTTGTTAGTTCTAAATTATATTGAATATCTCTGCGAGTGGTACAGCTCAGGTATGGGCAGCACTAACAATTTTGTTTCTAACTAGTTCTATTTTGTCATTTCAAACAGTTAGAAATTTCGAGTTTTCTGACGTTTCTGTATTTGCAATGTTGCATATGTTCCATCTCCTTCCTGTTGCACTCCTCTCTGGAGTTGGTTTCATGGTTCCTGTTTCATCGAGTGTTAAAAGTTGGTTAGGGACAGGAGAACCACCATTGCATACTTTTTTTGCAGAGACTGCAATGTCAGCTTACTATAATGTGACTTGAGAAATACTATCTGGGAGTGTTCTGTCATTACCAACTGGTGGAAAGTTACTATCAATCTGATTTGCCAATTTGCGGTGGCTGGCAAGAGGTGCTGATACAGCGTCAGTGATGTGGCAAAAGGGTAAGATTAGAAAATGGTTTTCTTTTGCATAAAAGTGTACAGTACTGTTATGATCATTAGGTCATAAGGGTAAACATCACCGGGAGGATAGCCGTGTGACGTCGGTTACTATGGGAGAGGGAAGATTATAGATTAGGGAGATGAAGAAGATTGAGATTTAAATTATTGTATTCTCATTGCTTTCTTATGAATGTGTGACTCCTTTCTTTATATAGATGAGGTTAGCCTTTAACAATATGAAAACTATCGTATCTAGTGTAACAAATCAACTAGTGATAAGATAATATCCATACTTTTTAAATATGCAGATATGCATCTAACTATTCATAATATAAAGATAATATGTGGAAGTCAACTCGCTAACAAAGTAAACAACTAATCTAATCTATTTGCCGCATTGGTCACATGTATGAACAGTGCATATGAACAGTATTTTTTGCCCGTAATAGCCTCCTTTCATGGTGGTAGCTTCCCCTAGGTCCACACCTATGATACTTCATCTCTCTCGGACGAGCAGCTCGAGGAGTCCTCGAGCTGCAGGGCGGCAACCATGGTTGCAACACTAGGTATCCCTGTGTTGACGAGAGGTTGTGGCGTCGATGGAACATTGCATGAAAAATAGTCTGCAACGCTCCAATAGACAGCAGCGAGGATTGCCGTCCCTTGTTGTGTCTTGACGTTGCAGGAGGCGGCGTAGGTGGTATGAACAAGCTACGCGGGGTAGCAGTGACGCTCTTCCCACCATAGGATGCTTCAGTGGTGGGAAAAAACACAATGTCGTCGTGGTCTTGATACCTGCCACGCCCTGCAACTATGATGGCACAACATCGGTCGGGCGCGTGGAGAAGACAGTTGTTGGGCACCAGCGTTCTTCCTCGGTGAGGGCACCGTTGGTGCAACCACGAGCAGTGAAGTCGACGATGCGGAAGTCACCGGTGAAATCAAAGATGCCTTCGATGATGTAGATCGCACAGTAGCTGCTGCCCGTGCATTCTTCTCCTTTCCCATCAGCTTGACCACCATAGCCGCCATGTCTGCCAAGATGCTTTCATGTCGTCTACGCTGGCACTCATCTCGTTAAGGGTGGCCCTGACGACCTTGAAATTCTTGACAATAGAAACTATGGTCTTGGCTCTGATACCAAGTTGTTATGATCCTTAGATCATAGGGGTAAATATCACCGAGAGGATAGCTGGGTGACATCAACTGCTAGGGGAGAGGGAAGACTATAAATTGGGGAGACGAAGGGGGTTAGGACTTAGACTATTGTATTGTCATTGCTTGCTTATGAATGGTATGACTCCTCCCTTTATATAGATGAGGTTAGCCTCTAACAATATGGAAATTATCATATCTAAGATAACCAATCAACTAAGGATAAGATAATATCCATACTTTCTAAATACGAAGATATGCATGTAACTATTCCTAATATAAAGATAATATCTGGAAGATATTATCCTAACAAAGTAAACAACTAATATAACCTGTTTGGTGCACTATTCATGCGTATGAACATTACTTCCTGCCCATAATAGCCTCTTTTCATGGCCGTAGCTTCCCCTGGGTCCACGGCCATGACACAGCCTCCCTAGGGGTGGCGGCGTCGAGGGAGGAGGCGGTAGTGGTGGCGGAGGAAGAGGAAGAGGGGTTGGGGCGGCGCCGGTGGGATATGGGGAGAGGTGGGAGGACGTGGGGGTGGCGGTGCCGAGGTAGTGGCGGTGCCGAGGGAGTGGCGGAGACTGAGGCGGAGGGAATGGCCTGAGGTGGTGGACGACGGTGCTGGCACGAGGCAGCACGGGGCACAGACCCTAGTGTCGCCGCTGTGTGTTGAGGAGTCAGGGTTGGGGCCGATCGATGTGAAATGGGGGTGGTTTGGGATTTTATATGTGGTATGAGGGGGTAATTATCTTCAACTCTAGGGGCAAAGTAGGAACCCCAACCCGCTAAAGCCATGAGAAGCTGCCCCAGGCCAGCTTCCCCACGTTGAAGACAACTTCTGGATTTTTCAAAAGCGGCTATTGAAAGCCGCCCGTTTGGGACAGCTTTCAGCTTTTCCTAGCGAAAAGCTAAAGCCGAAGTTGTCCTAAATAGGCCCGTAATCCCTCGTCGAATGGCGATCGGCCGAAGTTGTCCCACAGGCCCGTAATCCCTTGTCGAATGGGGGTCGGGGCGGCGGTGCCAAGGGAGGTGGAGGGAAGTCGGGGTGGCGGGACCAAGAGAGGAGGGAAGGCGGGGCGGCGGGGCCGAGGGAGGAGGCGGAGGTCGAGGTCGGGGCAACGCCGAGGGAGAAGGAGGGATGCTAGGGCGGCGTCACCGAGGAAGGAAAAAGAGGTTGGGGCGTCGGAGGAGGGGGAGGCCCGGCGGGGGCGACGGCCTCGGCGGAGGTCACGGCGGCGCTGGTCGAATTTGGGGGTAGGCAGTCGGGGGGGGAGGGGAGGACAAATGTGGGGGCGGCGACACTGAGGGAGCGGCCTGAGGCGCGAGGCACAAACCCTAGCGCCGCCGCTGTGCTGAGGAGTCGGGGTTAGGACCGTTTGGGTGTGTAACGGGGGTGGTTTGTGATTTTATACGTGGTATGGGGGTAGTTATCTTCAACTCTAGAGGTAATGTCGGAACCCTAACCCACCGAAGCCGTGAGAAGCTACTCAGGACGGTTTTTCCTACCAAAAAGTCAAAGCCAAAGTTGTCCCAATCAGACGTGTAATGTACCATCGTCGGGCTTGGATGTCTTATTAATTTTTTGTACCTATTTTCCGTATGTTAAACAATCGACTACCTACCATGACAACGAACTGCTTTGTACTTTTGCATATAACTTTTTATCCATCTCGGTCAGTGAAGCAGTACAATTTTCTTGGGGAATACTATGGAGTAGTGCGACTCGGATCCACTAAGTTGAGAAGACGCTGCCATGGTTTCTCGGACACAGATTAATCGTGAAAAATTACTTTCTCACCATGTTCCTGCCTACATACATGAGCGCGAAAAATAGATTGGAATGGACTGAACAATTTACCATGTGTTCTTGACCCTGATTGCTAAGTTGCTAGTTTAATCTCTGATCAAAAGGGCCGTATATATGCACGTGAAGTCTCTTCACCATTGTAGCGGATTCGCTTTCTCGAGACGCTGAAAGTGACCGATAAATCTCACCAGGAGAAGATACCAAACAGCTGAGCTGAAGCTGCTAGATTGCTACGTAAGCCGTGGTAGGTAAACGTTCGACTCATGGCAGCATAGTTTGCACTGTTCCGAAGGCCGTTGTTCGTCAGTTCGATTCATCGCCTCATCGGCTGCTGCCCTTATCCGATGGCTTGTACCACTTGAAGCTAAGCGTCGATGTAATGTTTTTAATAACGTTTAGTGAGGACTACTTAGTCCCTAAGCATTGTATTTTTCTGCCAATAATGTAATCGATCACCGCTGTCTCCACACGTCGAGATGGACCACCCAGGCGATGCGTAGTATCGATTCGAACAGGTCACCTTTTTTTCTGATCCGGTTGTAAGCCTACGCGTGTGACTCTCGTTTTGGTTCACTGCAATTAATTGATACTACCAACAAAATTAGTTTTTGGGCTAGGGTGGATAAAAACCCCCCAGCTTACGGATCACTTGGACTTTACTCTTGACTTCTACAAGAGCGACAATGAGCTGGGTTGAGAATAATTTATCACCTCAATGATTCAGCAATTAACTGCTTAACAACCACCTTGTCATTTTACGGCGATGTCACTGGACGGCTTTGACTGGTGCTGCCTTTCTAGATGCGTGCCAAGAAAAAAGAGACTGTCTTTCAAAAGAAAGGAAGAAAGAAAGGAAGAAGAAGAAGAAGAAGAATAGAGATCGTCCCTTCAATTCGTGGGCAGCAAACTTCTGGTTGCGCTACCAAGTTCCCGGCAAACGTGGAAACTGGGAAGCAAATCTTTCCCTTGCTCAAAAAATGATGAGAAAGATTAAGAAAAGAGAGCAAAAAGTATCAGATACTGCCACTAACCAACCACTAGCATTACAAATTAAACCAAAAGATGTTAGCACTAAGGGCATGCAGGAAAAAGTAAAAAGATGAGTGCTCAACAGCTTTTTTAACTTTAAAAAAAACAGTGTTTGGTGTTAACTCACTCACAGAAAAGGGTGTAGATTAGATATGTTTAGCTTAATTTATATACGACAGGGATTAGTTTCAATTTTAGCTCATGTGTACATGACTACATGAGTCGTCGAAGAAACTCTTGCCTTGGCATGCTTGCTGTGTCTCAGTACACCGTTTACATAAATAAAAAAATATGGAACACGTGGCTTTCTACAAGAAGATAAATTTCAAAGTTTTTCCATACAAATATGATGAAGAGAATGTTGAAAAATACTTCACATACTGACAAACTCGCTATAAACTTGTACTCCTGATCTATACCTACTTAACTGATGTACACTCCGAAATAAAAATTTGTAACAATTGATGATTGCGCGCGTATCCTTTCATGTGTGACTGTTTTTGTGGTAGTGTGCATATTTCAGGCCACTTCAATTTAAGACTTCTTTGGCAAGGTTGCATTAATGGGTGCAAAGTGTAATGTTGCAGTAAATTGCACATCAGCACGTCCACATGTCATTTAACTTATGTTGATGTTTCAATCAGTCATTGTAAATTGACAGTGATTAGTGTAATCCATCAACTGCTTGATGCTTAGTCTTAACTAATAGAATGATTTGTTCTCCACCTCAACTGTTTATTCATATGTCAGCATAGGAATATACAATGGGGGAAAAAAATCAACTAACCCTTAATATATATCTTTGTCACATCTCATCTCACTTTTTTTTGGGGTCAAAATTTAGCTTTCATCCCTTTCCCGGCGGCTGAAAACCGGTATCCTACATGACATTCTCAGGATGACTATGGTATTATAAGTCTAAATTTGTTCATCTTTTATGCAATTCATGAACAATATTTGTACTACTTTCTACTACTCTTAAGTGGGAGGGAGGTGCAGGCCGGTGGAAGAAGCTGACAATTAATTAGTGTTAATCAACCAAACTTGATAGCAATGCACTACAACACGATCGAGGTTCCGGGGCGTTGCCCGGCGTTTAACCTAAATGCCACCAATACCGGGCTAAGCCGGCGTTTAACGAGATTCGGGGGCGTTTAAGTTCCATGGCGTATATAAACGCCGGCTTTGCTCTTCTATGGCGTTTATAAACGTTGGCCTAGTTGGAAGAAATGGGGGCGTTAATAAACGCCGGCCTTGGGTTTTACTACGGCATTTATAAACATCTCAAACAATAGGAGGGTGCCTGGGTTACATAGGGTCATTAACACAAACCAAAGCTGTTTGGTATTTCCCTTTCAACCCACACATATTTTTCCTCAAAATTTAACAATTACATATGCCCAATTATCATAAGTATGTCGAAAATGAAATACATCATGTGTTGGGTAGATATTAATTAGCCATGTATCACCCTTCAAATACTACAATATCATAAATGATTGGTAGTACAATTCCAGTTGGGCAGTAAAGCAAAACCCTAGAAGGATGTCTAATAGTAGTTCTCCTTTCAAACTAACCCTGATGGGAGACCTTGACATGACATGCAAGAATCAGCGGTAGCAATCTTTTCAGAGATTGGCCTTCAACAAGCTCAATGGAACTAGGGTGTAAATCGTATCCGAATTATCCATTTTATCCGGCATTCGAATTCGGTTGGTAACGAATATTAATTGTTTAGATTTTTCCATCTCATTAACAATTTCTTTCCTATTTGTATTCGCATTCGCATGAAAAATATGGATACGAATATGGTATGGACTTTTGCCATCCGAAATATTATTTTATCCGCACTATTCGAATTCGAATTCGAATTTGATAAAACAATATACATATTTTATTATAGTATGACTAATTAGTTGGATGACTATTTTTAGTTTAATATGAATTCATGTTTATAGGTGAAATAGCTAAACTAGAATGATTAGGTGTGCAATGTACGTGCGTAAATATCTTGCAATTACGTAAGTTACGAGGATATCTGAATCCGACCTAATTGAGTAGGTATTCGATTCATATTCATATTCGTTATAACATTTGATTCATATTCGTATTGGACAATATTCGAATTCGTTTAGAAAATTCGAACACGAATAAAGAGAAGACCACTATTCAATTCGTATTCGATCTGTTGACATCCCTAAATCAAACACTGTCCTTTTTAACCCTGAAATCATTATTAGTAATAGATTAAGGGGTAGGTATTGATTATGTAGTATGCTTACTCGTGTGTGGCTACAAACGATGACATATGATTACTCGTGTGTGGCTATAAACGCTGACCAACTACCCATTTGCTTGTGAGTATATGCCAGAGGTGGCCAAATGGGCGGTACGGCCCGACACGACACGACCCTATTTATGCACGGGTTGGCCGGCTCGTCAAACTAAACAGGTTGTGTCGTGTTGGCCCATGGGATCGACTGGCGGCCCAGGCACGATACGCCAAGCTCGCGGGTCGTCCTGTGTCGTCTCGGGCACGATAAGCCCGACAGGCCGGGGTTGTCCCGTGTAGCCCATCTCGGCCTGAATTTTTTTAAAAAAATGTAAAAAATAATAATAATAAAGTATAGAATTCAAACATACAAATTAAAATTGTAAAAAAATGAGTTATATGCCCATAAAAAAGAGACAAATATATTAAATATATAATAATGAGCTTTATTAATGTTTACAAGGTTACCTCGTTAAAAACTTTACTAAGTAAAAACTCAACATGAGAAAACGTTGGCAAAGGAAAAAAAGAGTACAACCTATAGCTCTGCATACATCTATGTTCTAAGTGTTGTTATCTAGGTAAAGATTTTTGAACATGTCTGTCAACTCTGGATTTTCTACAGAGTGTTGTTCTCGTGCATTAGCTTGATCCCAGTCTTTCATAGTTAGAAGTATCTACACCACATCTCACTTGTGAGACTTGCTCTTCCCTCCTCCAATATTCTTCCAGAAAGACTGAAAACAGAATCAGAGTTAATCATGAAGACAAGAACAGTTAACACATCATATGCTATTATGAATAGCACTGGATATGTTACCTTATTATATGGTCATGTCACCATTGCAAAATTTCAAAGCGCTCTTCTTGGTAATGCATGGTATCACTATCCAAATAGGTGGAGAGATACCCACTTCTTGGATGGGCAATTGGTCTTGCTTCAGAACCCAACGTTGTAGAATATGAACCCCTGGACCCGGAGGAAGAACCTGCACCCTATATTTTGCCCCACGCAGTTGTCTTCTTACCTATAGTAGGTGGTATTGGAGGTCGTTGCAAGTGAACTCCTCTTATGTTCGTACTTTTGATAAAACTCAAAAAATTTAGCACGAACATCTGCAAAAAAAGTTGGAATAGTCTAGGCCTGTAGTATCACTTAGAAGTTGGAGAACATTAGTGAATTCTTGAATTTTACCTCTGGGATCTAAAATAAAGGCAAACGACAGCCTCTCATATTTTCATAAGCCTTCAAGTGACTAGCAATTTCAAGAATATTATGCACAATTAAAGGAGATGTTAGATAATATAAAGCAGATAAAGCAACAGTGGAGTCATTAAAAAGTTCCAAAAATGCTACCAACTTCTTAGCAACATACCAATGATATGCTCAGTCAATACTATACTACCGTCACACCTGTGATAGTGCATGCGAATAAAAATAGAAAATGTGCTCTTATATGGTAAAATGCTCTTAAGCATCAAGTAAGTGGAGTTCCATCTCACTAGCATGTCCAAACTAAATTTTCTTGGACGTACATTCATTGCCTTGCAAAGTTTTTATATGATACTATTCATTGGTTAGAATGATTTAAGAAAGATATCTCATCACGTGAAGTTTTAATATATGAATCTAACATCTTTAAACCACATTTAACTATATGATTAATAATATGACATGCACATCGCTTATGTAGCAAGAAGGATTAAGCATATGTACTAAACAATGGAGTAAGAGTATTCATTGTCCTAGAGTTTGCGGTGACGTTGTCTAAAGTTATTGAAAAAAAATATTTGTAAGACCAAAATCTTCCATGACTTTGATAATACAGTTTGCAATATCATCACATATGTGTGCTACATCAATTAGTTTAAACCCTATAATTTCTTTTCCTATTTCTCAGTTGTTGTTAATATAATGAGCAATTACACTAAGATAGTCCTCTCTAGCCCGACCACTCCATATGTTCAAGGTCAAAATCACCAAAAATGTACAAGTACTAAAAAGATCTTTTAATTTATCACAACATTCATTATAGTATTTAACTAGATCCCTGATTATTGTCTATCTAGAAACAATATAAAATCTAGAATTATGTGCAATCCTAATGCAATTTTTAAACGATTTAGACTCACAAAAGTTTAAAGGTAGATCCTCTGAAGCAATTAACGACAAAGAGATTGATGAGCAACCTCAAGACTATAGTCCAAGCTACATATCGTATTGTCAAGGTCGTACTGTAGTTGCATCTGCCTCATAGTCAATCCTTGTCATGATTCACATCTTGCAGCATGTCTATGCAAGTGCCCCGTTCCACCTGAAGACTCTGCAGACAATTCATGTTTATAAATTTTACAAACATTATATCTTACCTAAACTCCTTGTCAGTCTGGCTTGGTTGTCTTATCGAAATCTTCCATACTTCTGATGTATTCGATTTGGATCTCTTGCTCTAGTGCTTGCAAACGTAGAGGTAGTCATAGAGCCTGATGATGTGATTGCTTGCTCTTGTGATTGAGTTGGGGCCGCTGCATTCTCAAAGGATGCAAGATCCTCCGATGAAATTCTGAAATCACTAATAGCAAAATTATCGTAATTTTTCATCACGAAAACTACAAATAAAAATTACACTATTATTTATTTCATCTTAGTATAACAAATAAGAACAATAAAATATACAAAAATTAGTATTGTACCTCTTTTCCTAACTGTAGCTGGATTTAGAAATTTCGAATATGTGGCACAAAATTTTCAAATTTTACCAAATTATCACAAAAGAGATCTAAATTTGCACAACAGAATTTAGAGATGAGATTGAAGATTGGATGATGGATGAATGAGGGGGGTATGCTGCCTATTTATAGAAAAGCATTTTGAGTTTTTTTTCGAATTTGTTTTCGTATTTTTAAAGCTCTCCAATGGCTAAAAAAGCTAAATTTTTGAAAATCCCAACCGTTAACGTGCCTTAACGGGCCTAATCGTGCCGACAGACCATGTCATGACGTGCCTTATTGTGCCTACACAGGTCTTAACGGTGCTAAACGGGCTAATCCTGCCCAGGTCGTGTTGTGCCGAATAGCGTGCATAGCTGGGCTAGGCCGCTGGACCAGGGTACGTACCGACCCAAGCACAGCATGCCCCATCGAGCCATGCTAGCCCAGCTCGTCTATGTGTCAGGCCGTGCCGTGGGCTGGCCCAACAGGCGCACAACCCATTTGGCCACCTCTAGTGTATATATACTTTGTGATTCTTGAAAGAAGCAAGTGGTAATACTAAGAGTTATCCTATCCATAGTTTGATCTTTCTGGTATAAGGACACTAACAGTTGGTTTGTTGGGATTTACATGTGTACTTCCATAATGAGGGGTGCTTCTATACTTTCTCCAAAGAAAACTTTCTAAAAATTACCTACACCTATTGATGATTTGGTACATACCAATCTTGCGATTATTCGTTTGCTATCTGTATATTTTTCTTTTAAGGCATTGCCAGAGCTCTTTAATTGGTTCTTCAAAAAAAAAATTTAAAAGTACAAACTTAGGAAAGGACAAAAAATGGACGATCCCTTTCAAGTGGTGCTTAAATACGTTAATAATGTTAACAAAAGAGTGGAAATTGAAGAGAAGATGAGACACATCCACTAGTGTATATCTAATTCTTATGAGGTAGTCCTACAAGTATGCTTTCACCTACTGACTTTTATATACATGTACTTAGCTTCACCTACCACCTCATTCATGTATACCGAACCTAAGATATCAACAAGTCGATCGGCAGGCTAAGCAAAAGCATATAATAATGCCGTAATACAAAAACAAAAAGGAAGATTCAAGCTAGGATATGTTGCTTTAGCTAGCTTTCTTCGTACGCTCAACCATTGGATCCCCTATCCATCACAGTCCAATTCTTCAATGGCATCTAGAAGCCTGTCAATTTGTCATCCTCAATATGCAGTTGATGGTCACACATTTCTCCATATTTCATAAGTTTTACACATTGATTAATTAGTTGGTTCAGTGCTCACTTGTTTATTTGGAGCCATGTCATTAATTAGTGACACCTACAATAAGATTGGTTTCCTGGTTTTTATAATTATGCCGGCCGGCTTGGCACACTGTCCCCTTGTCAACCCCTGGTTTGCATCTGGAAAATGGGACAAATTGTTAAAATTTTCCCTTGCCGGTAGACACGGGCAGAAGAAAGTGTCCTTCATTATAACAGAGGGAAGCTTAATTGCCTCGTCAGCAAAGAAGTTGCTAGATACGTGTTTACTGCTGTGCTTATCAAAGTACGTACTGCCATTTGACCTTTGGAGGAAAGGTACTTAAGTTTTTATGGATTATGGCGATTTCCCAACTTGCAGGTCATTGCACAGTGACTGCTCACACACTGAACCAGGCAGCAAACAACATGTAAAAAAGGCGTCTTCTCTCTAAAGTTTGCATAGCATTTTAGGTTACGAGCTGCGCGTGATTTTTATTTAATCTGTGGGAACGGACCATGCCTTTAGCCCGGGCTGCCACTTTCTGATTAGTTGGAGACCATGATGTAGTACTAAATGTAAAGGTCATGGGCGGAAGACAAATGCAACGCCGTGCAGTTATCGTCCGTAGTGGGCTTCCCTGTCCATCAGTCATTTGGTAGTCATTCCATTTGACAATGGGATGGAAGCATTTGGAGCCTTGACGCCGTCCATACTTTCCTGCTCTCTCCCTCTCCCTCTCCCTTGTTTTTCCCTCGTCAGGCCGGCCACCTATGACCTAACGCACGTGTGTGATGCACAGAGGGGTAGACTTTTTTTTTTAAGAGCCTACAATGCACACACATCACTCACACCACCACTCACACACACTCTTTTATGTCCTCTTTTACACACGCATGCACGCGCATAACGCACGCATCACCCACGCCACCACACACATATGCACGTCCTCTTTTACACACTTTGAATTTTTTTGCGGAGATGCCAAGATCTTATGTAGCGTGTACACGTATTTTTCTATTAAACACCTAAGCGTGTAAGGCCCTGTTTGTTTAGGCTTTTTGCCTGGTTTATAAGTAAAAAAGCCTAAGCCTAAACAAAGGGGTGATTTTTTCATACAGCTTAAAAAAAGTTTAAGCTATTTTAAGCCTAAAAGTCATAAGCCATGCGTGAGGTGTTTTTTTTTGCTTTTGCGGAATGAAATATTACTTTACCACTAAACTTCGTTGAAATTACCCTCAAAATGTCACTCATATATAAACATGGATCTCTCAATTTTTTTAGTCCTCTCACCCTCCCGTCGCTCCCCCTCCCTTCCCCTCCCCTCTCCTCTGACCCTCCCGTCGCTCCCCCTCCCTTCCCCTCTCTCCCGCTCCCACCCCTTTCCCCTCCCCTCCCCTCCCCTCCCGTCCCGCTAGCTCTCACAGGTAACACTTCAGCCATCCCGGGTGAGACTACTCAGGAAGACCAAACCGTTGTGGACATTGATTGTTCGGAGGATGGCGAGGAAGACGCCGCCACCGATGCTGAGAATAATGAGGCCGTCTGCTTGAAACCCAAGCTCACGCGGGTTTAGGGCTAATAATATTAATAAGCCCAAAGAAGAACAAGAACAATCCCATAGCTATGGATTTCAAGCGCATGGTGGATATTATGGCAAAAGGCCCTGTTCAGAGTGGTCCATCTATAGCGGATGTTATGGATATAGCTATTCAGGCAGGGATAGTAGAAGGAAGTGATGAACACTTCATTGCGACAAGGCTCTTTACTAAACTAGAAAATCGAGAAGTGTTTGTCACTATGAAATCCAATGAAGTAAAGATGAATTGGCTCAGGAGGATGTTTGATATCAAGATGAAGAAAGATTAGATTTTTTTTAGTAGTTATTTTTCATTTTGAAAACTACTTGGTGATGATTATGTAATTGTTGAAACTATTAATATTGTACTCATATTATTGTTACCTTGCATTGTGTTCTACATTAGTTTATATTATGTTCTATGTTACTGATCATTGTTATTATTTGTAGATGAGCTCATCAAGTGATATTGATGGTTCAACCAGTGATAGTGACACTGATAGCGGTTTGATAGAAGATGACATCAAAATAACAAAAAAAGAGGAAGTTACCATTTCAGGATTTTGTTACAACAGCTGGTTATGTAGGTATGTACTACTACGACACTTACCTAAACAAAAAGGAGAGGCGACAACCACTCCTGACTGGTTATGAATGGGTTGTAGAGCAACTAGGCGATGAGAGAGATTGTTACTCGATGTTCCGAATGAGTAGGCCTGTTTTTGATAGTTTGCATGAAACATTGGTTGGAAATTATGGCTTGAAATCAACTAGGACTATGACCTCCATAGAATCTTTGGCTATATTTTTGTGGATGTTGGGGCCCTCACCGCTTAGTCAAGTTCAAAACCGCTTCAAAAGGTCCATGTAAACAATCAATAGAAAATTTGGTGAAGTCTTGCAGTGTGTCTATCTTTTATCCAAGATAATATTAGACCAATGGATCCGAGTTCACAACAAAGGCATCCAAGACTTCAAGATAATCGCTTCACGCCTCATTTTAACAATTGCATAGGTGCAATTGATGGTACACATGTACGGTTGTTGTTCCAATGGATGAGCAGTTGCTCACACCTGGTCGCCATGGATATACGCCTCAAAATGTGATGGCAGTGTGTGACTTTGACATGAGGTTTACCTTTGTTGTTGCTTGGATGGGCGGGTTCAAGACATGACACAAGGATTTTCAATAACACTTTGGACAAGTACTCAAACCGGTTTCCACATCCTCCTCAAGATACTATGCTTCTTTAATAATATAATTAAATATTATGATAGCCTCTCTATTTTTAATGTCAATATTTGTGTGTTACATGTATGTAGGAAAATATTACCTTGTTGATGGTTATCCCAATCGAAAGAGCTATCTAGCTCCTTACAAAGGACAAAAGTATCATCTACGAGAATTTCGCCATGGTCGACAACCAAGTGGAAAATATGAGGTGTTCAATCACGCCACTCGTCCATTCGCAATGTGATTGAGCGGTCCTTTGGCGTGTTGAAGATGAAATGGAGAATCTTGTTGGCTTTGCCAAGTTACAAAATAAAGATTCAAACAAAATAATAATTGCATGTATAGCACTACACAACTTTATCCGAGATAGTGCTTTACGTGATGAGCTTTTCGAGAGATGTGATCTTGATGAAGATTATGACCCAAGCGATGCGCAAACCGGTTCATTTGGAGGGCACGTGTCAATGGATCAAGAATCGATGATAGAGATATGGGTGTATTTCGCGACAAAGATTGCTACTTCTTTAATGGCCTCACGAGAATAAAAAGATTACATTATTATGATATGATCGGATATTATTTAGTTTGGCTGGCTATGTATTTCTATATTAATTTCTTTCATTACGCAATATCCATAATTAATATATGCGCGAACAAGCAAAACTCTTTTTGTTTCATATGTACACTTGCACGTATAGTCATAGTTACAAATCTCATGCAAAAATAAGTTTAAATTCATCCTTAAAAACATCCTTCAAACCCTCAAGGGCAATTCAGACTTTTTATCCTTCACACACAACTCAATAAGCCAACATCCTTTAAAAAGCCAGATTACCAAACACCAAAGCTTGGCTTAAAAGCTGGCAGGCTTATAAGTCGATTAAGCCAAAAAGCTAGCTTTAAACTATAAGCCAAAAAACTTAAACCTAAACAAACAGGGCTAAGTACTCTAATCTAAATAATCAGATGAGACGTACGATGAGTTCATCCCAGAGATCAAACCCGGACGGGTACGTTGCTCGATCGCACGCTGGCGTAGCGAGCCTCCCGATCGAGCAGACGGTTGGTCCTAGGTTGCGAGTTTGAGTTAGTACTACTAATCAACTTTCATGTCGAGCCACACTGGGTTCGGGCTTACATGTGAGCCACACTGCTAAGGTTTATCTTACTTAGCATGGGAAGGTTGGATCGAACTATCTATAACTAAGTTTCAGTGCATAATCCCTTACGCTATATTAGGTGTAGTTGATCATATCAAGATCCGTCTCATGTTCTGCCTTCTGTGTCCTCGTTCTGTTATTTAGGGATCATGCATGTCCCCCATCTGATATCATACATGAAACAACCCTGCATATATGAGTCAATTTCTGCATTATACGGATCCGAAACCTGGACCAAGCCAATTTTCGTTGCGACTGATCTAGTGTTAGGCATAAGGGCGTATAAGAACAAAATTGAGTGAATGGCAAGTGTGTCTGGCTCCAAATGCATCGCCATTCACCCATTCAGCAAGCTAGACAGCTAGACTTGACTTCAAGGTAAAACCATGATTCCTCCTATTGAGCCCTGAAAAGGCTATGGTAATGGTTTCGGGCCACAAATTCTGGGCCGGGGTCGCCGGCGTGCTAGCTACGGTATTGTCGCCAAACAGTAGGGGTAGTACTCTGTCGCTTTCACCTTCCACACTGCACTTAAACTGTCTGTACTCTGTACTAATTAACTACATGCACTACTCACTTTTTTTGTATGTATCGATCATCAGTGATCTCAAACCGCCTGTCCTTGATAGCAGTACATAAGCTCGATATCCATCGTATGCTCATTTCTTCAGCTAAATTAGCTTCCCAAAATATTTTTCTAGTATAGTAGTGTGTAATGATTGGCGAGGAAGTAATAGTACTATGGTTGTACCGAAAGTGCAACAAGAGCTCTGAAAATTTAGCTTACAAGTGAGAACTACTGCAAGACGGAGTGTTGCAAATTTATACTACTAGCTCCCATCAGAAGCTTCTAGAAGGATCACTAATAGTGTAGTATATTCCGAGGAATTGCGTGACTCGACTAATTGATTGTTCACGTAGTTCGCAATCGCAGTGACTACTTTACCCTCTTGGCATACTACTAATACATGCAGGCAAGTTTTTCTTTTTTTCTTTTCTGATGATGGATGCGAGTTCAGCGAGCCTGTGTGGCGAGAAAGAAAAGGATAGCCACCTACTGCTACTACAACGTGATACCGATAGCCGTGTTTTACACGGTGCGTTTAGTCGCCTCTTAATTCACTGACCAACAAGCCTAGCGCGAGGTTTCTTGCTTCTCTTGACGTCAATTCCGAAGGCGAACGGCCTGCTTCTGCATGCTTTCCCTTTCTGAAGCTTCCCTTTTCGGCATTACTGTTTACAAATCTTTTTTTACTTCGCATCACTTTTCTTGCTTTTTTGTTTGTTTTAAGTACTAAGAGAACGTCCTATTAGAGAGGAAAACATGAAAACGTGCAAAGAGCTTACCGACAGCGAGACACGGTCGGTGAAGTGACGGCAACCCAAAACATATAGAGAGCGGGCCGTTTTGGTGTCGCCGCTATTGCTATGGCCGCCGCCGCGATGCTACGGCTATTCTTCTCGGCTTTCGATCCATTTTCTAGCTCCATCTATCTCCTCTCTCTCCATCCCATATCTCGTCGTTGCTTCCCGCGCCACCGTTCACCATCGGCGAGCACCAACGAAGGTAGTTAAATTCTTACTCTAGTGCAAAGTGCAACACATGGTAAAAAGAGATAGTGTAAAATAAAAAGATTTGTTAAAGATAGTGTAAAGTAAAATTATAGTAAAATTACATAATTCAAAGTAAAATTTACTCATAATTTTACCTACCTCGTCGGAACGTGGCAGCTGCCCCCACCTCTGGTCTCACTTCAGTGGTGGGTTCGCGGCTCACGGCTGTGTTGCAGCAGTGTCCAGCGCATGCCATGTATGGCAATTATTTGCATAATTAAGCACTTGCAATTTCTTGATCTATTACCAATTTCTATGTTAATTGTTCCATTGCAAGCAATATGCATGTGTCATTTGCAAATGCAAACTGGCGAGGGATCAGTCCCCTTGCTGCTGCTGACGAAGATGACAATGAGAGTTCGAGACCCAGAATCGAGGCTGCAAACTGTTGGCCCACGTTTGGTATACAAATGGTTTCTTCACATGCTTCTTGGTATTAATTATTGTTCCAAATGCTCAGACTACTTAAGGCCTTTATGGGGTAGCGGGGAAGCTTTCCCCAGGGAAAACAACCCAAGTGGGGCCTGGTTGATCCCCTCCCCACCAGTCCACCACCCCAATCCCCTCACCCAATTCCTTCCCACCCTTGGGATATTTAGGATTCGGGTGGACCGGGTAGCCCCTATTTAAAATTCAGTATTTGGAATTGAAAGAAGGAAGAAAATCTGGAAAGCAAGTAAAAATGGGGAAAAACTAGAAAATTTTGAAAACAGTACATAAAATTCAGATAAATTAGACAATTCCGAAAACAAATTCCAGAAAATTCGAAAAAAATAATAAAATTGCAAAATAATCATAACAAAATTGAGGAAATTTATGAAAATTTTATAATTTCATAATTCGATATCATAGACATCTCATCTTGCCTACTTCAAGTAATACATTCAAAATTTCATATTTCGATATCATAGACATCTCATCTTGCCTACTTCAAGTAATACATTCAGTTATCTTAAGCACATAACACGCTTCATCTTTGCATGATCTATACGTGATAGCAAATTGCTACCCTAAGACCTAAGCACATAATGCGCCCCGTCTCCAAATATTATAGCACGGAACATATGTAACCTATTTCACTCACAGCAAAACAAGCACGGCATTCATCTTTTGCAATCCTAAAATCATCATTGTCGATGACCAGAACATACAATTCCTAATTGAACTTACTCGGGAATATAATATAAGAACACTATCAAATGAAGACCATATATTGCTCTGGCCACACTGGGTATTTGTATGAGAATACAAAGGATGTTACAATATGATCGTAATGATTGTTGAACCTATGAAAAGATACAAGATCATATATCAGATATCAGATATGTTACATAGAACATGGGCTACCTCTTTATAGTATTTGAAGGGGTGACCATTAATGCCGCTAAAGATGTCTCTAATCTTCACGGACGTTCGCCGAGAGCATCTTGAACAGTCGCGTCCGTTAGCCAACTGTCGTAAGTTACTAAGTATGTCAAAAGTCGCCTTCTCGCCAGTCACGTGGGTAACTGTGGATGTCTCCTGGCCAGTTTGCTGGTTAGTTATTGTCCAAAGCCATGTAGCTGGTCGGACAATGTCCATAACTAGTCGTTCATGACCTAAACGTGGTCGTCAACTAGTTTGGTCGTAATAAAGGGAATTAGACTTCCTTTATAAAACTGGTTATAGATAATCGTAGTATAGTGGGCCTATATTAAGTGGACCTCCTTTGATAGGAACTCTGATTTCAACCAAAAAAGTTGACCTGGTTAAGAACATATAAACGCCTCATACGAACGAATGCATCATATCATGACTAGGGGAAGATCACTCCATCTAGGAAGAGTTCGGGCCAGCCCTAAAACCGACGCCACCACTAGGCCAAAACTAGGTCCACCACCAGAGCTCTACAACGGCAATGGGGGCGGCCCCGGCCGGCCCTCCTTCTACAATCCATGGACGGGGCACCATTCAGATGTGACCCGGTCCCTACCCTGGCAACCAACCCAGGCGGCTTCAGGGGGCACAGTAGGGGCGGCCGCAGGGCACGCAGTACCAGCAGCAGCCGCGCCCCGGCATCCCCTCACAGGCGTTCTTCGCAGGACCGCCTCCTGACCTCTTCTTCACGCCGACAAAACCGGCCTACCCACCCCTGCAGGCGCCTACACCACCGCCAGCTACGCAGCAACCTCCTGGCACTTGGACTCCACTGTCTGGCTCATGGGACCAACAGTCCCTGGTGAACACGTTCAACACCATGACCCTTGCTCTACCAGCCTCAACTGATTGGTACATGGACTCCGAGGCATGCTCGCACATGACATCCGATGCCGGTAACCTATCCTCCACTTATTCACCATAGTCCTTTACTCCTTCATCAATAGTTGTCCCCTTTTGCCCATCACCTCTACTGGCTCCACCACTCTCCCTGGTCTCTTTCATCTTCGTAATGTTCTAGTTACTCCAAGCATTATTGAGAATCTTATTTTAGTCCGCCATTTTACCATTGACAACAATTGCTCTGTTGAGTTTGACCTGTTTGGCCTTTCTATGAAGGATCTTCGGTCTCGGAACTTGATCGCCAGGTGCAATAGCTCTGGATTGCTTTATCCTCTTTGCCTGCCGACACTGTCCCCTTGTGCTCTCGTGGCTGTTGCTCCCATCACCCTCTGGCATCGTTGTCTCTGTCACCCTGGACATGAAGCCATCTCCAAGCTTGCCAGTATTTCTGCCATCTCATGTAACAAAAGTGTTGATATGCCATGCTTGTCAACTTAGTCGTCATGTACGATTGCCATTTGCCACTTCAAACTCTAGAGTTGCCAACAAGTTTGATCTAATTCATTGTGATCTTTGGACATCGCCCGTTGCTAGTGTGTCCGGCTACAAATATTATTTGGTCATTCTTGATCATTGCACTCATTTTGTTTGGATGTTTTCTTTACGTCTAAAGTCCGATACCTTTTCCACCATCTCTAATTTTTTTCCTCTTATGTGGCAACTCAGTTTGGCACGACAATAATGAGCATGCAATGCGATAACGGACGAGAGTTTGACAACTCTTCCCCCAGCACTTTCTTCCTCACGCATGGCGTCAACCTTTACATGTCGTGTCCCTACACCTCCAGCAAAATGGTAAAGCTAAGCGGATCATACGTTCCATTAACAATATTGTCTGCTCTCTTCTCTTTCAGGCAAGCTGCTCACCATCCTTTTGGGTAGAAGTACTTCACACCGCCACATACTTACTCAACCGTCTCCCAACAAAAACCATCAGCCACTTCACACCTTACTTTGCCCTCTACAGAGTGCAACCAACTTACCCGGCGTGTCCCCGGTGAAGTGCTAGACCAGGGACGGGTGGTGGAGTCGCCGGCCAAGGGGGAGGAGGAGAGGTGGCGGCTAGGAGGGAAGGGGAGGAGTGGGGGAGGCTAGGGTTTGGGGAGGCACCCCCCTTTTGGCTCGCCCCTAGGCCGGTTCCCCCCTCTTGGGCCTTCTGGGTCGCGCCCCACGGCCCAAGTTGGCGAGAATTTGTAGAAAACCCATTTTTCAGAAAATTCCACTCCTTCAATTGGATTTTCTCCTCCCGTCTTCTTTTCTAATTACCCGATTAAAAGTCGAAGTATTACACGCATGCTGGGATGCCCGCTCCTCTGGCTACTGGACCGGTCGTCATGTCCCTGAGCGCTATGTCGACGGCGCCTCTAGCTGTTGGGCCGGCTCCTGCGCTCAGCCCTACGCCCGCGTATAGTACCTCGTCGGCTCCTCTGGCCTCTGGGCTGGATGATGCTCCTGCACAAGGCATCTCACCAGTACAACTGGCCGCATCACCCCCGGTGGCTACACCAACTCTAGCTCCAGCTCTCGTGGTACATATAGTCCCGACTGTGGATGCTCTCCCTGACGGTGCGGTTTCGATCCCGCCAGTAAGCAACTCCCACACTATGGTCACTCACGGCAAGCACGGGTTTCAGCAGCCAGTTAATCGGTTCACCTTTCATGCTGATGCACTGTCACCAATCCTGAAGACCTATCGGTCTACCCTGGCCGATCCAAACTGGCGGTGTGCCATGGAAGCTGAGTATGCTGCTTTGCTTGCCAATAACACATGTGATCTTGTTCCGCGACCTCCCAAGGCGAACGTTGTCAATGGCAAATGGTATTTTCGGCACAAATTTACTGCTGATGGCACTCTTGATAGATATAAAGCACGATGGGTTCTTCGTGGTTTCAGTCAGCGTCTTGGGATTGATTATGATGAGACCTTTAGTCCGGTTGTCAAGCCGACGATCGTGCGCACAGTACTCTCTCTGGCTCTCTCCAAGGACTGGCCTATTCATTAGCTGGATGTCAAAAATGCATTTCTTCATGGCACTCTATTTGAGACGGTTTATTGCACCCAGCCGACGGGCTTCGTGGATACTTCCTGCCCTGACTTTGTCTGTCACCTGAACAAGTCTCTCTATGGGCTTAAACAGGCGCTGCGTGCTTGGTACAGTCGCTTCGCCTCATATTTGTTGTCCCTCGGGTTTATGGAGGCCAAGTCAGACACGTTGTTGTTTATCTATCACCGTGGTGCTGATACTGTTTACTTGCTTCTTTATGTTGATGATATCGTCCTGACAGCATCTTCTGTGCCTTTTCTCCACTAGACAATTGCCGCTCTCCAACGAGAATTTTCCATGAAAGATCTCAGCGCACTTCGTCATTTTTTGGTATCTCTGTTCAGCGGAGTTCGAGTGGCCTCTTCCTCTCTCAACGACAGTATACTTTGGATATTCTGGAGCGTGCCGGGATGTCAGACTGCAAACCTTGTAGTACGCCTGTTGACACTCATCCCAAAGTATCTGCCTCTACTAGCTCTCCAGTGAGCAATGCTACTCAGTACCGGAGTCTTGCTGGAGCTCTACAGTACCTGACCTTCACAAGACCAGATATCTCCTATGCCGTCTAGCAGATTTGCCTTCACATGCACGACCCTCGGGAGCCTCATCTTACGGCGGTTAAACGGATCCTTGGGTATCTACGCGACACCCTTGATTATGGCCCCCAACTTCACCGGTCACAGTCTGCAGACCTCATGGTTTATTCTGATGCTGATTGGGTAGGATGTTCAGATACGCGCAAGTCCACATCGGGCTACGCTGTGTTCCTCGGTGATAATCTTGTCTCCTAGTCGTTCAAGTGTCAGAATACTGTGTCTCGCTCCATTGCTGAGGCTGAGTACATGGCAGTCGCTAACACTGTCGCGGAGGCTTCCTGGCTCCATCAATTGCTCCATGAACTCCGCAGCCCTCTTCGTCGCGCCACTGTGGTTTACTGCGACAATGTGAGTGCCATATATTTATCGACGAACCTGGTGCAGCATCAGTGCACCAAACATATCGAGATAGACCTTCACTTCATCCAGGAGCGCATGGCTTTGGGGGATGTTCACGTTCTTCACGTCCCGACGACATCACAATATGCCGACATCTTCACCAAGGGGCTGCCAACTTCCGTCTTCACCGAATTTAGGTCCAGTCTGAATGTCCACCTTGGCCTTGGCAACATTCCGACTACGGGGGCGTGTTAGATAGGATTTCTTTCTTGGATCAGCGTTGGACCTTTCTTCTCCCATGCATGGCATTGTTCGCCTTCCATGCATGTCTCTGCATGCACGGTATGCCCGTCGCCTCGTGTGTGCACGGCTGGTGCCTCGGCTTCCTGCATGCATGACGCCTTCTCTTCTGAGGAATCACGCGTTCACATGATAGCTGCAATATATATATGTGTAACTCATGTACTCTGATTTCAATAATAAAAGATAGCGTTACTTTCCTCGCTTACAAGTAGTAGTGTGATGAGGGAAGCGTCAACACACCAACGCAAGTCGGCCAGAGTGGACGAAGAAGGCGCTGGTGGGGAGATTTGAGAGAAAAAGGTCAGATCGCATGATCGCAAAATCCATGGAGGAGGAGGATGAAGAGGACAAGGAAGAGGAAGGCGAGGAGATGAAGTGGGAGGAGAAGACTAACCGAAGAAATAAGATATCCGCCGTCGTCGTTGCGGGAGTGGGGGGAGGTGGCGTCGCCGGAGTCGGGAGGGAGAAAGGGAAGTGGCGGCGGCGCGCTGTTAGCGAGCGAGGACAAGACACAATGTAAAGCGTGAAAAAAAAACGATATCCCGTTGGAGAGTATTTTCTCCCAAGGCAAACAGGCTAGATTGGGCCGGGATTTTCCCAATCCCCACCTCAGCCAAACTCGTGGACAGACTAGACCGGTAATGTTTTCCCGTCAGGATGTTACACGTGGATTGAGCCGAAATCCTGGCCAATCCAAACAATGCCTAAGGGAGAACATTACGAGCCTAACCGAAGTCTGGGCACTGGAGACAACACCTGAGGCGCTGAGGGTTGTTGAGCCTCCTCATCTGCCCATCACGCTAGGCAGCTTCAGCCCCTTGGTTGGTTCAGCTACATTGTTACAATACTTTGGTACACTGGAAGTAGTAACAGTGAGTGACCAAATAAGAAGAGAAGACATTTTATTACGTCATTCACGGGCAAATGCCAACTCGTTACATGTTCCCCTGCAATATGTCATGCGCAACTGATAATATAATTCCAGATGTAAAGCTATAAAGCATGTTTTTTTTTTCTTCACGAGATACCCATCGTGATGTGATAACAGGGTCCTCCCAAAAACTTGTGTAAAAATAGCCATGTAAAAGCTAACTCTTAAGAGGAGCACAAAACAAATGCCGTCACCTTCCAGCTCCGACAATTGAACCGCGCTTATAAAAGAGCAGCCGACCCCAACCTTAGCCTGGGTCGGTCTGGCTCGAGCCCTTACCCGGTTGGCAGGGTGTGCCGTCGAGCACCCCCGCCCTGCTGGGTTCGAACCCTCATGCTCACTCCTTGTAACAGTGCAAACCAGTGCTCCATCTGGAATAATTTCAAAAGAAAAAACATAGCCTAGGTCGGTCTAACTTACCATGTCTATCCTGATCAATCCGGCCACCATTATTCAGCATGAAAAACATCCGGCTCGGCATCACCTAGGGTGTTAAATACGAATCTTCGTCGAAAGGGGAATGCTGAGTTCTTTTTTGGATTAAGGAGAAAGATAACCTCTTACATCTTCAGCCTCTATTCTCCAAAGAGAATAGATAACCCAGTGCAGTCCATTACAACTGCTACAAACATAACATCTAAAGAAAGCAAAAACAGAGGAAACAGAGACATGGATACGTTTATGTTGAACGCAACAGAGCAAAAGTTCCAAATCAACGGAGTTCTTGTCAAAAATGTTCCTTCTATTCAAATATTTGACCATGGTCGTCGTCGTTCCAAATTAACGATTCCTTGACTCTCCTATTTAACATCTACTATTTAACATCTACTAGTTAAGTGTCTATGCGTTGCAATGAAAAAACCAAACTTTATACTAAATATTTTGTTGCAGATATACATTCTTACTCAAAGGAATAGAAGTTTGTTGTTGCTTGATTATGTCCACAAAAAAACAATCAAGAGCCTTGATTGAAACAATGACCAGGATACTAATTAATGAACAATTGGGATCCAACACAAGAAAAGGAATTACATTTCAGATGTATACATATACTAACTTTTACAATTCTCAAGCTCCAAACAAGTATCAGTTAAGTTTTTCTCTGTGAAATGTACGAAATGCCTAGCAAAGTAATAGCCTGATGCTACTATAGTCCACATAGTAGGACAATCTCTCCATAGAAGCTAAGAGTTGCCTCACAAATTCTGCAATGTTTGTTGCTCTCTATATCTGGTATCACCATTCATGCATCCTCTCAACTATGTGTCATTGATTCCCCTCCGCGCTTGAAAACCATGGCCAAATATAATTACTACAACAAGCTACATGTTTTCCTCTTCAAAAGGTTCACCCTACCCATAATTGCTTTTCGCTATGTTGTGACCAAACTGTGTGAAGAAACAACCAATTACTTCAACGAAGATAATATCAAGACTTAATGAGCAAAAAAACCTTCAAGCATTATAGGTATGTAGAAATAAAACATTGACGAAAAAAGGAATGGTGTTTTGGAGTGAATGACATAAGTCATTAATCATTGAATATTCCTTTCTCTTATTATTTTTTTAGAAAAATATTCCTTTCATTCTTTTCCAAGTCTGTGAACATATTTATCCTGTTCATGAGCTCAAATCTGGGATTAGCCCTTGAAATGAAGTTAAATTAAACGAATACTAGACTTGAACTGAACACCACAAGTCTACCGTTGTTGATGATTATAAAGAGAGCAAGAATGAAAGAAAGTAGGTTCTTTCTTGCCTCAATTCTTGTAAGTCCACCAGGGTTCTACTAGTAAATTTTGACCTCAATTGGCTCGTCAAGCTGCATAAAATCTATCTAACAAAAACACATAAATCACTACATCAATGCCTCATGCTTTCATATTCCCCACACTAACAAAGGAGCAATGCACTCAGACTATACAATGTCGGATGGAAGAGGATACTGTGAGGACTAACATCCATGGTACGGTTCCATGCTAAGCATCGGAAGAATCGCCTCGCCAACAGCAGCAGCTGGTCACTTAGCGTGCGTCCAAGCACCTCTGCGAACACCACCGTGATGGGCGCCACTAGCGCCCTACGCCTGGGTTTTCGATGAACCTCAGAGGTCCTGATCTGGCCCTATCATTCGATGAGAAGATAAATTCGGTAGAAGTCGCTCAACTCTCACGATCCTGGCTATGAACTCGCAAGGCCCGAAACCACGCAATCGCTGAACTGCTCAACAAATCGTTATCAACCGTGCACGAATACCGGATGACCTGATCACGAAGATCAATTCTTGCATACACCGAAGAAGCACGCAAGAACAAGGTAAAACGCAATCTCATATATTGCAAATATGATTGAAATATTTCAGTTGGGATTCCGCAGAGGTCCTTTACGGTTGGTCTAGTTGACACAAGCGAAGAATGAGAGTTTTCACAATGGAGAAACTAATCAAACGAAATCCGAGAAAACTAGAAGGGTGCGACCTCCTTATATAGGGAAGGGGAAGCCGCACATAGCTAACAAAATAGGGGGTGAGACTATTCATACACTATTCATAGACATGTTACTGTTCACTTGAACAGTATGTGCTTGATTAGGTGGCCTGCTAGCGTATGGTCCAATTCCGGTACGATTACAAGGCCCAAATTGGCCTAAATTGGTGATATAGCATCTTCTTTTAATGATTCCAAAGTCCACGGAAAGAATTTATAGGTGAGGCTAGATCCATTAGAAATATCTCGGAATAAGCTTTCCAACAAGCCCAAGAACACCCGAATCGGACTCCGTTTGCAAAAGCTATGCACGTTTAAAGTCGGTGTTGTCTCCGGAGGCCGAATTGGATTCCAAAACGTGTCCAGCTCGAACTCTTGCTTAGCTTGGATAAAAAGTGATGTGATGCTGCATAAATATACATTTTCATTATTAGGTAGCATCATATAGTTCATATAATATAAATACACTCCTAAAAACGTGCTCACCTGATAATTTAAGTGAAGCGTACGAGCTCTTGTAATTTGAATAGCAAGCATAGCAAATGTGGTTGTATCCATAGGGGTTATGTCCTCATTAGTTTCTGCTTCTAGGCCTCCTCATCTATAGAGGAGGGGCCTGCCACAATGCCCATGCTCCTCGGCCGAGGTAGAGATGCTTCAACACCGCTGACAAGGAGCTCGACGAGGAAAAACAGAAGGAGCTCCTTGGTGAGGTGGTTGGCGCCGACGCCAACGTTAAGGTGGGCCTTAGTGCTGGAGATGACAACCCGGATAACTAAATCCCCCGACTTGGGGTCATAGTGCCATCGCCACGGTCCACATCCTCCTGGCCGGTATTGAGGAGGCATTAGCACCAAATCAACCTAAACAAACAAAGATTCATCTATTCATTAGCACCCTCATACATCATGAACAAAAAAACATAGAAATAACTGACCAGATATGAGTGCCCACCTCCAAATCCAAGTTGAACCAATCTGAGCTCGATTAGCACGATCACCAACGCACAACACAAAGAACAGACACGATTGATTCTTGTACCAATCATTCTTACTGTGGCAAGAAGTTAGAAGATGTTGAGGTTGCCGGTGTCTGCGTAGCACTACAAATTTTGGTGCGCGACATCCGACCATCCCTTGGCTCGGAGAACGATTCACCATGGGGACACCCTCGCAAGCACCACCCTACTCTGTCCTGGCTCCCTGAATCTCAGCACCTGCATGCACATCCAGATGACACATCTGTAAGAACTTCCACCACGACAACAATCTCTTTCTTGGTTCTTGCAATCTGAAGAAACCAGGGTTAATAGGCATGAACGTGAGCATAGCATTGGCCAGGTGGGCCAGTGACCCGACGGACGCCTCCACATCAGCTAGTATGGACACCAACAACAGACCATGCCTCTGCCTCTTCGTTGGTAAGTCTAAGGCCCCTCGGCTACGCCCCTCGTCCTCTACTACTACAAAAATGTCATCACAGACAGTTTTATGAGCCGTCTGAGTTTATGAGTCAGTAATGACATGATGTCATCACAGACGGTTATTAACTCAGAACCATCTGTGATAGTTGACTATTGACGAGGATTAAAATCTCTATGTATTACTTTAATACATAATTAAAATACCATATGTCTTCATGGTCGTAACCAATAAGGCTAACGACCCTATGGTCGTAAGGATTGCAGAGGTTACTTATTTGTACTCTGGTCGGATGAGATCCTGTACCCAGTCCCCGACCAGATGACTGCTCGTAGAAACCTCGAACTGGTATCTGAATCTAATTCCAAGTATATTTTTACTGTGTGACAAATAGAACACATGTCATATTTGCTCTATACCACGCGACGGTTCATGGTCCTAAGACACTGATAATAACTACCATACGGGTGAGTGTCTCACGGACGCTAACCGACGACTAGTTACTGTTTCACTAACAACATCTATCCCTCCGACCATACGTGTCACTTCTAACAGGCGTCTTCTTTAGGAGTAACTGCCACCTCTTCGTTGGTTATTTAAAGACAAAGCACGGAGGAACAAAGGCACCAGATTGAAGCATCGCAATCAACACTAGATTCATGTTCCAATTCTGATTCAATAGCATAGCAAACACTACGCTCAGTGTAATTAGGATTAGTCCACCGCCTTGTCGAAGGCACCCCCTATAAAGAATCCAGTTCATAGCAATAAAGAGCAATCTCATTCTCTCCCAAGAACTCTTTGCTATTTTCTCTATTTTATTTCGTAAGATCGACGACTTGATCGTCGACAGCTGGCGCCGTCCGTGGGGAAGAAGGTGTTGGGTTCTTGAAGATCACTTTGCTCAAGCATTCTTCATTCACTACTTTCGTTCTGTCATCGCTCATGCGAACATGCCAGAAATTTGGGATGAGGAAAACTAGTTTGACTTGGTGGACTACCCGACCTCGACATGGACGCATGCATTCCGCCATGGAAGAAAACAGGATGTCTTCATCCTCCTCCTCCTCTGGCTCTCCACTCACTGAGACTAGCGAGATCGACTAGATGGATGAGGATTCACCACCGCCATCCATGGCACTTCCGGAGGAATTGGTCATTCTGACCCGTTCGAAACATCCGAATGCCTCTACAAGTCCGATCAATTCGACCGGCAAGAACAGCGAAAGTAGCCCAACATCAGAGAATGAACGTACGCTCGATGTTATCATGGACGATTGGTATTCGCCAAAGGCTCCTACGTATTCTGGAGGCCAACCGACACATGGTGAGAGTGTCAATGAAGTTACCATTGCCACTGGTCGAAGGCCAAGTGGGCATGATAAAGCTTAACATACGGTCGGCAATCCGCCGGATCAAGTTGAATCCACTACGAAACCCACCAGAGGTGGTAATCTCCGACTGCTCTCCGTCGTGAAGGCTCATTGTCAAAGCTTTGGAAGGCTCTCCCTTAGCTATGACAGGAGCTCATCAATAGATCATTGTTGGAGGCACAAAGTTAATGCAATGAGAGATACCAATCAAGTTCCAGTGCGTGATCCTCTACGGCCTAACCCGCCATCACATACTAATGGAGATGGTACGGGCACTCAAACACCACCTGCCGGAGGCAATCGAACTAATGGACGTTAATCAATTAATTCACTTGTTCCTACCTCACAGTGTGTGATAGGTCGGACAAGGCAACACAAGAGGTTGGAAGAATATTCGACTCATCTAACACCCAATGCTAGTCTTCGGTAACGCTTCAAAACCTGCAACGAGTTCGTGATATTATGAGTAACCCAGATCCTGCTCTAGCAGAGACTTCGAGCTATGTGCAACTTGCACGACAGGTGTCAGAGATCCTCCAGCAAACTATGTAGCATACAGAAATGTACCCGGGAGCAAAGGAGCTCGCAAAGTCACAAGATGACTTCATCCTAGCGCTCCTCCCTCAGCAGAGGACAACAAGGTTGGACAGAGGACCGACGGTACCAAGACCCCCTCATAGGTTTCGACCAGGGAATCACGAGGGAAGACGACTCTTCTCAGTAGCCACTCCTCCTTGTCAAGAGGAACGACCTCTTGGTTCCGATGACCTTCGTCACCATCTCAACCAAGAAGGTGGTCAGAGGATTTATGCTAACGTCCATGACCAGGTTGGAACATCGGATACTAAATATGCTAATATAAGGAATCGGTCCCCAACCGATTACAATCCGGATCCTTTTCAAAGAAGGCGTCACGACTCCATAACAGGTTGTCGAGCCTTCTCAACAGGGCTCCAAGCTGTACGCTAACTGGATAGATTCTGACCAGCTAACATAGAGAAGTTCAATGGGACTCAGAACCCATTATAATTTCTTTAGATCTATACTACCGCCATCAAAGCGGCTTGTGGTAATGACAACGTGATGTCAAGTTACTTGCCCACAGTCCTTGAAGGGTCTTCCTGGTTGTGGTTGCACAACCTGCCAGTCGGACCTATCTATACTTGAGAGCAACTCTGTGATATGTTTATCGCCAACTTCCAAGAGACATACGATCGCCTCAGAAAAAAAGACGATCTCCATCGGATCAGGCAAAAGACTAATGAAACTCTTCAAAAATATATCAAGAGGTTTAGCCAGGTTCGAAACTCTATCCCAAATGTCGCAAAATCTTATGTTATCCAGGCTTTTGAAGCAGGGTCGAGAAATCCACAGTTTACGGAAGATATCGCCGTGAATCCTCCTTGAACGATCGTCGAGCTTTTCGACACGACTGACAAATATGCAGCCGCTAGCGAGGCGGTTAAATGGTGGAAAGCAATTGATCGAAAAGATAAAATCCATCAACCTTCCTTGGAGAAACAAGAGAAGAAAAGCAAAAAATCTCTCAAGGGTAACAAGGACCGCAAGCTCGACAATAAAGAAGTCCTTGCGGTTCCAGAAAATTTTTCCAATGGCAAGAAAGACTTTTACAGTCGGAACAAGGCAAAGGCTCCAACTGACAACTACAAGAAAAATAGGAAGTGGTGTCCACACCTACCGAGCCTGGCAAAAGAAACTAGAGGATTATTACTCAGGTAAATGTCCCTTCCCCCCTCCATACATGAACTCGGAGAACCAAGCTCCAAGAAGGACAAAGATGGCGACGAAGAAATGGAGTAGCAAGAGCCACAACACACCACGGATATGATCTTTGGAGGATCCTCTTCATACGACCCAATGCGCTATCCGAAGGCCGTGGAGCGAGATGTGAACCTTGCTGAGTCTTCGATCGACGTCAAGCCATCCAGGTGGTCGGAGACAACTATCTCCTTCAACAAAGAAGATTGCCCCATTCCGTCGACTCAACCAGGTAGGTTCCCTATCGTAGTTGAACCTACAATTAACAATTGTAAAGTTAATAAAGTCTTGATAGATGGAGGTAGTTCTTTAAATATTCTGTTTACAGGAGCATTAGAAGAAATGCAAATTCCCAGATTGAAAGCAAAACCTGTGAAGTATACTTTACATGGCATAGTTCCTGGTTCTACTGCTAAACCGATAGGACAACTATCCCTACTGGCCATGTTCGGAAAACCTGACTATTTTCGAACAGAAAAGATCTCATTTGATGTGGTGGATTTTGAAATTGCATACAATGGGATCTTTAGTCGTCCGGCATTGGCTAAATTCCCGATAGCTACATAATACAGCTATCAGAGTTTAAAGATGCTAGGACTAAAAGGAGTTATCACGATTCGAGGAGATAGAAAAATGGCTTATGCACTCAAGAACTGGTCAACGAGCTTCCGACCAGAGAAACTAATCCGCATTCCGTGCATGTCAAGCACTCAAGATCCAAGATGACCCCAAAGTCATCCGACCAGACCAAGGAGGTACCCCTCGTCAAAGACGCTTCTTCAGAAAGCACCAAAATGCCATCTGGATCAAGAAATGCTAACGTATCTTTCCAAATAGTACTGGTCGGGGCAGAACTCAACCTTAAATAGGAAGAGTCGCTTGTCTCCTTCCTCCAAGAAAACTGGACGTATTCGCCTGGCAGGCGTCCGACATGCCCGAACTCTCTAGGGAGGTGATCGAGCACATGCTGGCTCTCCAGCCTGACAAAAAACTGGTCAAGCAAAAGTTTAGGCACTTCGCACCTGATCGGAAGGAGGCAATCCAGTCAGAAATTGACAAGCTCCTCAAGGATGGGTTTATTCGTGAGGTCGACCACCAGAGTGGCTCGCCAACCCTGTAATGGTTAGAAAAAGTAATGGGAAATGGAGAATGTGTATTGACTTCACAGATCTTAATAAAGCTTGTCCAAAGGATGGCTTTCACCTTCTTCACATTGATCAACTTGTAGACTCTACTTTTGGGTGTAAGTTGTTAAGTTTTTTTAGATGCGTACTCAGGGTACCACCAGATTAACATGAGTAATGATGATGAAGAGAAAACATCCTTCATCACGCTATATGGCACTTTCTGCTACATTAAGATGCCATTTGATCTCAAGAATGTTGGTGCGACTTTTTAGAGGTTAATGCAAAAAAACATTTAACCCTCATATAGGTCGAAACCTAGAAGCCTGCGTTGATTACTTGGTTGTGAAAAATATCAACGTTGGCGACCACATTTCCGATCTACACGAGACTCTCACCAACTTAAAAAGGTATAACCTTAAGTTGAATCCAGAGAAGTATGTGTTTGGAGTTATTTTTGGAATGCTTCTTGGTTTTCTAGTTTCAGCTAGAGGGATTGAAGCGAATCCAGCAAAAATAACAGCCATTGAGCAGATGCGCCCTCCGACCACAAAGAAAGAAGTCTAAAACTAACTGGCTATATGACAGCGCTAAGTCGTTTCATTGCACGGTTAGGTGAAAAAGGGTTACCTTTCTTTAAGCTTGTTCAGAAACACAAAAGTTTTGAGTGAACTAAAGAAGCAAACGATACCTTTGAAGAACTCAAGAGGTACCTTACGAGTGCTCCAGACTTAGTATCCCCAAGATCGGGAGAAACATTGCTGATTTACGTGGTTGCAACGCCACAAGCAGTCAACGACGTACTGGCTGTATAGCGTGAGAACTTCTAACGACCGGTATATTATTAAGCGAAATCTTACATGAACCTAAGGAAATATATCTACAAGTACAAAAGTTGCTCTATAGTCTCCTTATGGCTTCAAGGGATTTAAGGCATTACTTTCAGGCCCACAAAGTGCTCGTACCTACTGGGTCCCCCCTTGGTCAAGTTCTCAGAAATAGGGAATCTCCTGGACGAATAGCAAAATGGGCGGTCGATCTGGGGTGTTCGACCTACACTTTATCTCTAGAAAAACAATTATGACCCAGGCAATAGCAAAATTCATTGTCGAATGGATAAACCCTAAACCCACCCAAGGGCCCGAGTACGAACACCACGATGAGAGGACAATGTACTTCGATGACTCCTTGATGTTAAAAGGCTCGGGGGTTGGAGTTGTCTTGATATCCCCTACTAGAGAACACATCAAATACGCTATTCAATTAAACTTTCCTGCCACAAATAATGTGGCAGAATGCAAAGGTTTACTAGTAGGACTACGAGCAACCAGAGAACTCGGGATTCACGTATTACTAGTGAAAGACGATTCTCAACTAGAAGCAAATCATGTTGGGAAAGAGTATCAATGCTCAAGTACCAAGATGTCATCTTATTTGGCAGAAGTACGGAAACTCGAAAAGCACTTCTTCGATTTTCAAATCCAACGTATTTCAAGAAAGAAAAACTTTATGGCAGACCAGTTGGCATGGATGGCCTCCACAAGGTCACCTGTCCCGCCCGGAGTTTTTCTTGAGCAACTCGATTCACCCTTGGTGGTCGAGCATTCCGAGGACATAGGTGTTCCGTTAGAGGTCGTACAAATGAATCATGAGAACATGGATGCTCCACAGGTTGTACAACTCGACCATGGTAGAAATTGGATGACATCGATCTACAATTATCTTCAACATGGTATTATTCCTAAAGATGGTGTAGAGGCCGATCGTATAGCTCGAAAGGCCAACTCATACGCTTTGATCGAAAGTACCTTGTACAAACGAGGATCTTATGGAGTGTTGATGAGATGCATATCTCAAACTGATGACATTAAGTTGCTATATTATATTCATAGAGGAGTCTGTGGAGCACATCATTCCTGCAGAACATTGGTCAATAAAGCCTTAAAGCAAGGATACTACTGTCCAACTGCCATTCATGATGCAAAAGAGCTCGTGACGAAGTACGTACAATGTCAATTTCATAGTTGACGAGTACATCAGCCGACACAAGCTTTGCAGGCAATTCCTCTTTTTTGGTCTATTGCGACCTGGGGACTAGACATTTTGGGACCTTTCCCAAGAGCACCCAAGGGCTTCGAATTTCTTTTTGTCATGATTGACACGTTTACAAAATGGATAGAAACCGAGCCAGTTGTTAAAAGAACAACTGAGCCTGCTAAGAGGCTCCTCACAAAAAATATGATCACACGATCTGGCATACCCAGTCGTATAATCACGGATAATGGTACCCAGTTTTCTAGCATAAATTTTCATGAATTCTGTGAGGATCTAGGTATCAAAATACATTTCGCTTCTATCGTACATCCAAAGAGAAATGGAGCAGTCGAGCGAGCTAATGGTATAATAATGCAAGGAGTTAAACACCGAGTTTTCGACCAGTTAACAAAACGGCCAGTGACTTAGGTTCAAGAACTTCCTCTTGTATTATGGGCCGTTCGAACCACAACCACTCGTGCGACCGGTGAAATATCATTATTTCTACATGGAGCCATGCTTCCTCTGGAACTGAAAATTAGCCATGCTCAAACCGATTGTTTTAACGAAAATGATCAAAGAATAACGAAGACTCGACGATATCAATTTCCTTGAAGAATAACGAAACCAAGCCCCCATACGATCGGCAGTTTACCAACAAGCTATGCGAAGGTACCGCAGTCGTAAGGTGCAACCTTGTAGCCTAGCAGTAGGTGATCTAGTTTTCAAAAAAATTAAGAGCCAGGCCAATCGCAATAAACTTTCTTCCAAATGGGAAAGTCCTTACACAGTGATCGAAGTCACCCGATCTGGCTCAGTACGACTGGCGATGTCAGACGGGCTTGTTTTGTCAAATTCTTGAAACACTGATCAATTACGTAAGTTCTTTGTATAATTTTTACATTATTTCAATTTCAATACATAGTCATTTCTTTTTTCGATGAGTGATATTGTTTATATATCTGTCATCCATTATCTGGTCGCATACTATTGTTGTCTAACTTGTCGAAAAATATCTATTTCTTTCTAATATCCTTCCAAAAGGATATCTTTTACTTTTTTTAGCATTGACATAATCGTCACAAGCTATAAGGGTCCTAGTTATGACCACCTCAGTTATGGTTCTCAAGCGCGACCATACACTCTTTTCTTAAAAGAAACAAGTAAGAGAGCGTATCATAGACACCATGTTATGGTTATTTACCTACTTAAGAATTTGAAGACTATCTTTCTTCATTTCAATATTCTATTCTACTTTTGTTTGGCTACTAGTCGGGATATGGAAAATCTTCTAGTCGAAATCTCTCCTCTTTACACGTGGTCCTGCCCACTATAAGGAGTTTCCTAGCGGCGGCCTTTTTCTTACGATCCTAGCTGCTATTCAGGCTTGAGCATGAACATGTTTTGTGAAGTGCCTATTATGTCTTTAAATCTTACCAATCTTTACAACTAGTTTTGGATAATATGTATAAATAAGACCACTTATAATTTATGCATACATTTTTGCATGGTTCTTTATCATCAAGATAAGTATTGCAATATCTTTCAATCATAAAATGTACTATACACTATTTTTTATTATGGAAATAGATCTGTAGCTAGTCGAAGTCACAAACTGATTCCGACCAAGTTTATTTCCCAGTGTTACTTAGATCATTTTTGCTACATAATCAGTACATACTTTGTATTATAGTCTTAGCTTTTACTCTACTTCTTGGTCTACTACTTCTTTAGTAAGTTCTTCTACTAATACAAGCAGTCGAGGGCTAGGTAATGTACGAGTAACGAAGTGAAAAGATAAAACAAAGACTTTACTGATGATAAAAAGGTAAGTTTTTACATTCATAATTCAAACAATTACATTCATCTACTTCTCGGGATTGTTAGACTAGTCGCCGATGGAGATCCAACCTCCATTTCCTCGACAACCTTGTTTCCAAGAGGCAAAATCTCCTCTATTAACTTGACTGCTTCATCCTCTGAACCAAGGTTATTAAGTCATAAAGTTGAGTCGAGTCGCAAGGGGACCACCTTGTCGACTTGGCCGACTGGTCGACTGACTAGTAGTGACTAGCCACGACTAGTCACCAGACTAAGATGTATATATACAGGGCATATAATGTACTAAGTTGTAGCAACAAATATACACATATACATATTGTACTTCATGAAATAAAGAGAAAAACAACATAAGCATGATAATGAGTTGATGACTTACTTGTTTTGATCCTAACATATATTTCTTTTGGGCAGTGGGCAATCCAAGACTCCAAGTATATCAAATTTGCAAGCTGAAACCACTGAAGAAGAAGTAGGCCATGTGGAAAAATGCCCTCTCAAGTATGGCAATGCCCAGAAATTGTACCAGGACGTATATAAAGTTTGCATGTAATGTACTAACTACTAAGTTGTAGCAACAATTATACACATGTACATATTGTACATCATGAAATAAAGAGAATGGCAACATATGCGAGTTGATGACTTACTTGTTTTGATCCTAACATATATTTCTTGATGAATGTCTTTCTTTGAAATTGAGAAGAAACACCATGTAAGTTGAAGACAAAAAATCAGCAAATTGTAATGAACAAAAATATTGATAATGTGATATAGAAAGTAAATAACATAAGTATAGGACAACAAGTAAAAAAAATAGAATAACACGAGTTACATCACAGCATAATGAACTAAGTTTTGAATAGGAGTTACAACTATTTAGCATAAGTGCATTAGTGCATAACTTAATAGGAAACAACTAACAAGTTCTGAATGAGAAACAACAAAAATTGATAGCTAGGAGTCTAGGACATCAAATTGCTAAGTTCTAAGTCTGAAAGTAGAAAAAGTAGACACGATGATCATTCATGATTCAAATCAGCCATCCAAGTTATTATCCAATTCAGACCCGCCCTCTTCATGACTTGCTCCACCCGCACGAGAAGTAGATGGTGGAGTGTCATCATCATCCAATTCTTCATCATCAACCACAAAAGTATCATTCTCATCATCATCTCCACTGCCATGCTCCACCTCATCAACATTACGAGGAATCCTTGACTTTGAATGTCTAGCATAAGTAATATGAGGGCCTATAGGCCGGTCACTAGACTTGCTAGCACCACCATGAGCTCTCCTAGGAAGATTGCGACATCTTTGAATGTGCGATGCACCAATGGCTTCATCAACGTGAGCCCAAGTTAGACGATCACCGCCATCAGTACCGCCTTGATGAACCAGTTCAGCATTCACGTCTACCCATTTAATATTCCATTGGAATTCTTCTAGGATCAACAGGTTAGATTTCTTTCCATTAGAGCCTTGCTCACACAACTTTTGAAACCTACGTGCTATTTTCTGGTTGTATGAAATTGTAACACCTCAGCTTAGCAAAAATCAAAGATGTCACGTACAACTATTATTACTACACTTTTCTACATCAAACTCAAGTATTACTACCTTCTAGGCGTCACTATTAAACATTATACAATGAGGTAATCATAAATTTCAGAAAGGTGGTTAATCATAGTTCAATTATAGTTCAATCTAATTAATTATCAAGAGCATTATAGATAAATTTTAATTAAGAGAAAAACAACAACTAGCAATAATATCGACTATGAGGAACTAAGGGAACCACAACCTATTCAATTATTACAATTCCAAAATGATTGAATAATGAAATGGAATGTAGTGTTTCTCAAGTGCAACAGTCCCATGTTCTACTTTCTTCCCAAAGTCTGTTGTCATCAACGTTCACCTAAAAGATTAAATAAACAAGCTTGAGTCCAAGACTCAGCAAGTACAAATAAGACAATAACCCAAATCTCATAATCATACTTTGAATATTAGTAAAGCCCGTCACATACAATCATTCACAATATCACCATATCCATCCAACTTTAATTGTCATGCAATGCTCATGCTACAAATGCACTTTTCTTTTCTCTTTTTGCATATACTGGTAATGCGGGGTATGCATCCGTCGATGCATACCCATGCACGTGCCTTTAGCACAGGCACCACTAGCCCACACTCCACGAGTGTGGGGACCTCATGTCCGTCTAATACATGACGGGGACCTCAAACTTCTCATTACTTTGCTACAACGTAGACCAAGTCTCAAAGATCAAAGAATGATGCAGTGATTAATTTAACTTTAACAACATTACAATGTCATCCCCATGGTATTTGCATCAATATATCATAACCACATTTAAGCAATAAAAATCTCACGAAATTATCCCCACAGTGTTTGCATCATCAACTCAATCTTACTCTTTTCATCAATAATACCATCACACTAAAATAACTTACCAAAATATTATTTTATCTCATGGCAATAAATCAACAAGACAATGACAAACACCCGTTATCACCCTTATATATGTACTTGCCTCAACCGTGAAGTTTGACGACGAGAAGATGGCACTACCCCCGGATTTACATCACCACCTGAACATTTAATATACACACTAAGGAGACATTCCAAAGCATACAATATTACATAAATATATATTCTCCTAAGCATAACCCAAAATATTGTTTTCCCCTGAACATCGTTCTGCCCCAAACAGGGCAATCATCTTTCAAAAATCATATCTTTTCTTCTGTTTACTAAACAATGGTGTTCTTAGATTTTTTTGGAAAGATTACAAAATTACGCACATTAATCTAGTTGGTTTGATTCCCTAATTTTGTCATTCACTACTCTTACTAAACAAATTATAATGACTGCCAGAATCTGGCAGATATTTTGGGCTGTGGAACTAAAATATTCATAACTTTCAATACGTTTATCCAAAAAAAATATGTTCTTGAGGTATCTGGAAACCTTATGAAATCACCTAAAATATTTATTTTTGTGAGATCCTCTAATTATTTTGTTAACTAATTCTTATCATCCAATTACTACAAGCTACCAGAATCGTGACAGAACCCTAGAATAGCGGCACTAAAATATTCATAACTTCATATCCGTTCATCCAAACGACATGATCCAGAATTCTATGGAAAGCTAAAGTTGTTACCCACAAACCTTTAAGAGGTGATGAATCCAAAATTCATAATTTCATAACTCAAACCTTCAGAGCACTACAAACTGCAAACAATCGATCTACTTCCTGAAGTCACCAAATTGCAAAACTATTAAACAAAACAAAATATTCGAGGGCCACCCTTTAAGACCGCGATGAAAACCGCGCAAGAAACCACAAAATCTCCCTTCCCTCTTCCTTCTCCCTCCTCCCCTTCCTTTTCTTTCCTTGGCTGAACCTCTTTCCTCCCCTTCTCTGTGGCTGGCAGAAGCAGTAGGGAGGAATGCGTCGAGGAGAGGAGCAGCAGCAGAGGTAGAGGTTACTATGCCACAGACTACTATAGCACGACAGCTACTGTGGCAGAGGGTGGCTAGGGTTTGGTCCCCCCGCTTGCTTTCTAGTGGGCTGCAGGCCCACTCATGGGCCTTGGGCCACTATGGCTGGCTCCCCTCCACTAGAATATGGGTTGGCGGCCTATTCCTCTTCCAAAATTCTGAATTTTTCTATTTAATTTTAGTACTAATCACTTATTTATTTTATGCTTAAACGAGATGTTACAGAAATATACACGAACTTATTCAATCTCTTGTACTCTAAACGGCTTCTCTTTTTGGTATGGATCTACAATCACAAAATATAAGAAACATGTCAAAGGCGGATGCGATGAACATAGACTCATTAAAGTGACTAGTAAAGTAGTTATGCTAGTTACTTACATGAAAATGTACTCCAATTGCACTCGCAACCGGACGCCGAATAACAAAGACTAATGATCTGCTTTGCTAAACACTGGAGCTCATAAGTAAGGCCACCATATGCACCCCACTAAAGAACTACAAAAGATAATGCAATTGAAAGTTCAAACATAAAGAGCCTAGTAAGGAGAAATTAAGAAATCATTGTACTACTTATACTTATGAGGACTCTTTTTGTCTCAATCTTTGATCGCCATTTTCTTTGTGAAGCAATCATCTTCAGTTCTCTCATAATCATCAGCTTGCCTACTTATCTTGCTTTGTTTATCATCATCGGTCACCATCTTCCATAGCACATCATTGAACATCGACCGTAGCCTTGTAGCAAGTCTTTTATTGGTTTCTTTAATGTCAAAAAAACTTATTTGGATTCAAGAACAATGTCGCCCTATATAACTTTTGCTCCATTTGATTGTCCCATCGCTCGTCAACAATTGCTAGCACGTCCTTGAGTAAATCTTGCTTGTGTTGCAAAGATTCATTGATGTTTGTCTTCGCAGCATCCATGGCCATCCAAATCTTAGGCATTGCTAGCCTCTCATCACCATCGGCAATCCTCAAAGCAATAAGAAGGGGTTGTGAAGCTCTTGTGCAATTTTCCATTGAATTCCAAAACGACATAGAAAGCACAATTCCTGCAACCGCCTTCCGTAGTTCTGTGGTAGACAATCTGTTCTCATTCCATTCTTCACTAACAAAGAGACTTTTCAAAGCTTGCCTATGCTTGAACATACTGGCCAAGGTGAGGAATGATATAGCAAAACTAGTTGCCTGCAGGCCTCACAAGATCCCTACCACCTGTCTTATTCCTCATTGCATCAAGAATCCTTTCATGCCTATAAATAAATCTGTAGACCCTCTTTGCCTTAGTAATGAAATTGTTGAACTCTTTTATCTTCCCAATGCCCTCTAGCATAAGGTCCAAGCAGCGAGCAGTGCAAGGGGTCTAAAATAAAGTACAAATCATGTCCATTAGAATTATGCCCGCTTCCTTGTAGTTAGATCCATTATCTGTCACGATTTGAACCACATATTCCCTCCCAATGGAATCAATTTTTTCCTCCAACAACCTTGCTAATAAGTGTGCATAAGTTGATTCACTAGAAACATTAACTGGCTCCAAGAAAAAATTACCTTCTGGTCTATTAACTAGAAAATTGATCAAATGATGCACACTCATGTTGGTACACCCATCGGACATGAGTAAGCAACCATATTCTTACCATGCCAACTCATGCTTCTCCTTCAATGCATATGTCTTATTCTTTGCCTTTTTAAGCAATGACATCCTTATATCATGGTAACTAGGCAATTTATACCCAGGACCAAATTGCCCTATGGACTCCAATAGAATCTCCCAGCTTCTTGAATTGATAGCATTGAATGGTATATCGTTCTCGTAGAAGTTAGCTACATGATCATTGACAATTTGTTGTTGTTCCTTTGTCTTTTCTGTGCATTGCTCAAGTGTAGGTTGAGTAGTGCTCAAGCTATGCCTCTCAGAAACAACCTCTTCTAGTGTCTTTCGAAGCATATCAGCAACTGATTTAGTACACTTCTGTGGCGGCCCATCCACGATAAAAGTAGCCACCTATTGCTTCCTTTGTGCAACTGTCCCAGAACTTCGTTTGACCTCTTCTTCAGCACCATCACCTTCTCCATCTCCAGCTTCATCCTCCCCATCCAGCCCCATGGCTTTGAACTTCCTTGAATTCTTCTTCAAGTAGTCATGCATCTCTTTCCTGATTTCTGCGGTTGCGTTGGGACATTTCTCCACATCATTGTGACCCCAAGCAAGGTGCTGCTTCAATCTTCCCACTCCAGCATGGACTCTCTTATTGCAAAGAGTACATTGGACAAGATCATTTCTCTCTAAATCTGGCTAGAACGCATATTTCCATGCTGGGTCTTTGGACTTAGACCTCCGCCTAGGATCCTTGGATGGATCATACACCTCGGTGTCAGTGGCTGCAGCTACAACCACTTGTTGGTAGTCATTATCTGCCATGGTACCTGACTACCTGTAGATGGTGAGCTGGAAATGCCAAATTGTGATATACTACTAGTAGTACTACTGCTACTAGCCTATTACTAGTTACTATTGCTATTCACAAGTCACAAGACTCACAACTACTACTAATTCTGCTGCTACTAGCCTACTACTACTACTAGTAGTAATCCTGCTACTGCCTACTACTCTGCTGGTATGCAATACCGCTACTACTACTATTGCTGCTATTACTAGCACTACTACTAAACCAGAGGCTACAAAGCAAGAAAGAGCACTACAGTAGAGGCGCAAGAAGAGGCAGAGCGGCACAAGAAGAGGTAGAGTAGCGCAAGCAGAGCCAGAGGAAGGAGAGGAGAGGAGAAAGGGGAGGAGGAGGGAGTGCTCACCACGGGCCCACAGCTTGGTCAACGGCGACTGGGGAGGGCATCAGCGAAGGGTTCCCTCTGGACCCTCTCCCGATGGTGTCATGGGGGAGCCGAGTTTCGATTGGATCTGTGTGCCCTTCCCCTCTCTCGTTTAGTTTTTGTTGATATCTCCTTCATTGGCTGAAACTGACGCTGGGCCAACTAGGTATCCAACTCACGCAGGCTGACTAGTCACGGCTAGTCGCTGACTAGTTGGCAAGTCATACGATTAGAGATGCCGGTCGAGTCGCCTGCACTAGCCGGTGCCAATGTGCCGACTAGTCGACAATTAGTCGCGATTAGTCGTGCGACTTAATAACAATTCTCCAAACAGTTCAAGTCTTCTTCAACAACTTGGAGATGAACAGAGTCTGACTCCATTGGCAACGACATCTTTCGTAGTATGTGCATGATTTTCCCAAGTAGATGCAAACAAACCTCTCAGATCTTCAAGGAGTCGGCCAAGATAGTTGATCTTCTCCGCTGGATCTCTCAAGGTAGGCAGACTTGAACCTGACCCCATGTCAAAAATCATCTTGTTAAAAGCATTGACTTGTTCATCAAGACTTTGCCCAAGAGTTGTTTCCTTGTCATGCTGAAATTCAAGAGTTTTTTCACTATTTTTAGCTTCTGATTTTGCTCTGCTCAAACAAGATCAAAGTTTTAAAAAAATTAAAATGTATAGTAAACTAGTTAGGTTTTACGACTAGTTACCTTGAATTTTCTTCTCACAAATTTCAATAACTTCTTTATGCCTGGTCGTCAAGTATTCGATCGACTGGTTCTTAGCTTGGCCTTCTTATTCAAGCTTTGTTATTTTGGCATCTTTAGCCATAATCTCTTTCTTATTTGCCTCCAATTCTGTTAATCATGATAAGAAGAGAGTTAAAAAAATAATAAAGTGGTAACAAAAATAAAAGAAGAGAGTCAGAGAAAAGTGCTTACTTCTTAACTCAGAATTTCCTTTTTCCAAGTTAGTACTTTACTTGGTTAGTCCTTCGACCACAACAATATTCTCAATCATGTTCTGCCAAAGAATGTAGACTTCTTTAAAAAAAATTATAAATTTTAAGAAGAGACAAAGAGAGTGGTTGAAGACGCTTACCTCGACCACCATGTCAGCATATTTGGAGTAGATAAGGGTAGGATCAGTCTCCAACTGACGACCCGACACCCTCTTCCAGGCCTCCTCGAACAACTGGTTATCAGGAATTCGACGGTGGCCAGAGAAAAAACTGGGGCGAGGAGACCTTACGACTGGTGAAGAACCCCTCTCCCCTTGAGCGATCTCAGTAGGAGGCGAAATCTGCTGAGGCTCTCCTTCAACTCTTGTCTCCTCAGGCATGATTGGAGCCGTTTCGGAGACTGGAACATCTAGAGCTGCCACCTGCTCGAGGGCTGGCTCGACCTATTCCTCCTCTGGGATGTTCTCCTAAGAGGTGTTCTGGTCAGAAACAATTAGAACACTAGAAGACCTATCAAAATGGAAGAAAGAAAAGTCAAAATTTTAGAATACCAGAAGCTACGAACAGGTATGTACTTTCATAAGTCTCTTTCAAGAATACATACTTGGTCATCTTCTTGGCCTTGATCTTGAAATGCCTGGGAATAGGTATGTACTTTCATAAGTCTCTTTCAAGTATACATACTTGGTCATCTTCTTGGCCTTGATCTTGAAATGCCCGGGAGCATATTCTATGGAGCTTGCCTTCCTCTTCTTCCACTGATTTTACTGGATCTGAACCAGTAGGGTTGGTTAAACCCCTTACGTCCCTGACTAGCTGGTCGGAGACGGTGTCTTCGTTGGCTTCTATGACAGTTGCTTTAGTAGCAACCGTCTGATTGTGAACACCCACTTTGGGGCCTGCGACCTCTGCTGTCTCGACCTGCGGGTCCTCCTTTTCTCCCACCTAATTAAAAAGTTAATTTTAATTATGTGATGAATTTTTTCCATCTCAAATATATACACCTTATCAAAATCTCTATTACCTTTGGGAGATCATCATCTTCGCTGATCTTTGAGGCAGAGTCGGTCGAAACAAGTGATGACAGAGACTCTACATCATGTTCTTTCAGCCTTAGCCCGAACGACTACATAATTAGAGTAAAATTATATATTGATCAGAGAATATATAAACAATGAAGAATAAGTTGTTATTTACCTTTAGTCTCTTCACTTTCTCTTATAAAGAAACAAGTGCCAAGATATTGCGAAACACAACCTTGGCATCAGGCTCCCCAGCGCAGATCATTTTGATCCGCTCTCTAATCTCATCAAGGGAAAGAGCTTCAAGAAATAAAAGTATTTCAAGGTTAAGAAACAGACAATTAATAAACTATACTAGACGGGATTCTAAAAAATTACCTTCCCTGATATCTTTGGTCACTTCATCACGAGCGATGTGCCAGAGTAGGGAATGTGATCGGAGCCTCAAGGGACTAGTCCGACGCATGAAAAAGTCTCTAACCACATGCCAAGAAGTTAAGCCCCTGGCGCTGAGGTCTTGGATTGCTTCGACACACCTTCCGACCCTTCCCTCCTTCTCTACGGTTGAACGCAAGTTGGGTTTTTCCCTCGCCAATTTGCCGACGATGTAACACCCCAGCCCAACACTGAGCCTAGAATGCCACCACGCTACTCTCTAAACTAATAATTAACGACACACTATAAAATTACAGCAAGAAAACAATGATAATCATCTCCATGAACCACAAAAGAGCAATGCATATTTATGGATCAAATGATAATAAATAAGCAATGGGAATTATAGCCAGGTAAATAATCCAAAGTAGCATCAACCAATGAATCCAAATTAATAAAACAAATAGTCTAGTCCAAATGATGTCCTAAATTTTATTCAACCTCTAACATGTCCAAGTATAAACCAATATTGAATGAAAAGATTATTATGGCAAATGATCATGTGCTGTCCATGTGCTCTACTCGCTCTCAGTTACGGCATCCTCGAAGATCACCTAAAGACAACAATAAAGCAAGGGTGAGTCCACGACTCAAAGAAACACATCCATAAACAACGAACAATAATAAATCAACAAAGATTCAATAACTTCATTATCATCACAGTACTTCCATTCATATTCTCATGCAGTTATCTTCTCTTTGATTCACATCCATTAATCTCAAATATCAATGCAACTCTAATCTATATGTCCACATGCACTTCTTTCACAGATACGGTATAGCGTGAGTGAATGCTCGCGACAACATTCACTCTCAAGCCCGCTCCTCCTCAAGGATCGGGACCTCCTCCACTCCGTGGAGTTGTGATCAATAATGATCACCTTCTCTTATGCAAAGATGCTTATGAATGCAAACATGCAAACTCCATCATAAACATCATATCCAACTTTTCATCATGTCCATTAACAATATAAATCCATACCATTCCATTGCTTGCAATTAAACAAAATAAAAGCACAACAATAATGGTAATAGAAGACAAAGAAAACAAATGATCGATCATTGATCATCGTCTACCATGCACTTGCCTTTACTAGTTGCGACGCACGATTTGGCTAGAAGATGGCAACAAGCACGACGCCTCTCCTATATTAAATACACAAACTTCAATACAAACTATAGCAACAAGAATAGCAATCAACATACTTCGCTCCTACCCGTCCCCCAAATATACCACATTACGCGCATCGAATAGTTACCCATAGCTGTCCGGTTACTAAAAAGAGCGTAACTTTTGACTCAAAAGTCCAATCACCACAAACCACCCCATTCTGGATTCTTCATAAAATTATCCACATTTTCTTAGATTACGAAGACTTCTAATTAAATCATCTAACCCTCCGTTTCTAGCCCAGAAAGTCGGTCTGTCCGCTTCGGAACAGCAGTCTTACTAAATTCATAACTTCTGTTTTACTCAACCAAAATGCGCGTTCTCAGATCCTACAGAACCATTAGACAATTATCTACAACTTTCATGTAGATCAAAAACTCTAATTAGGCTATTTACTATTTTTAATCTACAGTCTACCAAAACAGCGCCGAAAGACGACAACCGTAAAAACAGCGGTCTTCCGAAAATCATAACTCAAATTCTACTTGTCCGATTGACATGATAAAATATGCTATAGAAAGATATCGAAATTATCTACAATTAACCAGTAGATGATATTTTCAACATTTGCCATCAAGATATCCGAATAAATCGCTCAACAAGACAAATGTTCTAAATAGATCTATTAATCGGCACAAAGACTAAAAACTAAAGAACCTTCTCTAATTAATCTCACTTATAATCTCTAATTGCTGCATGCACCATAACGAAACACAAAACAATATTAAACCACATGCCTCAAATACCTTGGTAATCTGGCAGAAGGATATGCAATAGGCGCAGCACTCGGCGGCAACCGAAACAAAGAAGAAGATTTCAAGGCAAAGCAAAGACCAAAGCAGAGCAATAAGAACACCAGTGAGCGGTGGCGAAGAATAAGAATAAGATGCGGCACAAATAAAGGAGGAACAAAGAAGAGCCAAGACAAATGGCAGCAGCAGATCGAAACCAAGATGTATTTGGCAATCCACGATCGCTTCGAGCGCAGTAACGAATGCAATAAGAAGATCAAGGCTTAGCGAAAGCGTAACAAAGAGCCAGAGCAGCAGCGGCGGCGCGCAAAGAATCTGCGGCAAGCAGAAAACAATGCAAGCCGCCACGCAGCCGGTCGGTGGCGCTCAGTGAGCAGAGAGCGTGGCGACGCAGGGGAGCGGTGCAGCGACGCCGACCACGCAGAGAAACGCTGGCAAGGCAGAGTGCACGCAGAGAGAAAATCTTGTACCGACGCAGAAAATGGTCAAGGCTGGAGGAAAAATGGATATTAGGGTTTCTAGAAAACCCAAAACTAATTATATAGCACTTAAAATTTCAAATTTCTATTTCTCACAAACTCTTTTATTTAATTACGCAAGCCCTCAAGACGATTTTAATTAATTAATTATTGTTACTATTTAATTAATTACTCTCCGACCCTTAAGACGCGATTAATTAATATTATTATTATTTTCAGAGTATTACATTCTACCCCCCTTAACGGAATTCGACCCCGAATTCTACTCGCCGTTCTACTCAAATAAAAACTACACTGCTGAAATTAAACAACAAAACATCACGTACCCGACGTGAATAACTCCGGATATTGCTCGCGCATGCGAGACTCCAACTCCCAAGTCGCCTCTCTCTCGGACTGATGCGTCCACAGCACCTTAACGTATACCAACGTCTTGTGCCTCAGCACTCGCTCCGACCTCTCCGTATCGCGCCACGGACGCGACTCAACCGTGAGGTCTTGCTCAATAGTCAACGGCTCTAATGAAATCTTATGCTCTGGATCTCTCAAAAACTTTCTCAGCATCGAGACATGAAACACATTATGAACTCCACGCATGCACTCAGGAAGATCCAAGCGGTAGGCTAACTTTCCAATTCGTGCAATAATCGAGAACGGTCCAACGTACCTCGGGCTAAGCTTTCCTTTGGTACCAAACCGAACAATACCTTTAGTGGGAGATACTCTCAAAGCACTGTCACCCATCGCAAACTCCAAGTCACGCCTCAAATCAAGATAACTTTTCTCGTCTACTCGAGCCGCTAATGATTACGCCTCACCATGGCCACACGCTCAACGGTCTTGAATCGGTCAGGACCCAAAGCGCCTTCTCTCCAATCGCATCCCAACACGGTGGCGACCGCACTTCCGCCCATAGAGAACCTCAAATGGCGCGGCTCTAATACTGGAATGGTAACTATTGTTATAAGCAAACTCTGCAAGTGGCAACTGGTCCTCCCAACTACCCTTCCAAGACAAAACACAAGTTCGCAACGTATCCTCCAAAGTCTGAATGGTACGCTCTGACTGCCCATCTGTCTGTGGGTGAAGCAGCTGTCAAAGCGGAGCTGTGTGCCCAATGCACTCGCAGACTCTCCCGAACTTGGAGACAAACTTGGCGCCCCTCGCTGTAAACAATGGTCTTTGGCACACCATGCGTCTTACTATTTCACGCACATAAATAGGAGCTAGATCACTTTTGAATTTGTCGTGCGAATAGGAATGAAGTGTGATTTCTTTGAATCGATCCACCACTACCCAAACTGCATCCTTCCCTCGCGGCGAACGAGGCAACGCCACCACAAAGTCCATAGAGATATCGTCCCAAGGCCACTGGGGTACCTCCAAAGTCTGCAATAACCCTGCAGGACGCTTGTGTTCAGCTTTCACTTGCTGACAAACACCGCAAGAAGCCACATAATTAGCAATGTCCACCTTCATTCTTTTCCACCAAAAATTTGCATTTGAGATCTCGATACATCTTAGTCTCACCAGGATGAACAGTGTATGGAGTGCGATGTGCCTCCCTCAAGATATCATCTTTGACCTCTGCCTTTTGTGGCACGCAAAGGCGGCCTTTAAACCTCAAAGTACCAGAATCATCCATACTAAAATCACTCTCTTTACCTTCATCCAGACGCTTCAACCTCCTGTAATAACCGGTCACTCATTGTGCTTCCGCACATGCCGAATAAGTGACTCGAGAATCAAGCTGTGTCTCAACATGTGTCGTGCCCGCATAACAATAAGATATTCCCATGCGATCAAAATCAGCAATGAGGCAATCTAGAGTAGCAGGAGTCGCCTTGCGACTAAGGGCATCAGCAACCACATTGGCCTTGCCTGGATGATACTGAATAGTAAGATCATAATCCTTGATCAACTCCAACCACCTCCTTTGCCTCAAATTCAGATCCTTCTGAGTGAAGATATACTTGAGACTCTTGTGATCTGTGAAAATATCACAAGGCTCGCCGTATAGATAATGCCTCCAAATCTTGAGAGCAAAAACAACTGCAGCCAACTCCAAGTCATGGGTGGGATAATTCTGCTCGTGCTTCTTTAACTGTCTCGACGCATAAGCAATCACCTTACCGTCTTGCATAAGCACACAACTAAGACCCACTCGAGACGATCCAAAAGATCGTGAACCGCTTTCCGGCTCGGGAAGAGTGAGAATAGGAGAGGTCACCAACCTGCCCTTCAATGCAAAATCAAGCCACACTCATCACCCATAGGAATCTCACACCTTTTTGAGTAAGCTGAGACATCGGTTTGGCGATGATAGAGAAATCCTGCACAAATCGCCGATAATAACCAGCCAATCCCAAGAAACTCCTCACCTCCTTCACACTAGTCGGCCTCTTCCAATCCACCACTGTAGAGACCTTACTAGGATCAACAAAGAATACCTCGAGGGTTAATCACATGACCCGTAAAACCCACTTCAAATCCGAACTCACATTTCTTCAACTTAGCATAGAACTTGTGCTCTCTTAAAGTATCTAAAACCAAACCTCAAATGACGCTCATGATCCTCATTGGTCTTGGAATAGATAAGAATGTCATCAATGAACACCACCACGAAGTCATCTAGATACTCATGTAACATGTTGTTCATGGTTTCCATAAAATGGCAGTGCATTAGTCAATCCAAAAGACATAACTTTATACTCATAATGCCCATACCGTGGAGAAAGCGGTCTTTTCTACATCTCGCTCACGCACACGGATTTGATTATACCCGATGGAGATCAATCTTGGAGAACACTTGAGCTCCATTCAACCGATCAAACAAGTCCTCAATGCGGGCAATGGATATTTGTTCTTGATTGTGACCGCATTAAGCGCACGATAATCAATACACATGCGCCAACTCCCATCCTTCTTCTCTCGGAATGTAGCAGAGCTCCCACGGCGATACACTACGCCGATCAAACCTTTAGCCAACAACTCATCCAAGCTGCTTCTTCAACTCGTCCCGAAACGGACGTGCTAATCGATATGGAGACATCGAGATGGGACGAGTACCGGAACAAGATCAATGCGAAACTCCACGCCTCGCAGTGGCAAACCGGAAGCTCACCGGGAACACATCCGGTAATCACTAACCACTGGAATCTCCTCAATCTGCGAAGCCACTCGGTTTCAAAGAAGAGCTAAAAGAAGTCCAGTTTTCATCGCACGACCGGGAACGGTCCACCAACATTGAAAGAGAGCGCGAGGCGCACTCTCTGAAAAGTCAAAGTCTCCTGCACGAGGTGCATGCAGACCGTATTCTCTACGAAACAAGATATTACGGCTCGATAAGAGTGCAACCAATCCATACCCAAGATAACGTCGAACGGCTCCATTTGAATAACTATTAAATTCGCCGTGAACTTTCTCCATCAATAATAATAGAACACCCGGGACAAACAAGAGAACTAGCAATAATACCCCGTGAGAACTAACCAACACCGATCGAGAAATCCATCGATACTCAAGTTCGCTCTCTAGCAAACGCCGAAACAAAACGAAAAGGTAGCCCCGAATAAAAAGGACTAAAGCATCAAACGAATCCACAAGCAAAGTACCATCACCACGCCGGGGCGACCCACGGACTCATTGTGGGCATGGCGTACACCTGTGGCGCCATGGCGAAGAAGACGATGTCGGGCGCGAGAGCCCCAACAATCTGTTGTGGCGGTGCGGTAAGGCGGTCGTGCAACTGAGCGGTGCGAAGGTGGCGGTGCCGATGAGTACCCTACCGAGGCGCCCAAGTCAAGGAAATGGCATCGCTGGAGGAGCGATCATCATCTGGAAAGATCCTCGAGCAGACCCATCAAGAAGAAGATGGCACAGCTCCCACTTGATCACGCTAAGCGGGGTTACGCGACACACCGCTCCTTGTGACCCGGTCGGTCACAGCGACGGCAATCTCCCGTCAAGTGCACTTCAGTGTGCGCAGTGTCCATCACCGCACTTAAAGCAAAGCATGCCCCGCCAGGGACAGACGAAGAATGGAGTACTTGCAAAAGGACGAGGCGTCGAAGAAGAGAACGACCTCGGACCGCTTAGACACGAAAAGATGCGGTCCTCCCTTGAATTTCTTGGAAAGGTGTTGAGCGCACCCACTTCCTCCACTAGAGCTCCTCTTCCGTCACCACGAAACTACGATCCACGAGGCTTCTCGCCTTTGTGAGTGCATTTCCAACTCCATGCCCTCGCTTGCTCCACCACAGAGTCAGAATCACGAGTGGAGTAGCTCCCAACACATGTCGGTACTCGAATTGAGACCCCGACGGAACCTCTTGGCTTTCGAAGATCATCGTTCTCATCAAGGGACGGCGAACCAAGTTGTTGAACTCGGCCTCATACTCAAGAATAGACCTCTTCCCCGAGCAAAGGCCGTCAAGGCAACCTCCATCTTCTCTACAAAGAGTAGGGTAGAACTTCCCTTGAACTGATCAACAAAGTCCTCCCAAGTGATCGGCCCTTGAGTGGCGGTCCTCAAGACAACACGCCCTCCCACCAAATATCCGCTGCTGACGAAGAGCACGGATCTCCCCACCAACTCTCTCAACAAAGCAGGGTCTCATCCTCGACCCCAACCGAGGCGGGTCAACAAGAACCCTCACCATCGACTCAATCGCACAGGAGGTGGCTCCACGGAACCTCGCCCGCGCCCCGACCTCCACGCATCGCGGCCACCACGACCACGCCCTCTACCTCGGCATAGCTATCAACCACAATCAACAATACACAATGAGCTCAAAGATCAAAATGAACTCGTGCATCAATAAACAACATAACTAAGCGTAAAACTATATTCGTACTCTCTCTAACCTCATGCACTAGTGTGTCAAATTTTAGGTTAGTTAACCATTAGCAAATTTTAGTTGATTTACTAAACTAAAACAAATTTTAACAATTTTAGTTTGCCTATGTTGTTAATCTATTCACCACGGACCTAAAGCCCGCCTCGATACCAATCTGTAACACCTCAAATTTCAACACCGAGCCTAGAATGCCACCACGCTACTCTCTAAACTAATAATTAACGACACACTATAAAATTACAGCAAGAAAACAATGATAATCATCTCCATGAACCACAAAAGAGCAATGCATATTTATGGATCAAATGATAATAAATAAGCAATGGGAATTATAGCCAGGTAAATAATCCAAAGTAGCATCAACCAATGAATCCAAATTAATAAAACAAATAGTCTAGTCCAAATGATGTCCTAAATTTTATTCAACCTCTAACATGTCCAAGTATAAACCAATATTGAATGAAAAGATTATTATGGCAAATGATCATGTGCTGTCCATGTGCTCTACTCGCTCTCGCCATGATCCTCGAAGATCACCTAAAGACAACAATAAAGCAAGGGTGAGTCCACGACTCAGCAAACACATCCATAAACAACGAACAATAATAAATCAACAGCATTCAATAACTTCATTATCATCACAGGTACTTCCATTCATATTCTCATGCAGTTATCTTCTCTTTGATTCACATCCATTAATCTCAAATATCAATGCAACTCTAATCTATATGTCCACATGCACTTCTTTCGCGTATACCGGTATAGCGTGAGTGAATGCTCGCGACAACATTCACTCTCAAGCCCGCTCCTCCTCAAGGATCGGGACCTCCTCCACTCCGTGGAGTTGTGATCAATAATGATCACCTTCTCTTATGCAAAGATGCTTATGAATGCAAACATGCAAACTCCATCATAAACATCATATCCAACTTTTCATCATGTCCATTAACAATATAAATCCATACCATTCCATTGCTTGCAATTAAACAAAATAAAAGCACAACAATAATGGTAATAGAAGACAAAGCAATGATCGATCATTGATCATTGTCTACCATGCACTTGCCTTTACTAGTTGCGACGCACGATTTGGCTAGAAGATGGCAACAAGCACGACGCCTCTCCTATATTAAATACACAAACTTCAATACAAACTATAGCAACAAGAATAGCAATCAACATACTTCGCTCCTACCCGTCCCCCAAATATACCACATTACGCCGGTACCGAATAGTTACCCATAGCTGTCCGGTTACTAAAAAGAGCGTAACTTTTGACTCAAAAGTCCAATCACCACAAACCACCCCATTCTGGATTCTTCATAAAATTATCCACATTTTCTTAGATTACGAAGACTTCTAATTAAATCATCTAACCCTCCGTTTCTAGCCCAGAAAGTCGGTCTGTCCGCTTCGGAACAGCAGTCTTACTAAATTCATAACTTCTGTTTTACTCAACCAAAATGCGCGTTCTCAGATCCTACAGAACCATTAGACAATTATCTACAACTTTCATGTAGATCAAAAACTCTAATTAGGCTATTTACTATTTTTAATCTACAGTCTACCAAAACAGCGCCGAAAGACGACAACCGTAAAAACAGCGGTCTTCCGAAAATCATAACTCAAATTATACTTGTCCGATTGACATGATAAAATATGCTATAGAAAGATATCGAAATTATCTACAATTAACCAGTAGATGATATTTTCAACATTTGCCATCAAGATATCCGAATAAATCGCTCAACAGTACAGCGTTCTAAATAGATCTATTAATCGGCACAAAGACTAAAAACTAAAGAACCTTCTCTAATTAATCTCACTTATAATCTCTAATTGCTGCATGCACCATAACGAAACACAAAACAATATTAAACCACATGCCTCAAATACCTTGGTAATCTGGCAGAAGGATATGCAATAGGCGCAAAGACTCTAGCGGCAACGAAACAAAGAAAGAGATTTCTAAGACAAAGAAGACCAGCAGAGAAATAAGAATGAAGAGAGAGCAATGAAGCAAGCCAGAAGCGCATGCGGCACAAACAAGCAGTCAGGAAACAAGAAGAGCCAAGACAAGGCGGCAAGGAAGCAGATCGAAACCGGCACAGGGCTTGGCAGCGGCAATCCACGATCGCTCGGTAAGCGCAGTAACATAATCTGGCGGCAGAAGATCAAGGCTTAGAAGAAAGCGTAAACAAGAGAGAGCATCGCAGGCGGCGCCGCAGCGAGAACGGCGCAGCGAGGGAAAGCGAAGCGCCACGCAGCCGGTCGGTGAGCGCTCAGCAGAGAGCGAAGAAGGCGTCAGGAGGCGCTGCGCAAGACGACCATCGCAGAAACGCTGGCGGCGATGCGGCACGCAGAGAAAATGTCTTACACGACGCGAAAAATGGTCAAGCATTGGAAGAAAAATGGATATTAGGGTTTCTAGAAAACCCAAAAACTAATTATATAGCACTTAAAAATTCTGAAATTTCTATTTCTCACAAACTCTTTTTATTTAATTACGCGCAAGCCCTCAAGACGATTTTAATTAATTAATTATTGTTACTATTTAATTAATTACTCTCCGACCCTTAAGACGCGATTAATTAATATTATTATTATTTTCAGAGTATTACAGACGAAGTACAGGCCGTCCTCCTTCGTGACCATTGTATAGAATCACCTTTTCTTCCTTGACGACTACGAGGACTTCGAGTATATTTTGATGTACTCATTGGCCTTCCCGTCGTGAAGGCATAGCGAGCATTCCCCAGGTTGATCAGTTCGATGTCGCAGTATACAAGAACTCGCGAAAGAAACTTTTGTACCAGAAATCTGAGCCCGCACTCAATGTAGGCACGAAAAATAGGGATTTCTCTTTCTTCTCCGCTCAGGTAATACTCTCCGATGACTGGACTCCACTTAACCAAACTCTTGTATGGAAGCATCCCGATGTCCTCCAAAGCCTTGAGCTTCTTACTGCTCAAATCTAAAACCAACCACTTGGTGATTGAGTCCGACATGATTCGATGAGCAGTGGTCGGAGAAGATTTTCGGGCAAGAAGAACAAAGGATGTCGGAAGAGATCCTTCAAAGGAAGATGAAGAGTAAGTTTAAGAAAATCTGAGAGCATAAAGTCATCTAGGCGACGTGCCGAAGGGATTTTATAGCCGCAACTACTTAACTGCAAAAAGGAATTACCCAAAAGTCCAATGGACACAAACCAATATCCAACAGACAGAAAAACTCTTCGATTCCCAATGAAGTTTCTCAACTTTAAAGTGAATACATACCACCTTGTTTGTCATGACATTAAATGAGGGTTTGCCCGATACAACTTCTCATCAGGGGTTCACACGACCAATTCATTTTAAAGTTCATGGGCTAACTGACGAGGAATAAAATCTCTATGTATTGCTTTAATACATAATTAAAATATCATATATCTTCTTGGTCATAACCCCTAAGGCTAACGACCCCTGTGGTCGTAAAAATTCCAGAGGTTACTTATGGGTACCCTGGTCGGATGAGGTCCTATACCTAGTCCCCGACCAGATGACTGCTCATAAAAGCCTCGAGCTGGTATCTGGATCTAACTCTAAGTATATTCTTACCGTGTGATGAATGGAACATATGTCATAGTTGCTCCATACCACGCGACGGTTCATGGTCCTAAGACACTGACAATAACTACCATACAGTTGAGTGTCTCTCAGCTTAAAATACAACTAGCATAACACAATTAATAATGTAAATCTATTATGAAAAACAGAAATAACCCACGAAGGGATGGCAAGAACCACCAAGGATGCACTGGCCGAGTGCACCTCAGAGCAAGAGAGGAGGTGCTTCAGGCTCGAGGGGGAGGCGACGCGTGCTTGGGGGAGGGGAGGAGGTGGGCTCGGGGAGGAGGCAGCGTCAAGGACTGCGGCAACGAGCTTGGGGAAGGGAGGAGGCGTGTCGGGCTCAGGGGAGGAGGGGCACCGGGTTCGAGGAGGCGGTGGCTCATGCTCGGAGAGGAGGCAGCGGGCGCAGAGGAGGAGGCTCACCAGGCTCGAGAAGGAGGCAGCGACAGGCTCAGGAGAGGATAAACTTAATCATTTAAGTGGGAGGGCAGGCAAACCCTAAAGTCCAGATATATAAAAATAGGGTTGTACATCACAGACGGTTCTAAAGTAAAATCATTTGTGATAAATACACATCATTGTTGGTTTTAAAGTAGAATTGTCTGTGATAATACACATCACAGATGGTTCCAATAAATAATCGTATATGATAATAAACATTCTTATATACATAAATGCAAATTCAGAACATATATGACACATTCCCATATTAGTAAAACATTAGTTTGAGCTCAAATTCTGATTTGTTGTTGTCATATTTAATTAGTGAAAAATATTTACAAAATGGTAAGAAATTATATCTGAATATTCATGCTAAAACCGCTAATTGTACTACAAGTAGTACTTGAATTACACCTGTGCAAAGAACTTAATGTACTCATGCCTAATCCTATAGTCGTCGCTGCAGAAGATGACGTAGTTGTCTCACCCTTCCGTCATGCAGTAGCCAGTGCTCGTGCATCGGTGGCCATCCTTCCGCAATGCCAACACATGGCTCTGCGGCCTGGCCATCTTCTTCCATATCACCTCCCGGACCGCCTCCGCAGTGAGCCTCTGGCACCGCATGCACTCCCGGTTGGCCCTCTTGGCCGTCTTGCACCTGCCATCGGCCGACTCGCCCTCGATCTGGCTGGTGTAGTGCTTCCCAACATCTTGCACCTCGCTAGCTATCTAGAGGAGGAGGCCGAGCACGTAGGGCGCGGCCTTGTGGCCAGCGACGGTCGCCCAGTCGCGGCATGGCCGCTCTGCATGTCCTGGTGCGTGAAGACGAGCATGAGGTTGACGACGAAGTAGGCCTCCGGGTTGCCGGCGTCGGCCAGGTGGATGACGACAGCGAGATAGCGCTCGTTGTCCAACCACTTCATCGCCTCCTCCCGCTCCAGTGCCACGTGCCTCCTTCCACTCCAGCACCACGCGCCTCCCCACAGCACGCTCCTTGGACGCCCTGTATATGGTATTTCAATTCCAATATACGTACACAATTCAAGATGTTAGAATAATCTTGATACAAGAATGACTCCATAAGAGAAAATAAAAAGCCAAATACGTACATGACTCGTAGGCTGCAGAGGTCAGCCATGGGCTGAGGAGAGCTCGCAGCCACACGACCGACGATAATGTCGACGATGACTTCGTGAGGAAGGGCGACAGTGATCACTGACCTTTTTTTTCCTTAGTCCTCACCGTCATACTCCGCGTGCTCACCATGATACGTGATCGACGTCTAGCAGCTAGCTAGGTACGTACATACTATATATTGATCAATATTGCTCGTCCTCACCATAGCGCACGATGATCATTCTTATAAAATAAGAAGTAAAGCCAGTGCGCGAGACGACGCGACGCATAACGTCAGTGCGCAAGACGAAGAGACGCATCGTAACATCGGCGCGCGAGACGAAGAGACGCATCGCGCGGGAGCTGAAGTGTTGAATTACCACAGACGGTTATATTTCAAAACCGTCTGTGACATGGTCGGCACGCGCGGGAGGCCGCCACAAGTTGTTGGCCCATAAATAACCATTAGAGAACTATCTAAGAAAAAATCACTCACAAACTTCATATCTTTTCTTACTTTCATTTCTTCTTAAAGTTCTCATTGGTAGAAGAATATTCCTACGATCAGGTGAGAATTTTATTGTCTATGATGTGTAACTTCTGATCAAAACATATCGAAGTACTTTTGCTTTTTCTGTTGATCGGAAGTTACACATCAAAGACAGTGAAGTACCTACACATACGGGACAAATTATTTCTCCCGCAGTACGTCGTGGAGACAACATTTGTTTATCATTACAGATGGTTCTAATAAATAATCATTTGTAAATTTAGTAATATCACGGATGATTCTTTAACATGAACCGTCTGTGATACTTCATATACAATCTTCAACATAAACCATCTGTGATATGACCCTTCACAGACAGTTCCTAGCGCAGCCAGTAACACAGACGGACGCTAAACTAAAACCGTATGTGATTGTATTTAATACTGATGGTTTTAGAAAACCATCTGTGATGAGTCATCCAGTATTAGCCTTTTTGTAGTAGTGCCTATGTCTCCTCGATGCAACGTCGCTACCTTCTTGTGACGAGTAGTTACATCTCTTGGATGGAGATAGAAAGAGAGAAGAGGTGAGATAATGGGAACAGTTGCAAAATACCAATAGACGTGGGAGAATGAAACCACTGACGGTTTCGGGGGCAGGGTGAATCCGTGACAGTTTTTGACAAGACGGCTCGCAGACAACCGTCTGACGCATCTAAAAGGAGGGGTGGGATGATCGATCGTCCCGCTGCGTGAGGGTAAACTACATCTTCTTTGCTGAAGGAGATTACTGTTTCCGACCACCTTGATGGCTTGATGGCGATCGGGGACTCTGCAAGGTTGACCTCTCGCTCCACAGCCTTTAGGTGACATCGTGAATCATACGAGGAGGATCCTCCGAAGATCATGTTGACCGTATGGTGAGGCTCCTGATACTCCATCTCGTCATCACCATCCTTGTCCTTCTTGGAACTTGCTTCCCCGAGTTCTTGTATTGAGGGGAGTGGGCCTTTACCTGCATAGTAATCCTCCAGTTTCTTTTGCAGAATCGACAGGTGCGCAAGTCATGCCCTGCCTACAGGTGAAGTGGACACCACTTGTTGTTCTTTTTATATCCATCGGTCGAAATTTTTGCTTTGCCTCGACTGGTGTAATCTTTCTTACCATTGGTAAACTTGTTAGGAACCGCAAGGACTTCTTTATCATCAGGTTTGCGGTATTTTTTTCTTCTTGAGAGTCTTCTTGTGTCTCTTTTCTGACTTTTCCAAGCCAGGTCGAGGGGTTTTACCCTTTCGATCAATGGCCTCGCTCCATTCAACCGCTTCGCTAGCGGCTGCGTATTTGTCGGCCATATCAAAAAGCTCGAAAGTCGTCCGTGGAGGATTCATAGCGATGTCCTCCGTAAACCGTCGATTCCTTAGTCCCGCCTTGAAAGCTTGAATAACAGAATATTCTGTGACCTCTGGTAATGAATTACGAACCTGGCTGAACCTTTTGATGTATTGACGAAGAGTCTCATTAGGTTCTTGCCGGATTCGATGAAGGTCATCCTCTTTTCCAGGGCAGTCGTACCTACCCTGGAAATTTACAATTATGAGGTCACAAAGTTGTTCCCAAGTATAGATTGACCTGACCGGTTGGTTGAGCAACCATGACTGGGTAGACCCTTCAAGTACCGTAGGTAGATAGTTTGCCATCATATTTTCGTCACCACCAGCAGCTCTGATGGCGGTAGTATAGGTTTGAAGAAATTCTAATGGGTTTTGTGTCCCATTGAACTTGTCCATGTTGGCGGTCGGAACCTGTTGGGCCAACGTACAGCCTGGAGCCTTGCAGAGAAAGCTCGACAACTTGTGATTGATTCATAGCGCCTTCTTTGGAAGGGTGCCAGATTGTAATCGGTCGGAGACCGGTTTCTTAAATTAGAATGCCGGGGCTCCGGTGTTTCAATTTGGTCGTGGACGTTTGGATGACGCCTGCGACCACCTGCTTGGCCTAGACGATGTCGGAGATCATCAGGGCCAAGCGATTTATCCTCTCGACGAGGAGAAGGAGTGGATGTTTGAAATAGCCTTCATCCCTTATGACTCCTTGGTCGGAATCGTCAAGGAGGTCTTAGTATCGATTGATCCCCAACTCGACCATGTTGCCCTCTACTGAGGGAGGAACATTGGGACGAAATCATAGTTTGACTTCGTGAACTCCTTTGTTCCCGGTATGCTTTTGTACGCTGCATGGTTTGCTAGAGGATCTCTGATACCTGACCTACAAGTTGGACAAAACTCGGAGCATCTGCTAGAGCAGGGTCAGTGTTATTTAAAATACATTGAACACGCTACAGGTTCTGTATCGTTACTGAAGGTCTTGGAGGATTCATAGTAGTTGTAGGCGTTTGTAGATCTGAACCTTCCCCCGACCTTATGTTTAGGGGTGGGTAACAAGTCGGCTCGGCTCGGCTCGTTAAGCTAACGAGCAAAATACCAGGCTCGGCTCGTTAAAAACTCAAACTCGACTCTTTAGACTTGTTATCAATAAAAATACATGCAGTCCATCTTTGTTAATCAACGATCCTGCTACCATCACCATGCACCATCTCTATTATGCAATTAACCCGCTTATAGCATGTGAAAATACTTGATTCATTCTGAAGCCTCTAACATAATGCCTGATTCATTCTGAAGCCATTAAACATATGCCACTATGTATTACAAGCAAAGCTATCATTCATTCTGAAGCAACTAACAGGACGGGCGGGCGGTGGTCTGCGAGGGTGGATGAAATAGGAAAGGAACTGGAAGGCCAAGCGCATGAGCTCTGAGGTACCGAGCATTAGGGATGAGGGACTTAGGGAGTTAGGGTTGCGCTGAGCCCAGTGGCCAATGGATTGGGCTAGGAACTAGCCAGTGGACTGCATGGAGGTCTACCGAAATGGCTTGGAACTCTGGACGTCTGGTGAGTGAACGAGCTAAACGAGTTAACGGGCAACTCGCGAGCAGCTCGGCTCGCCTCGTTAAGAAAACGAGCTAAATTGCCGGCTCGGTTCGGCTCGTTAAGGGACCGAATTCGAGCCGAGTCGAACCGAGCCCTTAACGAGCCGAGTTGGCTCGCGAGTTTCGAGCTTTTTTCCACCCCTACTTATGTTTGGTCCCGTCCGACCCATTAATCTATGTGGGGCAGAACCAACTGATTGACGTCTATCAGTTCTGTTTCCTCTGGCATTTGGTGCTTGATTGCCCGTGCCATTTCCATCAATATGTGGTGGCGAGGTAGTGTATGCAGGACCGTACACGGCATTTTGATCTGTATTTCCGATCACATTGACCTCATGCTTTCAGCAGCGATCTTCCGAAGAGCTTCCACTATAACCAGTGGAGAGCCCCCCAGTGCCTCTACCAGAAGTTTCTGTTGGACCGTAAAGGCGACTAGAGGGGGGGGTGAATAGGAGCACGCTCTCTTTTTCACAAATTATGAACTCAATACAATTTCACTCCAGTAGCTATTTGAAAGCTATGAAGATCAATATACCAGTACAGCGGAAGACTAGTATTGGATTCAATTAAACCCCTTAGCAGTAAAACAAAATCAACTAAGATTACTAAGACTCACAGCACGGGCGGTCTGACCGTTGTACTCAACCGGTCGGACCGATTGCGGGCGGTCGACCGGCGTTGTCTTGGCGGTCGGACCGCTCAAAATCGATCGGCCGGTGATGACGGGCGGTCCGACCTACCGACTCGTAACCGATGCGCAGCGATAAAATCACCGATGACGAAGTTGCAATTATGTGAAACTTTTGATTCTCAACTCCAATCTTTATGAAACTTTGCACACACCTTCTATATGCTATTGAGGACCTATTCCAATTGAATATTATGATAATTCTTGGAGCGATCTTGAGCAATTGTCAATTGATTAACGAAGGTCTAGAACAGGGCAAAAGCGAAAACTTGATCCTAATGCTTGTTCGTGAGTGATTGATGATCAAGATGATGCTAGATAGATTCACACATATCACGACAAGCTAATTCACGTGAAAGAATCAATCACAAACTTGCGGATCAAAGAAAGCCCTAAAATCACCAAATTGAAAGCAAGAGCGAAAAGAGACTTATCTCAAGCAAACCTTGCATAGATTGATTTCGTGATTGAAGTGGATTACATCCACACCATCATGGATCAAGAGACAATCAAGGATCACGAAATTCACCACAAATCATCAAGAGCCCTAGCCTCCACCTCAACTCCCTAAAGACAATTAGGGTTTGAAAACATAAAAAGCGAGAGAGAGAGGTGCAGCCACCATCTCCTCCTATTTATAGTGGAGGCCTAAAACTCTTAGGGTTTGACTTAATTGGGCTCCGTTAAGGCCCACTAACAAGCGGGTCACACACGCACGCTTCGCAAAGCGCCGTCTTTAACCTTTTGACCTAAACCGCTTCACCATGCATCATGGATTCGCCAATAGGTCACAATTGTCCATCTTGTGTCACGCTTGAGTCGTTGACCTCACCCGGCATCGTCGATCGTTCTGGACCTCAACTCTTCAAGTCTAGTCCCGATTCTCCTCGCCGTTGACCGTCGTTGACCACCAAGCTACCTGCACAACCACAGACAAGAAAACACGAATTCGGGAACAAGTTCTTCACAACTTGACCCATGTTAGTCAAAACATGCATCATGCAAATCATATGCCATGAAACCAATGACTTTGACCTAACAAAACAACATCGCCACGGTTGGCCGGCGTTCAAGTAGAAACCGGTCGGCCGCTCGGGTGAGCGGTCGGACCGCCCATGGCGGTCGGACCGCTCCCTCGTGAGCGGTCGGACCGCCTGAGACTTAGCCAAATTCAACCTCCCAAATTCGAAACCTTCGGAAACTTTAAACCAATAGAACTTTTCACTTGGAGGCTCCAAAATCATGAGACCAAGTGCATTGGGATCCCTTACTTGTCTACAACACCTATTTTGGCCCACTCGATTTGAACACTTTTGGTCATCGCCGGTCCGACCGCCCGGATGGCGGTCCGACCGATATGGGACCGGTCGGACCGCCGTGCAAGGACCGGTCGGACCGCCTCGAGCGATAAGCTCAGTAACTTTGTCAAGCAGCGTGAAGCGACAAACCGTAAACGCCATTGCCAATTGTCACATCATCCTAAGATCGGAGCATATCCCCATGAAATCCACAATCTCCCCTTGATGAACACATTGGCAATTATCCGAAAAATGTAAGTAAGAGGTTTGAAAGCGAGTTTACTCGCGGTTTTAGCACAAAGGCACAACTTGGTCCATAAGCAAGAAAAAGCAATGAAAATGACCAAGTGGCATCGAATAGTATAGGCATGTGAGACAAGGCAAAAGAAAGCATAAAAACTTTGATTTCCAGAAAGGGTCAAAATTCTCACATGAGGTCCATATGAAAGAACAATTGTTCAATTGACCTATGATCATTGTGAGTATAAAAGAATGCAATTCAAGTTCAGAATATTCAATAAGACAATAAGAATGCAACTCAAGAACTCCCCCTCACTATGATCATCAAATTTCAAATTTTCGATTTCTCCCTTTGTATAAACTTCTCCCCAATCTTCTTATTAACACATCTTCTCCAAATAAGAGTAGCAAAGAAATATTACACATCTTCTCCCAAAGAAATATCTTTTCATTTAACACATCTTCTCCCCCTTTGACAATGGATTCATCAAGGAATCACGCCTTCCTCTCATCCAGGAATAACAAATAGAGAATGAAGAAAGAAGCAAAAAGAAGAAGTATGCATGAAGTGCAATGGAGTGGCTTCATTTTTGTATTTTTCAATTTTTGATAAGAAGCTTTGGAGATTACCCAAAAGAACAATGTAGTTTCTCTAATATTGCACAAAGCGACATATCAAGCCTAACAACGCTAGCAAGATCATGGTAAGACATATATAGCAAAGCTAAGCACAAAGGCTCAAAAGTAAAGCATTAGATTTTATCAATTTAAGCAACGCTTCAAATTCACAAGTTCATCAACGAGGATCCTAAAGTGAAATTGGCCATGTCAAAGCTGTCAAAGTGAGATCAAAAATCTAACAAAGACCACACGAAGAGTCAATCAAGTCCGTATTGAATCATTTTGCTCAATATTTTGTAAGCGCCCATTTGTCAACATTTTCTCATTTGCATTGAATATTGAAGTTGACTAATGATCTAACTTAGTGACAAGATCACGGACTAGGAGCCATCCACAAACTCATCCTAAGCTTCGACCAAAAGTTGATTAAAGGTATATCTTAGTAAAGAAGATCCTGGACTAGGAGCCATCCACAAACTCTTTCTAAGCTTCTACCGGGGCGACAAATCTTGAGGTTCATGTCATTTCTGACAAGCAGTCCCCATGAGATCGTTCGTTCATCAAACTATCTCCAAGTTCATGTCATTTGACAAGCAGTCTCGTAAGAATAGTTTGGCACAATTTAAGCATAAGACAATCTTGATTTTCATTTTTCACAAGAGCAGTTTTTAGAATCTCAAGAACACAAAAGCTCAAGTAATGGTCAATTTTAGATCAAAGAGCTTAACAAAGCAATTCTGACAGGGCCAATGTCACAAGAGGAGCACTAATTACGCAACTCGCTAAAACATCCACAAATTGCAATTTCTTAGTTTGAGTTGTTTAAAAGGTTCTAGCTCATATAGCAAAGACTTAGCTACACATGTAAAAGCATGATAATTCTAGCAAGTCAAAGAACTAGACATGACATTGAGCAAGAATAGAAATACAAAAGCTCTAAAGGGTAATAGGCAAAGCTTCATCAATTTTAAAAGATAAGCAGAAAATCTTATATTACAATGCATTTTTTTTTTTGAATTTTTCATACCACTTGTTGTATTTTTCATATGAATGCAATATGACACAATGAGATGCAATTAAAAGGCCTAAAAATCTAAAAAGTTCGAAAAGATCACTAAGTTGGAAAAGAACAATAAAAGATCAAAAGAACAAGGAAAGATAAGAAAAGATCAAACTCCCCTCAAACCAACCCATAAGGATAAATTACCCTAACTCACTTCTTAAGGAGGAAAACTGGTTTGATCTAAAGGCTTGGTAAGAATATCTGCCAATTGAGCTTCGGACTCTACAAAGTGCATCACAATATCACCTTTTTCAACATGATCTTTAAGGAAGTGAAAGCGAATGTCTATGTGCTTAGTCCTAGAATGTTGCACTGGGTTTTTAGCAATATTAATAGCAGAAGTGTTATCACAGAAAAGAGGAACACTAGCAAAGTTTAACCCATAATCTTTCAAAGTGGACGTCATCCACAAAATCAGCTCTGACAACTAGCGGCGACAACATACTCCGCCTCGCGATGGATTGTGCAATGTAAGACCGCTTTCTAGAAGACCAAGATACAAGAGACGTGCCTAGAAAGTGACGGTGCACGAGGTACTCTTCCTATCTAACCAAACTGACCCGCAAAATCGAGAATCGAAAAACCTCTAATGGACAAAGTGAAGAGCGGGAATACCAAATGCCATATAAAAGGGTAGAGTGTAAATACACGAATATGCGCTAACGGCTTGGCGATGGGAAGTTCTCGGAGGCGCTGAAATCTTGCACAAAGGCATACCGTGAAGTGAATGTCGGTCTCGAGGCCGTTAAATACTGAAGGAGCCGATCATCTTTGCGGTACTCGCGTTGATCAACGACTTCTCCTTCCTCATCCGGATCCAAAGCGATCGAAGTTGCCATGGGAGTGGAAATTGGCTTGCAGTCACCCATGTTGAAGCGTTTGAGTAGATCTTTAGTGTACTTCGTCTGATGGATGAAAGTTCCTTCCTTGCATTGCTTGATTTGAAGTCCCAAAAAGTAATTAAGCTCTCCCATCATACTCATCTCGAATTCCCTGGACATAGTGTCAGAAAAGCTGGAAACAAGAGCATTAGAGGAACCACCAAAAATAATATCATCCACGTAAATTTGGGCAAGTAGGAAGTCATTGTCACGTCTAATAATAAATAGAGTTTTATCCACTTTACCCATCTCAAAATTATTTTTAAGCAAGAAGGTCTTAAGTCTATCATACCAGGCTCTAGGGGCTTGTTTAAGACCATATAATGCTTTAGATAGCTTGAAAACACGATTTGGATATTTAGGATCCTCAAAACCAGGGGGTTGCTTAACATACACTTCCTCATCTATGAAACCATTTAAAAAGGCACTTTTAACATCCATCTGATATAATTTAAAACCTTTTGATGCAGACAAATGCAAGCGAATGCGAATGGCTTCTAGTCTAGCAACAGAGCAAATGTCTCATCAAAATCTAACCCCTCAACTTGGTGAAACCACAGAGCTACCAATCGGCCTTATTTCTAACCACGAACCATCCTCACCTTGTTTATTCTTAAACACCCAACGGGTTCCTATAACATTATGACCACTAGGAGGTTCTACTAGGTTCCAAACTTTGTTTCTTTCAAAATTCTCTAACTCCTCATGCATGGCATTTACCCACTAGAATCGGATAAAGCATGTGATATATCGCGGGGTTCAAAAGAAGCAACAAAAGCCGAATGAGAGTAGAGATTTGGATCATTATACTGGAGCGAGTGACTCGCTCATGTAGATTACCTATTATCATTTAGGAGGATCTTTGTCTCTGAATCGAAGTGGGCGCCGGGTGAGATGTCGTTTCTTCGACCTCATGAGTCACTGCGATGATGATGATGCAGCAGGAGCCTCAGCGAAGGTGAAGTAGGCGTAGCGAGTTCTTGTATCAATATGGGCGCTTGGCGTGAGCAGATGAGGAATGACATTAGCCGTCCTCATCTTCCTCCACAAAAATACTCTCTGTCACTGTAAATCATCTGTAGCAATTGATCTAGCTCGAGGCTAGTCTCATCAAAAGTGACATTACAAGTCTCTGAATAATGTTAGTCTCGATATTAAAAACTCGAAAACCCTCGAATGAGCGGGATAACCCAAAATACCCCATCAAAAGTTCTTGATTCAAATTTATCTAAATTGCTGTCTTAAGAATAAAACATTTTGATCCAAAACTCGAAAATGCGAAGCAGAGGGTTTTCTACCAAAGCGAAGCTCATAAGGAGTCTTGCCTAAAGAAGGTCTCAAAAAGACACGATTGGCAATATGGCAGCGTAGCAATAAGCCGCCCAAAATCTCCTAGGTGTGCTATACTCATCTAGCATCGTCCTAGCCATTTCGACCAAGGTCCTATTCTTCCTTTCCACCACGCCATTTTGTTGAGGGCGTGTGGAGAGGAGAAGCGATGCTCAATACCACGCTCGGCACAAAAAGAAGCAAAAGAAGCATTTTTGAACTCCGTGCCATTATCACTGCGAATCGCTCTCAAAGCACCGGAAGCTCGAAGCCAAGCGAAGAACAAGATCATGAAAATAACCAAAAGCTTCATCCTTTGAAGTAAGAAAGAACACCCAAGTATATCTTGAAAGATCATCGACTATGACTAGAATATACCATTTTCCACCAAGTGATGGGACTCTAGCGGGACCAACGGTATCCATATGAAGCAAGCGTCACAGTCGTCGGTCATAACCATAGTCCTGAGAAGGGTGTGAGGCGACAACTTGTTTGCCATGCCTACAAAGCGCACATCTGACATCTTTGTGACTTTGAGCTTAGGCAAACCTCTCATGAGATCAAGGTTGCTAACTCGCGTCAAATGATCAAAACCAATGTGCCCCAAGCGTCGATGCCAAAGCCAAAAATCGAAGAAGATGTAAGCAAACATTTAAGAGATCCGGCAAGAGATTACGAAAAGTCGGCTCAAAAATTCTACCAATTCTAGAGATTCCAAACACAAGCTCACGGTAGAATCAAGCACCACGACAAGCATTTTTCTTAAAAGCAGTCTCATACCCATCATCAAGAAGTGAGAAGCGAAGGAGATTATACCTAAGCTTGTCCACAAGAGCGACATCCTTTAGAATGAATTTGTTGTTTACCTAATTGATCCTGTTCCTTCAATTCGCCCTTGTGTATCATCTCCAAAAGTGATGAAGTCATCACTGTTGCTCGCGTGAAAGAGGTGAACCATTTTGAGTTCGGTCATGTGGCGTGAACATCCGAGTCAGCGAACCACGTGTTCTTCCCTTTCGCGGTAATCCTAAAAATCAAGGAGCAAAAGAACGATGTGTCTCAATCTGGGATTAGATAAACAAGATTTAGGAATCGATCTTGAGACACACGTCTGCAAGGAGTATACAAACCGAAGTACTATCCTTGATTTCATTTAACATTTGGTTATGAGCAATGTTCAAATTAAAATGAGACTTGAAGCTGTCCATGGCGATCGGCCGGCTTTGTCTTGGCGGTCGGCCGGTGACCAAAACAGTCAGGCCGGTGAGCACCGGTGATCAGACCTTGATCTGATACACATTAGAATTAGGATGTCTAGAAACATAATGATTTGCATGAGATAAAAATCCTAATCCGAGTTTATTCTTTTCGGTGTTACCATGTCTCATAGAAGCTCTAGGTTGCATGAATGAAATTCTATCAAAATTTTTCCTATCATTTTCAACCTCGCCAGATATTCAATCAAATGTCCACCTTTTTGCAATAAGTGCAATGGTACTTGGTACCACTAGAAGAAGCACCATTTGAATTAATACAAGGTTGGGCAAAACACATGATTTAAAAGATGTTTTTGCGAGTTGGGTTTTGAATTCAATTAAACCTTTTCCAAGACTTGAATGACTTTTGGGTTGAATTGTCTTGAAAAGAATTGAATCCTAAACCTTGCTTCTTATAAGGAGTTTTAGACTTGTCAAGAATCATGTTTAATTGTTTCTTACCTTTAGAAAATTTCTCTAATGTATCATGAAGGTAAGCATTTTCTTTTCTCAAGTTGACACAAGAATCACAAGTTTTATCCATAGATTTTTCCTTATACAAAGCAATTTCAAGCTTAAGAGTGGAACATGAAGCACAAGTAGTATTTTCAATATTGTCCTTAAGCTTAGCATATTTGACTCTAGCGACTTCTAAGATATCTTTGATTTCACGTTCTTTTTCTAAGCATGAAGTGCAAGGGCTAGAATCAAAAACATCAAAAGCAATCAATTTACTAGATTCTAAACATTTTCACAAGGAGCACTTTTAATTTCATTTAGTTCAGATTTAACATTCTCAAGTTGTTGTACACAAATATTATGATGATTGTAACTTGGTAATTTGAATGCATAGCATGACAAGATAAACATTCATCGAGTTCAAGAGTCTTAGCAGTTTTAAGCTCTACTTTCGGTTTGCTAATTTTGACTCTAATTTCTTATTTTTGTCATAACAAATTCAAGCGCTTCATCTTGACTAAGCAATTGCTCAACTATAGAATCATATTTAGCGAAAGCTCATCATAAGAAAAAGATACCTCATTATCATCAATGTCGTCAGTGTCGACCATGAAGCACATGCCGGTGAAATCTTTGGCCTTCCCTTTCTTTTTACCTTGAGGATTTCCTCCTCCTTGTCCTCCTCACTCCCGGTATCCACATCGCTCAAGGATTGATCCTCAAAGCGGCAAGGACCCGGTGGCGGCCTTCACAAGCTTATTTGCCTCATACCTTGATTTGTTGAAAGGAGGCTTCTTCCAAGTGGCTTTCCTTCCTTATGATTGCTCTTACCTTTGACTTGGGGCAATTTGCCGGATATGATTGAGCTCACCACATTCATAGCATGTTACGGACCACCTCTCTTTTGTTTCTCACATTATTGTAGGCCGTGTGAATTTCTTAGCTAGAAGAGCTAACTCTGTTTGAGAATACTTTCAAGCTCCTCTTCATGAATAGCGGATAAACAAGCAAATGAAAATCCGAAGAAGATTCACAAGAGTCATCAAAAGCCTTTTGAGAGGATCGCTACCAAAGCTAAATTATCTTTCTTAGGATGATCAACTCTTTTAATTTCATGAGTCTTGAGTTTACTATAAAGCAATTCTAAAGTAAGACTTGAAAGATCAACATTTTCTTCTATAGCGATAGCTTTCATCTCCCACTCCTTGGTGTTGATTGCGGCCAAGAGATGGGTGGCATTTTCAATTGAGAATATTCAATATCAACGACTTTCATTTGATTAATTACTTTATTAAATCGATTGAAAATGTCATCGATGCTCTCTCGGGGCGCATCTCGAATTTATTGTACTCACGCTTGTAAGCAGTTTGGCGCACCTTTTGATTTGGGACGAACCCTCATGATATGTTTCGAGAGTGTTCCAAATTTCATCTGTGATTGAAAGATTGCAAATTCTATCATATTCTTGTCTACCAAGTGCACCATATAAAAGATTCTTAGCCTTATTGTTGTTAGCCAAAAGAATTGCGAAGCGGTGTAGCAATTTCGGGAATAACCAGTGAGGCTCTAACAACATCCCAAATAGCTTGTCCTCGCTCTCAAGAAAGGCGCATACGATTCTTCCAATAGGCATAGTCGTGCCCATCGAAGATATGCGGTTTAGTAGAAAACTTATCCATCGCCAAAGTTCGGTGACCGGTTAAGATCAAGATTGAACTAGCAGGCTCGATACCACTTGTTGGACCGTAAAAGCGACTAGAGGGGTGAATAGAGCACGCTCTCTTTTTCACAAATTATGAACTCAATACAATTTCACTCCGGTAGCTATTTGAAAGCTATGAAGATCAATATACGATGCTGTGGAAGACTAGTATTGGATTCAATTAAACCCCTTAGCAATAAAACAAAATCAACTAAGATTACTAAGACTCACGGCACAGGCGGTCGACCGTTGTACTCAACCGGTCGGACCGATTGCAGGCGGATCGGCGGCGTTGTCTTTGGCGGTCGGACCGCTCAAATCGATCGGCCGGTGATGACGAGCGATCGGCCGGCCGACTCGAACCGATCTGCAGATAAAATCGGCCGATGGCGAAGTTGCAATTATGTGAAACTTTTGATTCTCAACTCCAATCTTTATGAAACTTTGCACACACCTTCTATATGCTATTGAGGACCTATTCCAATTGAATATTATGATAATTCTTGGAGCGATCTTGAGCAATTGTCAATTGATTAACGAAGGTCTAGAAGCAGGGCAAAAGCGAAAACTTGATCCTAATGCTTGTTCGTGAGTGATTGATGATCAAGATGATGCTAGATAGATTCACACATATCACGACAAGCTAATTCACGTGAAAGAATCAATCACAAACTTGCGGATCAAAGAAAGCCTAAAATCACCAAATTGAAAGCAAGAGCGAAAAGAGACTTATCTCAAGCAAACCTTGCATAGATTGATTTCGTGATTGAAGTGGATTACATCCACACCATCATGGATCGATGAGACAATCAAGGATCACGAAATTCACCACAAATCATCAAGAGCCCTAGCCTCCACCTCAACTCCCTAAAGACAATTAGGGTTTGAAAACATAAAAGGCGAGAGAGAGAGTGTGCCACCATCTCCTCCTATTTATAGTGGAGGCCTAAAACTCTTAGGGTTTGACTTAATTGGGCTCCGTTAAGGCCCACTAACAAGCGGGTCACACCGCGCGCGCCGCAAAGCGCCGTCTTTAACCTTTGACCTAAACGCGCCACCATGCATCATGGATTCGCCAATAGGTCACAATTGTCCATCTTGTGTCACGCTTGAGTCGTTGACCTCGCCGCATCGTCGATCGTTACGGACCTCAACTCTTCAAGTCTAGTCCGATTCTCCTCGCCGTTGACCGTCGTTGACCACCAAGCTACTGCACAACCACGGACAAGAAAACACGAATTCGGGAACAAGTTCTTCACAACTTGACCCATGTTAGTCAAAACATGCATCATGCAAATCATATGCCATGAAACCAATGACTTTGACCTAACAAAACAACATCGCCACGAAGTTGGCGGCGTTCAAGTAAGCCGGTCGGCCGCTCCGGGTGAGCGGTCGGACCGCCATGGCGGTCGGACCGCTCCACAATGAGCGGTCGGACCGCCCTGAGACTTAGCCGAAATTCAACCTCCCAAATTCAAACCTTACGGAAACTTTAAACCAATAGAACTTTTCACTGGAGGCTCCAAAAATCATGAGACCAAGTGCATTGGGATCCCCTTACTTGTCTACAACACCTATTTTTGGCCCACTCGATTTGAACACTTTTGGTCATCGCCGGTCCGACCGCCCGGATGGCGGTCCGGCCGATATGGGACCGGTCGGACCGCCGTCTGAGGCCGGTCGGACCGCCCCTGAGCAGTAAGCCTGTAACTTTGTCGAAAACGCGTGAAACGACAAACCGTAAACGCCATTGCCAATTGTCACATCATCCTAAGATCTGGAGCATATCCCCATGAAATCCACAGTTTCCACGATGGAGACCGGTTGAAAATTAACAACTCCTAAGGTCATTGGCGTGCACTCAACCTGATCCGGCGAATAGCTGATCGTATGTTGAGTCGTATCATCCTCACTTGGCCTATAGCTAGTGGGGGTTTCATTGACACCGTTAGCAGATGTCGGTTGGCTCCTGAAATTTTCAAAAGCTGTTGGTGAATACCTGTCAACCATGATCGTATCGAGAATATACTGACTCTCGGATTGCGGGGCTGAAGTTTTGTCACCTTTTTCGCCGGTCGGAAGGACCGGGCTTGGAGAGATCTTTGGACATTCCGAACTGGTCGGAATGACATGTCCCTCTGGAAGCACCACTTCTTGTGGTGGTGCATCTTCATCCATCCGTTCGATTTCACTGATGTCTGTGACATGCGAATCTACGGAGGAGGAGGATGGCGACATACCATTCTCATCCATGGCGTGGATGCATTCCTCCATGTTGAGGTTGGAGTAGTCGTCCAAGTCGAACCAGTTCTCCTCGTCCCAACTCCCTACCATAGTCGCATGAGCGATTATGAGGAACGGGTGAGGATTTTGATGAGCTAAGAATTTCTTCAAGAAACTTGCAACTTCTTCCCCGCGGACGGTGCCAGCTGTCGACGATTAAATCGTCGATCTTATGAAAATATATAGAAATAGATGAAAATGATGTGTATCTCCTGGAAGTGAATGGGATCACTCTTTATTACTATGAACTGGCTGTTTACAAGGAATGCCTATGATCAGGCAAAGGACTAATCCCGGTTACACTGAGTATAATGTTGGCTATGCTACTGAAAATAGATCAAAAGTATGAATATAATGCCAGTAGCCTCTTGTCTTTCTCCGCTGTCTGTCTTGCTCTCGCCTCCCCCTTCTCCTTCCATGCTCCATCTTTAAATAGCTTCCGAAGAGGTGGCAGTTGTTTTCTGGAGAAGACGCTTATGCGAAGCGTTGCGTCTAGTCGGAGGGACATTTGACCATTAGTATCAACTGCTGTGCGGTTAAATGTCGGTGAGACATTTGACGATTAGTCAGTGTCTTAGGATTATGTAACGTCGCGTGGTATGGAGTATACAACACGTGTTCTATTCATCACACGGTAAAGGATATACCTGAATTTAGATTCAGATATCAGTTCATAGCTTTACAAGTAGTTAACTGGTCGGGAACTAGGTACGAGAGCTTGTCTGACCAAGGTATTATGTAACCTCTAGAATCTTCGACCATTGAGGTTGTTAGCCTTAGGGGTTACGACCACGAAGACGTATGATCTTTTCTTATGTATTAAAGTAATACACTGTTCCGTCCCATTCCGCTTAAGGTATGTACAATGGTACAAAGAGTCATTGCCTATAAGAACTCTTCACGTCATCACTTATAAGCGATCTTAAGGCGGATCATCTGATATGTTATGGTGATCTGATCGGTTCTGAAATTGTAGACAACACAATCTTTTAATACTTTCTTTAATTTTTAGTGATAAAGTCAGTTACATAATTATAGACAATATATTTCTCTCCTTTTATTATTTTTATTCACATTAACTTAAATTTTGTATAACAGAAGTTATAAATAATTGATGTAAATTCGTTATACATGATCATACTATAAAACGATAAAGCGGACGGGCGAGTCGACAGCGGCCAAAAGCTAAGCAAGCCGAGGCGTGGCGGAACGCAACAACAGAGCACCGCACCGCGACTCGAAGCAAACCGCCACCGCGCAGAGGAAAAAAGGAGACGAGGGAATCACCGCATCACCGGCCCGCGCGAGCCTAGGCGTTGCCAAGCCAAGCTAGCCCACGGGAGCATTACGTACATCTTAATAAAAGGACGCGAGTCGCCCAACTACCATTGCCTCCCCGCGGAAGCCGAAGCTTTTCCATCTCCTCCCTCTCGTCTCGTGGCGCCATGTGGACGCCGTCGCGCGGGAGCAACGCGCGGCGCAGTGGCCACCGGCGCATAGCGGACTACCTCGCGGACGACCAGGCGACCAGCACCGACGCCTCCGACAATGAGTCCTTCACCACCGCCTATGGGGAGGAGTTCTTTGCTGCCGCCGCGGCGGCGGGGGGCGGCGTGCTGCCGGCATTCCTCGCCGACCAGGGGGACCTGGTCGAGGTCATGCTGGAGCTCGACGAGGAGTCCATGGTGGTGCGCAGCGTCACGCCCACCAGCGCCGCGCTCTACGGCGGAGCGCCGCCCGGCGGGGGGCACACGCCGGAGGGGGGAGCCGCCCGTAGCCTGAGCCGGTGCTCATCGACGTCGTCAAGGATACGCAAGAAGTTCGCCTGGCTGCGGTCGCCGTCGCCATCGCCGTCGCCACGCCAGCCCACGCCCGCAGAGCTGCAGCGGGAGGCAGCGATGGCGGCGCGCGAGCGGCGGCGCATCCAGGCGCGGCAGAACCGGTCGCGCGCCGGCGCCAAGCGCGCGCTCAAGGGCCTCCGGTTCATCAGCCGCACCACCGGCTCCGTCGAGGCCGCCGAACTCTGGCGCCGCGTCGAGGAGCGCTTCAACGCCCTCGCCCGCGACGGTCTCCTCTCCCGCGACGACTTCGGCGAATGCATCGGTACACACGCGCGCGCACCACATCACACTCTGTTTCTTGGCTACAATTGCATTTAGTACCAGTGATGTTATCCAAACACGCAAGAAAACAGGCTAATTGCGACGTTCCTGGCCGTGCATGTCTCTATCGATCACTCAGGAATGGTGGACTCGAAGGAGTTCGCGGTGGGCATCTTCGACGCGCTGGCTCGCCGGCGGCGGCAGAACCTGGAGCGGATCACCAGGGAGGAGCTCTACGACTTCTGGCTCCAGATCTCCGACCAGAGCTTCGACGCGCGGCTCCAGATCTTCTTCGACATGTACTGAACCACTGAATCCTCCCCCTCCCCCGTTAATTTTCTTTCACCGGATGCCAAGTAACGTTCGTTCAATCGATCCATCCCGATTCCCCATGCGCACGCACGCACGTACTGCTAGTTTCGCAGATTCTTGATACGCTGCTTCTTCTTCTGCTGCCGTTCTTGGCCCCAAATTCAGGGTGGACACCAACGTGGACGGGAGGATAACGAGGGAGGAAGTACAGGAGGTGACTTCTTTAAACACTTTTTCCAAAACAAAAACAAAAAAAATCATTTTTTACTTCTCCATTAGCATTAGAAGCTTCTTGTGGGCACCCAGTTCTCCATTAGTAATTACTACTACTGTTGCTAATTACTATGGTAACTATCACTGTTGTTACGAATTGATTGATCTTTTTGGCGACCCGCGTGCAGCTGATCGTGCTGAGCGCGTCGGCGAACAAGCTGGCGAAGCTTAAGGAGCAGGCGGAGGAGTACGCGTCACTCATCATGGAGGAGCTCGACCCGGAGAACCTCAGCTACATTGAGGTGCGTACGTGTTCTTGGCCGTATACTCTACGTATATACCGCTCTTGTCCTTTTTAACACTGCCGTGATGACACGTGTGATGTCTTCTGCGGCGATCGATGGCCAGCTATGGCAGCTGGAAGCACTGCTGCTCCAGCGCGACACCTACATGAACTACAGCCGGCCGCTGAGCACGGCGAGCGGGGCCCAGTGGAGCCAGAACCTCGGCGGCGTTGGCGGGACAGTGACGGTGGGGACGGGAGGGGGAGGGGACGGGGCGGCGCCGGGCAGACGGGGGTGCGGGAGCGGCGGCGCGGGTGGGGCCGGGAAGTGAAGAAGGCGGCGGCGCGGGTGCGGGTGGCGGCGGAGGAGAACTGGCGGCGCGCGTGGGTGCTCGCGCTGTGGTTGGTGGCGATGGCGGCGCTGTTCGTGTGGAAGTTCGTGCAGTACCGGCGAACGGCGGCGTTCCGGGTGATGGGGTACTGCCTGCCCACGGCCAAAGGCGCCGCCGAGACGCTCAAGCTCAACATGGCGCTCGTCCTCCTCCCCGTCTGCCGCAACACGCTGACGTGGCTCCGCTCCTCCTGGGCCCGCTTCTTCGTCCCCTTCGACGACAACATCACCTTCCACAAGGTACACACACCTCCACAAATATCGTCGCGTCCGACGTGGCAAACCACCTCATTACAGTTATTGTTTTCCTTATATGGTAACTAAGCTAGCTGTTACGTAATTACGTCTACGGTAACTACGGCGACCGGGTGGTTAGGCTGTCGCCGTCGGTGATGGGGCGCGGCGGTGTGTCGTATTTTGGGAGGGGCGAACGTGGCGCGCAATGATTGGGAGGCAGCGTGGAGCCCCGGCGCTCCTGGATCCTGTGTGGAAACTGCCAAACTGGAACGGGCGCTCCCCCCATGTGGTCGCCTGAGACTTTTTTATCACTTCACTCGCTACTGCCATCAGCCATGTACTCCTACTTGAGACGAGGGGCTTAGCGTACTGCGTACTTCGCCTGTAGTACTCTACTCCGCATCCCATGTTCTATGCTGCTGCGGTCCAATCATTTTTCTCTGGACGCAGGCGGAATCCAGCGGCACAGAAGATCCCTTGCCCCACTTAGTTCAAGTACTGCTCAGTGCTCCGTAAACCCCGAGTCAACAGTCAAAACTCCGGCCCGGTTGGTAAAAGTCCACGGACCGACAAATCCTCACCCTCACTTCGTCAAGTGGGCCCGCCCCAATCTCCCCGGAAAGCTACCGGTGCCCCCACTCACCAGTGGGACCCACCCGCTGTTGTTGTCCGCGTGGAAGAAAGCTCTGGGAACTAAACACAGTCTAATCGAACGAATTACAATGAGTATGGTGACGCTGACTTGTGGGGGCGGGGTGGGTATGATAAGCGCATGCCTAAAGTGCCATCTGTTCGTAAATTCGTGCAGCTAAGACGTTGTTTTGGTTAACTGAACCTAGTCGCGGTTTTGGTGGGACGGCCAGGGCCAGGACCAGGACCAGGACGGCGACCATCACAGTATTTCTCACGAGTTTTTACTAAGCACAGATGCAATTAAATCGCTTTTTTTTTGTTTAACTTCAGATGATCGCGACGGCGATCGTGGTGGCGATCACGCTGCACGCGGGGAACCACCTGGCGTGCGACTTCCCGCGGGTGATCGCGTCGAGCCCGGAGGAGTACGAGCTGGTGGCCGGCGCGTTCGGGCCAAAGAAGCCCACGTACGCGTGGCTGCTCTCCGGCGTGGAGGGCGTGACGGGCATCGCGATGGTGGTGCTGATGACGGTGTCCTTCACGCTGGCGACGCACCCGTTCCGCAAGGGCGAGCAGGGCGCGGCGGCGGCGGCGCGGCTGCCGGCCCCGCTCAACAGGCTCGCCGGGTTCAACGCCTTCTGGTACTCGCACCACCTCCTCGGCATCGTCTATGCGCTGCTGCTCGTCCACGGCTACTTCCTCTTCCTCGTGCGCCGCTGGTACGAGAAAACGGTACGTGCGTACGACCACCGTTTTTTTAGTAAAATTTACCTGCGTTTCTTGCTCTTTAAGAATTACGGAACTGGAAAGTTGAAACTTCAGTTGGTCCCTTGCCGTTCTTGCACGTGGTCATGGGTTTTTACTCGTAGTACATCAAGTTGTTGGTTGCGCCCTGTAGCTTTCACGACGTTGACGGTTTTCTGTTTGGCCCGTCCGAAAGGTGATAACTACATAGTTCGTTTTCGCTGCTTTACGTTGCCATCTTCTAGAAACGGCCCGTGTCACACTCTCTATCTCTGTCAACCCCACCCCCCCCCCCAAAAAAAAAAAAACGTAACCATAGCTCCATTACAGGAGCCGTGCCAAAAGAAAAGAGGAATGAATGTTCAGTGCGCCTGTTTCTCTTTCAAACCAAAGTCAATCGTCCTGGTTTATCCATTTATGTCATCCAAAGCATAAAGAACTATTACACAGAAAAATATATATTATGAAACCTTTTTCTTTTCTTTTCTGAAAGGAGGGCAATTATGAGTCTGAAACTCTGAACAGGATAGCTGAGCTATGCAGTGCTCCGTGCCATGGGTACGGGCACATGACAGATGTTAATGTCGGTGGCGCCGGGCTCAAGCCGGACCTACTCTGTTCGGTGTGGTCAAGGAATGCGTCCTGTTTGTCCGGCTAAGTTCACAGAGTTCAGAGGTAAGCAGGGTAGATCGAGATAGTAGCTGTAGTTGCTGTGAGTTGTCCGGAACACGTGGGCTAGCCGGCTGGTGATGGTGTGCTCCACAGCTAAGTGTAGCGTACGTCCTGACGTGTGTAGCGGAAGTAGTTTGATCGTCTCGAGGTCGCCAGATCCATGAATGGATCGAACCGTGCTGTTGAGCAATGCCGGGCCCGTCTCCCGGACATAAATCCCTGTCAGCTGTGGCCTAGTAGGTCGCCTTGCCAAGGACCATACCTGTCCTATCAAGTTCAGAACTAGGCAAGAATTCCTATCAAGTTCAGAACTAGGCAAGAATTTTTACAGAAAATAGCAGTATATATATTCTTGGATCTCTCTCATACAAGAACCCCGCACTCCGAAGGGGCAACCTTGTGTGACCTTTCATGTGATGGCGAGTAACCGTAGAAACTTGATTCGGTTTATTTCGGTGCAATATAGGGCTGGTAGTACTATTTGCGCGCCTATAAACGATGATGGTGAAACAGAGTTTTATTGATCTTGGTCCTACGTACGTTTGCTGGTGGATCTAGCTGCTGTGACCACTTTACAGGGCGTCTTCATTCGGATTGGGTGTTGAAATATGTGGGGGTCGCTATGACTAATCATCAATATAGAGGGGGTCTATTGATGCCATGAATGGCCGTAAACGCCTCTTCTTCTTGCTTTACAGAATAGAGCACCGGCAGCAGTACTGCACAGAATAAACCTCCATCCATCCCTGAATGAACATCATCCTAAAGGCACGCCTCTTCTTCTTGCTTTACAGAATAGAGCACCGGCAGCAGTACTGCACAGAATAAACCTCCATCCATCCCTGAATGAACATCATCCTAAAGGCACGCCTCTTCTTCTTGCTTTACAGAATAGAGCACCGGCAGCAGTACTGCACAGAATAAACCCCCATCCATCCCTGAATGAACATCATCCTAAAGGCTAAAGCCTACCAGCTTTACCCCGCTTTACACGAGGGGAGGGGTGGTTACAAATTTACAATGATTTTACCACTACATCACATAATGACCGATCAGGCGACACCCCAAATCTGCAAGCGATGAGCTTTGCCTTAGCCTTTAAGTTTACAATGATGAAATGTGCAGGAAACTTCTGTTTGTTTCTTCCCTTTTGGAGTATAGGCGCCATTAGCTTTGACCCCAGGTCACATGGCCCCCAAGAATAGTATATTCCCGGCCGCGACGTGACGGACCGACCAGCCGGTGTTGCTTTCTTTCCCTCCCCATTTGCCACGAACTCGTCACCTCCTTGGCTCTGGCTGCTTCGACATGCATGTGGATAGCTAAGACTTTTCTCCGCTTACTTATGCCACTAATTTTGGCTGGCTTTGTGTGCCCATTACCATCTCACCAAACTCTACATTAAGTGGTACTTCTGATAGTGTTGTTCTCCCTTGTTACTTTGCTTTCTCTAGTAATGGCTATGTGTGTGCGTGTGTCGGTGTGTGTGACCAGTGACACCCACTTAAGAAATGCGAAGTGATCACATGTGGTGCGTTTGCGCGACGCCCAATTATTGCCGTGCCGTCTAGGGCCAAGGGGCCTTAGTTGTAAAGGGATCATGGGGGGGTGGTGGCAATGGAATCTAGGGATCGGATCCGATTAAAGAGCCTGTCTAGCTAGTGAAAGGCAAAAGAGAAACAGAGAAGGGAAGAACGAAAGAAAGGAAAACTTGTATGGTGTGACAATGAAACTTCCCATGCGATTCATCATCGGAGTGCGTGGCACGGAGTTTCACTGCTTTTTGTTGGGTTCAAACTTCTCTAATTTTGACTAATTATATATGAAAAACTATTTAGATTTGTCACAAGAGAATAGTATAATTAGATTTGTCATGATAAATATTTTTGTAATTTTTAACTAGCATAATCATATAAAAAGTAATGATCAAAGTTGGATATTGAAGACTGTGTCTATGTCCAAAACGTCGTACATTATTGAACAGAGGGAGTAGTATGTAGTAGGAGTTTTGTGCAGCTATGTGGAATAGGATCACCTTGCATTCTAGAGGAATGGGTGTTTTACTGATGCATTTTTTGGCTATTTGTAATTGCTTTTTTTCATAGGCAGAACTGCACATAGTAGCCATAGATTCCGTAGGTTGGGCTGGCAGATGCATTAGCGCCTTAGCGTCAGGGCAAATCGAACGGTGATGGCATACAGTGTTCTACTCAAGAAATTCAAGTTTCCATTTGGAAGGCTGTTTAGAATCTTTTTGATGATGTGCGCTCCTGAATTTCAATTTTTTTGCTAGTTAGTACAAGTAAATGGGCAGTTTGGTGAACATTTAGAATTTTACTGTAGATAAACACCATTTGCACAATACATAAGGTTCAGATGTCAGAAAGTACTCCGATCTCCAGGACGTACTTGGCAGTTGGTGCTATCTCTCACAACAGTACAAGCCTACATGTTTATTAAGCTAAAATTCTCTACTATATTAATGGGGATAAAATTCATGTATTAAACTCACTGTGTTGAGCTATTCTAGAAGGACCAAAGAATCTGACAGCTGCCAAGCCGAGTAGTTCGATTTGTTATTTCACTGCATATTGTCTGTCTTATCTCCTTTGGAACAATGCCATGTGGAAATTTCTTCTCAAACAATATCATGTGAAAACTGCAACATTGTATCCCCCAATGTTGAGTTTAGGAACACTACGGCCTAACATTGTGATCTCTTGGTGATTGCAGACATGGATGTACATTTCTGTTCCGTTGGTGCTCTATGTTGGTGAAAGGATGCTTCGGGCCTTGCGGTCAAACGCTTATGATGTCAAAATCTTGAAGGTAAGCTGGTAACTGTTACTGACAAAAAAAATTCTGCAGTCTCTGAATGCCAAGCTTTCTTGAGATGTGTTACTAATATAAATTGATTAACTTTACATGGTTGATTGGTCAGTATGATAATACTAAAACAGAAAGAAGCTGCCATCAACAACTTGCACGGATTCGAATTAGTGATCCGTTACAAGTTCCAAGGCCTTGGATCCATCATTTTAACTTGGAAAGCACATGATTTAGTGATATAAAGGATTTTTCTTGTGGACAGGAGAAATGGAGAATGTTGTGGCATTGTGGGATACAAGTCATATTGCCACTACTAGTTCACCTACAATAGAATATAGGCTCTATTCGAACATTTCTGTCCTTCAGAAATTGCCTGTCGCCCTCTAATAACTTTCATGCCCCAAAGGTCCCACGATTTTTGCCTCATTGTTGATTAGTTTTTTCTGTCCTTAGTGCTCCTCTGCCCATCACAACATCAAATATATTTTCTCTCCCCAAATTTAATTATTGGTGCTAGCATGTATAAGAACATACTGATTCTTTTATTATGTTAAATGACTTGATTGATGTGATTCATATTATTCTTTTCACTACAAGTGAAGAAACATTTAAGAAAATTAACTATAAAAAACATAATGAAATTGTCAACAAAAAAAAAGAATGATATACATGCAAAGTTTATTCATTTACAGACATGAAACTAGGTCCAAATATGTGTGTGTTCTAATGTAAATTTGATTCACTCAGGTGTGCCTTCTACCTGGAAATGTATTGACCATAACAATGTCAAAGCCTTATGGATTTCGATATAGAAGTGGACAGTATATATTTCTTCAGTGTCCTACGATTTCTCCATTTGAATGGTTTGTATTGACTCTTTTTGCCTCCTCTACTTATTCTAGCTTCTAGCATAGTAATTCACCTGCACCCTCTGTGTTTCTACTTCAGGCATCCTTTCTCCATCACTTCAGCGCCAGGAGATGACTACCTCAGTGTTCACATCCGCACAAACGGAGACTGGACACAAGAACTCAAGCGCATATTTGTCGAGAACTACTTCTCGCCGCATGTTAACAGAAGAGCTTCGTTCGGCGAGTTAGGTGTGGAAGAACCAAGAAGGTCTACCACTATCCCATTCCATGGCTACTTCTTTACATACGTGGTAGACACGAAAGTGAATTATTTTTCCTTATGTGTGCCACAGCTTGCCAAGATTGCTCGTAGATGGTCCATATGGTGCCCCTGCACAAGATTTCAGAAACTACGATGTTCTGCTTCTTGTTGGCCTCGGAATCGGGGCAACACCGTTCATAAGCATTCTAAGGGACCTACTTAACAATATTAAGCTAGCTGAAGAGTTGATGGTACTCATTCTTCCTATGTTGTTCCCATTTTAACCGTTTCCTAATATGCTTCTGCCTGTCTTGAGCTTACATGATTTTCTGCAACTATTAGGACTTGGCAATGGAGACTAGTAGGTCTGAGGACAGCACCAACAGCTTCAGTGTCTCAACAGCAAGTAGCAACAGGAAGAGAGCATACAGAACAAGCCGTGCGCATTTTTACTGGGTTACTCGGGAACCATTGTCATTTGAATGGTTCAAAGGAGTGATGAATGAGGTTGCTGAAATGGACAAGAAGGTAGGAGTGTATGGTGCCATACTGCCATCCATCCATATTTGCAGTTTACAGATATCCCAACAATATTTTTACTGTATTGATGAGCAACTCGTCATGCCATTTTTAACCAGGGTGTCATAGAGTTGCACAATTATCTCACGAGCGTGTACGAGGAGCGCGATGCACGGACAACTCTGTTGTCGATGGTTCAAGCTCTGAACCATGCCAAACACGGTGTCGACATCGTCTCAGGCACCAGGGTAAACATCATACAGAAAGTTCTTCTAGTATAAACTGAAAGATTCTTTTACTCTTCAGGAAGAACCAAACGCTAACTTTCCTTAAGTAATTTGGTTTTGCATGTCTGACTGACTACAGTAACTGACTGTAAGCTGAACATCTGCTGTGTACTCGACAGGTGAGGACACATTTTGCCAGACCAAACTGGAAGGAAGTCTTCACCAGAATTGCCTCCAAGCATCCGAATTCCACAGTTGGTAATCTTTCGCTCAGACGACTTATCCATTTGCATCAATTGATGTCAGCAATATTCCTGAAAACAAGTGATGTCCATCGATCAACTCTACACATTCATTTGCTCACAAGAATCATTCTGATGCATACAGGAGTCTTCTACTGCGGCGCGCCGACGCTAGCCAAAGAGCTGAAGAATCTATCGCATGAGATGAGCCACAAGACGGGGACTCGCTTCCATTTCCACAAGGAGTGCTTCTGATGGAAAGATTATTACTTCCTCTGATCTACATAGCCTTAGGTACCGGTAAAGAAAACAAATTTTGCACAGAACCAAGAAAAGAAAACTGACCTCTCTTCCTGATCTGGAACTGTACATGGTATAAAGAAGCACAGGGTAGTTAGTAGAATTTATATATGTTAACAAAGAAAAGGCAGGGTACTTCAGAAAGAAGGCAGTCCTCGCAAAAGAAAAAAAAAACGGGCAGGGTAACAGGTAAAGTGCTGTTAATGTTCAGACATTGATCGTCATAGATATTGATATACATGTACACAGTATAGTTAGTTAGTATAGCAGCATCAATTTTCAAATTTCAGCTAAGAATAACTATTTTGATAATTGATGAATTTCTGAGGCATTTTCTGAATTTATAAAAGAAAGTCTTTTCTTATTTCTCCCGAGCCTAAAAGATTTTTTGCATAATTAGTAAAAACACTTTCAAAGTCTGGAAATATTTTAATTGGGTTAAAATATTCTGAAATGCTTCTGTGAATTATTATTTTCTGGGATTTTTGGACTTTCTTTGGTATTTTTCAGAGCTCATAAACATTTTCTGGGATTTTTCAAAACTGAAAATCAAATTAAAACATCCAAACTCTTGATGAGCCAAAACTCAAATCCATCACATATCTTCTCTCTCCCATTTGGCCCAACCCACGGCCTAGCCTACTCTCACTTTTAGACCAAACTCGGTCCGTCTCCGTCCTCCCAGAGACGGCTCCTCCCTCTCGCTCACACGCAGGCCTAGGTTCCACATGTCGGCTCCGTATCCTACCTCCAACCACGTGTGTGCCCCAGCCTCACTCTCTCCACCGCGCCGCATTCGCCATGATTTCGTGCCCTCGCCTTTCGTTGTGCGACTCCGAATCGATTCCAAGTGCCCACCTTTGCTCCCCGGCCAGTGAGCCTCTCCCTTCTCCTACCAACACCCGCCATTGATGCCTCCCTACTGATTTTCTCCCGACGACATGGATTCTCCTCCCCTCTTTCTATGTAGCTATCGAGTTATTCCCCTTGCCTTTTCCTGCCACGTCCTGTAGCACCATCTCTTTTTCTCCTCTCTCCTTCCTCTCCCCCTTCTTTTTCCACCGCTTGGCTCTCGCGACAGCGTCGCATCACGAGCGGTTCCCTCCACTCTAGTTATAAATAGCCCCCATCGACCTCATAGCTCAATTCGCTTCACCTCGCCCTGCATTTCTCTCCACAACATCTCCCCCTAAAGCTCTCTCTATTGGCCAGAATGCGGCCTTCGTCCTGAGCTCCAGTGATCTTCATTGATTACGTTCGATTATGTCTTTCATTTGTTAACTGAGAAACTGTAATAAATAAGTCTAAGACTGAAGGTTACTTCGTTTGTTAGATGCTGCAAGTAGTTCTTTAAATTACTCCTTAATCATATTTTGATGTATTCATTCTTAATTCCTGCCATGTTTCTATTAAAGTTGGTCTCTTCATGTACTTAGAGGAGTTACAGTTTAAGTTCTTCCGCAATTTGATTGTATGTTAGTTCTTTTAGGTAACATCTTGGCTTCGAAAGTTGCAGAGATTAGGAAGTTGGCATTTCGTTTTGACCGTCTCGATTACATGCGCGAAGTACGCAACGTCTGGTGTGTTCTGGTGCTGGGTGGGCAGCTGAATCATTCAAGGTTCGAGTTATAGATAAAGACATTGACCATCGAGTACGGTCTTACCTTCGATCCTCTTCTGACGTGTGAACATAGAAAGTTTAGGAATTGAGTGTTACGTCAGATGTCGTTTTACGTCTTTGTGTTGTGGTTTCTCTAGTCCGAGAGAGAGGCTGATTGGGAGCTAGAGTCCCGTATGCGGGGGCGGTATCCAGACCTATTCGTTTCTGGTAAGTGTTTACCACTGATATTTTCAGACGCAGGTTTCTTTCGAATAGATTTGTGATTAGATTTGAGGTCGAATCCTGTTGAGGGGGGTAGAGTGTAATACCCCGGAAAAGAATTCGGTAGATAGAAAGAAGCTGGAGGGGTGAAGAGACATTAACCAAATCAGAATTTCTAGTTCGTCGGGGGGTTTTCTGCCTTTCTTCGCTAACCTGGGCCGCGGGCCATGGCCCAGAAGGCCCAAGAGGGAAGGGGGTGGCCGGCCAAAAAGGGGGGCGCCTCCCCAACCCTAGCCGCCACTCCCCTCCCCCCACCTCCAAGCCGCCGGCTCTCCTCCCAGATTGGCGCCTCCCCTTGCTGCTCCTTGGTGTTGTCTCCCTCTTGTGGTGCTAGCTCCGGTGATCCCCGGTGTTGCTCCCCAAGATCCCCTCCGAAGCCGCCTCCTCCCACCGTCGTCACCGGCCGATCGGCGTCGTCGTTCTTGGCCGGCCTTGGAAGAGAGGAAGAAGGGGAAGGGAGGGAGATCTTCGAGAAGTGGATCAACGTCGTTCTACAGGTCTACAAGGGTAACCATGGCCTCTCCTTGCTGTTTGATTCCATAGGATACGAGAATTCGATTTGATTAGTGGATTCGTTCTGCCTCTGTTTTAGATCCAATCTGTCTAGTGGGTTGTGCGCCTAGTTTTGGCATCTTAGAAGCAGAATCTGGTATTTTAGTCTCCTAAAGTTTTGTAGCCCTTGTTTTTATCTTTCCATAGGCACCAAGATCATGAGATTCCGCCTTACGGTTTAGGAGATATGGCATTTTCTTTGCGCGCTGTTCTGCCTGTCTGACGAGAAGGAACAGACAGCTTGTTCCTTAAGTTCGACCCTGTTAGAGTAAGATTCAGAACTTTCGCCCAACTAAGTTATTGTAGCCCTTTAAATAATATTTCCAAATTGATAAATATCACCTCCATTGGATCTGTAGAATGAAAGTTATACCATTTTTTACTGCTGTTTTGTAGTCTGGACAGTTGTCTGTCGGGTAGTTTCAACTGATGTTTAGCCAATTGTTTTGATCGATTCAATGAACCCCGTCAACTAGAGTTTCGTAGCTTGGGGAGTTAAGTTTCGTTGGGCATTGGTTTCATGTCGTTTCGAGTCCCAGAGAATTAATTATGATTTTTCTTGTATTGCTGCCCAGTAGAGCTGTAAGCTGGCTGAATAGTTTGTTTTCAATTCGGGTCTGTGCGTTATATTGGGTAGTCAGGGGATATTGTAGAACAACAATAGCAATATCATATCACGTTATTCTTATTTCGGGAACATACTTGTGTAGGCGGCGAGGCATCACGTGTGGTCACACCTTCGTTGCTTGCTAACGCGTCGCAACGCGAAAGGCGAGTATATTGAAATCCTTTACATTGATGAATGATGTGTGTTTGTATTCATGCTAATATTTCCATGATCCATGTTTTCAATCAAATATGTTAATCAATATTCCTATTCCATTACGTGCAAGTGCAATGTGTTAAGATATATTAATTTTCTGTTGAATGCTCGTTGAAGGTTTATGTGTCGGTAATGTTATGATCCATGTTCATATTCCATGTTATACATTTCGTTCCTATTTGATAATCCATGAGGAAGAAAGTGATAATATTCATTGCATATGTTCATTCCATTCATGTGTTGTTCATGTTCCTTCCACGGGAGTGGATTTGTAAAGACCCATCAACTCGAGTATGGGCATGTAAGACCCACCATTTCAATGTGGGCAGTTTCGGACACCCGTATGAAACGTTCTTCATACGGTAATTGGGTCCCCTGGCTTTGTTAAGTACGGGCTTAAGTGAACACCGACGGGTGTCTCACTCGCTATACCGCTATGAGCATGTGTTAGTCCATTCCTTTCAATGCATCCATTCGTTCCATTCACACACATAAGTTTTCAGAGATTAATTCATAATTAGTATTGAGATTGGCTTGTTCATAACATGGTATGTTCAAATTGTTTACTGTACTTGCTGAGTTTTGACCCATTCTTATTTTCTGTCTTTATTTTAGGTGAACGTTGATGATGGCTTTGTTGGGAGGGATTAGACAAGCACAATTCACTCAGATCACTATTATTCCTCTTCATTGATTACGTTCGATTATGTCTTTCATTTGTTAACTGAGAAATTGTAATAAATAAGTCTAAGACTGAAGGTTACTTCGTTTGTTAGATGCTGCAAGTAGTTCTTTAAATTACTCCTTGATCATATTCTGATGTATTCAGTCTTAATTTCTGCCATGTTTCTATTAAAGTTGGTCTCTTCATGTACTTAGAGGACTTACAGTTTAAGTTCTTCTGCAATTTGATTGTATGTTAGTTCTTTTAGGTAACATCTTGGCTTCCGAATAGCCAGGGTGTTACACCCGCTTTGTCCGATGAGTGCTTGCCTCAACACTCGCATTACACTGTGTCGTTTGCTCCCTAGAGTAAAACCCCCAATGGCTTGTTTGGGTAGGGAGGGATTAAAGTCAATCCCTTCGGATTAAAAGGGATTTTATTTTAATTTATGAGTTAATCCGAAGGGATTGAGTCAGATCACAATATATCCAAACAAGCCCTAACTCTATTTCTATGTGCATGCAACAAGTCGCCCGGAACCTATTGACGTCCCCATCTCCACCCATTTGCACATCCCTCGCCGTCATCGCCACCCTGGTGAGCTCCTGCCCACTCCAGTCACATTTTTCCCATCTCCGTGCTACCTTTGGTCTAATGTGTGGCTTCGTTTCAGTTGCGTTGTCGAAGAGCTATGACGTCGTGTGCCCTGTTTCTACCGCCGCTGCCAAGCACCAGTTAGCCATCGCTGTACCTTCCTAACGCTGTTAACACCTCTGGTGAGTTCTTGGTGCCTCAAATTTGCCTTTGTGCCACTTCATTTCATTACACGTGGTAGTTTTCACCATTATCACCATCATAGTGTCTTCGCTGACGCATTTCTTCACCACCGACTCAACTCGGTGACCATTGGTCTCCGCGTCGGCCCACATCACATCGCAAATACTCACTCTAGCTCTCTCTTCATGCTTAGTTCCGCTGGAAACGCACTCCCGTGCTGACAATGTTGCTTGGTCGAAGCACCTCCGCCGCTCAACATTGCCACGTCGACGCCTTCGTCCACTATTCTGACCTCCGCCACCGCCCGCAGCTACATTGTAACATCCCAAATTTTGGAGTGTTTTTGAAGCTTTTAAAAACAAAAGTAACCATTTGATTTTTCTTGTTTAAGTTAAAGTTTAATGTGAATTTTTAGAAATCAAAATAATTTAATGTGAATAATCTAAAATTCAATTAAATTAAAAAGTAGTTTTATTGGGTTCCTTGAGTTCCATTGATTTTTTTGGAATTTTCTAGGAATTTTTGGAATTTAGTTGTTATGTCTTTGAGCTCGGTTTGCTTTAATCTTTTTCGAAATTCAAAAGCCTTTGGAATTCCAGACAATTCCTTTGGGTTGAATTCCTTTTCTTTCTCCCTTTTTCTTTTCTCTCTGGCCTAGCCCATTTCCTTCTCTCGGCCTTCTCCTTTTCTTTTCTTTCCCCCGGCCCGAGCCCGCTCCTTTTCCTCCTTGCCAGCACCGCAGCCCAGCCACCTCCTCCTTTTCCTTTCATTCACTGCCATGTGGCCCCGTCATGTCAGCCAAGTCGCACCTATCCTTCTTCCTCACGGTGCGTTGAGTCCGTGTGCTTCGCACACACTCTCGCCATTGTCGTCCTTGATTCAAACTCTCCCGTTCCAGCCCTATATAAGAGCGGCCACTCGCGTCATAATATTTGCCTCGCCTTCCTCGTCCGAAGACCCAAGCGTAAGTCTCTCTTTCTCTCTTCATCTCTCTTACACCTTGGTCCCACTTGTTAGTATCTTTTTATTTTCTTTGTCCTTTTCTTTTCAGCCATAAACCCCTACTGATGTCATCATGATGCAGTAATCTAGAATTTCCTTTTTAAAGAATTTTTTTGAAAATCAGAATAGTATTTTCTCTCTTTTTTCCTTTCCGGTAAATCTTTTGAGAGTTCGTTCTTCTCCGTTCGAACTTTGATTCAGCCCATTCAAATTCCTAAATTCATCTAAAATTGAGCTCTTTCTTTTAGAGTTGGTTTTACTGTTTTGGATTTTATTTCAATTTCTTTTGAATGTATTTGTGCTTCGCCTGGTGTTTTCTCTCTCGTTAGACGATCTCTTTCATGGAGCACGAGAAGAAGAAGAAGCAAACTTTGAAGATCCAAGTGTGGTAACTGAGCAAAGCCAAAGCCAAGGCAAGTCGTAGTCCTCTGATCATATTGAATCTATTATTTTAAAAGTATATTATTTTATATCAATTGGGAGTAGTTAATCATCTATTTGTCATTATGCTCCATTGAACATTTGAATACCATAAATCACTTGTCACCTTAGGATGATCATTATATTAGTTGGACATAATTGTATCACCAACATGGGTATCGTAGATATTCTTAGTCATGCTTAGTCATGATCACATGTACAATAATGTTAAATTTGACTTAATGAGATATGGAATTGTGGCGGGTAGCCACTGTTGTTAATATTTATGTACCATGATAGGGTATGTCATTGGTCTTGGTTGAACAAAATGATTTCCGTTCAAGCGAGCGATCGTGAAGTAAAGGGGGTGCGGTTAGCACGTTATGGGATGTGATAGACTCGCCTGAGTAACTTATCAAGAACTTAATCTTGTACGCCATTGAACGGGCCTTATCGTATAATCACATGTTCAGTATGGGATGAACCTGGCTAGCTAATTAGCAATGTCTCTATTTCAATTCTATCTTGGAAGCGTGAGTTGCGGGATAGACGTATACTCACAATGGCGCAAGAGGGGGGCATGTTTGGTTGGAAAGACATTCAGTGTTGAAACCTTAGCGGGCAGAATTGGGTTAAGAAGAGTCTTTGTAAAGGCCTTGTGATGATCACTTAGTTGCACACCTACGGGAATGTGGTCAGACACTTTGAGTTGATTTATCTTTTGTGGGTAAAGCTATACAACCTCTGCAAAGTTAAAATTGTTCCAACAGCCGTGTCCGTAGTCATGAACATGTCTGTGGATTTCACACAAGAGGTAGAGTTTCTTTATAAAATGTGTCAGAGCGTGGATAAGAAGTTCACTTGATGAATATAATGTTTGTTTGGTGAATGGGGAATTCACGTGGTGGTTGTATCGGTTGGTGAATAGGTAATTCACTTGGTGGTTTGGTTGGGAAGTGAATGGGAAGTTCAGTGGTTGATTTCAAAGAAATTGTTTACTTTATTTAACTATTGTCTTTTAAATTACGTATTTCAATCTATTTACCATATTTATCATCAATATTGCTTTCTGCAAAAGAACCACACAGCTAATCCTTTGTTCAAGCCTGGCATGAATATTAATTGCATACTATTTTTCTACGACTTGTTTAGTACTTTATGTACTCACGACTTAAAACTTTGCTGCTCAGTTAAAGAGTATCAAGCTGCTCAAGAGTTATTCGAGAATGAGTACTATGAAGACTTTGTGAATTAGGATACGTTCTCCACTCAATTACCTGTGGGCATGTTGATTGGCGCTTTTCAATTTTTTCGTTCCGCTGCAAGAGTTTATTTGTTTCTTTAGCCCTGCGTGGTAAGTTAAGTAAACATTAACCATAAGATACAGTTATTATTACTATTTGTTATTTTGAGATCTTTTTAGTTAAATCAATAAATAGATGGTTTTTTATCGATATTTCCTGTGTGAACTAGCTACTGATCTAGAACTACTTCAGAATCACAAAGGGTTTCAGATGTGTAAATCTGGATCCCGATATACGCCGTCCTCAAACTGTCCCATTTTGGTAGACTCCCGAACCCAGCGAGTCATCTAGAAGCGCCACCGCCGCCTCATCTGTTTCTATCTCTCTGTCTCTCTATGTTCTCTCTCACTGACAAAGCGGGCCCATCTATAGGATTAAATTAACAATTAACATCGATTAATAGCAGTTAGGGCTAAGAAGTCTCTGACGTGTGGGCCTAGCTCGTTAAGTTAATTGGATTTCGAATTAAAAAGGATTTAAAAGTTTGTTTCACTAATATCTCGACCCCACGTGTCAGTCCAGTTTGAAATTAATAAAATTCTGACTAGTGGACCCCACCTATCAGTAATTCATGCATTTTCCCGAGAATTTCCTTTAGAAAGAAAAAAAATAGAAAATTGAGTAAAACCCTATCACTGTACTTTCTCTCTCATTTTCTTTAATTTTCCTCCTAGCAAAACTTATGATGCCCTGTTCTGGCATTATACCTGCAGGCTGTAGTTGTAGGTTTATTTTGGCATGCAGTCAATAGTAATAGACGTCCATGTCTGAGGGTACACTTGCATCTTGGATGCAAGGCTGCCTAACACAATAATGAATACATCATGGTGATGGTAAAGGGTGTCCATGCCTTGAGGAGTCATTGGGCAAGTTAATGTTAGGGCAATGTATCGTAAAAGCCTTGTTGTAAACATCTTAGTCGCACGCTATCATATTGCGTGTCAAACGGATAATATGAGATGGGTACATCATGTGGGTAAAGTTGTACGTCCTCTGCAGAGTGATATCAAATCTATTCAAATAGTTGTACCCTGGTCATGGACATTGTAAGGAAATGCCACACTTGGTTACATTTTGGTTTTAGAAATTAGTTTTAGAACTTGGATTTTTAGAAATGATTTTGACACAAATGGGGACATTGTATATGGTGCACTAACAAGCTTGTGCCACCATACTAAGTAGGTACTTTGCTTCACACCTTTCAAATTATTATTGAACATTACTTGTTATGTAGTTACTTTTTATTTACATGCTTTTACAATTATTGTTTTGGAATTACTAGTATTCATATTTTAACTGAAAAATTGCTTCATGCAATCAGACAATATAACCTTCTTTTGAACAACTATTCATGTATTTAATAGTATTTACAAAAGTCTTGCGGGGTACAAAAGTACTCACCTTGCTTGTTGAATATTACTAGTGGAAGATGAAGATCCGACAATGCGTTACTTCTATGTCATTGGATTTGGAGATGACAATGAGGCCAAAAACTAGGGCACAAGCCGAGTCAGTTGCTCGTTAGGCTAGGGCAAACCACGTGAGAACTATCTTTTATTTTTGCTAGAGACTTTGTTTAACGTATCTGGTCTTTATGACCCAATTTGTAAAAATACTTAATATTATCTAAGTATTATTTTATTTAAACTCGCGTATGGATGATGATGTAACTCTGATGTATGTGTGCACTAGTCACTAATCATAGAACTAGTGCAGTAATACACAAGAGTCTAGAATCATTCGATCTCGGGTTCGACAGTTAGTTGCCTATCAAATGTTATGGTCCGAGCGCCAACGCCATACGCCACGCTGCACCGTTCGATCTTGTGTGGTGATGCTCAGCCGTCCATCTCACGCGTTAACAAAATCTCCTCCCGACACAATGTTGCAACATCACGTGCATCCCCCGACAATACTATACAACATCACGCATACCGACGCAACAAAAACTCCTCCACCCGATCTCCTCTGAAAAAATGTTGGGAAAAATAGCATATTCTCACCAAAATTGCATGGAAACCATCAATATAGAACCTAGATGTGCTTAAAAACTAATTCAAATATACCAATCAAATAAATTTTGATGTTACAATATTGTAATATTTTAAAATAATAGTTGCAACATCGAAAATTATTATGGCAACATCAAGAAATTTGGAACATTTAAAACTAACTTATGAAACATTTTGATTTCATGTGTGCAACAATCGGCGACAATGGCTGCAACAAAAATCATTTTCCTACAAAAAAATCAGGAAGAACTTTATGCGACAATGGAGAAAAGTTGTTGCAATAATTTGAGAGAATGCATGCAATATTTAAATGGTAAAGGGTGCAACAAATAAAAAACATCATTGCAACATCCTAAAATACCTATTGCAACAATGTGAATGATCTAATGCAACATACCGGGGGCTTGCCTTTTCTTCTCCATCAACCAAACCAACAGAACTTGTGGAGGCTACGACCGGTGGTGGTGGCACTCGTCTGGCCTTGAGGGAGCTCACGTAGGACACAACTATCAGTAGCTAAGCCGGGTTTGGCCTTGGTGACGGGGGAGCTTGCGGAGGCGAGCGCAAAGCTCGTCTGTCCTCGGAGCTCACAGAGGCCGCTCCCAGTGGTGGCTAAGCTCTGCTAACCCCAACGACGGAGGAGCTCGCGGAGACTACAACCAAAGGAGACTGCGTGAGGCGAGCGAGGGAGGGTGGCGTGTAGAGGGGCAAGTGAGCTCTATCCGGCCTTGGTCATGTGGAGAGAGGGTGATGAGGACATCACTCCTTCAAATACACGCACTACACAAAATCCTCCCGATCCTGCTAAACTACAAGGTCTTATGACAAGAGCTCGTGCACGTCACTTAAATTATGAGGTGAGCTCGTTTCTAGGTACTAATAATTTATCTATGCAGAATGGTATGCTACCTAAAAATTGTGATCTTCTGTTACTTAGGAATGATGGAGAGGATCCAAACCGTCTCGACCGATTCTACGTGATACGCAAGCTCACGACCGGATCGCGGATCCACGGCGAGTCTCAAGCTCTATGACCAGTCCTACGATCAGACTACCAGATCTACGACCAGGTCTCAAGTTCTACGACCAACCCTACGACCAGGGCCACGACCAGTGACGACCACGTTGGGAGTTAGTCAGAGACATTGACATAAGGTGATGCGTCACCGTTTTAGGCCTAATAAGACCTTGTAAGCGTGGCGAGGTCAAAGCCCAGGATGTGTACGCCTCTCCACATGGCAGCACAACCCTTGGTCGACCTCCTCATGTTCTCCCCTATATATTGCATGCGGCCATACGTTTAGGGTGGGTTTTTCTTAGATTATTACGCGCTGCGGTTTCGCGTTCACGGTTTGAAACCCCACTTTGTGAACTTCATCCAAATTCGCAATATATTTCAGATTGCATCTATCTTGTTATTGTGAGTTGCTTCGATTGCTTGCAGAAACCATAACCCTCGTGGTGAGGTCGATCACGTACGAGCGTGGTTGATAACGACAGTCGTGCGGGTGTAGCGAATTGCGAGGTGAATATCTGCGGCTCGGAAGCCTCAAAACGTCAACGTCCTCACGACGAAACAAATCGAACCTATCGGAAGATCGGGCCGCCGTGTACCCTTCATTGGGATGGAAGAAGAATGAGAAACATGGAGGAGTGAGAAAATAAAAACTTTGTTCTCCTATGGAAGAAGACAGTGGGAGGAGAAATGAAAACAAAAAAAGCAAAAAAAGCAATCACGTGGGTGGGGAGTGGGGGGGTTGTAACATCCCAAAAATTTAGTTTGTTTTGAAGTTTTTTTAAAAAAGAAAAATAACCATTTTAATTTTTTTTTGTTAAAGTAAAGCTTAATTAGAATTTTTAGAGATTAAAAATAATTTAATATGAATAATATAAACATCAACTATTGTCAAAATTATTTTATTTGGATTCTATGTGATTGGATATATTTTCTAGAATTTTCTAGAATTTTTCTGAATTTATTTGCTATTTTCCCATTGCTATTTGGATTTTCGGTATTTTATAAAAAAGGAAAAACCTATTTTAATTCTCAGAACAGTAGTAGGCCGAAACACAGCTACTCTTCCGGTCCGGCCCGTCCTGTGCGGCCCGTTTCCCTCCCTCAGCCGGCCCAGCCCAGCTCGGCCTTCGCGCGCGCGTCGTCGCCTTCTCCTGCTGTCCTGTGGACTTGCCGAGCCAGCGCCACGTCGTCTTCATCTTCCTCCGGGACTCCACCGTTCGTGTCCGAGTCCGCGTCGCCGAAGCCGCCGTCTCTCCCTCGGACTCCTTCCCCGATGCTATAAAAAGGCCGCCACAGGTGTCAATTTGTTTGCCTCGCCTCTCTCTTCCAAAACCCTAAGGCGCCGCCCTCGGATCGTCCTTGTAGCGCCGCAATCGAGCCAGAGAACAGAGCCACTGTCGCGGTCTTCTTCTCCCAAGATTCGCCACCGTCAGTCCACCTCCACCCTCCTCGAGGTGCTTCCGGTGATTCTCGTGCCTTCTCCATCCCAGTGTTCTCCTTCTTATTCGTCGGGCGCCTCCCAAACTACTTCGTCGCCTTGGCTGTGTACCTCTCCGCCACCTAACTCGCTGCCGTTGTCAGCTTGCTGCCGCTGGAGCTGAGTCATCACTACCTGGAGCTTCCCCGTGTTCCCAGGGTTCCATTTTGGTAATTCACTGAGCCTCTCTCGTCGCCGTCGCCTCCAAGTCTTCGGCCGGAGTTTCCATCTCCCTCTCTGTTTTCTCCGTTGGCTGATGTGGCAAGCCACGTCATCTCGAGCTCAGCGCCATATCAGCCCTTGCGCTGGCGTGTCGCCCGCGTGTTGGTCCAATCGGCACTGGGTCAGCACACGCGTGGCACTCCCACCTCTAAAGCAAATCCAAGCTTCGGTGAACTCAGTCCACGGTGCACCATCACGCTGACGTGTGGGACCCACATGTCAATTCAATTTCTTTTCCTTTCGGCTGAAATTCTTCGCTGACATCAGCTGACGTCATAAATCCTTTTTCTTCAGAAAAATAATTTAGTAAATCCGGAAATTATGATTTTTCATTATTTCATGTGATTTCAAACTTCCAAAGCCCATATCTTTTGCATCCGAACTCCGATTGAGCCCATCCAAATTTCTAAATTCATCTAAATTAGAGATCTATTTATCTAAGATTTTTATTTAATTTTTGGAGTTGTTTTTACCTCTTTTTGTATTTATTTGGTTTATTTACCTTGTTTGCGAGTAGACGTTGATTCTTCGGGCAACTTTGAGCAAGGAGGAGTACACCAAGATCAAGACCAATACCAGGATCTATTCCAAGGTAAGTCGTAGTCTTTTGATCATATTGAACCTATGATTTCAAAAGTATATTATTTTATACAACTGCATGCTATCTTTATATCAATTGTTTTGGGATTAGTTATTACCTGTTGTCATTATACCTCCATTGATTATTTGAATGCCATGAATCCTTTGTCACCCTAGCATGGATAACTTTAGTTGGACATATTTGTATCACCAATATGGGTATCGTATTAATGCTTAGCTCAACTTAGTTACGATGGGTTCATCATCACATGTGTCATAATGATTAATCTTGACTTAATGAGATATGGAATTGTGGTGGTTAGCCACTGTTGTTAAAATTTGAGTACCATGACAGGGGATGTCATTGGTTGCAGTTAAACAAAATAATTTTCGCTCAGACGAGTGGATGGTGGATAGTGGTGGTGTGGTTAGCACGTTGTGGGTTTGTGAAAAGATCGCCTGAGTAACTTGTTAAGGATTTAATCTTGTGCGCTATTGAACTGGGCCTTAACCGTACAACCACATGTCCTGTATGGGCGGGACCTGGCTGATTAATTAGTAATGTCTTAATTTTGGTTCTGTCTTGGAAGTGTGAGTTACAGGGGACGTACTCACAATGGCGCAAGAGGGGGGCCCTGTCTGGTCGGATGGAAACATTCAGTGTTGAAATCTTAGCGGGGAGAACTGGATTAAAAAGGAGTTTTGTAAAGGCTTTGTCACGTGCTCTAGACTGCTTACCTAAGATAGTGGGCAGTAGTATCGACGGATGCCAAACAAACTAGAGAAGTAGTGTTTTGTGGGCCAAGCTGTACAACCTCTGTAGAGTGTAAAACTATTCGAATAGCCGTGTCCGTGGTTATAGACGTGCTCAGGGATTTCACACAAGAGATAGAGTTTCTTACAAAATATGTCGGAGTGTGAATGGGAAGTTCACTTGATGAATATAATGTTCGTTCGGTGAATGGGTAATTCACTTTGTGGTTTTCGATTGGTGAATAGGGAATTCACTTATCATTGGTTTGGTTGGGAAGTGAATGGGTAGTTCACTGGTTGTTTCAAAAAAATTGTTTACTTATTATTATTCTTTCCAACTACGCATTTCAATCTAATTACTGTATTTATTGTAAATGCTGCTTTCTGCAAAAGAACTATACAGTTAACCTTTGGCAAGCCTTGCATGAATACTATTTACATACATTTCCCTATGGTCTGCTGAGTGTTTTATGTACTCACGGCTTATGCCTTTGTTGATCAGTTGAATAATACCAAGCTGCACAAGAGTTCTTTTAGAAGGAGGTCTATGGAGGTTTTGCGGATTAGGATGCGTTCTCCGCTCGATTGTTTGTGGGCATGTTGATTGGCTTTTTCCAAGTTTCCCGTTCCGCTGCAAGAGTTTATTTGTTTCTTTAACCCTGCGTGGCAAGTTAAGTAAATGTTGACCATAAGGTCCAGTCATTATTACTATTTGTTATTTTTGAGATCTTTTTAGTTAAATAGAATAAATAGATTATATTTTATCACTGTTTCTTGTGTAAACTAGCTACTGATCTGGGACTAGTTCAAAATACATAGAGAGTTTCTGTGATGTATTTTCAGGTTCAAACAGAGGTGAGGGACATCCGATGCCTTTACCGTTGAATAACAGACCGAACCGTTCCGAGCACGTATAGTGCCTATCAATTCCCAATGTTAAAGCCCAATGTTAATTAAAGCATGCATACCAGAGCTAGATGCTGTCGCTCCGAATGTTTGAATGTTTCAAAGCTTCAAGCATTCATACGTGTCCGTCTTATCACTGTACCGATCTATCCACTGATAAGCTCCAGTATACTCGTGTACTACTACTATACTAGTTACGAATAGGCTGTAGGTAATTTGGCAGGGAAGTGGAACTGTGGAACTTCTGTTTCCTACAGAACGCTGGTCGAAAAGGCCTTTCGACAAGATTTCTACTAGCCAACAGCTCTCTATGATGCCAAAGAGCTGGTTAAAAAGTGTGCGTAATGTCAGTTTCATATCAACCAAATACATCAACCGGCTCAGGCATTACAAACAATCCGTCTATCTTGGTCTTTGGCGACCTAGGGTCTCGATATCCTAGGACCGTTCCCAAAAGCGTCAGGTGGCTTCAAGTTTCTTGTTGTAGCTATTGATACATTTACAAAATGGATTGAAGTCGAACCTGTGACTAGGATAACAACAGAACCAGCAAAAAGGTTCATGATGAGCAGCGTGATTACTCGATTTGGTGTTCCAAGTCACATAATCACAGATAATGGTAAATAGATTTTGAGCGCAAAATTTCAAGAATTTTGCGACGAGTTGGGTACCAAATTGTGTTAAGTTTCTGTTGCCCACTCTCAAAGCAATGGGGCAGTCGAAAAAGCGAATGGCAAAATAATACAGTGAATCAAAACTCGAGTCTTCGACTAACTTATAAAGCGCTCGGAGGCTTGGGTACAAGAATTACTCTCAGTATTATGGGCAGTTCGTATGACTGCTAGTCAGGCTACAGGTGAAACACCTTTTTTCCTAGTTTTTGGAGCCGGAGCCATGCTTCCACCAGAACTAAAGATAAGGTTGACAAGGGTTGAAACTTTCAACGACTCTATCCAGGAACAACTTTGAGCAGATGACATCAACCTACTCGAAGAGAATAGAAATCAAACCTTAATCCTTTTAGCAGTCTACCAACAAGCTCTACGCAAAATACTACGATCATAAGGTCCAACGTCGCAGTCTTGTTGTAGGTGACTTGGTATTGAAGACGATTCAATCCCAGTCTAATCGGAATAAACTTTCCCCCAAGTGGGAAGGTCCTTACACAGTGATCGAAGTTATGCGACCGGGTTGATCGGCGGCAATGGAAGGCAATACCGACTTCTCTCAATTTTGAATATCAATCGATTCACATAAATTTTATGTTCCCGACAATAAAGTATCAGGTTCTTTCTATCTTTATTGTCTTACTTTGAGTAGCGCTTTCATAATTTTTTGATCATTTTTTAAACACCCAGTCTTTCTTTACACTGCTCGAAAGGAAGGTAACATCACCTAGTCGAAGTCTTTTATCTCTGCACGTGGTCCTGCCCGCTAGAAGAAACTTCCTAGCGACGACTCGTTCCTCACTTTTGCTGCCAACACAAAGAGCTCGGGTTCAACAAATATGGTCAAAATATTTTCAAGCCAACTCTTTTCACCTTAGTTTATTTATTCATTCATTTTGAAAAATACTCTAAGCAGAGTATACTTTTGTAATTTGTTCTACTACTTTTGGTGAACTCGGTTCGTTACAACTGGTCGAAGAAAGACACAACACCTAGTCGAAGTCTTTCCTCTCCGCATGTTGTCCTACCCACTACAAGGAACTTTCTAGTGTTGTCTTGTTTGTAACTCTTGCTACCAAGGCAAACCTACCGAGTCCACTGGAAAAGGTCGAATGAATTTTTAAGGTACTCCAGATGTTTGTCTAACTCAAGTTGCTGCTCTTGATTTGATTAATCTGGTCGGAGAGGGTAACATCACCTAGTCGCAATCTTTCCTTTCTGTACGTGGTCCTGCCCACTAGAAGGAACTTCCTAGTGTCGACTCGTTTCTACTCTTGTGACCAGTACATCATAATCGTGATCGAAAACTACAAGTTAGCCAAACCTCTTTTTTTTAAGAAAACCCTTTTCACACTATTTACTTAGTTTATCTAAATAAACTAACCAAATAGTCGGGGCTAGGATAATTTTATTAATATGACTTCAATTCTAAGTCTTAATTTCTTTCTTCCCTTCTTATCTTATGAGTTACTAACTACTCGACAAGATGATTTGCAGGAAAAAGTGGATATATATTCATTCTCAAAAAGCTTGTCTTTACAAGTTTGCTACTGCAAACTACTCTAATGAAGGAGATCCAATCTGCATCTCCTCCGCGACTTTCTAGTTAACTGGCTTGACTTCTACAATTAGCTGAGTGGCCTCTGCTAGACAGCAGTCGAAATCGGCCTCGATTGCTTGAAGATCGATATTATGGTCACGAGCTTTGAGCTTTGCCAAGGCATAGCTCACTACACTTTCGACCGCGTCTCTGATTGAGTCAGCCTGGTTGGTCCTCAGGGTGGTTATTAACTCTTGTAGGTTTCTGACTTGTTCTCTAATGGCACTCGTATGAGCGATCATAGTGCCTTCAAGAGGAGTGACCTCCTTAGCACCAAGTTCTCTAAATACGTTGTTGAGAAGAGAAATGTTGTCTTGAAGATTGATCTTCGTTGGTTTCATCTCCTCCTAGTTATGATTTGAAAGTCCCTGGGTTGTTTTATTTCGACTGCTTGCTCTGTAAAGAGTAAGACTACTAAAGACAATACCTTCCAATAGTTAGTCAGCAAAACTGGTTGTAGGTAAATATTTTCTTACCTGCTAGTTGAATGTCAAGCTTCTTGACTTCATCATCGTGGGAGGCTCTTCTCACGACTTGATACTCATTTCTTTTTCTTTGCCAACACGGGTAAGCTCGTTGACGACCAGGGTCTTTAATTCAACCTCAATCTGAAGTTTACCCATTTCGATATCTTTTTATGTCAAGGGAAAAGAGTTAGAAGAAGATAAGAAAGTTAATTGTATAAGCAGTCTTAAGTTCAGCACTTACTGTTTATATCATTCTGCATCATGAGTTACAAAATTAGCCTCCCGAAGCTTCTTCAGCAGGTCTTCTTTGTCCTCCCTTAGCTTCTTCGTCTCGGCTATCTCATAGTCAAGTGAATTAGCTAAGATCTTTTCGTCACTCTTAAATCTGCAAAGGTTAAAGTCGATTTTACAACAGGACAAGTAGTCAAAATTTCAAAGACTACATGTGACTGTAACTTACCAGCTCTCTGCCTACTCATAGAGTTCCGCTTTCTGCTGTCGTAGCTGCTCGAGTTGTCAGTGGTATTCACCAACAATGACAATTTGTTCCAAAGCTTTCTACAAAAAGAAAGACGGTGAGAAGCGAGAAAAAAAACACATATGTGAATGTCATCAGATGCTTACATTAATGCTCGTTTGAGCAAAGGTGGAGAATACTCTCGTGGAATCATTCAGCCCATCGATCTCCTAAACTCGGTTCCACCACACCTTTTTGAGACGCTCGTCGTAAAAAATATTCCCCCTGTTGTGAATGTCCTTAGGGTGTGGAACTCGGTTATGAGACCTGAAAGCAGAAGACCACACAACGGAAGCAGGGCCAAAGAACTTAGAAAAGAAGTTGAGGTACCCTTCTTCTTATTCGGTGATGGCAGCTTCTCCTTGGAGACCGGGGGGGACGTCTACAACGACTTCCTTCCCGGTGCGATGGTTGGATGATCCGCCACTTTGGCGAGATGCCTCTGCCGCGTCACAGGCCGTTTTCACCTCTGCCTCTACAATCACTTCCGTGGTCATAGTCACTTTGGCAGCAATAACTTCTTCCATCACAGGGATAGTGGTTGATCATTTGACAACTTCCACTGTCGTTCCTTCAACTACTGAAGAAGTAGCAGCGGGCTTCTCGACATAAGTGTCCTAGGGGATTGGAGAAGTTGGTCTAAGACCATAAAATAAAACCTATTCAAGATTGTAGAAAGCAAGAGGTAAATATTATTTTTATGCTTTTGACTTTTTACATATCTTGATTCTTTGGTCTTGATCTTGAATTTAGAAGAAACCTTCCCGAGGGAAGATTTCTTTTGCTTCTTCTCATCGACCACGTCTGTTTGATCTTTGAGTTAAGGGATAGGGGTCACTACGACCACGCTTGGTCGTAGGTCTTGAGCGAGAATTGCCGCTCCTTGAGCCTCCTCACTCTCCTAATGGCTGAGACCCGTCTCGACCACCCCAGGAACAACACTTCCCTCGACCACGGGCCCTACTGGCGCAGCAGTTTCCTTCACAAAAGATATAAAGCTCTTTTAGTTCTCTTTTTCTAGTTGCTTGACAAAGCCACGAGAGGCATAAACTGTGAAAGTCTTGTTGTCGCAGTAGAAGGGTACCTTGGTCTTGTGGGCTTTATATTTGAGAGCTTCAGTCGCTTTGACCGCTTCTACTTTCTCTGCAACAGCCATATCTGTAGTGAATTTTCAAAGGGTCTGGTCGAAGTAGCAGAGCTTGAGCCTGCGCCTCCCTTGTCGACGACCCTCACAAGGCGACGCCTTTTGGGCGAAGGAGCCTTGCTTTCGTCCGCCCCTATTCTGACGACCATCAATTCGACATCTTTGTCGTCTTGATGGTCTTCCTTGACTACTTTCTACAGGGATCAGAAAAAGAAATATTACTAAGTGTTTGTTTTCTACGACTATCCCCTGGTCGTAAGTTCTTCTACGACCAGTATCTAGTCGTAAGTTTTTCTACGATAATCGTTGGTCGTAAGTCCTTCTACGACCAGTATCTAGTCGTAAGTTTTTCTACGACAATCACCTGGTCGTAAGTATTTCTACTACTATGAGATCCTAAAGAAGAAATCAATCTTTGATTACCTTTAGGCGTTCCATCTTATACTCTGCGGACAAGACCGTCAGGATTTGAGGAGCCACCACATTGGGTGGCAGGAATTTTTCACAAACGAGCTTGACTTTAGCATGAATTTTCGCTTGTGGGAGATCCGTACGGGTAAATAAACTTTCAATAGCCAAGCTTGAAATCAACAAAAAAAGACATAAGTTGAAAATTCATTTACCCTTCTCGTAATCCCTAGTCGAATCTTTCGGCCTTGAGTACCTCCACATGGGATGTGCTCGTTTCTTCAGAGGGCTAATGCAGCACGTGATGAAATCATTCACCACATGCCATCTGGTGAGCCCCTCTTCCTTCAATTCCGATATGTCTAGAATATAGGGGCGATCCGGCCAAGATCCTTGGGAATCGATTCCCAGGAAGAAATCTTCTCGGCAGCCTTCCATACGAAGGAGAGGCTATCCTTATTGGTCGTTCCCCAGTAGAACCACCTCCTTTTCCATCCCGGCCATGACGACCGGGTGAACATCTGAATGTCACTACTACAAAACAGGCTATAGAAGACGCCTCATCACGAGCGGTTCTTGAAGCCGTGCGTGATAAAGTAATCCTGAGCGGTTCCAAGATGAACCATCGTGGTATGTCACTATCACGAGCGGTTCTAGATATCTACATATCACGGGCGGTTCGTGTTTAGAACCGTCAGCGAACCATCCTGACGGTTCTAACCACGAGCGATGCAGTGATATAAAATATCACGAGCGATTCGTGGTTAGAAGCAAATGCGTGAAGCATCCTGACGGTTCTAACCATGAACCAAATGCGCGATCTCGAAATATCACGAGCGGTTCTAATTACGAGCGATGCAGTGATGAGAATTTACCATGGTTTGAATTTTTCCTTACTCTTGAATTTACCATGGCTTGGATTTTTCCTTACTCTCGACCGTTCGTAATTGAAGAGTAAGGAAAAATTCAAACCATGGTAAAACCTCATCCTGAACCGTTCGTAATTAGAAGCATGCGTGAGATTTACTATCACTGAGCGGTTCGTATCACGAACCGTGCGTGATAATTACTATCTGAACCGTCGTGATATGTCATCACAGGCGGTTTTTATATATAAAACCGCTGTGATACTTTGGTTTCGTTAGGCGGAAAATGAAAATTGCACATAATGGCGGGCTCGAAAATATCTCTATATTATGAGTCATTCATCTCCCCCTTTGCCATCTCCATCTCTTCCTTTGCCATTTCTCCCCCTCTGTCATTTCTCCTCTGGCCTCCCCTCCCGCGGCCTCCTCCACCTCCTCTACCTCGCCCCAGCCTCGTCGCCGCCGGCCTCCCACGACCTCGTCGCCCCGGCCTCCCACGACCTCGTCGCCCCCGGTCTCCTCTACTTCGTCGCCCCCGGCCTCCTCTACTTCGTCGGCCCGTCCTCCCCTGAGTTCGTCGCCTGCGGCCTCCTCCACCTTGCCCCGGCCTCATCGTCGCCGGCCTCCCATGACCTCGTCACTGACCTCCCGACCTCACTCTCTCTACTCCCCCCTTTTGCTCTGTGATGTAGATTACTACTGTGATGTGTTAGTACTCTGTGAATTGTTTGAGTTGATGCTACTGTGATGTGGGTGATGCATGTCGTGTTGTTTTTAGTGCTCTGTGAATGGATTGAGTTGATGCTATTGTGATGCTCTAGCTATTGTGGGAAAGATAGCGAAATCCGAAAATCAATATCAGATTCATTCGTGAGGCTCCATACGAAGTGAAAATCCGTTTTCGTTTTTTTGCCTAGAAAAAACTATCACAGACGGTTCTAAACAAGAACCGTCGTGATAGTTACTATCCTGAGCGGTTCTTTTTAGAACCGTGCGCGAAAATGAATATCACGAGCGGTTCTATTCACGAACCGAATGCAAAAATAGACTATCACGAGGCGGTTGAGAATAGGGCAAATGCGCGATATCTGTTTTCACGAGGCGGTTCGTGAATAGGGCCGTCGTGATATCATTTTCATGAGCGGTTAAAAAACCGTCGTGATGACCTCGTGTCATCACGGACACAAAAATTGAGCGGTTCAAAAGCAAATGCGTGATGATAGTTTAGAAGCGAATGCGTGATGAGCTTTTACGTAGTAGTGTGTACTCCTTCGACTTCCCGTCATGGAGATTCATACCACAGCTACTGGCGATTCCCACTATCCTGGTCATCCCATAGAAATACTAGAATAGCTCCAAGTCAGTTGGAATTCCCAGGTAGGCACACAGTATACAAACACGCCCAACATCGCAATGGAATTGGGAACAAGGTTCACCAATTCCACCTAAAATCTTGAGTGCGAATATGAGGAAAGTGTGGCGGGAAGTCGAAGGCCACACTCACCGTACGCCTGGAAGACGGGAATTTAGCAAATCTCCCCTGATGGCCAATGTTGTCCTGAAGCTTCAAAACCAGTTCACAAGTTCCTTTTGCGGAATCTTCTCGGCGGTGACTAGGACTTCTATCTTCGCCTCATCCATCTCTGATTCAACCCACTTGGAAGCGGCTCTGGCCATTTTCTCTAAGTACGATTAAGTTGGATTTGGAAAGGTTTGGCGGAAGGAGGCGATTTGGTCAGCGGCGGAGGAAGCGAGAGCTTGATGAACAGTTGGGGCAAGTGGAAAAAGTAAAAACTCTAAAACCACCCCTGCGGTAAATTTTTATAACCGCACGTTTGAGTATGTCTTTACACCTCAAGTGAAACTACCTTCTTGACCAAGTCTTTTTCTGGTCAAATGAAATACCGATCGGAAGGTTTTACTTAGATCACCATATTACGACTACCTTGTAGTCATAAGATTTTCTACGACCCTCTTTCCATGTAAGTTATTTTCACTTGAAGCTGAGGGCTAGATGATGAGGATCTAATAATCCTCATTTTATTCATTTATCTATAATTTTTATTATAGATAGCAATATCTTTACACTTCTCGTAAGTATACCCCTTATCCATAAGGGAGAAGGTCGTAAGCTTTTCTACAATCACCCCCTGGTCGTAAGTTTTTCTACGATCAGTCTCTAGTCGTAAGCTTTTCTATGACTATCCCCTGGTCATCCTCCTATGACCAGTCTATGGTCGTAAGCTTTACTACGAGCACCACCTGGTCGTAAGTTCTTCTACGACCAGTCTCTAGTCGATGAAGCCTACAGACGTGTAGGCCTGATCGATCAGGGAGTCTTCTACACCATGTTTAATGATATGAGGTAGTTAATTACACCGTTATTCCCTGGAATAACTGCATTATTAATCTCTCTGTCCTGATGATAACCACCTGGCGACGTGGGAACGTTACTACTCCAGCCATAATCTCCAGCAACCGCTTCATCAGCTGAAGCGTTGAGGCGCCCTTTGGACTGGAGAAACCATCACACTCTTCGAGCACTATATAAAGGGTGGAATCAGAAGATAGATGAGAGGGAGAAAGAGGGGGAGAGTGTAAGATCGAGGAGGCCGGCTAGAGGGGGTGAATAGGCGGTTTTAAAAATCTCTTCGGCTAAAACCTATTTTTAATGCGGAAGCTAATAACAATTTGGTTTTGCACAATTAAAACCTAAACCAACTAGTCTTTACTAAGTGCACTAACAATATACAACAAATGAAGACTAGCTAGTATACACCGATATATGAGCAATTAATGCAAGTAATGTAAATTGTAATAGTAAAGCACAATAGAACAAACCACAATAACACAATGATGTTTTACCGTGGTGTTCGAAGACTTGTCGGTCTCCCCTAATCCACGTTGAGGTAAGCCCAACCGCGTTGGACCGGCTCCTCAATTGAGCCAACACCTCCGAGGTATGTCCAACCACTTGGACTGGTTCTCACAACACGAACCAACCCCTCGATCCACTCGGGGTTGCTCTTCCTCCACTCCAGAGATGGTGAGCACCAAACCACTCACAACCGCTCAGGTCTCCTCACAACCTTCTTTGAGAAAGATCACCGGCGCAACTCCTTCAAGCCGTCTAGGTGTCGACAAATACCAAGAGTAACAACTCAGAGACGCACACTTGAACGAATCAAGTGTCTAAACTCAATGGATACACAATCCACTACCTAATGCAACACATGCATTTAGGGTTTGCTCTCTAAGCTCACTAAGTGCAACACATACAAATAAGAGATGAGAGGGCTTATTCTTTACTTAAGGGAATGGGTAATAGCACCAGCAACCAGCAACCTCACCCAAGGCCGGCCAAGGTGGGTATTTATAGCCCACACACAAAAACTAACTGTTAGAGAGAGATTCTGCTGAAAATCTGTGAAGCCCGGTCATACCGCACTTGCTCCAACGGCTAGTTCGCAGGCATATGGCCGGTCAGACTGCACTTGCTCCAACGGCTATAAAACTAGTCGTTGGACACATCCGGTCTGACCGCCAACCAATGGCGATCGGTGGACCGGTAGGTCGATCCGGTCAACACATGCCAGTCAGACCGCTCCATCTAAAATCAGAGAAACACACTCTGGAAAAAGGCGGCGGTCGAAGACGGAGGTCGATCGATCGGACTTACAACCGCGATGCAGCGGCTCCATAGAGGAATCAACAAATCCAGAAAAACACATCTTCTGGAGAAAAAAACTGACCACGCAACCTTGACCAGAACCTTGGTCAGACCGGCCAACACATGGCGTTCAGTTCGGTCCAGGAAATAAAAACTGATTTTGCAATTGCTTCAACTCAATTTGCAAAACACGTTTGCCAATTGATGCAATATGCAAACAAGGGTTGAAGGCGAGATTCTCAACAAGTTGCAAAACACATTTACCAACTTTTAGAATTATACTACAAGGAATAAGGTACATGGACTTAAGCCATTTGCAAAACACATTCGCAAACTAAAGTCACATGCTACAAGGATTATGCATGATCCCCAACTACTTGCAAAACACATTTGTAAATATTGACAACATGCTAACGAGAGGTAGATCAAGCACGATGAGCTATCAACACATGACATTCTCAAGCTACTAGTCAAGACCCCTCTTAATAGTATGGTAGCCTAAACTAGCAATCCGGTCTACCAACCAAACACCAAGACCGGTAAAAGACTAGGAACACATCCTTAGCCCTAGCTAGTCATACCTTTGCCTTGAACATCTTCTGGAAGCTTGATGACCCACATCTCCACTTCAAGTCCGAGTCATTGACTTGATAATCATCAACACATGATGATATCCTTTACTTCAATATCATCAATACATGATGATCTTCTTCACTTCGGGATCTTATCTTGAACATCATCAACACACGATGATTTCCTTCATCCCGAGTCTTGACATGATGACGATCAACCCATGATGTCATCCAAAGTCTTCATTATCCTAGAACATAACCTAAACATCCAACTCGTGGAAAATGTTAGTTTCACAATATGATTATCATTAATTACCACACCATACCATTAACTCATAATGGTGGGACAAGATACTTCAATCTTTCCATTTTTGGTAATTGATGATAACCATTTCAATTGCACATAAATTGAATGTAGATAAATAAACATAGAACAACATGAGTATACAAGAACTACACAAGTTACATATACTCCAAGGATATGTTTCAAAGTAGAGATCCCAAGTATGTGTGGAGAATGGAATATGGATCATACTAATGAAACCACAAAATATAGAGTGAACTCACCCTAAATGTGTGCATACACAAATGAGTAATAAGAACATATGCACATATTCAAGTTAAGCTTTTGGTGGAGTTCAACTTATATTTTGGATCCGAGGAATGCAACAATATATAAGAGTATAAAGTCGAATGCATACCTCCATAGTTTTCACCCTTTTATATCCAAACGAGACTACACAAAATTATACTAGATAAGAGAGTTAGTCTCACAAGTAGATTTATCATTAATCAATAAAAGGTGTTAGTCTCATATTTAGATTTGTCATTAATCACCAAAATACTCTATTAACACATAATGACGGGTCTAGATTCTTCAGAGAGCAATCAAGAGAACAAGGCATTAGGCATTAGTCTTTCTCTTGATTGTAAACACTCATATTCAATTCAATACAATACACACAGGAGTAGGGTTGTTATTCTCACGGCAGAAGGCCCGAACCTATATAAAATCTCTGTGTCATCTCTTTGCATAGCTTCAGTCTAGGAGACCCCCCAATCAAACAATCATACGTAAGATCGGTTCTAAATCACCGAAATAGCTTTACTTTGTTACTTACGGTTGTCATCTTGATTTGTCATCATTCTATCACTTTTGAGTGGAACTAGTTGTATTGCATTTTTTGTTCTGGTGGTCACTATAGTAGTTCTGTGGGTTTGTCCTTCTGTTGTCTAAGTAGTAGACTTGCTGATCTTGTGAGTTACACTAAAGATTATCAAGTTCTGTTGGTACTCAAAGTTCTGTGTGTGATCAACTTTGGTTCCCTGTTGACGGGGAAATTTACTCTGTGACCTTTTTGATTTTGAGGTCTTTTGACAGCTTAGTAAAGTATTAATTAGACCTCAAATTTTGAATCTATATTGTCATGTTTAATTAATGTAGAGTATAAACTAAAGTATTAAGAAGGCCAAGGTTAAAATCTTGTGCAACTTTACATCTGAGGGCAATATCAAATTGTCAAATATTAACTTTATGCTAATTTCATTTGTGCACATATTGTATGTGTTGAGTATATTATTCTTTTTAGATGACTTGAAAGAATTGCATGAGTATATGTTAATTTGGTCATTTAAATTCTGTTGGAATTATGCTCTAATGTTATTTAAATATGCTGGAATTAATTATGAAAGTTTGCTAAAACCGCATTTTCTACAACAATGTACAGATTAATTCGTAGACTGCAATGCAATGCAAAGCAAAGCCACAAAAATCCTCTCTAACCAGATGCAACGAACACGGATTACTGAACAAGGCAACGCTTCTCAAATCTCAAAAATGAACACTAATTCCAGCATATAAAGCAAAATGCATGGCCATTGATCCGGAGTTTCCCTCGAGCCACCGGAATGCAGAGCAGTCAAGGCTTGTCATGCCGTGTCACGGTTTATTTGGCGCTGCGTGACACGCCTCATCCGGAGATGCCAACTGCCTGTGTCATGGGAAACTGGTGCCTCTCCATGCTTGCACGATCGAACGGGCCATCAAGAACGGAGCAAGCTGCCGCCGCGGCCCACCCCTTCACGGGCTTCCCGCCGGAGTCACGTTCCCTTCCGCCGACGGAACGCGCCGGGCAATGCTGATACTCAGTGCTCTTGCTGCTCTTCCTCACGAAGCTCAGCAGCTTCTTGAGCCCCTTGGCGAAGTCCTTGTGAGAGTCGGAGGCGGCCGAGAGCATCGCTGGCGGCGGCCGATCCGGGCTGTTCCACCGCTTCCTCACCCGCGTCTGTGGCGGCGGCAGATCCACCACTGACCTCGGGGAGTCCATCGCGGCCGTCGTGTGGAACGGCAGCTCCGAGACGGACCGGGTGTGGCGCCGCGCCACCTGCGTGGAGTGATCTTGCTGTGGTTGCCTCGGGCTGCTGCTGGACACGTCGCTCAGCGGGAGGTCGTGCACCCTCGGCGTCCGCAGACGCGCCACCGCCGCCCGCCCGTGCCGCTGCCGCGCCTGAGGAACGGCCTCGGCGTGGCGCTGTCGCTGTCGCCGAAGTCGGTGGGGACGCCGGCGACGCTGTTCCGCCTCTGGTGCGACCTAGCCGGAGTACCGCCCGCCGAGGCCGCGCCGGTCCTCACTGTCCTGCTCCTGGGCTGCACCCCGATCTCCTTTCTTGGGGTGGTCAGAATGGACACGGCTGACGTCCTCTTCACCTGAACAACCGCAAATCGCGCGTAAGCAAAAAACCCCGCACAGTCGCACACACGAAGGCAAAGCAAAAGCGCGTATATGAGGGAAACGAGCGGGAAGAAAGAACCGCGCGCTTGCGCCTACCTCTTGCGTGTCCTGAGCGACTGCGCACTTGAGAGTGAGCGGGCTCGGCCTGCCGCCGCCGGCGCGGGCGCCCCGCGGCCGAGGCTGCTGAGTCTGACCCTTCGCCTGCGGCTCGGCCAACGACGCGGCCGCGACGCCCATGCGCCTGGCGTCGCGCCGGCGCATGTAGGCGTCGTACTGCCTGCCGCGGCATGTTCCCCCCGCGGGCTTGCCCCACGCGGCGTCCGCGCACGCGCCCACGTCCTCCTCCCCCCGTGCGGCGCGCAGGAGCTTGTACGCCGCAAACCGCAGCTCCAGCTCGTACAGCTTCGCCCACAGCTTGTCGTGGCCGTGGCTCGCCATCTCGCGGACAAACAAACAAGCTCGTGCCGAGCCCGGGAGGCGCGAGGCTATATACTATTTGAACACTGTTTGAAATTGCATGACTAATGTTTTTTAATAGTATTTGAATACTGTTTGAAATACTATTTAAAATACTATTACAACAATATTAAACACTTAAAAAAAATCACCCCGTAGCACTTTTTTCTTTGAACTTTTTTTCCTTGTTTTTTTACATCATGCTTGCAACTTTAAATGTATTTACATGTACTATAAAAAAATTTATAAATTTTTTCACATAAAATCACAGCGCAACACAGCACACGCAGCTTCAAACTTGGGTGTCAACCATCACCATCATCACTCTTCGCTGCCTTCGGTGGCTCTGTGATTCAACGGTTGACACCCAAGTTTGAAGCAGCGAAAGGGACTACTTTTGTTATTTAAAGTGCCAACAATGCCAAATGTGCCAAAACTCGCGAAATTTCATTCCCCAACTCTCATATTCTAGGAGGTAACTTCACCACCCAATAGAAGATGTGATCAAACCCGGGTCAGATGCAACCAACCAAACATAGTCTCTTGCATCCAATCTCCTCATCCATCCCCATATGCAACCAACCAAACATCTCAGTCCATACCCAACTAAAAGAGACAACACCTTTCTTGCATCCCCTAGCCAAACCCAAGCCAGACTAGATAGGAGATACTGGCCAAGACTAGGGACATTCAACCAACCAAACTTGGTAAAATTGTAAAAAGAAAGTAAAGTTTTTGGCTGGACCTGAAGGGAATCAGGATGACAGGATACCCCGTGGAGTGTGCATGCTCCATGAGACCCGGACTGTGATATTCAGAACCAGGCTTTGTTCTTGTTAATGAGCTGTAGGTGCCACATTAATCAGGCATCATGGCGAACTATGTTTACGTTGGAACTCTAGGGAGCAGCGAACTATGTTTATGTTGGAACTCTTGGGCTGCATGAAGTATTGCAGTTCTGGCCTTGCAAATTGATCCTCCTTCGGTACAGGCATCTCTCACGATCTCGACTGTTCCTTATCCGGTTTCTACTTTCTAGATGGAGTTTTTCATGGACTAATCAAGATCATGCAGCTCACACGTGAAACGGTCTTACAACATGGCCCCTCAGAAACTCGGACTTCGAAAGCTTGGCCATCAGAATTGACTAGGAAATTTTGGCTCTCACGGCCTTACCTGATTTCACTTTGCCGTCAGGTTCGGTACAGTGATAGCACTAGCAGTAGCACCAATATCTGGTCAGACTTTGTCTGCGGTGCATTGACGATTTCATCATAACTTCTTTTTTCTCGCTGGCAAAAAGGGATAAGGGCCAAGACATATAGCTTTGTGGACTCGAATTAAGAAACAGCATGCCACATTATTTGTGCAGCTCTGTAGCATTATCCAGTAATCCTTCACCAACAGACCTGACTGCAACTCCCAAGTGTTCTTGAAAAGAATATGTCGTTGTCGTTGGTCAATCTTGGCCAAAAACTATGACCACCAGGCACAACTTAAATAGCTAAACCGAACCCTACTAATTGGTCAAAGCTTAAACGCCTACCAACTGAGAAGCACAGCATAATCATGTCTGAACTCTAAGCAATTCATCTTATATTAGACAGCATTTCTACCAAAACATAGTAGAGTGAAAAGCAATTCACCAGTTCCAAGCAAGAACAATGCAACAAAGTTTTGGACTAAATATCAAAATTCCTATTTCACAAGAGCAGGGTATGCTTAGGAAAGAACAGCCATCACATCGGATACCCTGAGAACAATATACTCGCCGTCCTCACCCTTGAACTCGGTTCCTGCGTACTTGGAGTACATCACATTGCTTCCCGGAGTGATCGACAAGGGCTTCCTGCTGCCATCCTCCCCCAATGGCCCTGGGCCAACAGCTATCACCTGTTTCAGAGCACATCAGCCAAGAAATGAGCTTGACCTCAGTGCTCGTTGCCATAAGCCAAAGCATCAACAGCCGAGAAATGAGATTGACCTCAGTGCTCGATGCCATAAGCCAAAGCGTCAAGCTGGATATAAGTTAGGGAAAAATCCATAAACACCCTCATAAGTACCTATTTTTTCAATCTGCCCCTCATATCTAATTATCATTTACCCATAAGTTGACGTCTAGGCCGTATGTTACGTATGTTAGGATTATCTCTTATGGTTTTTATTATCTTTGACACTTGTTATAGTGGTGTCAATATTGTTTAAATGACAGTAATACTTATTTCAATTATTTGGGTGATTTCGGTAGTTGTAAACCTATAATACACCATTTCATTACTAATGTTTCAATGCTGAAATCATGTATTACAAATAGTGAAAAAACATAAATCGTTGAAACAAGTATTGAAATCACTTAAATAAGTACTAAAATAATTGAAGCAAGTGCCAAAGATAATTAAAACCACGAGAAAATATTGCGAATAATACGACCTAAGATGTATTTGCAAACCAACTTAACTTTAGGGGGCAAAGTAAACGAAAATAAGATATAAGGGGCAAATTGAAAATATGGGTGACTTATGAGGGTGTTTATGGATTTTTCCCTAATACCTAGACAAATACCACTACCACATCCAGGGGGGATTGCATATACGCATGGAGCACCCAACGGAGAATGCATACAGTGCATTTAGGGAGTGCAGAAAGAATGAAATGGTATACATATGGGCTTAGCTCAAATAATATTCTTTATAAATCCTAGGACAATCCTAAAGATCTACTCATGTATGGTGGAAAATGAGAAGTTTAGTACTATATTGCTAGCCTAGGTGAGAGAAGACCAATTTATAATGTGGGGGTTGGTCTAACATAGTTAAACCAAGCAAAAGAAGAACACGCGCGCGTTCGCTCGCCCCGTCACACCATCACCCGCGCGCGCGGCATGAGCGTGAATGGTCTGGCGATTTCGTGTCCAGTTGAGAGTGAAGCTGCTGCTTCTTTTTGCACCTCAAAACCATGAATGGAATCTACACGTATTGGAAACTGAATGTTTGAATTACATTGATTATGCGGGGATTTTATGGCACACGTTAATTGTGTTTCCAAAGCATTTCTGCAGAGTGATTGCGACAATTTCCACCTATGCTGCGGATTCCCTATGAGAATGAGGGCGTCTCCATTCAGTGTACACGAAAGAGATCATCCCCAGAACTTGTCCTGTCCTCCTCTGTGCTGCGCCACCTTGTCTACTCTATCCCTTCGTTTGCGTGCACTGGCGTGGGGAGAGCAGTGCCGTCGAAACCGGCGTCCCTCGTGATCCTGCACAGGTTGGGGTTAATCATGTTTTTGGGAAGCGTTCACACAACTGCTCACGGTTTCCTTCATCATCCGCTTTACGTCGTCTTCTTCGCAATAGACTCTACCGCGACCTTCGCCGGAACGATTCTCTGTAAGTCGCAGTGATATCATATGGCTAGGTCTTGCTTCCTAGAAATTAGTCATACCATGATGATAATTCAAACTTTTGTTAGTAGTGTTATTGTTCTAAGCTTTGCCTTGTTAGCACATGTACATGAGATAGATGTATTTGAGTTCATGATTATGCTACTATTTATAGTTTCAAATATGACTAGTATATATATTGTTGTTGCATTAATTATTGTTTTAGAAATTAAAATAATCATAAAAGTGCGCATTTTCCTACCAATACACTTATACGGTTGCTTGTTCACGTTCACACGTTCACGGGATAGTCAAAACAAAATCAACAATAGTACAGTAGCTCAGGTCAAGCCTACGTAGTTGCCAACCGATTTCAACCAGTCAAGATATGTGCTCCCTGTTTTGTTTCAGCCAGTCAGGATATGTGCTCCCTGTTTTGTTACTCCTATATAGTTGCATCCTCCACATTGAGGTCTGCCTTTTAAAGTTATTTTTGTCCTGAAAGTTGACTGCTTTGACTACTCATTATGTACCTAAGATGGTAGTCACATACTCACATTTATGGCATGACACAAAAGCGGCGAAAACAAAGTTTGAGCTTCTAAAAAGAAGTCTTGATCACTGACCAAACATTGCATTAATTATGGGGCTGAGACTGAATGTAGCACTTCTCGATACTGTGTTGTTTTCCCTCCTTTCTGTTAGATGTGTATTGTATAAAAGGTTCTTTGCATATATGTCATATATGTACTTATATATATATTAGCTCATTGATCTTATAATGAATACAAGCGCTATTCATAACATAGTATTAAAGCAAACCTAGGGTTTGTTTTTGTCGAGCGGCCGCTGGGTTTTTCTTCCCGTCTGCGTCGCCCCAATCGGCGCTGGATCTAGGACCGCTGTCGTTGCCACTGTGGAGCTCTAGGGATTTGCCGTCGCCGTTGCCTGGTCTGTCGCGCCGCCGCCGCCGCTCTGCCGCCGGGGGAACTAGGGGTTCCCCCCGTGTGTTGTGGTTTGGATTGAGCAGGCTGTTGGTTTGAGGCTTTGAGCAGGCTGAGTCAACCCTTCTAGTAGCCCGACCAAAAAGAAAAGGAAGAAAAAAAAACAGTACGTTGTTCTAACCGTCGCGTTGTCTAACGCCACCTGTTAGACTTCGTTGTCTTGGTCGCCGCACCGTCCAGCGCCGCCTGCCAATGGGTATTGTTTCCGTTCCTCATTGTCCAGTGATTTTCGATAGTCTCAATTATCGAGACTGATTTCAGCATATGTGCCTCCATATGCGTGGTCAGCGTCTTTGTGATTTTCTCACCGGCGAGTTATCTTATCCGGCTCGCCCTGTTCCACCTGTTGGGCCCATGCTCTCAAAGGATGCTTCCGAAGACACACATAAAGGGATATTTGATGCTTTTCAGGATGTTATGGAGACTTTTCAGACTCAGTATGATGCTTACAAGACATGGATTGATGAGGATGTCTGTGCTTCTGCTATTATGGTTGCTAGCACGGAAGTGCATCTCACTAGGGATGTGGTTGGCTTGGCCTCAGCATAGTTGATGTGGGCGCATCTGCGCAACCGCTACGAGTCGTCTGACGTTTCCTTGTATCTTTCTGTTGTGCGTCAGGAGCAGTCGCTGTAGTAGGGGGATGCCACTGTGGGTGAGTTCTATGCACGGTTATCTGCAGTATGGCATCAAATTGACTCTTTGGGACCAGATATTTGCCACACTTGTTAGTGCTGTCAGCGTCAGCAGTCTCACCTAGAGCTTCGTCATATCTATAACTTCTTGACGCGTCTTCGGGCTGAGTATGAGCAAACTCGTGCTCAGTTGCTGACACAACTTATTCGTGTGACTTTGTTGGAGGCCCATGCAGCTGTTCGTGTAGAGGAGATTTACCTTCGTATTGCGGGTCTTCTGTCGTTCTACTCGTCTCCGTTAGTTCTTGCAGCTCCTCCAGCTTATACACCTGCTACAGCTACTCCATCACTAGTGGTGCCTTCATCAGTGACAGCTGCTATTGGTAGGGGACTGCACTGCACTTACTGCAACAAAGATGAACATGTACAGCAAACCTGCTACAAGAATAAGGATTTACACCGTAGCAGCCGTCCTCCACAGGGAACTGGTGGTTCCTCCTCTCAGAGGTGCTTTGGTGCTTCTGATTCTCAGGAGTTTCTCACACAGCTGCGTCGCATGGCTGCTCTTGCACCGTCCGGTTCTGTTGGTTCTGCTACACAGTCTTCTAGTGAGAGACCACATTCTACTTCTTCCTGAGGTATAACACCTTGGATTATTGATTCTGGTGCTTCCTTTTATATGACATTTGATTCCACCAGTCTTACTTCCATTCGTCCTTTAGTTGCTTCTATCATTGTTCAGACAGCAGATGATACCTTTCTTTTTGTCGTAGTACGAGCCACTCTTTCGAATTCCTCTTTTCATATTCCTGTTGTTTCTCATGTTCCTAAACTAACCATACAACTCATATCTGCCGATCAGCTCACTGATCATGGTTGTCGTGTTATTCTCGATTATAATTCTTGTTGTGTTCAAGATCGACGCACGGGGACTCTGATTGGTACTGACCCTCGCCGTCGTGACTCACAGCGTTTCTGGGAGCTTGACTGGCTTCATCTTCCTTCCGCCGCCCCTACCAATCTTGGCACCTCCACCGTCGCCGCCGCTTCTACTGCATCCTCCACTGCATCTTTTGCTCAGTGGCATCATCGTTTAGATCATCTTTGTGGGTCGCGTCTATCTTCTTTACTTCGTCGCAGTCTTTTAGGGTCTGTGTCTGGTGATGCTTCTCTAAATTGTCAGGGTTCCGAGTTTGGTAAACATCTTCAACTTCTCTATCCTTCCAGTGAGTCAGTACCACAGCGTCCTTTTGATCTTGTTCATTCTGATGTATGGGGTTCGGCTCCTTTCGTTTCGAAAGGAGGTCATCGATATTATATAATTTGTATTGATGACTTTTCTCGCAACACATGGATATACTTTATGTCATCTCGTAGTGAGGTTATATACATTTATAAGACTTTTGCCACCATGATTCGTACTCAGTTTGATTCTCCTATTCGTGTCTTTCGTGCTGACTCTGTTGGAGAATACTTGTCAGGAGTCCTTCGTGGTTTTCTTGCTGAGCAGGACACTCTCTCAGTTTTCTTGCACGAGTGCTCATGCCCAGAACGGTGTGGCTGAACGGAAGCATCATCATCTCCTTGAGACAGCCAGTGCTCTTATGCTTGCTTCTGCTGTCCAACCACACTTCTGGGCTAAGACTGTTTCTACTGCCACTTTCATTATTAACATTCGGTCTTCTTCTGCTCTTCAGGGTGGGATCACATTTAAGCGTCTCTGTGGCAAGACTCCTGACTACTCTAGTCTTCACCTCTTTTGGTGTGTGTGTGTGTGCGCGCTATGTTCTTGCCCCTCGTGAGCGCACCAAGCCGACCGCTCAGTCTGTGGAGTGTGTTTTTCTGGAGTATAGCGCTGAGCATAAGGGATATCATTGTTGGGATCATATTGACCGACGAATGTGGGTTTCTCGGGACGTCACTTTTGATGAGTCTTATCCTTTCTACAGTCGTCCTTCTACCACCACTCCAGCATCTCTTGTCGAGGCTCTTTCTTTCCTGACTTTTCCTGCCACTCTCATAGTCACAATATCTCCATCACAGCTTTTGACCTCTCCGATGCCTCCTCCACCGTCTCCTTCGCTACTGTCATCCTCTCAAGAGGCTCCTCCCGGACTTGTTCCTTCTTATCCTCTCTACTACACTCATCGTCCACGAGTTGGGGATTCTCCTAATGCGCCATCTTCTTCTGATGGGTCATCTTCTTCGGCCTCTCCTCCTCGATATGCTCTTCGTGGTCGTCAGTCTATTCGGCCGTCTGCGCGCTTCTGTTTAGCAGCTCTTGTCGAACCAACTTCTTATCGTGATGTTGTTGTTCATAAGGAGTGGCAGCATACGATGACAGATGAGATTACTACCCTTGAGCGTACTAGCACGTGGGATCTTGTCCCTCTTCCCACGCATGTTACCCCTATCACGGGCAAGTGCCTCTACAAGGTTAAGACCCGCTCTGATAGTTCTCTTGAGCGCTACAAGGATATGGTCGTGATTATGATGAGATATTTGCTCATGTGGCTCACTTGACCACCGTTCGCACACTTCTTGCTGTGGCGTCTGTTCGGGTATGGTCCATCTCTCAGCTTGATGTCAAGAATGTCTTTCTTAACGGTGGGCTGTATGAGGAGGATTATATGCAGCCACTACTGGGGTATTCTGTTGCTGAGGGTATAGTTTGTCGCCTTCGCCGATCTCTTTACGGCCTCAAGTAAGCTCCTCATGTTTGATTTGATCGTTTCTCTTCTGCTGTCACTACAGCTGGTTTCTCTGTAAATGCTCGTAATCCTGCTCTTTTATTCACACTTCACCTCGTGGTCGGACACTTCTCCTTTTATATATTGATGATATGATCATTACTAGAGATGATTCTCAATACATCACTTTTGTCAAGGAGTGTCTTAATGAGCAGTTTCTCATGTCTGATCCGCGTCCTCTTCGCTACTTTCTTGGGATTGAGGTTATTTACATGCGTAAGGGCTTTTATCTGTCCCAAGAAAAGTATATTCAGGATCTTTTTTATCGTTCTTCTGTTACGGATCAACACACCGCTGAGACTCCCATAGAGCTTGATGTTCATCTTCGACTCACTGATGGTGAGTCTCTTACTGATCCTACTCGTCATCGTCATCTTGTTGGGAGTCTCGTTTATCTGGGTGTCACTCGTCCTGACATTTCGTACCATGTGTATATCTTGAGTCAGTTTGCTTCTGCTCCCACTCAGCTCCACTATAGTCATCTTCTTCGTGTTCTACGATATCTCCGTAGAACCATGACTCGTCGTCTATTTTTCCCTCGCTCCAGCCCTTTATAGCTCCAGCCATATTCTGATGCCATCTGGGCTAGTGATCACTCTGATCACCGATCTCTCTCTGTCCATTGTATTTTTCTTGATGGTTCTCTTATTGTTTGGAAGACTAAGAAGCAAACAACAGTTTTTCGTTCGAGTGCTGAGGCAGAGTTGCGATGGCTTTGTTGACTGCGGAGGTTACTTGGCTACGGTGGTTACTTGAGGATTTTGATGTTTCTGTTTCATCACCTACTCCTCTTTCGTCTGACAGTACAGTGGCTATTAACATTGCTACAAATCCGGTGAAATATGAGCTTACAAAGCATATTGATGTTGATGTTTCCCTACATGTGGACACAGGTGCATGACCAGATTATTGTTCTTCAGAACTTCAGTTGACAGACTTCTTCACAAATGCGCAGACCAGAGCTCAGCACAGCTTCTATCTCTCCAAATTTAATGTTGTTAATCCACCATAAGTTTAAGAGAGTATTAGATGTGTATTGTATAAAAAGTTTTTTTTGCATATATATCAAACATATACTTGTATATATATTGATCAATTAGCCTCGTAATAAATACAAACACTATTCATAACACTTTCTTTACAGCTCATAAGAACAATCAAATTATTAAAATTCAGTACGCATTGCCCTCGAGATTTACTAAACATGCTAATGGTGCCCTGATGCTCGCCATTAAAAGTTAAAACCTCCCCACAAAAAGGATGAATTGTGTGAAAGGATGTCCATAATGCGAGATTGTAAGAAGTCATAATCAATAGATCATCTAATAAATTACGGTAAATGCTGAATAATAGATTAAAAACTCACTGTTCCAACTGAAGGTTTCTCTTTGGTCCGCTGCATCAAAAGCAAACCACCAGCAGTTTTCTCTTCAGCCTCTGCGACCTGATACAAAAGGAGAATGTAAATCCTCTCTAAGTAAAAAGGTATTGAAGATGTACTGTTACAATTCAGAGAAAAACAAGAAATAAAGAACATGGATGTTTGTTAGCGTGCAGCATTCAAATGCAGGTTTCTCCTTGGCCAGTCATTCAAGTGCATAATCACAGAGAGAAACTAGCACCACCATTGTCCGCTTTAAATCTTTGAAGGAGAAATCACGATGGGCCATCTTTTTTCGACAAGAGATTATAGACCGACTACCACAATGCAATTGCGCATGGAGATACGGATTAACCTTATAGATTGGGAATGGTGCAAGTGTCAGACAAGTGCCAAGAATATTGACTCAGAATGGAACAATGGTGGATTGAAGGCCCTCAAGCAGAAAGTCAGAAAGGAAGGATATAAATAGTATAACGTATCAGTACTCTGGAGTCTGACAAAGAACAAAATTAATGTTATGAATAGCGTTTGTATTCATCATGAGGTCTATGGGCATATATATATATAAGTACAGATATGACATATATGCAGGTAATATCTTAGACAACGGGGAAATACACATGCAAAAATATATATCTAACACCCCCTCAAACTTAGGCCCTGTTTGGTACAGCTCCAGATTCTCATTTTTCAGATTCTGCTCCAGATTCTCTGAGAATCCATTTCGCTGAGAATCTGGAGCTGTCTATTGAAAACGTTTAGCTGGTAGGTTGGCTCCAAACATTTAGCTGGTAGGTTGGCTCCAAAAACCATATGAGGGAGGATTAGAGGCAAATACACCATGCCACTCCTTGGTGTAATACTTCAATTGTATTTGTGTAACTCAGTGGCATTTGTGGGTAAAAACCTTCAACTTCAAAGGGTATTTTCGTTTCTGAATGTTGTATTCTCACGAGAATCTGCTGGGAGGTTCTTTCTCGTTGCTAGTTCAATTTCGAGATAGCTCCTCGCGAGAAGCAGAATCTAGTGGTTTTGAGAATCAGGGTGTTTGGTACGACTCCACGAGAATCGATTGAAAAGCTGAGAGTGGAAGCTGTACCAAACAGGACCTTATAGTGGATCAACAATATGAAGTTTGGAGAGATGGAAGCTGTGTTGGGCTTTGGTCTGCACATTTGTGAAGAAGTCTGCAAACTGAAGTTCCAAAGGCACATACTGAAGAACGACAACCTGGTCTTGCACCTGTGTCCGCATGAAGGAAGTATCAACACTAATATGCTTTGTAAGCTCATGTTTCACTGGATTTGTAGCAATGCTAATAGCCTCTGTACTGTCACACAAAAGAGAAGTTGGTGCTGAAACAAAAACACCAAAATCCTCAAGTAACCACAGTAGCCAAGTAACCTCCGCGGTCAACAAAGTCATAGCTCGCAACTTAGTATCAGCACTCGAACGAGAAACTGCTGTCTGCTTCTTAGTCTTCCAAGCAATAAGAGAACCATCAAGAAAAACACAATAGGTAGAGAGAGACCGGCAATCAGAGTGAGCACTAGACCAGGTGACATAAGAATATGCCTGGAGCTGTAAAGTGCTGGAGCGAGGAAAAAATAGACGACGAGTGATGGTTCCACGAAGATATCGTAGAACACGAAGAAGATGACTATAGTGGAGCTAAGTGGGAGCAAAAACAAACTCAAGATATACACAGGTTACGAAATGTCAGGACAAGTGATATCCAGATAAACAAGACTCCCAACAAGGTGACAATAGCGAGTAGGATCAGCAAGAGACTCACCATCAGTGGGCCAAAGATGAACATTAAGCTCCATGGGAGTCTCAGCGGTGTGCTGATCCGTAAGAGATACACGATCAAGAAGATCCTGGATATACTTTTCTTGGGACAGATAGAAGCCCTTAGGCGTAGAAATAACCTCAATCTCAAAAAAGTAGCGAAGAGAATGCAGATCAGACATGAGAAACTGCTCATTAAGAAGCTCCTTGACAAAAGTGATGTACTGAGAATCATCTCTAGTAATGATCGTATCATCAACATATAAAAGGAGAAGCGTCTGACCACGAGGCAAAGTCTGAATAAAAAAAGCAGGATCATGAGCACTGGCAGAGAAACCAGCTACAGTGACAACAGAAGAGAAACGATCAAACCAAGCACGACGAGCTTGCTTAAAACCGCAAAGAGATCGGCGAAGGCGACAAACCAAACTCTCAGGAACAAAATACCCCAGTAGTGGCTACATATAAACCTCCTCATACAGCTCACCGTTAAGAAAGATATTCTTGACATTAGGCTGAGAGATGGACTATGCCCGAACAGACGCCACAACAAGAAGAGTGAACAGTGGTCATGTGAGCCACAGAAGCAAATGTCTCATTATAATCACGACCATGCTCCTACAGAAAACCATACGCCACAAGACGTGCCTTGTAACGCTCAAGAGAATCATCAGGGCGGGTCTTAACCTTGTAGAGCCACTTGCATGTGATAGGGGTAACGCGCGGGAAAAGGGACAAAATCTCACGTACCAGTAAGCTCAAGGGCATCAATCTCCTCTGCCATCGTATGCTGCTACTCCTGATGAACAGCAACATCACGATAAGAAGTCAGTTCGACAAAAGCGGCTAAACAAAAGTGCGCAGGAGGCCGAATAGATTGGAGATCACAAAGAGCATATCGAGGAAAGGCCGAAGAAGATGACCCATCAAAAGAAGATAGCACATCAGAAAAATTATCAACTCGCGGATGACGAGTGTAGTAGAGATGATAAGAAGGAACAAGGCCAAAAGGAGCCTCTAGAGAGGGTGTCGGTGGCGAAGGAGATGGTGAAGGAGGCACCGACGAGGTCAAAAGCTGTGATGGAGGTGTGATGACTATGGGGGTGGCAGGAAAAGTCAAGAAAGAAAGTGGCTCAACAAGAGATGCTAAAGTGGTGGAGAAGAAGAACAATGGTAGAAAGAGCGAGACTCATCAAAAGTGACGTCCCGAGAAACCCGCATCCGTCGGCCAACAGGATCCTAACAACGATATCCCTTATGCTCAACGCTATAGCCTAGAAAAACGCACTCCACAGACTGAGCAGTCAGCTTGGTGCACGCACGAGGTGCAAGAAGAACATAGCACACACCTAAAGAGGTGAAGACTAAAATAATCAAGAGACTTGCCACAGAAACCCTTAACTGGGATCCCACCCTGAAGAGCAGAAGAAGGCTGAATATTAATCATAAAAGTGGCAGTAGAAACAGCTACAACCCAGAAGTGTGGTGGGACAGCAGAAGCAAGCATACGAGCACAGGCTGTCTCAAGAAGATGGTGATATTTCCCTTCAACCACACCGTTCTAGGCATGACCACCAGGGCAAGAAAACTGAAAGAGTGTCCTACTCAGCAAGAAAACCATAAAGGACTCATGATAAGTATTCCCCAGCAGAATCAGCACAAAAAAACACGAATAGGAGAGTCAAACTAAGTACGAATCATGCTGGCAAAAGTCTTGTAGATGGATAGAACCTCACTACGAGATAACATAAAGTATATTCCTATGTGTTGAGAAAAGTGATTAATAAAAATTATGTAATAGTGATGACCCCATTCGAAACGAAAGGAGTCGGGCTCCATACATCAGAATGAACAAGATCAAAAGGATGTTGTGACAGTGACTCACTGGAAGGATAAGAAAGTTAAAGTTGTTTACCAAGCTCACAACCCTGACAATTGAGAGAAGCATCACCAGACACAGACCCTAAAGGACCACGATGAAGTAAAAAAGATAGACATGACCTACAAAGATGTCCCAAACGATGATGCCACTAAGCAAAAGACGCAGTGGAGGATGCAGCAGAAACAACGACGCCGATGGAGGCGACAAGGCTGGCAAGGGTAGCGGAAGGAAGATGAAGCCAGTCAAACTTCCATAGACGCCATGAGTCACGGCGGCGAGGGCCAGTACCAACCAGAGTCCTGTGCGTCGATCCTAAACTGAACAAGAATCAGAATCGAAAATAACACGGCAACCATGATCAATGAGTTGACCGGCAGATATGAGCTACATAGTTAGTTTGAGAATATAAGAAACAGCATGAACATGAAAAGAGGAATTCGAAAAAGTGACTCGTCCTGCGACAGAGAGAGAGGTACCATCTGCTATCTGAACAGTGATAGGATTAGCTAAATGACCAATGGATGTGAGACCGTTGGAGTTAGATGTCATATGAAAAGAAGCACCAGAGTCAAGGATACAAAGTGATATACCTGAGGAAAAGGAGTAGAAGGTGGTCTCTCACTGGAAGACTGGGCAGCAGAACCAGCAGAACCAGGCGGTGCAAAAGCGGCTATGCGACGCAGCAGTGTGAGAAACTCCTGAGAATCAGAAGCACTAGAGCTCCTCTGAGAGGAGGAATCGCCAGTGCCCTTTGGAGGATGGCCACCACGACGTAAATCCTTCTTGTAACAGAAATGTGGCTAATGTTCATCCTTGTTGCAATAGGTGCAATGTAGCCCCCTACCAACAGTTGCTGTCACTGGTGAAGGAGTTAAGAGACGTAGCGGGTGTAGAAACTGGAGGAGCTGCCAGAATCGAAAGAAACAACGGTGACGGCAGCAGACCCGCAACACGAAGGCGAATCTCCTCAACACGAACAGCGGCAAGGGCCTCCAACAAGGTCACACGAGGGTGGCGTGCCAGCAACTGAGCACGAATCTGCTCATACTCAGCCCGAAGACGGGTTAAGAAGTCGTAGATATGATGAAGCTCCAGGTGAGACTGCTGACGCAGACAGCACTAACACCTATGGCAAACATCCAGTCCCAAAGAATCAATCTGACGCCATACTGCAGACAATTAGGCATAGAACTCGTCCACAATAGCATCTGGTCCCACAGAGTCAATCTGATACCATGTTATGAATAGCGCTTGTATTCATCATGAGACCAATGGACCAATATATATATACAAGTACATGTGTAACATATATGCAGGTAGCCCCTTATACAACTGGGAAATACACATGCAATAATATATATCTAACAATCAAGACGTTCTCAAGAAAGCATTTCCTCTATGATATGGAGTTGGCAAGGCACATGAACAAAATTGAATGGGTGCAAAGAACATCACATAACTTTTGCCCTAAGGAGTATCTGTTGGTGATATGCCCTAGAGGCAATCATAGAGAGGATTGTATCACGTGTATGTTTATGAGTTATTGAATAAATGTTATTATGTTCCTTGAATGAATCATCAGTTATAAAGATTAACGAGTATATGACTTGTTGGTGAAACTCTTTTAACATATGATGATGTTCTAAATGTAACCCTGGTCGGAACACTAGTAACTCTATCGACCAGCACATGTATTAATTGATGACCATGTTTCAACGGCCATGGATGTAGGGATATCGAATCAATAATGTGAACACATATTAGAGAACATGGTGTTGGATTGACCCACCTTGAGACACTATTGAGATTGTTATGATTTCATGTGTCATCAGTTGGTCTCAAGCAATGATAATGTATAATCCTTAGACCTGAGATCAGCATGGTTTCCTACATGTGTAAGAGTACACTTAGGGGTTGCCAAATGCTACTCCGTAGTCGGATAGTCATAAAGGTAGCTTTCGAGTATGCTATGAAATATGTGGAAGAATATGACTGGTCGAATATGGGATTTGCCCCTCCTAACATAACAGGAGAGATGTCTCTAGGTCCCTCGATGTGGTCGGACAAAGAAAGTGCATGGTCCACTGGTGGTCGAAGAGTTCGACTAGATGAAGTTATATGACACTTGATCGAGAAAGTATTGAACAGTCCATGGATGACATTATATTCTCACCTAGAGTTCAACCAGATATCATGAGGCAAAGGGAAAATACACGAGTAGGTCGCTTAATTCAATCAGTTACTGACTGGTCGTATGGAGATACGAGCTGGTCGTAGACTGATCGAACGTAATCGCAGAGTGGTCGAAACCTGGTTGTAAAGAGTTACGAACTGGTCATGACTAAATATAAACTGGTCAGAGATATGAGATGGTCGTAAGTGACGAGGACATGGTCATAGATCATATTGCATTAAGGTTCGTCCGATATAATCTGTGTGTATTCGATAATCGTTATGTCCTGCTAGGTACCACTAACGACTCGTGGTCGGAAAAAGTTTCCGAGTCACAACCGAACTACACATGAACCTACAGGGTCACAAACTTAACGATTTGGAACAAACCAGGACAGATACGATTCGTCAAACGTGTTCGGATAGGATCCGTCACGGGTACTATTTAAAGAGATGCTTGAGGCTGTTGGGAGATAGACGATACATAGTAGACACACGACAAGAGTTGACGTAAGTTGCTCCAAACCCCAGCCGCCATCTTCTTGAGAGAGCTTTCCCGTGCGACTTCGTGCTAGCACACCAGCGTACGGTGTTCCTACCCTGAACGTGTGGATACCGTAGAGAAGCTACTGCGGTTGCTGTTGCGCTAGAGGACGATCCACAATATTGCAAGGAATGCGATCGGTTGCTGGAGGAGACGGTCGGCGACGACGACTACGCTGGATATTCGACTGCGAGGACGATCAACTACGATCACTACTTCGACGCGCTCTTCGTTGGACCAGGCTGCTCCAACTCTTCATCCGTTACATTGCGCGTTTTGTTGTAACGATCTGTGATCTCTTGCTTGCATGGCATCCTGGTTTACGTAGTAGAATTTTCGAATTGTAAGCTAGTATAGCCTACCCGTATCCCTTCAGTATCATTTTTGCTATGTTGTTAATGGAGTAAATGATGTATTCTATATTTCTATGCTTCTTCGTTGTGGCGAAACAGATGCTATGCCAATTTTCTAAACTTAATATGTAAGTCGTCAACATGATTTGGTAGACGTGTAGCCTATCACCTACACAACTTGAATCTGAAGTTGCTGTACTGATGGGAGAGGATTTGCAAAAACATCTTGTGTAAAATAGTAAGAGAGCAACTGCTCAGTAAGTAAAAGTGTCACAATATTATTTTTGGTAAACATACCTTAATAAGAACACGATCATTCAGTGGCTTCAGATCTTTCACATCATCAGTGTCGAGAATACCAATGATGTCATCTTCTTTCAAAATGAGATGGTCGGACTCATTGAATTCCAACTCTGTGCCAGCGTATTTAGAGTAGACAACTTGTGCACCAACCTGTAACCAGATTGCATATTACTTGTCACTATCAAAGTTCACAATTAGTTCACATAGGATAATAACATCATCATATGACTGGTGATGACGCCATGGGAGTAACTATCTTCAAGAGCAAAAAACATGATGTTGATCCGAGAACAAGATTAAGTACAGTAGAAAATCTCTTACAATGCAGCGATGCTTTTTTTTCTTGCTTTTTTACCCATGGATGGCAGTCAGTAACAATACATTTAGATGATTAATCATCTTTAGTTTTTTTTTATCTTCAAATGCTCATCTAAAGAGGTGTTGATTATATCCGCCTACACTACAGGAACAGAGTTGAACATAAAAGTACATACTGGAACACTGATCTGTATGTTGTTGCTGCCTATGCTTCTCCCCTCTCCAACTGCAACAACTTCCCCTCCTTGCGGTTTTGATTGAACTGATGTTGGAAGTAATATCCCTCCAGTAGTTTTATCCTCAGAGGTCTTGATCTTCACAAGTACCCTGTCTCCCAATGGTTTGATGGAAGTATACTGCAAATTACACAAGTCCATGAATACAACCGCTTAGGTAAAAAAACAGCTAATTGCACATTACATGCTCAGAACTTCAATCTGAAACAGCTTAATAGGAAAAAAAATTAAATAGATTGAAACATAATGAAATTGCTAGTGAGCAACAGACGTGTTCGACCCACGAAATTGCAAAATAATGTGAACAGATGAACAAGACGGCAGCAGCTTTGCACATGGGCGATATAACAGCGTAAACTTTCTCCCCAAGGGGAAATGTCACAACTCACAAGCATAAATAGAGTTGAAATGCAATGAATACCAGCAATGTTGTTCAATTGTTGTGGAACAACAGCTGGTTTGAGGATCACTTAGACATAAACTTCGGATTCAAACTTTCAAAACTCCATTCAGGCAGTAACACTAACACCATTGCAAGGGCGTGTGTAGTAAATCAGTAATTACCTGAACAGTAGAGCAGTCTCAGCTTTCCATAATAAGATAGGGTATTGATGTGTACTGAGTCTGGAAAAGCAGGAATCTATATCTATACACAGACTCCAAGCATGTGGAGGGAGAACCTATTGCTCATCATGCATCAATTAAGTTTTGTACGATAATTTGTCTTCTCAAACAAGTTAGGCTGTGGCTTTGTGCTTTCTAATATAATTGCAGAAGGTCTTCTGAACACAGTACATCCTTCACAAGTAACTAATACAGCACAATCTTTGTTCTCTCAGGGGAAAAAAGAGTGGTCTCGTAAACCTCCTAAATCACGATTCTGAGCTTTCATTGGGCACTAAATACTTCTGGCTTATTAAAAGCTTTAGATTTATCAGATCAGCTAGCTCCACCAAACCAAAGGCAGACAACCAAATGCACCTTGTAAGTTGTAAATTGTAACCATAAAATCCCAATACCATACACAGCATAAACCGATAGCAATCCTGTCACCTTGGGCGACACAACCGTGGCGGCCCTCGCGACGAGCCCCCGGAACCTCCGCCCCCTCGACACGGCGAGCAAAGGCGGCACGCGGAGCCCATCCAGCGACAACGGCTTCGCCACCGCCGCCGACGCCACCTGCGGCCCAGACAGATGCACCGACGCCATGGCACCTACCAAAACCCGCAAACAGCTCACAAAATCACACCGCATACAAGTACAACCGCAAACAAACCTAGCTTCCGAAGCAAAAAAAAAAACAAAGAGGCGCGCACGCATGCCTACCGCAAGATTTCGCTGAGCGCGCGAGTGAAAGAGAGTCGGGGAGAGAGGGTTTGGAGAGCGGAAGAACTCGAGACAGTGGGCTGAGCTTGGGATAAGGGTATTATCACTGTCAGCACGCACCCACCGAATCACTGTGCTTGGATTGTTTGTGTTTAGGAGGAGAGGGGAAGAAGGCCGCCGGATTGTTCTAGAAGGTTGGATCCCACGGGGGGCGGGGCTTCGCCAAGATTGGGATTCTCGGAAGAAACCATCCGTACCGGAGGATTAGGGATTTTGGAGGTAAGTGGGCTGACAAGTGGGCCCCACAGTGATGATTTGATCCGCGGCCGGGCTTGTCCCTCGAATGGATGGCGGACAAGGACCGTTTCTCGGACCGGCCCATCACGGAGATGGATCGAAGATAAAATTCGCTATCGCCGCCCAGTCCATCACGGAAGTGGACTGTGGATAAGGAAACGCGATCTGCGCCCCGCTGGCTCTCTGTGCTGGGAACATGCAGGGCCACTCGCCAACGCCGAGCGGCGCTTTTCGGGGAGCGCCACGACGCCGACACCGGCACCGACGCCGACGAGACGTGGCCAAGGCGTCAGCCAGCCTGCCACCCCAGCAGTAACACTTTACAGAAGCCATTGCTGCACAAATGAATTGCCATAAGCCCTCTGGTTCAGAACAAATGGATTGTCATCTATTGAACAAATGATATGCACTCACATAATAGTGATGTAATTTTACATTTTTTGTCGTGAATCGTTTCGCAAGGAGGCATTGTACACAGTTTTCCCAGTGGTAATAGCTTAGCTAATAATTTATCAACCAGCATTTGCACTGATCTGCAAACATGGTAGGTCCTGGATCCTGCATCACGGTTTCCGCGTCAGAAATCGTGGGCATCTGCGAGGGAAACCGAGTGTGTTTACCCCTCAACTCTGTAATCCTTGTACGTCAATTTGGGTGATCTCAAAACAGTAGTAGGTAATCAGTCCGTCACATTGGAGCGATAGATTTCGCTAGTCATTTAACAATTGGGCCAGCATGGCATCTGCACTCTCAGGGCCGTCGTTGTTTACGCTAGGAATTATATGCTCTGGTGATATGAACCTCACAAATTCTCGGAGTTCTGTGAAGCTACTGTGTTCGCTGTACGGTACTTCATATCTGTAGAGACAAAGAGACGGCAAATGGAACTTTAGAATCAATCAATATACACAGTAATCAGCTTATCAGAGTTTCTGGTAAACGTGACTTCTGAAATGTTGAGGTAACAAAAAAAATCCATTTAACTAGGATGCACATAAATGCCTATGGTGGTAAGTGGAAACTGTTCCATTACCTCCTGTTTTCTTAAACCTGTACACAGCAGTGCATTTGGTTTGCTCAAAAGAAGGTGAATTTCAGTTTACAAATATAAAAGTGAGGTAATAAGCTGAAAGGTACAGTATTACACTATACTCTTGGGCATAAGTGTGAATACTGAATTAAATACTCTTTCTAGTATTTCCTTAAGAGCAAACAGTGTGAATATGGTCAGTTAAGCACTTGAAGGATAGTACCTGATGACTGTTCCTTGTTGCCACCTTCGGCCTGGTGTCCTTTTCCGCCCTTTACCAAATGCCCAACCAGTAGGACAAAATGCCACTATGAGGTCAAACCGGTCCTAAAAGCAAAGTAACTATCAGAAAATCACAATAGATAACACTTTGGAAGCAAAAGAAACACAGAAAAAAAAACATTTCACTGATATTCTAGTTTCCTGCTGCCTGCTGTATAGCAACTTTGGAGTTTGAAATGATGAAGTTGGAAGCTTTGGCCATTTCGTCCAAAAGAAAAGCTAAGCATAAAAAGGAAAGAATATAGAGTGGTAGATGGCAACCTCTAACTATGAGCATCCATGAGTAATGAACCAATGATCAGGCTTTTGGTTGTTACCATGGTTTCTTACCTTGGTAACAAGCAAGGAGGTTGGTACCGGTTACTGACCGGTTACCAGTGGTAATCGGTTTTCTACGGGACGGTTTCAATTATCAAATTCTAAACTCAAAATTTGAATTTGGCCGATTACCGCCCGGACCGATATTTTTTTGCCGGTTGGCGCCTGAGATTACTATTCATCGATTCAAATTAAAACTAAAACTTTTCGGACCGATATTTTTTTGCCGGTCCGGTCCGGTAACCGGTCGATATTTTTATCCTTGGTAACAACCACATTTCAGTATATTGTGCAGTGGTTGCAATTTGTATACTAACCACCTAACCGGTCAGGGTTATAGAGTGGTAACAGACATATTTCAGTATATTCTGTAGTGATTGCAATTTGTATACTGGCCAGTTAGGGTTATATGGCTATGGGCAATGTACTGGGACTGGGTAGTCGCCATAATAAGTACCACCAATACACGCTCGTATGCTGGTAATGGTGAGCAGGCTGACCTGAAACTGACTAATAGAAACATGCCCAATACTCATGAGGACTCATAAGTGAGGATAGCTTTGAGATGCTTAAGCTTCAATATTATATAAACTGATGGTATAGAGCACTAGGTCTTACAGTATATTGACTGGATAAATGTTTCATCCGCTTGAAGCTTGCTAGAGTCCACATGGGGACAACATGTATATGACTTTCCGCTTCATTGGCTGTCAACCACTGCATGATTTCCTGAGGAAGCTCCAAGTGCTTTAATATTTGCAGCTTTGCAGCTCCAACATATATTTTCTTCTGAAGTAAACGAGCAACCTCTGTAAACAGTCTTTCTTTTCCTGCAACCAGTAACACTTTATAAATCATGGCATAGGGAAACACTTGAAAATCCAAAAGAGCAAAGATGAGATTGTACCAATTGTATAGCTGCCAATCAAAAACAATGTTTTTGGATTGAAAGCTTCTGCTTGTATAGCCTCGATGACAAACTGTATTACAATCTCTTGGTTTGGAAAATCATACTGCAAAATAATTTCTAGTTCATGTAAAGGTTACATGGCAGATTGGTCATGTCAAAACTCAATTCTGAACTTTGGTAACACTTATGATGGGGAAAAAACATACTCGAGGATTACAGTAGGTTGTGTCAAGTATTAGAGTGTGGATTTGAGAAGACTGCAAGACAGGATTGCTGGCCATCTCGGAAGAAAATCGGAAGTCTCCAGTGTGTAAAACAGCCTAAAAGCAAGTAAAGAAAAATAACATATTGACTAGTTATGCCAAATAGATGAGGAAATGCAAAGCAACTCAGAACAACACTTACTTTACCATTGGGAGGCTCAAAATGAATAATGATTGATCCAGGACAATGGTTGGCATCAAAACATGTCAAAGTAACTCCTGCGACAGTAATCCTTTTGTTCAGTGGCAATACATGCAATCTATCCCATGGGACACCAATTTTATGGTGTACAAGACTTGCTGTAATTGAGGAACAGTATATCTTCCCGTGACAAAAGCTCCTAGTCAAGCCTTGGTAATCTGTTGAAGAGAAAGCCTTGTGCTTAGACATCAAACATCGAGCAGAAGTGTTTAGCACCATCGAAGTGGGAAGCATTCATTTGACTAAAAAAATACAATTAAAGATAGAGTGGACAACCAACGGCACACAAGTAGAGTAATTCTAGTGGTAAGCTAAGTCTAGTACAAAAGGTTAAAGTTAATAATTCAATAGCAAGTGAGACAAAAATAATGGTTCTTAGATGAAACATAAACTGCCTATACATCAGTATCCCTTAAGTCCATAAGAGGTAGCTGGCAAGTCCATGTTGTACGTTCCAACTTCCAAATTACAAATGGAACTAGTAAACTAGGCATACATCGTGTTAATTCTAACATACACTGCCTACACGTCAGTATCCCTTTAGTCCATAAGAGGTTGTCAACAAAATTTTGTATGTTCCAACTTCCAAATTACAAATGGTACTAATAAACTAAGCATACATCATGTTAATTCTTACCTAGTATGCACCACTATATTTTATTTAGGTAAGCTTGAAAGTAGCATACAGTAGTACCAGTCCTATTGCGTAAGAAAAGCACTCAGATTGCTAAAGAGCGGCCCTCACTATGTTTATGAAGCCATACGGGTTAGATATCTTCATAACATGAACTCTGCTTTTTAATTTGATTAAATCGAGTGCTCAACAGGAAGCTCTTATGCTCATTAAGGTTTGCTGACACCTCTTTCTGGATAAACAGGCCAAAAGGTCAAGATCACTACGGAACACAAAAGTGCAAAATCATTAATGGAGAAACCTTCATTCAAACAGAGAAAACATGTATTCAGGAAGTTGGATCCTTTAAGATATTTATTTGTATCAGTTGGCATTGACACAGTTGGACAACAAAGAACTTGGACTTACGGTCTAGATGGAAGTGTGTCAGAAACCAGTGGCAGCAATCTCCTCTTAAGTAGCGAAATGCATCCTGCAGCAACAAATTTAGCTACATAACCTGCTGACATATGAAGGACAGATGTTCCAGTTGACTTGTGGATAGAAATGTCATACCACTCGAAAAGGGGTCCCTGGGATGCAACACCAAAGAGGTGTCTCTTTAACTTTTGCTTTACCAGTACGGCTTCTACTAGGGGCATGTTTAGCACTAGAATTTTTCTGGCTATTCAAATTAGATGGTTTGTTGACTTTGCATGCCTTTGTTTGTTTTTTATCAAATGAGGAACACGGAAAGTATTCAGTAATTAATTTATTCCCATTCATTGGAAGCCTAGTCTTCTTAGTATTTTCAGAAATTAGCACATCAGCTTCCGCATCATTGGCATGATCATTTTTCTTCCTTAACTCACCCAGAGCATGTATAATTTTCTTTCTTGGTCCAAGAGAGGTTATCCCCATACCTAGAAGATCCTGTAATACATAAGCAGTAACATGTAAGTTCCGTTATAAATAGTGCTTGTCTATATTCAAGGAGGCTCAATGGGCAATATATAGGGAGTACAAAGGGAGATTACAGATAAGGAAACCAAATAATATCTAGAGTCCTACTCTAACACTAACACATATATCTCTAACATATATATCTCGAACACCCCCCCTCAAACTCATGGTGGATCAACAACACTGATCTCGAACACCCCCCCTCAAACTCATGGTGGATCAACAACACTGAGTTTGGAAAGGTAGAAGCCGTCTTTGTGCTCAGTCCGAGCCTTTGTAAAGAAATCCGCTATCTCAAGCTCTGAAGGCACATACTGAAGAGCAATCATCTGATCATGCACACAAGACCTCATGAAGAAAGAATCAACACCAATATGCTTGGTGAGCTCATGCTTCACAGGATCACGAGCAATACTGATAGCACATGTACTGTCTGACAAGAGAGGAGTTGGTGTAGTGACAGAAACACCAAAATCCTCAAGTAACCACCGTAGCCAAGTAATCTCTGCTGTCAAGAGAGCCATAGCTCGCAACTCAGCCTCTGCACTCGAACGGGACACTGCAGTCCGTTTCTTCGTCTTCCAGGCAATGAGAGAACCACCAAGAAAAACACAGTAAGCAGAGATAGACCGGCGATCAGAGGGATCGCTAGCCCAAGTAGCATCCGAATAAGCCTGAAGCTGTAAAGAGCTGGAGCGTGGAAAGAAGAGACGGCGAGAGATAGTCCCACGAAGGTATCGCAGAACTCGAAGAAGGTGGCTGTAGTGGACCTGAGTGGGAGCTGAAACGAACTGACTCAAAACATGAACCGGATAAGTGATATCCGGACGAGTAACAGCAAGGTAGACAAGACTCCCAACAAGATGACGATAGCGAGTTGGATCAGAAAGAGGCTCACCATCAGAGAGTCGAAGGTGAACACTGAGCTCCATGGGAGTCTCAACAGTACGCTGATCAGTGAGAGAGGCACGATCAAGAAGATCCTGAATATACTTCTCTTGAGAGATAAAGAAACCTTCTGGAGTGGAGGTAACCTCAATCCCAAGGAAGTAGCGAAGAGGACCAAGATCCGACATAAGGAACTGCTCACTAAGGCGAGCCTTGACAAAGACAATGTACTCAGAATCATCTCCTGTAATGATCATATCATCAACATATAGAAGAAGAAGAGTCCGACCACGAGACGAAGTGTGGACAAAGAGCGCAGGATCATGATCACTAGCTGAAAAACCAGCAGCAGTAACCACAGAGGAGAAGCGCTCAAACCAAGCACGAGGGGCTTGCTTAAGGCCATAGAGAGAGCGGCGAAGGCGACGGACCATGCCCTCAGGAACATAATACCCAGGTGGTGGATGCATGTAGACCTCACACAACTCGCCATTAAGAAAGGCATTCTTGACATCAAGCTGAGAAACAGACCAGTGGCGAACAGAGGCCACCGAAAGAAGAGTACGAACAGTGGTCATGTGGGCCACAGGAGCAAAAGTCTCGTCGTAGTCACGACCATGCTTCTGCTGGAAGCCACGAGCAACAAGACGCGCCTTATAGCGCTCAAGAGAGCCATCAGAGCGAGTCTTAATCTTATAGACCCACTTACACGTGATGGGACGAGAGTGAGATAGAAAAGGAACAAGATCTCAAGTACCGATGCGCTCGAGCGACAATCTCCTCGGCCATGGCATGTCGCCACTCGGGGTGAGTAATGACATCCCGTGAGAGAGACAGACTCATGGGTAGTTGCACCAAGAAGACCAAAACGGGCAGGAGGCCGAATCGACTGACGATCGCGGAGACCGTAGCGAGGAGATGATGGTCCATCAGGGGAAGATGGAGCATCAGGAGAAGATGAAACATCAAGGGAAGATGGCTCATCTGGAAGAGCCTCAATACGAGGTCGACGAGTGTAGACGATTGTAGTGGGGGGAGCCTGAGGAGCCGCAGGAGACGAAGCAGGCGACGACAACGGCGGAGAGGCCACAAGAGGAATATGTGGAGACTCAGTGGGACGGGTGGACGAGGGCAAGATAGATATAGGTGTATCTAGAAAGGTCAAAAAAGACAAAGACTCTACAGAGGAAGCCGAAGGAGAGACAGGACGTGGGTAGAAGGGACGAGACTCATCGAAAGTCACATCCCGAGAAATCCGCATCCGGCGACCAACAGGATCCCAGCACCGATAGCCCTTGTGCTCAGCACTGTATCCCAGAAAAACACACTCAACAGACTGAGCAGTCAGTTTGGTGCGTTCTCGAGGTGCAAGGAGAACGTAGCAAGCGCAACCAAGCGAGCGAAGGCGAGTAGTGCGGAGAAAGATCACGAAGGCGCTCAACCGGGATCTCACTGAAGAAGCGTAAGAAAGGTGAATGTTAACGAGATAGGTGGCAGTGGAAACGGCCTCGGCCCAAAAGTAAGGTGGAATAGAGGCGGCAATCATCAGGGTACGAGCCGTCTCAAGGAGGTGATGATGCTTACGCTCAGCGACACCATTTTGAGCATGAGCACGGGACAAGAGGCGGCGAGAGTACCCCCTTTCGGCAAGGAAGCTACGCAGGTAACGAGAGAGGTACTCGCCAGCAGAGTCAACACGGAAGACTCGAATAGGAGTGGAGAACTGTGTGCGAACCATAGTGGCAAATTATTTATAGATAGACAAGGCCTCACTACGGGAAGACATAAAGTATATCCAAGTGTGACGAGAGAAGTCATCTATAAAAATGATATAATATCGATAGCCCCCTTTCGAAAGAAAGGGAGCCGGACCCCAAACATCTGAATGAACAAGATCAAAAGGACGCATTTGAGATATCTTGACTCACTATGAGAATAGGGAAGCTAAATCTGTTTCCTAACTTACAACCACGACAATCTAAAGATCGTCTCTGAGGCGGACCCGAAGACCACGGCGAACTAAGGATGACAGGCGAGATCCACACGGATGACCAACACGGTGAGTGTCACTGCTGGAAAGAGTGGTAGGCGGAGTGGCGAGGAGAGCGAGAGAGGCGGCGATGGTGGCGTGGAAGGAAGGTGAAGCCAGTCAAGCTCCCGTAAACGCGAGAGTTAAAGCGCGAGGGCGGAACCAACGAGCCCCGTGTGGTACATCCGAACACAACAAGAGTTAGAATCGGGAATGACCCGACAACCAAGGTCGATGTCGCCCTTGTGAAAGAAGCCGCATGGTTAGGCGGGAAAAGGCAGTGGAAGCATCGAAGTCATGTGAAAAGATGCTCGGAATCAAGGATCCACGGGAGGTACGATTTGTGTAGGAGGTGGTTTCTCATTGCAGAAGAGTCGATGCGTAACTGCGAGAACACGTCGAGGAGAACACAAGGCGGCAAGCAAGCGTCGAAGTCGGCTATCTCCTTTCGGTGAGAGAAACTGGCTGAAGTAGTCGATCACGAGACGTCGATGTAGTAATCTGCGTCTTGGTGCTAGGAGAAGAACGGCGTGAAAGATGCCGCTGCTTCTTATAGCATTGGGACTCAATGTGGCCGACCTTGTCGCGATAGGAGCGCGAAGACGGCCACCGCGAGATGGAGGCGGCCACCACCACCGTGGCGGTTCTTGGAGGAAGCGATGTCTTGAAGCGTGGAAGCGATCGGTGTAGTAGGTGGACGGCGGCGAGCACGGAGGAGTGGCATCGGACCCGGCACCACTCAGACGAGTCTCCTCTGCGCGTATCTCGGTAAGGGTCTCCAGAAGAGTGACACGAGGGTGGCGTGCAAGAAGTTGGGCACGCCTCTACTCGAACTCAGGACGAAGGCGAGTAAGGAACTCGTAGATCTGGCTGAAACTCCGGTCGGCCGCGTCTGACCAGCAAAGACGTAATGTGAGCGACACCAAGCGGTCGAAGAGAGTCGGTGGCCTTGCATGCAGAACTCTTAGCGTAGAAAGCGTCAACAGTAGCATCACCCTGCTGAAGAGAGTGCTCCTGGCGAACCACTGACAGGTAGAGAGCATCTCCAGAAGGTTCGTAGTGCTGACGAAGGTGAGTCCACATTTGGACGGTAGAGGAGTCCACAACCTCGTAAGAAAAGCGAGGTGGACACGGCGATGAAGACAAAGAAGCGGCTGCTCGGCGTCATCGTCGCACCACTGAGTGTAGGCGGTCAATCGATCCATGTAGTAATCGAGCCTCTTGGTAGCGAGGCGACCTTCTCATCGAGAAGGCGGCGAAGATCGGCAATGACCTTGTCATTTACCGTCGGGGTAGCGCAACGGACGTAGGCTCTGTCAGAGGAGTAGGGCAAGGCGGGCAGGTGACATCGCCAGAGAGAACGCCCCAGAGACGAAGACCACGCATGTGGATGCGCATGTGAGACACGAAGTCGGTGTAATTAACACCATCGAAGATCACCGGCAATGAGGAGAAGCGGTGCCCATTGGTAGGCGGGCCGGGACCGACGGCGCGGCGACCAAGGCAACGAAGTCTAACAGTGGCTACCGACGACACCGGTTAGAACGGCGTTTTTCTCGACCCGGCTCTTCACGGGCCGGCTTCAAAACGTTGGCCCGGCTTCAAAACTTCGCCCACGGCCAAGGCGAAGCACCGCGCGCTAGCGCCGCGGAAACCTAGTTTCCCTCGCGCGGCGGCTTCCCAGTGGCGGTGGCGGTGGCGGTGGCGCAACGCGGCGGCAACCCACCGAAGGCGCCCGAGCTCGGTGGCGGGTCCGTCCACAGGCGAGGAAGAGCACCCACCCGAGCTCGATGGCGAATCCGTGCGGCGAACGAGGCGGCGGCGCTGGCGACGCCGCCGTCATCGATCGGAGGCTCGGCCGCGAGCGTTATTGCAATGAGAAGCCGGCGGCGTTAAGGCGAGGTGGTGCGGGTCGTCCGGCGCCGACGCGAGCGAGCGACGATGGCGGCAAGCGAGCGACGATGGCGACAAGAGGCGATGCCGTCAGATCGGCTCTGGAGACCGAACGGTTTGGAGACCGGATGACCGATCGGGAGTCGTCGGGCGACGACAAGTGGCGATGCCGTCAGAGCGGCGGCGGGGGGGCGACAAGCGAAGCGAAACGTAGGTACGCTCTGATACCATGTTATGAATAGTGCTTGTCTATATTCAAGGAGGCCCAATGGGCAATATATAGGGAGTACAAAGGGAGATTACAGATAAGGAAACCAAATAATATCTAGAGTCCTACTCTAACACTAACACATATATCTCTAACATATATATCTCTAACTAGTTCTTTCACTTATAACTAGAAGAACTGTTGAATTTCATACACCAACCAGTTCTAGCAAAAGTTTGTTGAGGAAAGGTGGGCATCTACCCATACTTCAGCAAGAACTAATCAACATAGTACTTGATGAATAAGTCCCTGTACTATGGTCTTTGTGGGGTAGGCTTGTACAGCAGCTTTAAGGACGACATCTTGTTGTCGGCTTTAAGGATGACATCTTGGTCATCATAGACAAAGCATCTTGATTTGTCGGCTTTAAGGACGACATCTTGGTGTCATAGGACAAACATCTTATTTGTCGACTTTAAGGACAAACATCTTGGTGTCATAGGACAATGACATCTTAGACTAGCATCTTAGCATATACTTGGTGGTTGGCGGCCTATAAATATGTATCCCCAACCCTCGAGTTGGCATGGCATTGTGTTAGAAATAAACAAAAAAATTGCCTCATCTCCAAGTGTCATCCTCTCCATGAGAGTAAGGATCTTGCTAACACCAACAAACAAGAGTCCAATGAGTAACAAGTGGTATCGAGCCTTACTATCCTGTAGCTTGAGCATCTCTTGCTCATCTCGGTCTCGACCTCGCGGCCCTCATTTGTCCCGCTCACTCCTCTCGGAGGCAGGCAAGCTGGCTCGTCGAAGCAACCCTCTCTCCACGCATGCACCCCGATGCGCGCCATGTCCGCAGGCGATCTCGGCCTTCGTCGCCTCGAGCACTCGGCGTCGTGAGCCACAGCCGAGCTTCGCCGCCAGAGCAGCAGCCTGGCAGCAGCGGCAGCGAGACGGCCGCAATGGCGAAAAAGCGTCAAAATTTGTGGCGGCGGTGGCGGCAGCAGAGCGGAGGCGGAAGCGGCGGCGGCGGCAGATGCACGTCAGCGTCTGGCGGCAATGAGGTCAAGGTTTTGTGGCAAGAACAGCTCCATCTCTGCGATGCAAGCCGACGGACCTTGAGCCGGCCGAAAGGGAAAGGGAAGCAGCGGCGAAGCGGCGCGATGGGCGATTCGCGCTACGAGCATGGCCTTGGCTGCACCCAGACAGCATGGACGCGCCGGTGGCGCCTCTGGAGGAGCGCGCGCGGCGGCGGCAGACGGGTCGACGGAGAGCACGGCCTTCACAGAACGCGCCTCTCTCCCGATGACGGCACCGTGGTCACCACGGTACCAGTGTCGTCGGGGCGTCGGCCCGGCGGGTGGCCTACCTCACCAAGACCAACTATGTCGAGTGGGTCTGCGGTGATGAGGTAAAACTCAGTCGCGGCATATGTGGGATGCTGATCCGTGCGGCGACGTCGACTACGACCGGGATCGACGGCGCTGGATGCTCTCATCGCTGCGAGCCCCGCCGAGATGCGATTCGCTTACCAACAAGCGGATCGCCAAAGAGGCTTGGGACGCCATCATTGCAAAGACGCGCATCGGCGGAGCCGCGCGCGCAAGTCTACATTGCGAGCGCCGCGCGGAGTGGGAGCACTTGGCCTTCAAGCGGTGAGGCGTGGATGACTTTGTTCTCCGTCTCAACACTCTGTTGCGGTAGTGCGTGCGGTTCGGCGACGACACCTATGGCGAGGAGAGAGTCGTGGAAAAGCTCTTCCATTGCGTCCCCAGAAGTACAAGCGAGCGGCCGCTCGATCAGTCTCGCTGGACCTCTCCACGATGACGATCGATCGAGGCGTTAGGTCGCCTCAAGGTTGTTGGCGCCGATGAGCCACGGCGCCTCTCGGGACCGTCTCCATTGGCGGGAAGCTCCTCCTCGCTCGGGAGCGATGGGTCGCGGCCAAGGTGGCGGGAAGAAGGAGCCTTCTTCCACGACAGCGACATAAGCATGGCAAGCGCAAGCAAGCGCAAAGACGCCAAGCATGGGCGCGAGGACGTCCGAGGGTAATGATCGTGAGGCGCCAGTGCGCATTACCGGCAAGCAAAAGCGCAAGACGAGCGACTCTTGCCACAAGCTGCGGCAAGCTTGGTCATTGGGCGTGGATTATCGGCGATACCACGACAGCTGCCAGCCCACGTCGCAGCAGAGAGAGGAGGAGAGCCGGCCATTCATTGCTCATCGCGAGCATCGAACTACCTCGCGGCACCGCCGCAGCGATGGCTCTCTCCACCTTGGCGAGCCAAAAGCACATGCCCTCCTCGGCCACAGCTCCGGCAACGACAAGACTGACGGGTGGTGCCTCGACACCGGCGCCACCCATCACATGACCGGTCGACGGGAGTTCTTCGCCGAGTTTGACTCTAGCGTCCGAGGCTCCGTCAAGTTTGGGGACGCCTCCGGCGTGGAAATCAAGGGCGTCGGCTCCGTCATCTTCACCACCGTGTCTGGTGAGCACAGGTTGCTCACCGGCGTCTACTACATCCCCGATCTGCGCAACTCCATCATCAGCTTGGGACAGCTGGATGAGAACGGCTCGCGTGTCGAGATCGAGCACGGGGTGTTGCGGATTTGGGATCTTCGCCGCCGCCTTCTTGCCAAGGTAACCAGAGGCGCAAACCGACTCTACATTCTTCACGTGCCGGTGGCACAACCCCTCTGTCTCGCTGCTCGTCGGGACGACGAGGCGTGGCAGTGGCACGAGCGCTTTGGGCACCTTTCACCGAGGCCCCAGGCGGCTCGGTGCCATGGAAATGGTGCGAGGCCTGCCGTGCCTTGCCATGTGGAGCAGTTCTGCGACGTCTGCGTGTTGACGAAGCGAGGCGACTCCTTTCCCAAGCAGGCGAGTTTCCGAGCCAAGGAGAGGCTCGAGCTCGTGCACGGGGACTTGTGTGGGCGGTGGCCGGCCACACCGGAGAGGACGACGCTACTTCTGTTGCTTGTCGACGATCTCTCCGCTACATGTGGGTGATGGTCCTCGGCAGCAAGGGAGAGGCTGCGGACGCCATCAGGCGCACGCAGGCGGCTGCGGAGGCGGAGTGCGGCCGCAAGCTGCAGCGTCTTCGCGCCATGACAACTTGGCGCGAATTCACGGCGGTGAATTCACGTCGTCGCACCGATGAGGGCATTCAGCGCCGCTACTCTATCCGCCGTCTGACCGCAGCCGAGCGGTGTCGTCGGCAGCGCAACGAGGCGGTTGTGGGGATGGCTCGGGCCCTCCTCAGCGAGAGGGATCTACCGGTGTCTCGGGAGAGGCGGTGGTGACGGCCGTCTACATCCTCAACCGCTCGCCTACCAAGGCGCTCGATGGCGGGGCCGCCGCACGAGGCTTAGCATGGACGCAAGCCGCGGTCTCCACTTGCGGGTCTTGGCTCCCTCGCGTTCGCCAAGGAGCTTGGTTACATCGGTAAGCTCGGCAGCAGGAGCACTCGGGAGTGTTCGCCGGCCACGCGGAGGGCTCGAAGGCCTACCGCATCCTCGACCACACACACTGTAGCGTCGCATCTCGCGTGGCGTTGTGTTCGGCGGCGGCGAGGGCGGGCGTGGGACAAGGCGGTGGGCGGCGGTTCGACTTCGACTCGGGGACTTTGTTGTCGACTCGTCCATTTCGAGAGAGCCGGGAGCTAGCGGCTCATCTTCATCGAGCTCGTCCACCTCGACACCTTGCTCGCCACCGGCTCGGCGAGCTCCACCACCTTCGCGGCCGGCTCGCCACGCTCTCCGCACCGGCTCACCACTCTCTCGCACGAGGCCACACCACGGGATCGGCCCCAATAGCCGGTCCACGGCGAAGCGGCGCATGGTGGAGTTCGCTACTCATTGTCTCACGACGAGGACGCGTCGGCGCCTACCACGACGAGCGAGCCTCTACGCTATCGTACCATGGACAACATCCTCGGCGGCAACCCATCCTGGGATCGGGCGCAAAGACGACTTGGCGGCTGCGACTTGGCGTGCGACGACGGCGAGCCTTCCTTCGCCGAGGCGGAGGGAGACGCGCATGGCGTGTCGCGATGAAGCGAGAGATGGACGCCGTCGGCGGAAGCCGGACGTGGGAGGTGGCGGATCTTCTGCCGGATCCGAGCGATCACCCTTAAGTGGGTGTTCGCCGGCGGGATGAAGCCGGCGCCATCATCAAGCACAAGGCTCGCTTGGTGGCACGAGGTTTCATGCGGCGGAGGGGTCGACCCGATGGCGCCGCACCCGTCGCGCGCGCATGGAGTCCGTTCGTCTTCTCCTCGCACTTGCGGCCCGGGAGGATTGGCGCGTCCATCACATGGGCGTCAAGTCCGCCTTCCTCAGCGGCGACTTGAAGGAGGAGGCCTACGTCCGTCGGCCGCCGGATTCGTCATCCCGGCAAGGAGGCAAGGTTCTCACTTTGCGCAAGGCCCTCTATGGCTTCGGCGGCAGCACCACGAGCATGGAACGCTAATTTGGACTCCACCCTCAAGCAAATGGGGTTCAGCAGAGCGCACACGAGGCGCGGTCTGCGCGAGGCAAAGCGGCAACACCTGGCGGTGGGCGTCGTCGCCGACGACTGTTGATCACCGGCTCCAAGGAGGCCGAGGTCGAGGAGTTCAAGGCGGAGATGAAGACCGCCTTCGGATGAGCGACTTGGGGCTCTCTCCTTCTACACGGGATCGAGGTCCACCAGGCGACTCCGATATCTCTCTTGCAGACCGCCACGCCAAGCGCACCGTCGAAGTGGCGGGCTCACCGACCGCAACCCCCCACACTCCTATGAAGGAGAGGTCAAGCCGAGTCGTGAGAGCACTGGCAGAGGAGGTGGGACGCGACGCGATCTGCGGCGCATCGTGGGCGACCTTCGCTACCTCGTCCACGCCGCAGCGTCGATTTGGCGTTCGCCGTCGGCTCGTCGGTCGGTTCATGCGACCGACGACGGAGCATCGGCGGCCGTGAAGAGGATCCTCCGCTACGTTGCGGGCACCTCCGACCACGGCTTGCACTACCCGAGGTGTCCGTGGCGCGACTTCATCGAATGCGGCGACGGCGACCACGCAGCGACATCGACACCGGCAAGAGCACAAGCGGATTCTCTTCTTCCTCGGCAAGTGCCTCGTTAGGTGGCGGTCGATCAAGCGGCAGTGGTGGCCTCTGTCGGTGTGAGGCCGAGTACATAGCGGCTTCCACCGACTCGAGCAGCGCCGGCTTGCTCGACCGCTGGTGATCTCCTCGGCAGAGACACCGGCGGTGGCTCTCGGGGTGGAATGACAAGTCCGCTCGCTCGCCAAGAACCCCGTTTTCCACGAGCGAGCAAGCATATCCGGTGAAGTACCACTTCATCCGAGGTCATTTGGATGAAGGCGACATCAAGGCGAGCTACATCAACACCATCGATCGACTTGGACACGCCACCAAGCCTCTTGGGAGGTAAAATTCCTCGAGCTCGTTCTAGGATCGGGATGGTTCAACTCTCCCACAAGGCGACGCACAAGACTTAGGGAGAATGATGAATAAGTCCTGTACTATGGTCTTTGTGGGGTAGGCTTGTACAAAGACTTTAAGGACAATGATCTTGATTTATCGACTTTAAGGATGACATCTTGAGTATCATAGGACAAACATCTTGATTGTCGCCTTTAAGGAATGACATCTTGGTGTCATAGGACAAACATCTTAGACTAGCATCTTAGCATATACTTGGGTGGTTGGCGACCTATAAATATGTATCCCCAACCCTCAAAGTTGGCATGGCATTGTGTTAGAAATAAACAAAAAAATTGCCTCATCTCCAAGTGTCATCCTCTCCATGAGAGTAAGGATCTTGCTAACACCAACAAACAAGAGTCCGTGAGTAACAAGATACTAAGTGTATGCAGCATAAGCAGCAGCCTCCATTTTACAAGAGGTAGGGTCCCATAACTCAAGCTCCAATACAGTAGTTCTTGATAAATAAATTTCCATCTCGAGAGTACTGAGAGAGTACCTCTTCTGTAAGCCACTGCAAGGTCTCCCAGTCAACTTCTTCTCTGATAAAAATGTCCTCGTATCTGGATAGCCCAAGGTTCCTTAACCATTCCACAACACACATGTTTTCAACATTTTCTCTAGCGCAGGGTTCTCTTTCATGGTTGGAATTAGATTCCTGGAAAAGAGGTAAACCAAACATCTTATAATATGTTGATAATAAATGGTTAATAGAAAGAACTACTAGGAAATGCCATAGAAACTATCGAATTTTCTTTGTCTCCACTCTCCACTAACTTCATCAATGATTAAAACTACTCAGTAACCAGAAGATATCAAATCAAAAGGCTCATCGCCCCACTTGAGTTCTTGTGTTCTCAGGTTAACATGATACAGAAACTGAAGTCTCCATATTGCTGACACCCCCGCAATCCATAATGAATAAATTATTGGTAAGATAAGTTCATTTATCGTCCCAGCTAGGCAGATAATGATGCACAACAACAATTCATTATGACCACGATTGATATTTGGTGAACAAAAATACTTATCAAGACCATCATGCTGAGGATTAAGAGAGCAAACTAATCAAAAATGTCAATAAGCACAGCAGTACCTAAAGTTCCATTAAGAGTATAAGACTACCTTTGAGCTTTCTAGCAAGCCAACAATTTAGTATGACTGGTTATTACAAACACTATTCTAGGACAACAGTTTTGTAATTTGCAAATATGTTATTGAAGCATCACCTTGGCAGGTCCACCTTCATCAAGGCAATTGTTCGTATGTACCAGCTGGAGCTCCTCACTCAAATCAGAAATATCTGATCCGCATAAAGGGCACTGCACTTTATAAACTGACTCAAACCTCCCCGAATCGATTATGCTTTCTTCAAGGGGAGATGCCCTACTGTTTGGATGACCTTCCACATAATCCTCCATGCACAAGTTTATGAGCTCATTAAGCTGTGTCCCAATCTCAAAATTACCACAATCATCAGCTTCAAAATAATGGATCGACGTGATCCCGTAGTGTTGATTCAACAAAATTAGAGCAACAACTCCCCTTACAATCCTCAGTTCCACTTGATTTCTTCTCCCTGGTCTCAAAGTTGAGAGTAGCAACATCTTCAGCCACAACTTCTCTCCCTTCAGAAACCAAACTACAGATTCCCAAACCAGGCTCTTGGGATTCTTTGAAATCACCACCCTCAAAATCATATTTTGCATTCGACACCAGACGCTTTGACTCTATAGAATTTAAGCGGTAATTCCCATTGTGAACTCCAAATCCACTCCCCTCATTCTTTTTTATCTCAGATCGGGATGCCACCCCAGATTCTGTGTCCACGTTCCCCTCACCAGAGGCAGAGCCATGGACACCTGAACCGAGCTCTTCTGCCTCCTTGAAACCCACACCACCAAATTTGCACTTTGCATTAAATTCCGGAAGCCTCGGCTCAATCGGTCTCGAGTAGTAATGCCCCTCTCGAGGTCCAGAGCCATTCCATTCCTTCTGCATACTCGAAGGATCAGACTCAGCCCTTCCCAACTCAGCCCCCTCAGGAACCGAGGTACAAGCCCTGGAGCCAACCTCTTCCGACCCCTCACAATGCCCACCTCCCAAATCACATGCTGCACCTGGCTCCAAAACCCTCGATTCCGTCGAATTGGGGCGGCAACTGGAACTTCCCATGCAATTGCCGTACCCGCCCAATCCTTTCTTCCCATTAGCGCCTAATTTGGAGCCATCAGGTCCGGACCTAAATAGTCCGCAAATTCCCCCACCGGTCGCTTCCTTGTCCTCGGGAACGCCGGCACTAGCCCACGAACCGACCGCTAGGGTTTCGTCAGCCTCGGCGGCCATCGCAGCAACCCTCTCCGCGGGAGCCGTGCCACCGGCGACGGGACGGTTCTCCTTCCCGGAGAAGGCCGGTGAAGGTTTCAGCTTCTTACGGTGGCGGCTCGAGGCGGCGGCATTGCAGGGCTTCAAAGGGCGGGCGCGGCTGGCGTGGGGAGGGCTCTGGAAGTCGTCGTCGTCATCGCAGTCCCAGACGGCGAGGAAGGGCGGGGCTGTGGTCTTGGGGTGGGAGGTGGAGCTCGCCGGCGGCGATGGCCTCGTCGAGAGCCTGGGCTTCGCCGGCATCGACTCGTGGAAGGGGAAGGAGAGGAATCGAGCGAGAACTGGGAACTGAAATTTTTGGTTGAGGCTTTTTGAGAAGGAAAGGGAAGAAAGGCGCGCCTATTGTGTGTTGAAACGCGAAAGCTTCTTTGGGCTTTTAGATTTGGGCTCCGTGGGCCTGCCAGTGCTTGGGTTCTAATTATTTCTGTCGGTAATCGGTCCAACATGCTTTTCTCCGGTCTGGGCGTTGAAACAATTTGAACGCTGTCCTCGAAAAGTTAAGCTTAATTTGAAACGCGGGAACTTACTCAGTTTTGTTTTCGAAGTTTGTATAAATATTTAATAATATATTTATATATTTTATAAGCTATTTAGATTTTTAAGATATCCTAAATATTAAAAATGACAATAGAAGTTTGAAGGAAAATACAACCCGAGGAGCGTAATTGAAGTATGAGCTTCGATAGAAGAAAATCATTGACCATAATAAGTTGTTGGGGTTCTTAGAAATGTAACCACTCTTCAACATGTATAAATCATGTCTGCATGATTCTATTGTTACTCTATTAGTTACTTTTTTCCAAATTGTATGTATGCGCCTCTATTTAGGCCCTAGTTGTTAAAGTTTTATATTCTTATTTGTCGATCATCTTTGTTGATTATTTAATAATCTACTTCTCTGATAATTAGGAGTTGTATTAGGAAAGCGTTTGGCTGGTGGGTTGGCTTCAAAAACCATATGAGAGAGGATTAGAACCTCCTTGCGATGCGTGTATTTTCCTTACTGCTCCTTGCTAGAAGCGGGGTCTGCTGATTCTCCAGAGTTGGGTATTTCGGTCGGCTCTCGTGGATCCCACTGAGAATCTGGGATCTGAAGCTGTACCAAATAGGGCATAAATGGTATACTAACAATTAGTGTTTCATCTAGTCTTTCTTTCATTGTTGTTTAGCCATCAGTTCCTACAATCCTACTTATTTATTTTTTACAAAAAGGTCCACTTTTCAACCCTAAATTCTGGTCTCAGTTCGTTTTTCAAAAAAAAATTCTGATGCCGTTCGAATGAGAACCTCAAACTAACATAACTGTCTACTTTACCCCCGGACAAACCACATGTGCATATTTTTCTAACATGGCATCCATGTAATGCCTTAGGGTCCAAACTAGCTTAGGCCATAACGCACACGGGACAACTAGCAATCAGGAAAGATTCGGGAGGGAAAAATTAATTAAAAAATAGAATTTTCAGAGGACTTGAGGGGGTTTACTGTAAAATTCTGCCAACCTGGGCAGGCAGCCGCGCCAGAAGCCTAAGAGGGGGCCGACCAAAGGGGGTGTCTCCCCCCTCCAAACCATAGTCGCCCCTCCCTTTTCACCCACTTCCCCCCGCCCGGCCGCCCCTTTCTTTCCCCCTCTCTCCCACTCCTTGGCCGCCACCCCCTCTGGTCCTGGCGCCCCCTCCCCTCCAGCAGCGCCTCCCTCCATTAGTGAAGCCCCTGCTGCCGGCCAAGAACTCTCCTTGTTGCTGCCAGCCAAGTGGAGGAAGAAGGCGAATCACCCGGGTGTTTTGGTTGGCCAAGAAGAGGATGGAGAAGGAGGGAGAAGAGAAGGGGAGGGATCGCAGGCTGGGTCTGTGTTCTTCAGCTGTTCATCAAGGGTAATCTCGATTCCCATTCGATTGGTGGTGTATTTTTCTAGTTAGGCGACGTCGGTAATAGATCTGTTTAGGATAGTCAGTATTGGCCGATATTTTTGAGGAAGTTAAGTGCGGTTCCTGGTCTGGAAACCTCCTAGAGAGTTGTGCGCGACATCGCTAGATTTCCATAGAGTATTGGTTCAGGTCGTTTGGATGAGCGGATTGGGAGATATGATTTTCGTGGCGCTGTTGTTCTCAGTTCTGCCATAATTCTGATAGGTATTAGTAATCGGTCATTAGCGAATAGTTAATGGATTAATTAGGGGATCTCACCATAACAAATATTGTAGAAATTTGTGTAAGATTTTTAGAAAGCTAAATACCATAAAATTTGGCCTCTTGTACTGAAAGTTGTGTTGGATTTTGTGCCGCTGTCCAGAAACTCTGACGAAAATTACCTGTTATGTTAATCAGTTTGTTAAGGATAGAAGATGGCCGAATTTGGAAAGCTCTCCATGTAGGTTTCGATGGGGAATTTGATAAGCTTTCTAGAGGGTCCAAGAACGCCTCATTTGGATCTCTGGTCAAAAAGTTATGAATTTTATATTATGACTGTCTGTCGAGGGGACATATCGATATTTAGAATTTTGGAGTTGGGTTTGCGCTAGAGATTATAGTGAGTTTGTATTTTTCTCCTAATTTTGTTTTATCCAGAATTGCTATCTTAGTGTGCTTATTAAACTAATCAAGGTGAGAGTTTGGTTCCGGGGGCAGCGCCCTCTTCGCGTCTTCCACCTTCGCACAGTTGAGGCAAGTGCATGGTAGACAACGATCAATGATTGATCACTGTGATTCTTTATCTTTCAATACCATTATTGTTGTGCTTTTATTTTTATTTAATTGCAAGCAATGGAATGGTGTGACTTTATCTTGTTGACGAACATGGGGAAAATTGGATATGATGAAATTTTGCATTCGTAAGCATCTCTTGCATATGTGCAGGTGATCATGATTGATCACAACTCCACGGGAGTGGAGGAGGTCCCCGATCCTTGAGGAGGAGCGGGCTTGAGAGTGAATGTTGTCGCGAGCATTCACTCACGCTATACCGGTATACGCGAAAGAAGTGCATGTGGACAAGTAGAGTAGAGTTGCATTGATTTATGAGATGAATGTGTGTGAAAACAAAGAGAAGAGAACGGCATGAGAATATTAATAGAAGTACATGTGATGATAATGAAATTATTGAATACTGTTGATTTATTATTGTTCGTTGTATATTGATGTATTTGCTGAGTCGTGGACTCACCCTTGCTTTTCTAGTGTTTTTAGGTGATCTTCGAGGGCGCCACGATTGAGAGCGAATAGAGCACATGGGATAGTTTCATACTTCAGTCACATAATTATTTGCCATGAGAACCTTTTCCTTCATTGTTGTTGGATTACTCAATGACTTGTTAGAAATTGAATAAAATTTAGGTCAATATTTTGGACTAGTCTATTTTGTTTCAATACTTCGGATTCATTAGTTTGGTACTGTTTTGGATTGCTTATCTGGTTATGTTTCCCTCGCTTATTGATTCATGCTTGATCAATTTTTATTCATGTTCTATCGTGACCCGTGGACAGGTTTATTTATTGTTTTGCCTGCTGAAGTTTCATTGTGTGTTGAAGTATATTAGCCGTTAAGGGTAGGTTAGTGACATTCCAGGCTCAGTGTTGGGCTGGGGTGTTACAGTTGGTATCAGAGCGGACTTTAGGTTCATGTTGAATAGATTAACAACTTAGGTAAACTAAAATTGTTAAAATTTGTTTTAGGTTTAGTAAATCAACTAAAACTTACTAATGGTTAAATAATCTAAAATTTGACACACTAGTGCACAGTAGGTTAGAGAGTGGTACGAATACCGTTTTTACTCTTCCGTTACGTTGTTTAATGATGCATGATTTGATTCTTATCTTTGAACTTATTTGTGTATGGTTTATTGTGGTTGATAGCTATGTCGAGATGTGGAGGACGTGGTCGTGGAGGCCGTGGGGGAGGTCGGGGCCGCAGGCGTGGTCCCGTGGAGCCACCTCCTGAGGCAGTTGAGTCAGTAGTTAAGGGGGTTGCTGTTGACCCGCCTTTGGTTGGGGGTTAAGATGAGACCCCTACTTTGCTGAAAGAGTTGGTGGGAGAGATTTGTGCTCTCCGTCAATAGGCACCAGCAGCCCCTGCTGCTGCAGCATCTATTGCTACTCCTGTCGTGCCTCCACCTGCACCTGAGACACGGTTGACACTTCGAGAGTGGATGGGGTTTATGTTGAATCCGTTTGACGGGTCGGGTACACCAGTCCAGGCAGCGGACTGGTTGCGCTACATGGAGAGACAGTTTGGAGCTTTAGAGATGTCCTCACATCAAAGGGTCTGTTTTATAGCCTTTCAGCTGAAAGAGCAAGCGGGCATTTGGTGGGAGGGCGTGTTGTCTTCGAGGACCGCAACTCAGGGGCCAGTCACTTGGGAGGACTTTGTTGATCAGTTCAAGGCAAAATTTTACCCCTACTCCTTCGTTGAGAAGATGGAGATTGTCTCGACGACTTTTGCTCAAGGGAAGAGGTCCATTGCGGAATATGAGGCTGAGTTCAACAACTTGGTTCGCTTTGTCCCTTGGTGTGAGCGATGATCTTGAAGGCCAAGAGGTTCGTCGGGTCTCAACTCGAGTGCAAGCATGTGTTGGGAGCTACTCCACTCCGTGACTTGACTCTGTTGTGGAGCAAGCCAGGAATGGAGTTGGAGATGCGACTCACTAAGGGGCAACAAGCCTCGGTGGGTGGTTATACGGTGGTGACAAGAAGAGGAGCTCGGTGAGGAGAGTGGGTTTATTCGACACCTTTCAAGAAATTCAAGGGAGGACTGCGATCCTCCAAGTCTAAGCAATGAGGCCGTTTTCTTCTTTGGCGCGTCGTCCTTTTGCAGTACTCGGACCCTTCGTCTGTACTAGGAAATTTGGGCATGCTTCTTCAAGTGTGGTGATAGACACCGCTGTTGTTGAGTGCTCTTGGACGGAGATTGCCGTCGGTGTGGCCGATCGGGTCACAAGGAGTGGGTGTGTCGCCAGAACCCCGCCAGTGTGATCAAGTGGGAGCCTGTGTCGTCTTCTTCTTCAGTAGGTTCTGTTCGATGATCTTTCCAGATGATGGCTGCTCCTCCTGCGCCGCCACTTCCTTCAGCTTGGGCGCCTCCAGTAGGGTACTACTGGCAGCCGCCACCTCCTGCACCTCTTCAGGTTGCATGACCGGCTTTACTGCAATCCACGGCCAGTTATCGGGCTCTCGCCGCCCGGTGTCGTCTTCTTCGCCATGGCACAACACGGAGTGTCGTCATGCCTACCGTGAGTCGCGGTAGTCCTAACGTGGTGACAGTACTTTGCTTGTGGATTCATTTGATGATTTAGTCCTTTTTTATTCAGGGGCTACCTATTCGTTTGTCTTGACGGCGTTTGCTAGGAGAGCGAACTTGAGTATGCAGTGGATTTCTCAGTCAGTGTTGGTTAGTTATCCCGGGGGTATTATTGCGAGCTCCACTGTTTGTCCTGGGTGCTCTATTGTTATCGATGAAGAGAAGTTCACGGCGAATCTGATAGTCATACAAATGGAGCCGTTCGATGTCATCTTGGACATGGATTGGTTGCACTCTTACCGAGCCATGATATCTTGTTTCTGTAGGACAGTCTCTGTGTAGACCCCGTGTGGAGAGACTTTGACCTTTCAGGGGAGTGCGCCTCCGCGCTCTCTTTCGGTGTTAGTCTGATTTGTTTAGAATTGTCGTGCGATGAAAAGGTTTCTTTTAGCTCTTACTGAGAAACCGAGCGTGGCTTCGCAGATTGAGGAGATTCCAGTGGTTAGTGATTATCTAGATGTGTTCCCGGTTGAGCTTCCGGGCTTGCCACTTGTGCGAGACGTGGAGTTTCGCATTGATCTCGTTCCAAGTACTCGGCTCATCTCGATGTCTCCGTATCGATTGGCACGTCCGTTTCAAGATGAGTTGAAGAAGCAGTTGGACGAATTGTTGGCTAAAGGTTTGATTAGGCGGAGTGTATCGCCATAGAGAGCTCCTGTTTTTTTCACAGAAAAGAAGGATGGGAGTTGTGCATGTGTGTTGATTACCATGCGCTTAATGCAGTCACAATCTAGAACCAATATACATTGCCTCGCATTGAGGACTTGTTTGATCAGTTGAATGGAGCTCAGGTGTTCTCCAAGATCGATCTCCAGTCAGGGTATAATCAAATCCATGTGCGTGAGCAGGATGTAGAGAAGACTGCTTTCTCTACCAGGTGTGGGCATTATGAGTATAAAATTATGTCTTTTGGATTGACTAATGCACCTGCAATTTTTATGGAGACCATGAACAACATATTGCACGAGTATTTGGATGACTTTGTGGTGGTGTTCATTGATGGTATTCTTATCTATTCCAAGACCAATAAGGATCATGGGCGTCACTTGAGGCTAGTATTAGAGACTTTGAGAGAACACAAGTTCTATGCTAAGCTGAAGAAATGTGAGTTCTGAATTTCAGAAGTGGGTTTTCTGGGTCATGTGATAAATCCTTAGGGCATTGCTGTTGATCCAAGCAAGGTCTCCACATTGGTGGATTGGAAGAGGCCGACTAATGTGAAGGAGGTAAGGAGTTTCTTGGGTTTGGCTGGTTACTATCGACATTTTGTGTAGAATTTCTCTATCATCGCCAAGCCGATGTCTCAGCTTACTTAGAAAGGTGTGAGATTCCAGTGGACTGATGAGTGTGAGCGCAGTTTCTGCACTTTAGTCCATAAGAGGTTGTCAACAAAATTTTGTATGTTCCAACTTCCAAATTACAAATGGTACTAATAAACTAAGCATACATCATGTTAATTCTTACCTAGTATGCACCACTATATTTTATTTAGGTAAGCTTGAAAGTAGCATACAGTAGTACCAGTCCTATTGCGTAAGAAAAGCACTCAGATTGCTAAAGAGCGGCCCTCACTATGTTTATGAAGCCATACGGGTTAGATATCTTCATAACATGAACTCTGCTTTTTAATTTGATTAAATCGAGTGCTCAACAGGAAGCTCTTATGCTCATTAAGGTTTGCTGACACCTCTTTCTGGATAAACAGGCCAAAAGGTCAAGATCACTACGGAACACAAAAGTGCAAAATCATTAATGGAGAAACCTTCATTCAAACAGAGAAAAACATGTATTCAGGAAGTTGGATCCTTTAAGATATTTATTTGTATCAGTTGGCATTGACACAGTTGGACAACAAAGAACTTGGACTTACGGTCTAGATGGAAGTGTGTCAGAAACCAGTGGCAGCAATCTCCTCTTAAGTAGCGAAATGCATCCTGCAGCAACAAATTTAGCTACATAACCTGCTGACATATGAAGGACAGATGTTCCAGTTGACTTGTGGATAGAAATGTCATACCACTCGAAAAGGGGTCCCTGGGATGCAACACCAAAGAGGTGTCTCTTTAACTTTTGCTTTACCAGTACGGCTTCTACTAGGGGCATGTTTAGCACTAGAATTTTTCTGGCTATTCAAATTAGATGGTTTGTTGACTTTGCATGCCTTTGTTTGTTTTTTATCAAATGAGGAACACGGAAAGTATTCAGTAATTAATTTATTCCCATTCATTGGAAGCCTAGTCTTCTTAGTATTTTCAGAAATTAGCACATCAGCTTCCGCATCATTGGCATGATCATTTTTCTTCCTTAACTCACCCAGAGCATGTATAATTTTCTTTCTTGGTCCAAGAGAGGTTATCCCCATACCTAGAAGATCCTGTAATACATAAGCAGTAACATGTAAGTTCCGTTATAAATAGTGCTTGTCTATATTCAAGGAGGCTCAATGGGCAATATATAGGGAGTACAAAGGGAGATTACAGATAAGGAAACCAAATAATATCTAGAGTCCTACTCTAACACTAACACATATATCTCTAACATATATATCTCGAACACCCCCCCTCAAACTCATGGTGGATCAACAACACTGATCTCGAACACCCCCCCTCAAACTCATGGTGGATCAACAACACTGAGTTTGGAAAGGTAGAAGCCGTGCTGTGCTCGAGTCTGAGCCTTTGTAAAGAAATCCGCTATCTGAAGCTCTGAAGGCACATACTGAAGAGCAATCATCTGATCATGCACACAAGACCTCATGAAGAAAGAATCAACACCAATATGCTTGGTGAGCTCATGCTTCACAGGATCACGAGCAATACTGATAGCACATGTACTGTCTGACAAGAGAGGAGTTGGTGTAGTGACAGAAACACCAAAATCCTCAAGTAACCACCGTAGCCAAGTAATCTCTGCTGTCAAGAGAGCCATAGCTCGCAACTCAGCCTCTGCACTCGAACGGGACACTGCAGTCCGTTTCTTCGTCTTCCAGGCAATGAGAGAACCACCAAGAAAAACACAGTAAGCAGAGATAGACCGGCGATCAGAGGGATCGCTAGCCCAAGTAGCATCCGAATAAGCCTGAAGCTGTAAAGAGCTGGAGCGTGGAAAGAAGAGACGGCGAGAGATAGTCCCACGAAGGTATCGCAGAACTCGAAGAAGGTGGCTGTAGTGGACCTGAGTGGGAGCTGAAACGAACTGACTCAAAACATGAACCGGATAAGTGATATCCGGACGAGTAACAGCAAGGTAGACAAGACTCCCAACAAGATGACGATAGCGAGTTGGATCAGAAAGAGGCTCACCATCGAGAGTCGAAGGTGAACACCGAGCTCCATGGGAGTCTCAACAGTACGCTGATCAGTGAGAGAGGCACGATCAAGAAGATCCTGAATATACTTCTCTTGAGAGATAAAGAAACCTTCTGGAGTGGAGGTAACCTCAATCCCAAGGAAGTAGCGAAGAGGACCAAGATCCGACATAAGGAACTGCTCACTAAGGCGAGCCTTGACAAAGACAATGTACTCAGAATCATCTCCTGTAATGATCATATCATCAACATATAGAAGAAGAAGAGTCCGACCACGAGACGAAGTGTGGACAAAGAGCGCAGGATCATGATCACTAGCTGAAAAACCAGCAGCAGTAACCACAGAGGAGAAGCGCTCAAACCAAGCACGAGGGGCTTGCTTAAGGCCATAGAGAGAGCGGCGAAGGCGACGGACCATGCCCTCAGGAACATAATACCCAGGTGGTGGATGCATGTAGACCTCCTCACACAACTCGCCATTAAGAAAGGCATTCTTGACATCAAGCTGAGAAACAGACCAGTGGCGAACAGAGGCCACCGAAAGAAGAGTACGAACAGTGGTCATGTGGGCCACAGGAGCAAAAGTCTCGTCGTAGTCACGACCATGCTTCTGCTGGAAGCCACGAGCAACAAGACGCGCCTTATAGCGCTCAAGAGAGCCATCAGAGCGAGTCTTAATCTTATAGACCCACTTACACGTGATGGGACGAGAGTGAGATAGAAAAGGAACAAGATCTCAAGTACCAGTACGCTCGAGAGCAGCAATCTCCTCGGCCATGGCATGCTGCCACTCAGGGTGAATAATGACATCCGGTGGGAGGCAGACTCATGGGTATTTGCACCAGCCAAGACCAAAAGCAGGCAGGAGGCGAATCGGTGACGATCGCGGAGGCCGTGGCGAGGAGATGATGGTCCATCGGGGAAGATGGAGCATCGGAGAAGATGAAACATCAAGGAAGATGGCTCATCCGGAAGAGCCTCAATCTACGAGGTCGGCGAGTGTAGACGATTGTAGTGGGGGGCACGAGGAGCGCAGGAGGCAAGCGGCGGCGACAACGGCGGAGAGGCCACAAGAGGAATATGTGGAGACTCGGTGGGGCCGGGTGGGCGAGGCAAGATAGATATAGGTGTATCTAGAAAGGTCAAAAAGACAAAGACTCTCTGAGAGGAAGCGAAGGAGAGGCGGGGCGTGGGTAGAAGGGGCGAGACTCATCGAAAGTCACATCGAGAAATCCGCATCCGGCGACCAACAGATCCCAAAGACCGATAGCCCTTGTGCTCGACCTTTGTATCCCGAAAAACACACTCAACGGTGGCGATCGGTTTAGTGCGTTCTCGAGTGCAAGGAGAGCGTAGCAAGCGCAACAAAGCAGACGAAGGCGAGTAGTGCGGAGAAAGATCACGAGGCGCTCAGCGGGATCTCACCCGAAGAAGCGAAGAGGTGAATGTTAACGAGATAGGTGGCAGTGGAAACGGCCTCGGCCCAAAAGTAAGGTGGAATAGAGGCGGCAATCATCAGGGTACGAGCCGTCTCAAGGAGGTGATGATGCTTACGCTCAGCGACACCATTTTGAGCATGAGCACCAGGACAAGAGAACTGAGCGAGAGTACCCTGCTCAGCAAGGAAGCTACGCAGGTAACGAGAGAGGTACTCGCCAGCAGAGTCAACACGGAAGACTCGAATAGGAGTGGAGAACTGTGTGCGAACCATAGTGGCAAATTATTTATAGATAGACAAGGCCTCACTACGGGAAGACATAAAGTATATCCAAGTGTGACGAGAGAAGTCATCTATAAAAATGATATAATATCGATAGCCCCCTTTCGAAAGAAAGGGAGCCGGACCCCAAACATCTGAATGAACAAGATCAAAAGGACGCTGAGATACTGACTCACTATGAGAATAGGGAAGCTAAATCTGTTTCCCTAACTTACAACCCTGACAATCTAAAGATACGTCTCCTGAGACAGACCCCAGAAGACCACGACGAACTAAGGATGACAGACGAGATCCACACAGATGACCAACACGGTAGTGTCACTGCTGGAAAGAGCTGGTAGACGGAGTGGCAGGAGCGGAGAGACTGGCGGCGATGGTGGCAGCGGAAGGAAGGTGAAGCCAGTCAAGCTCCCAGAAACGCTGAGAGTTAAGGCGCCGAGGGCCAGAACCAACCAGAGCCCCCGTGTGGCTGTCCTGAACACAACAAGAGTTAGAATCAGGAATGACCCGACAACCAAGGTCAGTAATCTGCCCAGCAGAAAGAAGCTGCATGGTTAGACGGGGAAAAGACAGAGTGGAAGCATCAGAAGTCATGTGAAAAGATGCTCCGGAATCAAGGATCCACGGGGAGGTACCTGACTGTGTAGGAGGTGGTTTCTCATTGAATCAAGAGTCGATGAGTAACTGCAGAACTGTCGAGGAGAACACAAGCGGCAAGCAAGCGTCGAAGTCGGCTATCTCGCTCGGTGAGCTATCTGAAGTAGTCGATGCAGACGTCGATGTAGTAGTACCGGTGCTGGTGCTAGGAGAAGAACGGCGTGAAAGATGCCGCTGCTTCTTATAGCATTGGGACTCAATGTGGCCGACCTTGTCGCAGTAGGAGCAGCGAAGACGGCCACCGCCAGATGGAGGGCGGCCACCACCACATGGCGGTTTTGGAGGAGCGATGTCTTCAAAGCGTGGAAGCGATCGGTGTAGTAGGTGGACGAGCGGCGAGCACGGAGGGGAGTGGCATCAGACCAGCACCACTCAGACGAGTCTCCTCTGCGCGTATCTCGGTAAGGGTCTCCAGAAGAGTGACACGAGGGTGGCGTGCAAGAAGTTGGGCACGCCTCTACTCGAACTCAGGACGAAGGCGAGTAAGGAACTCGTAGATCTGGCTGAAACTCAGTCGGCCGCGACTGCCGAGCGGCAAAGACGCGGAGCGGCAACCCGGCGGGCGAAGAGAGTCGGTGGCGCCGAGGCGAGAACTCTTAAGCGTAGAAAGCGTCAGCGATAGCATCACCTGCTTGAAGAGAGTGCTCTGGCGAACCAGCAGCGGTAGAGAGCATCTCGGAAGGTTCGTAGTCTTGTGAAGGTGAGTCCACATTTGGACAGCCGAAGGGAGTCCCACAACCTCAGAAGAAAACTGAGGCTGGACACTGGCGATGAAGACAGCAGCAGCTCGAGCGTCATCGTCGCACCACTGAGTGTAGGCGGTCAATCGATCCATGTAGTAATCCAGAGCCTCTTGGTAGGCGAGGCGACCTTCTCATCGAAGGCCGGCGAAGATCGGCAATGACCTTGTCGGTGTCGGGGTAGCGCTGCAGACGTAAACTCTGTCGGAGGAGTAGGGCAAAGCGGGCGGTGACATCGCGGAGAGAGCGCCCGAGGCGAAGACCACGCATGTGGATGCGCATGTGAGACGAAGTCGGTGTAATTAACACCATCGAAGATCACCGGCGTGAGGAGGAAGCGGTGCCCATTGGTAGCGGCGGCCGGGCGGCGCGGCGACCAAACAACGAAGTCTAACGGCGGTTGGGCGACACGGCGGTTAGAACGGCGTTTTTTCGACCGGCTCTTCACGGGCGGCTTCAAAACGTTGGCGGCTTCAAAACTTGCCCACGGCCGAAAGCGAAGCACCCCGCGCGCCGCGGAAACCTAGTTTCCCTGGCGGCGGCGGCTTCCCAGTGGCGGTGGCGGTGGCGGTGGCGGCGGCCTTAGCGGCAACCCGGCGAAGGCGCCCGAGCTCGGTGGCGGGTCCGTCCTGGCGAGGAAGAGCACCCACCCGAGCTCGATGGCGATCCGGCGGCGGCAGCGAGGCGCGGCGCTGGCGACGGCCGCCGGTCATCGATCGAGGCTCAAGCCGCGGCGTTGATCGCAGCGGAGAAGCGGCGGCGTTGCCGAGGCCGAGTGGTGCTGGTCGTCCGGCGCGCGGAGGCGAGCAGCGATGGCGACGAAAGCGAGCGGCGATGGCGACAAGAGGCGTGCCGTCGGATCGGCTCTGAGGCCGGACGGTTTGAGACCGGATGACCGTCGAAGTCGTCGAGCGGCGACAAGTGGCGATCCGTCGAGCGGCGCGGGCGACAAGCGAAGCGAAACGTAGGTACGCTCTGATACCATGTTATGAATAGTGCTTGTCTATATTCAAGGAGGCCCAATGGGCAATATATAGGGAGTACAAAGGGAGATTACAGATAAGGAAACCAAATAATATCTAGAGTCCTACTCTAACACTAACACATATATCTCTAACATATATATCTCTAACTAGTTCTTTCACTTATAACTAGAAGAAGCTGTTGAATTTCATACACCAACAGTTCTAGCAAAAGTTTGTTGAGGAAAGGTGGGCATCTACCCATACTTGAGAAGAACTAATCAACATAGTACTTGATGAATAAGTCTACGTACTATGGTCTTTGTGGGGTAGGCATGCAGTGACTTTAAGGAATGACATCTTGTTATCGGCTTTAAGGAATGACATCTTGATTGTCATAGGGCTGACATCTTATTTGTCGGCTTTAAGGGCGACATCTTGGATCATAGGGACGACATCTTATTTGTCGACTTTAAGGATGACATCTTGATTGTCATAGGAATGACATCTTAGACTAGCATCTTAGCATATACTTGGTGGTTGGCGACCTATAAATATGTATCCCCAACCCCTCGAGTTGGCATGGCATTGTGTTAGAAATAAACAAAAAAATTGCCTCATCTCCAAGTGTCATCCTCTCCATGAGAGTAAGGATCTTGCTAACACCAACAAAGAAGAGTCCAATGAGTAACAAGTGGTATCGAGCCTTACTATCCTGTAGCTTGAGCATCTCTTGCTCATCTCGGTCTCGACCTCGCGGCGGCTCATTGTCCCGCTCCTCCTCTCGGAGGCAGGCGGCTCGTCGAAGCAACCCTCTCTCCACGCAGCGGCCCCGATAGCGCGCCATGTCGCGAGGCGATCTCGGCCTTCGGTCGCCTCGAGCACTCGGCGTCGTGACGGCCGAGCTTCGCGCGCGGCGAGCAGCCATGGCAGAAGGCAGCGAGAGCCGCCGCAGCGAGCGAAAAAGCGTCAAAGGCGCGGCCAGCGGGTAGCGGCGGCAGGCGGAGAGTGGAAGCGGCGGCGGCGGCAGAATGCGCGTCTGGCGGCAGAGAGGTCAAGGTTTTTGCGGCAAGAAGCAGCTCCATCTCTGCGATAGCAGCGCCGAGCGCGGACCTTGGCGGCTGGAAAGAAAGGCAAAGCGAGGGCGAAGCAGCGCGATGGCGATTCGCGACGCCCATGGCGCGGGTGCGGCCGAACAGCGCGGGCGCGCGGTGGCGCGCTCTGGAGGCGCGCCGCGGCGGCGGCGTCTGGTCGACGGAGAGCACGGCCTTCACGAACAGCGCTCTCTCTCCCGTGCGATCCGTGGTCACCACGGTACCAGTGTCGTCGAGGGCGTCGGCCCGGCGGCGAGTGGCCTACCCTCACCAAGACCAACTATGTCGAGTGGGGTGCGGTGATGAGGTAAAACTCAGTGCGGCATATGTGGGATGCGATCCGTGCGGCGGCGTCGACTACGACCGGGATCGGCGGCGCTGGATGCTCTCATCAGCTGCGATCCGCCCGAGATGCGATTCTCGCTTACCAACAAGCGGATCGCCAAAGAGGCTTGGGGCGCCATCGCTGCAAAGACGCGCGGCGGCGGCCGCGCGCGCAAGTCTACATTGCGAGCGCCGCGCGGAGTGGGAGCACTTGGCCTTCAAGCCGGTGAGGGCGTGGATGACTTTGTTCTCCGTCTCAACACTCTGTTCTGAAGGTAGTGCGATTCGGCGGCGACACCTATGGCGAGGAGAGAGGCGTGGAAAAGCTCTTCCATTGCGTCCCGAGAAGTACAAGCGAGCGGCCCGCTCGATCGAGTCTCTCTTGGACCTCTCCACGATGACGATCGAGGCGTTAGGTCGCCTCAAGGTTGTTGGCGGCGATGAGCCACAGCGCCTCTCGGGACCCGTCTCCATTGGCGGAAGCTCCTCCTCGCTCGGGAGCGATGGGTCGCCGGCCAAGGTGGCGGGAAGAAGGAGCCTTCTTCCACGACAGAGGCCGCAAGCATGGCAAGCGCGGCAAGTCGCGCAAAGACGTAAGCATGGGCGCGAGGGCGTCTTAGGGTAATGATCGTGGGCGCCCGGTAGCGGCGCCACCGCAAGCAAAAGCCAAGACGAGGCGACTCTTGCCACAAGCTGCGGCAAGCTTGGTCATTGGGCGAGGATTGTCGGCGACCACGACGCGGCGAGGCCCACGTCGCGCAGCGAAGGAGGAGGAGGCGGTGGCTCTGTTCATTGCTCATGCGAGCATCGAACTACCTCCGGTGCCGCGCGCGATGGCTCTCCTCCACCTTGGCGAGCCAAAAGCACATGCCCTCCTCGGCTCTGACTCGAGCAGCGACAAGGCGGCGGGTGGTGCCTCGACACCGCGCCACCCATCACATGACCGGTCGGCGGAGTTCTTCGCCGAGTTTGACTCTAGCGTCAGAGGCTCCGTCAAGTTTGGGGCGCCCGGCGTGGAAATCAAGGCGTCGGCTCCGTCATCTTCACCCGTGTCACGGTGAGCACAGGTTGCTCACCGGCGTCTACTACATCCCGATCTGCGCAACTCCATCATCGGCTTGGGGCGGTGGATGAGAAGCGGCTCGCGTGTCGAGATCGAGCGCGAGTCTTCTTGGATTTGGGATCTTCGCGCCGCCTTCTTGCCAAGGTAACGAGGCGCAAACCGACTCTACATTCTTCACGTGCGGTGGCACAACCCTCTGTCTCATTGCTCGTCGGGACGGCGGCGTGCGAGGGCACGCAGCGCTTTGGGCACCTTCACCGAGGCCACAGGCGGCTCGGTGCCATGGAAATGGTGCGAGCTGCCGTGCCTTGCCATGTGGAGCGATTCTGCGGCGTCTGCGTGTTGGCGAAGCGAGGCGACTCCCCTTTCCCAGCGGCGAGTTTAGAGCCAAGGAGAGGCTCGAGCTCGTGCACGGGACTTGTGTGGCCGGTGACGCCGGCCACACCGGGAGGACGACGCTACTTCTGTTGCTTGTCGGCGATCTCTCCGCTACATGTGGGTGATGGTCCTCGGCGGCAAGGGAGAGGTGCGGGCGCCATCGGCGCGCGCAGTCGCTGCTGAGGAGGCGAGTGCGGCGCAAAGCTGCAGCGTCTTTGCGCCTGCAGAGAAACGGCGGCGAATTCACGGCGGTGAATTCACGTCGTCTTCTGCGATGAGGGCATTCAGCGCCACTACTCGCGCCGTCTGACCGCGTGAGCGGTGTCGTCGGCCAGCGCAACGAGGCGGTTGTGGGGATGGCTCGGGCCCTCCTCAGCGAGAGGGGATGCGGTGTCTTACAGGGAGAGGCGGTGGTGACGGCCGTCTACATCCTCAACCGCTTCGCCTACCAAGGCGCTCGATGGCGGGGCCGCCGACGAGGCTTAGCATGGGCATAGCCGGCGGTCTCCACTTGCGGGTCTTGGCTCCCTCGCGTTCGCCAAGGAGCTTGGTTACATCGGTAAGCTCGGCAGCGGGAGCACTCGGAGTGTTCGCCGGCTCACGCGGAGGCTCGAAGGCCTCGCATCCTCGACCTGTCACACAGTAGCGTCGCATCTCGCGTGGCGTTGTGTTCGACGAAGGCGGCGGGCGTGGGACAAGGCGGTGGGCGGCGGTTCGACCGACTCTCGGGGACTTTGTTGTCGACTCGTCCATTTCGAGAGAGCCGGGAGCTAGCGGCTCGTCTTCATCGAGCTCGTCCACCTCGACACCTTGCTCGCCACGGCTCGGCGAGCTCCACCACCGCCGGCCCGGCTCGCCACGCTCTCCGCACCGGCTCACCACTCTCTGCACTGAGGCCACACCACGGGATCGGCCCCAATAACCGGTCCACGGCGAAGCGGCGCATGGTGGAGTTCGCTACTCCATTGTCTCACAGCGAGGACCGCGTCGGCGCTACCACGACAGCGAGCCTCTACGCTATCGTACCATGGACAACATCCTCGGCGGCGGCCCATCCTGGTGGCGCGGCCGACGACTTCAGGCGGGCTGCGCTTGGCGTCGACGGCGGCGAGCCTCGTTCCTTCGCCAGAGGCGGAGGGAGACGCGGCATGGCGTGTCGCGATGAAGCGAGAGATGGGCGCCGTCGGCGGAAGCGGGCGTGGGGTGGCGGATCTTCTGCCGGTCACCGGCGATCACCCTTAAGTGGGTGTTCAAGGCGAAGCGGGATGGCCGGCGCCATCATCAAGCACAAGGCTCGCTTGGTGGCACGAGGTTTCATGCGGCGGGAGGGTCGACCGATGGCGCCTTCGCACCGCCGCGCGCATGGAGTCCGTTCGTCTTCTCCTCGCACTTGCGGCCCGGGAGGATTGGCGCGTCCATCACATGGGCGTCAAGTCGCCTTCCTCAGCGGCGACTTGAAGGAGGAGGCCTCGTCCGTCGCCGCCGGGATTCGTCATCCCGGCAAGGAGGGCAAGGTTCTCCGCTGCGCAAGGCCCTCATGGCTTGCGGCGAGCACCACGAGCATGGAGCGCTAATTTGGACTCCACCCTCAAGCAAATGGGGTTCAGCAGAGAGCGCACGCAGGCGGCGTCTCACCGGCGAGGCAAAGCGGCAACACCTGGCGGTGGGCGTCTCGTCGGCGACTGTTGATCACCGGCTCCAAGGAGGCCGAGGTCGAGGAGTTCAAGGCGGAGATGAAGACCGCCTTCGGATGGCGACTTGGGGCTCCTCTCCTTCTACACAGGGATCGAGGTCCACGGGGCGACTCCATATCTCTCTTGGCGGACCGCCTCGCCAAGCGCACCGTCGAAGTGGCGGGCTCACCGGCCGCAACCCACCCACACTCCTATGAAGGAGAGGTGGCCGAGTCGTGAGAGCACGGCGAGAGGAGGTGGGCCGCGACGCGATCTGCGGCGCATCGTGGGCGACCTTCGCTACCTCGTCCACAGCGTCCAGTTGGCGTTCGCCGTCGGCTCGTCGGTCGGTTCATCGGCGGACCAAGCGGCGGAGCATCGGCGGCCGTGAAGAGGATCCTCCGCTACGTTGCGGGCACCTCCGACTACGGCTTGCACTACGAGGTGTCCGGCGGCGACTTCATCGAATGCGGCGACGGCGACCACGCGGCGACATCGACACGGCAAGAGCACAAGCGGGATTCTCTTCTTCCTCGGCAAGTGCCTCGTTAGGTGGCGATCGATCAAGCGGCGGTGGTGGCCCTGTCGGTGTGAGGCCGAGTACATAGCGGCTTCCACCGCTCGACTCAGCGCCTGGCTTGCTCGGCTTGGTGATCTCCTCGGCGGAGACACTGAAGCGGTGGCTCTCGGGGTGGGCGACAAGTCGCTCGGCTCTGCCAGAACCCGTTTTCCACTGAGCGGACAAGCATATCGGGTGAAGTACCACTTCATCAGAAATTCATTTGGATGAAGGCGACATCAAGGCGAGCTACATCAACACCATCGATCGACTTGCGGACACGCTCACCAAGCCTCTTGGGAGGTAAAATTCCTCGAGCTCTGTTCTAGGATCGGGATGGTTCAACTCTCCCACAAGGCAGCGCACAAGACTTAGGGGAGAATGATGAATAAGTCCTGTACTATGGTCTTTGTGGGGTAGGCATGCAAGACTTTAAGGAATGACATCTTGTTATCGACTTTAAGAATGACATCTTGGTATCATAGGACGACATCTTATTTGTCGACTTTAAGGATGACATCTTATTTGTCATAGGACAAACATCTTAGACTAGCATCTTAGCATATACTTGGCTGGTTGGCAGCCTATAAATATGTATCCCCAACCCCTCAGGTTGGCATGGCATTGTGTTAGAAATAAACAAAAAAAAATTGCCTCATCTCCAAGTGTCATCCTCTCCATGAGAGTAAGGATCTTGCTAACACCAACAGCAAGAGTCCAGCGAGTAACAGTACTAAGTGTATGCAGCATAAGCAGCAGCCTCCATTTTACAAGAGGTAGGGGTCCCATAACTCAAGCTCCAATACAGTAGTTCTTGATAAATAAATTTCCATCTCGAGAGTACTGGAGAGAGTACCTCTTCTGTAAGCCACTGCAAGGTCTCCCAGTCAACTTCTTCTCTGATAAAAATGTCCTCGTATCTGGATAGCCCAAGGTTCCTTAACCATTCCACAACACACATGTTTTCAACATTTTCTCTAGCGCAGGGTTCTCTTTCATGGTTGGAATTAGATTCCTGGAAAAGAGGTAAACCAAACATCTTATAATATGTTGATAATAAATGGTTAATAGAAAGAACTACTAGGAAATGCCATAGAAACTATCGAATTTTCTTTGTCTCCACTCTCCACTAACTTCATCAATGATTAAAACTACTCAGTAACCAGAAGATATCAAATCAAAAGGCTCATCGCCCCACTTGAGTTCTTGTGTTCTCAGGTTAACATGATACAGAAACTGAAGTCTCCATATTGCTGACACCCCCGCAATCCATAATGAATAAATTATTGGTAAGATAAGTTCATTTATCGTCCCAGCTAGGCAGATAATGATGCACAACAACAATTCATTATGACCACGATTGATATTTGGTGAACAAAAATACTTATCAAGACCATCATGCTGAGGATTAAGAGAGCAAACTAATCAAAAATGTCAATAAGCACAGCAGTACCTAAAGTTCCATTAAGAGTATAAGACTACCTTTGAGCTTTCTAGCAAGCCAACAATTTAGTATGACTGGTTATTACAAACACTATTCTAGGACAACAGTTTTGTAATTTGCAAATATGTTATTGAAGCATCACCTTGGCAGGTCCACCTTCATCAAGGCAATTGTTCGTATGTACCAGCTGGAGCTCCTCACTCAAATCAGAAATATCTGATCCGCATAAAGGGCACTGCACTTTATAAACTGACTCAAACCTCCCCGAATCGATTATGCTTTCTTCAAGGGGAGATGCCCTACTGTTTGGATGACCTTCCACATAATCCTCCATGCACAAGTTTATGAGCTCATTAAGCTGTGTCCCAATCTCAAAATTACCACAATCATCAGCTTCAAAATAATGGATCGTACGTGATCCCAGAAGTGTTGATTCAACAAAATTAGAGCAACAACTCCCCTTACAATCCTCAGTTCCACTTGATTTCTTCTCCCTGGTCTCAAAGTTGAGAGTAGCAACATCTTCAGCCACAACTTCTCTCCCTTCAGAAACCAAACTACAGATTCCCAAACCAGGCTCTTGGGATTCTTTGAAATCACCACCCTCAAAATCATATTTTGCATTCGACACCAGGCGCTTTGACTCTATAGAATTTAAGCGGTAATTCCCATTGTGAACTCCAAATCCACTCCCCTCATTCTTTTTATCTCAGATCAGGATGCCACCCCAGATTCTGTGTCCACGTTCCCCTCACCAGAGGCAGAGCCATGGACACCTGAACCGAGCTCTTCTGCCTCCTTGAAACCCACACCACCAAATTTGCACTTTGCATTAAATTCCGGAAGCCTCGGCTCAATCGGTCTCAGTAGTAATGCCCCTCTCGAGGTCCAGAGCCATTCCATTCCTTCTGCATACTCGAAGGATCAGACTCAGCCCTTCCCAACTCAGCCCCCTCAGGAACCGAGGTACAAGCCCTGGAGCCAACCTCTTCCGACCCCTCACAATGCCCACCTCCCAAATCACATGCTGCACCTGGCTCCAAAACCCTCGATTCCGTCGAATTGGGGCGGCAACTGGAACTTCCCATGCAATTGCCGTACCCGCCCAATCCTTTCTTCCCATTAGCGCCTAATTTGGAGCCATCAGGTCCGGACCTAAATAGTCCGCAAATTCCCCCACCGGTCGCTTCCTTGTCCTCGGGAACGCCGGCACTAGCCCACGAACCGACCGCTAGGGTTTCGTCAGCCTCGGCGGCCATCGCAGCAACCCTCTCCGCGGGAGCCGTGCCACCGGCGACGGGACGGTTCTCCTTCCCGGAGAAGGCCGGTGAAGGTTTCAGCTTCTTACGGTGGCGGCTCGAGGCGGCGGCATTGCAGGGCTTCAAAGGGCGGGCGCGGCTGGCGTGGGGAGGGCTCTGGAAGTCGTCGTCGTCATCGCAGTCCCAGACGGCGAGGAAGGGCGGGGCTGTGGTCTTGGGGTGGGAGGTGGAGCTCGCCGGCGGCGATGGCCTCGTCGAGCCTGGGCTTCGCCGGCATCGACTCGTGGAAGGGAAGGAGAGGAATCGAGCGAGAACTGGGAACTGAAATTTTGGTTGAGGCTTTTTGAGAAGGAAAGGGAAGAAAGGCGCGCCTATTGTGTGTTGAAACGCGAAAGCTTCTTTGGGCTTTTAGATTTGGGCTCCGTGGGCCTGCCAGTGCTTGGGTTCTAATTATTTCTGTCGGTAATCGGTCCAACATGCTTTTCTCCGGTCTGGGCGTTGAAACAATTTGAACGCTGTCCTCGAAAAGTTAAGCAATTTGAAACGCGGAACTTACTCAGTTTTGTTTTCGAAGTTTGTATAAATATTTAATAATATATTTATATATTTTATAAGCTATTTAGATTTTTAAGATATCCTAAATATTAAAAATGACAATAGAAGTTTGAAGGAAAATACAACCCGAGGAGCGTAATTGAAGTATGAGCTTCGATAGAAGAAAATCATTGACCATAATAAGTTGTTGGGGTTCTTAGAAATGTAACCACTCTTCAACATGTATAAATCATGTCTGCATGATTCTATTGTTACTCTATTAGTTACTTTTTTCCAAATTGTATGTATGCGCCTCTATTTAGGCCCTAGTTGTTAAAGTTTTATATTCTTATTTGTCAGATCATACTGTTGATTATTTAATAATCTACTTCTCTGATAATTAGGAGTTGTATTAGGAAAGCGTTTGGCTGGTGGGTTGGCTTCAAAAACCATATGAGAGAGGATTAGAACCTCCTTGCGATGCGTGTATTTTCCTTACTGCTCCTTGCTAGAAGCGGGGTCTGCTGATTCTCCAGAGTTGGGTATTTCGGTCGGCTCTCGTGGATCCCACTGAGAATCTGGGATCTGAAGCTGTACCAAATAGGGCATAAATGGTATACTAACAATTAGTGTTTCATCTAGTCTTTCTTTCATTGTTGTTTAGCCATCAGTTCCTACAATCCTACTTATTTATTTTTTACAAAAGGTCCACTTTTCAACCCTAAATTACGGTCTCGATTCGTTTTCAAAAAAATTACGATCTTGTTCGAATGAGAACCTCAAACTAACATAGCTGTCTACTTTACCCCGGACAAACCACATGTGCATATTTTTCTAACATGGCATCCATGTAATGCCTTAGGGTCCAAACTAGCTTAGGCCATAACTTTGCAGGACAACTAGCAATCGGGAAAGATTCGGGAGGAAAAATTAATTAAAAATAGAATTTTGAGAGGACTTGAGGGGTTTCTTGTAAATTCGCCAACTGGGCATGTCGCGGCGAAGCCTAAGAGGGGGCCGACCAAAGGGGGTGTCTCCCCCCTCCAAACCATAGTCGCCCCTCCCTTTTCACCCACTCCCCCGGCCGCCTTTCTTTCCCCTCTCTCCCACTCCTTGGCGCCACCCCTCTCGGTCTGGCGCCCCTCCCCTCCAGCAGCGCCTCCCTCCATTAGTGAAGCCCCTGCTGCCGGCCAAGAACTCTCCTTGTTGCTGCCAGCCAAGTGGAGGAAGAAGGCGAATCACCCGGGTGTTTTGGTTGGCCAAGAAGAGGATGGAGAAGGAGGGAGAAGAGAAGGGGAGGGATCGCAGGCTGGGTCTGTGTTCTTCAGCTGTTCATCAAGGGTAATCTCGATTCCCATTCGATTGGTGGTGTATTTTTCTAGTTAGGCGACGTCGGTAATAGATCTGTTTAGGATAGTCAGTATTGGCCGATATTTTTGAGGAAGTTAAGTGCGGTTCTGGAAACCTCCTAGAGAGTTGTGCGCGACATCGCTAGATTTCCATAGAGTATTGGTTCAGGTCGTTTGGATGAGCGGATTGGGAGATATGATTTTCGTGGCGCTGTTGTTCTCAGTTCGCCATAATTCTGATAGGTATTAGTAATCGGTCATTAGCGAATAGTTAATGGATTAATTAGGGGATCTCACCATAACAAATATTGTAGAAATTTGTGTAAGATTTTTAGAAAGCTAAATACCATAAAATTTGGCCTCTTGTACTGAAAGTTGTGTTGGATTTTGTGCCGCTGTCCAGAAACTCTGGTGACGAAAATTACCTATTATGTTAATCAGTTTGTTAAGGATAGAAGATGGCCGAATTTGGAAAGCTCTCCATGTAGGTTTCGATGGGGAATTTGATAAGCTTTCTAGAGGGTCCAAGAACGCCTCATTTGGATCTCTGGTCAAAAAGTTATGAATTTTATATTATGTATGCATCGAGGGACATATCGATATTTAGAATTTTGGAGTTGGGTTTGCGCTAGAGATTATAGTGAGTTTGTATTTTTCTCCTAATTTTGTTTTATCGAATTGCTATCTTAGTGTGCTTATTAAACTAATCAAGGTGAGAGTTTGGTTAGGAAGCGGCGCCCTCTTCGCGTCTTCCACCTTCGCACAGTTGAGGCAAGTGCATGGTAGACAACGATCAATGATTGATCACTGTGATTCTTTATCTTTCAATACCATTATTGTTGTGCTTTTATTTTTATTTAATTGCAAGCAATGGAATGGTGTGACTTTATCTTGTTGACGAACATGGGGAAAATTGGATATGATGAAATTTTGCATTCGTAAGCATCTCTTGCATATGTGCAGGTGATCATGATTGATCACAACTCCACGGGAGTGGAGGAGGTCCCGATCCTTGAGGAGGAGCGGGCTTGAGAGTGAATGTTGTCATGAGCATTCACTCACGCTATCTGATATCTGTGAAAGAAGTGCATGTGGACAAGTAGAGTAGAGTTGCATTGATTTATGAGATGAATGTGTGTGAAAACAAAGAGAAGAGAACGGCATGAGAATATTAATAGAAGTACATGTGATGATAATGAAATTATTGAATACTGTTGATTTATTATTGTTCGTTGTATATTGATGTATTTGTTGAGTCGTGGACTCACCCTTGCTTTTCTAGTGTTTTTAGGTGATCTTGAGGCGCCACGATTGAGGCGAATAGAGCACATGGGATAGTTTCATACTTGATCCACATAATTATTTGCCATGAGAACCTTTTCCTTCATTGTTGTTGGATTACTCAATGACTTGTTAGAAATTGAATAAAATTTAGGTCAATATTTTGGACTAGTCTATTTTGTTTCAATACTTCGGATTCATTAGTTTGTTACTGTTTTGGATTGCTTATCTGGTTATGTTTCCCTCGCTTATTGATTCATGCTTGATCAATTTTTATTCATGTTCTATCGTGACCAGTGGGCGAGTTTATTTATTGTTTTACTGCTGAAGTTTCATTGTGTGTTGAAGTATATTAGCCGTTTAAGGGTAGGTTAGTGACATTCGGGCTCGGTGTTGGGTGAGGTGTTCTGATTAGTATCGAGCGGACTTTAGGTTCATGTTGAATAGATTAACAACTTAGGTAAACTAAAATTGTTAAAATTTGTTTTAGGTTTAGTAAATCAACTAAAACTTACTAATGGTTAAATAATCTAAAATTTGACACACTAGTGCACAGTAGGTTAGAGAGTGGTACGAATACCGTTTTTACTCTTCCGTTACGTTGTTTAATGATGCATGATTTGATTCTTATCTTTGAACTTATTTGTGTATGGTTTATTGTGGTTGATAGCTATGTCGAGATGTGGAGGACGTGGTCGTGGAGGCCGTGGGGGAGGTCGGGGCGCGGCGTGGTCCGTGGAGCCACCTCTGAGGCGATTGAGTCGATGAGTTAAGGGGTTCTTTGTTGACCCGCCTTTGGTTGGGGGTTAAGATGAGACCCCTACTTTGCTGAAAGAGTTGGTGGGAGAGATTTGTGCTCTCCGTCAATAGGCACCAGCAGCCCCTGCTGCTGCAGCATCTATTGCTACTCCTGTCGTGCCTCCACCTGCACCTGAGACACGGTTGACACTTCGAGAGTGGATGGGGTTTATGTTGAATCCGTTTGTGAATTGGTACACCATCGAGCGTGGTGGTTGCGCTACATGGAGAGCAGTTTGGAGCTTTAGAGATGTCCTCACATCAAAGTGCATTTTATAGCCTTTAATTTGAAAGAGCAAGCGGGCATTTGGTGGGAGGGCGTGTTGTCTTCGAGGACCGCAACTCGAGGGCGATCACTTGGGAGGACTTTGTTGATCGATTCAAGGCAAAATTTTACCCTACTCCTTCGTTGAGAAGATGGAGATTGTCTCGGCGACTTTTGCTCAAGGAAGAGGTCCATTGCGGAATATGAGGTGAGTTCAACAACTTGGTTCGCTTTGTCCCTTGGTGCGAGCGATGATCTTCGAAGGCCAAGAGGTTCCGTCGGGTCTCAACTCGAGTGCGGCATGTGTTGGGAGCTACTCCACTCCGTGACTTCACTGTTGTGGAGCAAGCCGAGGAATGGAGTTGGAGATCTGACTCACTAAGGGCAACAAGCCTCTGGTGGGTGGTTATACGGTGGTGACAAGAAGAGGAGCTCGGTGAGGAGAGTGGGTTTATTCGACACCTTTCAAGAAATTCAAGGGAGGACTGCAGATCCTCCAAGTCTAGCAATGAGGCCGTTTTCTTCTTTGGCGCGTCGTCCTTTTGCAGTACTCGACCCTTCGTCTGTACTAGAAATTTGGGCATGCTTCTTCAAGTGTGGTGATAGACACCTTGTTGTTGAGTGCTCTTGGACGGGAGATTGCCGTCGGTGTGGCCGTCGGGTCACAAGGAGTGGGTGTGTCGCGAGAACCCGCCCGGTGTGATCAAGTGGGAGCACTGTGTCGTCTTCTTCTTGATGGGTTACATTCGATGATCTTTCCGGATGATGGTTGCTCCTCTGCGCCGCCACTTCCTTGGCTTAGGCGCCTCGGTAGGGTACTCTTGGCGGCCGCCACCTCTGCACCTCTTGAGGTTGCATGGCCGGCTTTACTGCAAATCCACGGTGATTATCGGCTCTCGCCGCCCGGTGTCGTCTTCTTCGCCATGGCACAACACGGAGTGTCGTCATGCCTACGCGGAGTCGCGGGTAGTCCTAACGTGGTGACAGGTACTTTGCTTGTGGATTCATTTGATGATTTAGTCCTTTTTTATTCAGGGGCTACCTATTCGTTTGTCTTGACGGCGTTTGCTAGGAGAGCGAACTTGAGTATGCAGTGGATTTCTCAGTCAGTGTTGGTTAGTTATCCCGGGGGTATTATTGCGAGCTCCACTGTTTGTCCTGGGTGCTCTATTGTTATCGATGAAGAGAAGTTCACGGCGAATCTGATAGTCATACAAATGGAGCCGTTCGATGTCATCTTGGACATGGATTGGTTGCACTCTTACCGAGCCATGATATCTTGTTTCTGTAGGACAGTCTCTGTGTAGACCCCGTCTGGAGAGACTTTGACCTTTCAGGGGAGTGCGCCTCCGCGCTCTCTTTCGGTGTTGGTCGGATTTGTTTCGGGTCGTGCGATGGCGGGTTTCTTTTAGCTCTTCTTGAGAAGCCGGCGTGGCTTCGCAGATTGAGGAGATTCAGTGGTTAGTGATTATCTAGATGTGTTCCCGGTTGAGCTTCAGGGCTTGCCACTTGTGCGAGACGTGGAGTTTCGCATTGATCTCGTTCCAAGTACTCGGCTCATCTCGATGTCTCCGTATCGATTGGCACGTCCATTTCAAGATGAGTTGAAGAAGCAGTTGGACGAATTGTTGGCTAAAGGTTTGATTAGGCGGAGTGTATCGCCATAGAGAGCTCCTGTTTTTTTCACAGAAAAGAAGGATGGGAGTTGTGCATGTGTGTTGATTACCATGCGCTTAATGCAGTCACAATCTAGAACCAATATACATTGCCCAGCATTGAGGACTTGTTTGATCAGTTGAATGGAGCTCAGGTGTTCTCCAAGATCGATCTCGATCGGTATAATCAAATCCATGTGCGTGGCGAGGATGTAGAGAAGGCCCTTTCTCTACAGTGTGGGCATTATGAGTATAAAATTATGTCTTTTGGATTGACTAATGCACCTGCAATTTTTATGGAGACCATGAACAACATATTGCACGAGTATTTGGATGACTTTGTGGTGGTGTTCATTGATGGTATTCTTATCTATTCCAAGACCAATAAGGATCATGGGCGTCACTTGAGGCTAGTATTAGAGACTTTGAGAGAACACAAGTTCTATGCTAAGCTGAAGAAATGTGAGTTCTGAATTTCAGAAGTGGGTTTTCTGGGTCATGTGATAAATCCTTAGGGCATTGCTGTTGATCCAAGCAAGGTCTCCACAGTGGTGGATTGGAAGAGGCCGACTAATGTGAAGGAGGTAAGGAGTTTCTTGGGTTTGGCTGGTTACTATCGACATTTTGTGTAGAATTTCTCTATCATCGCCAAGCCGATGTCTCGACTTACTCGAGAAGGTGTGAGATTCAGTGGGTGATGAGTGTGGCGCGGTTTACGCACTTTGAAGGAGAGATTGGTGACCTCTCCTATTCTCACTCTTCCAGAGCAGGAAGCGGTTCCTGATCTTTTGGATCGTCCAGTAGGTCTTGGTGTGTTCTTATGCAAGGCGGTAAAGTGATTGCTTATGCATCGAGGCAGCTAAAGAAGCACGAGTAGAATTATCCCACTCATGACTTGGAGCTAGCTGCGGTTGTCTTTGCTCTCAAGATTTTTGAGTCATTATCTATGTACGGCGAGTCTTGTGATATTTTCACAGATCACAAGAGTCTCAAGTATATCTTCACTCATAAGAATCTGAATTTGAGGCAAAGGAGGTGGTTGGAGTTGATCAAGGATTATGATCTTACTATTCAATATCATCCAGGCAAGGCCAACATTTGAACGATCTATACCCGCTATTACGAGTTAATGGAATATTTTGGTGGTTAATGGTAAATCTATTTGTGAGACTAACATTTCTATTGTTATATTAGTGTGTAGTCTCATTTGGATATAAAGGTGAAATTCAACGAGGTATGCATTCGATATCATATTTCTTATACATTGTTGCATTCCTCGGATCCAAAATATAGGTTGAACTCAACCATAAGTTTAACTTGAATATGTGCATATATTCCTATAACGCATTTGTGTATGCACACATTTAGAGGGAGTTCACTCTTTGTTTTGTGGTTTCATTAGTATTGATCCATATTCCGTTCTCTCTATATATTTAGGATCTTTTACTTTGAAATATATCCTTTTGAGTAGGCAAAACTTGTGTAGTTCTTGTATACTCATGTTGTGAGTATATAGAACTCGTGTAGTTCTTATATACTCATGTTGGAGTACATATAACTTGTGTAGTTCATATATACTCATGTTGTGTTACATTCAATTTGTTTGCAACATCCCCGCTAACCATTCTGTTATGACTGAAATCATTATGGCTCAAGTCACAAAGAGAAATATGCAACCTCCCCGCTAATCATTCTGTTAAAGAAAGTACAAACATTCTTCCTAAATCTTCTGGCTAAAATCAAACAATCTTAAGTGGCATAATGATATGAATCCAGAAATAAGGAAAGATGCTTGGATTTGTATTCAAACAATCTTACACCATCGTTGTTAGGGCATTTGTAATACTATTTTCCCCAATTCTTCGAGCTCCCAGACACTGTCCAAATCATCTTCACAATGCATTTTGGGCATGTCATATGATAACCCCACAAGGCCACGCGCGGACGACTCGGACTATGGCGCTTTCTTCTTCTCCATCAACTATCAACTGTCAAGACTGCACTCTTGCCTCCTCTTGCCTCCCAGCCTGTCTAGTGCTACACAATTCATAAGACCGTAAACGGATCGAGCACGGTGAGGAAGGAAAATCAAAGTGTAAGATGCCAGCAGAATTACCTCAGCCGGATCGAGCACGGGAGGTGGCGCCCGTGGCGTGGGGAGGGCACGATCTTAGAGGCGAGTGCGGGTGGTAGGCGTGGCGGGGAGGGCTAGGGCTTCTGGCCGGGCGGGGAAGGTGTCTTGGCGTCGCGCAAACCCTAGACGAGGGTGGCGAGTGGAAGTCGTTTTCGCACGAGAGCAGGGGGTTTTCGTAATTGTGGTGTTAAGTGGGAGGTAGGTGCAGGGAGGCTCGATATGGGCCGTGGATTGTTTGATGGATGGTTCAGATCTTTCATGTTCTCATGTCCATCAATTAAACTATGTGTGCCATATATGCCGCCTCTTTTAGGTAGTTCATATGTCAAAGTGTCAGGAATAGTTACACTCATTCAAGGTCGTTAGGATCCAGTAACTAAGATCTATTTGTCAAGAAATCTACCATTTTGTGGGACCATCCCGATCCCAAACCTTCGTGAGATCTGAAACTGATAATACTACTTTGTTTCAAAAATCAATCAGATAGTACTGTGTAAAATAGCGGTCCCGATCTAATTACGCCTCTTTAGAATCACCCATCGAGAAAGATATTTAGAATCGCGGTTGTGTAGCTTTACTCCTCCGTTATGATCGGACGATCCTCACTAAAATGGTCCTAAATCTTGACAACTTTGGATTCATATGTTTCGAAAGAATAGTTACCGTTGGATTTGGTGGCAAAATCAGTAACACTACTCAAATAGAAATTACCGTATGCTCTCCCTCTTGAGGCCAGACAAGTACAGATTGGATTTACATTGACCTCCCGAGAAAAAGTCACACATATCAGCTAGCGTTCCAACAAATTGCAAGCATGTGTTTTGTGTGCCCACAAAGTTAGGCGCCGATGGCGGGTCAGGCAGAGGCAGGAGCAGGACTCAGAGCAGAAATGCAGACCTGCAGCAGGATAGCACGGGCAAAAACAGTGTTTTGGTGTGACTGTCTGACTGGCCCGGGGCCTATTTATCTTGGTCTATGGCCAAATCTACACCAATTTCTTAAACCCAGCCGATGCGATAGAGAGTCGTAGAGCCGTACCCCGCGATGCCGGAGCAGGACAGATGGAGATCGAGACGGCAAATCGCCAGTATCCTAGAAGCAGCGCGCGCGTCGAGGGAGGCGGTAGGAGGCAACGGCACAGGTGTTACGAGTGTTTTCCACTTGCGATTTTTTTTTACAATACATGTTTAAAATATAATTACAAAAATAAATATTTAATTGATAAAATTATGAAAACAGACTAATACCGTCATTTGGATTGCCGACAAGAGTCTGTCGTCAGCAATATAACGGCAAAGGTCGCTGCCGCCATTCTAAATAGCGGCAAAGACTTAAGTCGCTATTTGAAATGGCGAGAAGTTCATATCGCCAATTCAAATGATGACATGTGCTGGTATTTTGACTTATTTTTTTAGCAATTTAAAGGACTTGACTCAGTTTTCTTGGTAATATCTTTAAGTGTTTGTCCAAACGATCATTTTAGAAAAAATAAAATAAAATATTAAATAGAGAACAATTTAGGAGTTAAATTCAGAAGATGAGATTTCAACTACGGAAATAAGACTTTGTAATGTACTTGCAAAATAGATAGCGCGCACGGTTTGGTTACGTGCATTACAAACGACAGCATGCACGAATCAACAACCCAATCTACACCTAGGATACATGTGCGTCTTTTGGAATCGAAAAAACTGGTAGATGGGAATGAACTCAGCCTTGACAGCCATTCGGTCCTTGTCTCTTGCAGACCCGCGGGTGCGGCTAGTATCAAAGGCAGCCCAGCACTGGGCTTCGAAGTTCTCCCACCCCACAGGAGCATCGGGAGCTCGGCCAGCCCCTGATTGGACAATCGGTGTCTTCCCCTTGTTTCTTGCAGACCTGCAGGCGTGGTCAATCCTGAAGGCAGTCTTGTACTGCGAGACGGGCTAAAAGATGAAATGATGTTAGCAGAACGTAAGTTCAAATCAATAATCAGTACGCCCATTGAACATAACTTACTTCTCCTTTTCAATAGGGTCGGGCACGTAAGTTTTCTAGCGTTGGAAGACCTCAAGTGGCACCGCGTAGTTGAACATGTACTTCTACTCGATGAACGCCCTATCGTACATGTATGAGTTGTCGATCCATTGGAAGAAGAAGCAACGCTCTTTCGGCTGCCATTATGCACAGATAAACTTAGCGATATGTAGAATGCAACGTGAAATGCGAAAAACGATGTGTGTGAGAGATTCTCTTATGCGGATATCCACCGCGCGTATAGTATCCCGGTGGCGATGCGCTGGTGTATGGATTGAATGATCCAAGCCTGGTTTTTGTAGTCACACTACGGGCATAGAAACTCCGATGGTACATGCGCATTCTTCATTGAACAATTCGGGTAGGTTTTCGCCTTCCTGGATAGCCACTTGCGCTTTCGCGACATCTCCGTATATACGACATCTCGAAGTGCGAACCTAATGTTCTCCTCTAGCTCACTTTCTTGTCCCTCCTTCCTCTCTTTATGCGAAATAAGTTGGAGTGAAGTGTTGGTTGTGGTGGTGTAGTGCTCTCCTCCAACTCTCTTCTCCTTCCTTTTATAAGCAGATAGGATGTAGTTTTGGTGGCTGGTTCATGGTGTGCACTCAGTGAGAAAGGTCGGTGTGGATAATCATTTCGATTTGAAAAGGTACTGTGGCAGAGTATGGTCATTTTGCTTTTAAAAGGTGATCTGACAGTATGATCATTTCGATTTAAAATGTGAGATCGCCAACCGCCTCCTGTAGTCCATGAGTCGGACCATGGCCTCTCTCGGCTCCTCTCGCGTCATGTCGCGGCGGTCCCTAATTAATTGCGAACAAATCTCACGTCGACATACACCTCCCATCAGAGATCACTCTACGAGCACGAAGATCTAGTTAGAGCGCAATAACATGACTTGTTCGAAATACTATGGGGTGTTCACTACATAGCGGATAGTGGTATCGAGTCAGGCTACGTGGGGGTAGGTGTTGGTCATTTCAATGACATGTGGCTATGGGTCGTTCATGACCGGACGCAACACACTCTCATCCGAGTGTTGTGCCACTCGATGCGATCGTAATACGTTTGGTGGTCGTATGGGCGACTTCCTAGACCACGTTGTTCAATGCATGTACCCACTACTACCGCGGCTCTATATGAGCGCCCAAGATGTCGTACCTAGGACACCCTTCTGGTGTGCCTAGGAAATCTGCAACAAAATGTTAGTGCAGGGAAAACAATTACGATTGTATATTCAAGATGAACTTACCCATGGACGTTCGGTGGCATTGGCTCTCCCCAGGGGACCAGGAAATCCTGCCACAGGCTGAATTGCCTCATCACTCGATGGATGGAGTACACCTCCACATACATGTCGTGCACCAAGCAACTCAGCATGAGCAAGTAGGTGGAATATCGTGTGCCTTTGGATGGACAACCACTTGAGTGCAGCGAGCTAACACCCTCTCGGTAGTGTCGGCGTCCAGATGACGCGGTCTTCCGTTAGCTGGTTGAACATTGTCACGTAGTCCGGATACGAGGCGTGCGTAGTGACCGGTGTGAATGTGACCTGTAGAAGAAAAAACACACACATTAGACCGTAGTGTGGAACCAAAGTACAAAATAGACAAACTGTACGAAATAATTATCCGTCGGCAACACCACATCATACCCACGGTTGGGTTGTCGATGTCATCGACATAGATACCGAGGGTGTACGCCCTCAAGTCGATTTGTGTCTGTACGATTTGGAAGCGCTCGAATGACCACATCTGTAGTAGGAGTGGGCATCCAGTTATGCGAGCTATCCGGACCCATCAACGAGTCGCGAGGCCTCGGCATGTCGCGCCGCAACCTTGCCGGGCCCTATGCGCGTGTTAGATCTCCTCCAGCTCCATGTGTGCAAACTCCTGTTCGTACCGGATGTAGAGCTTGTCGACGCTATCGCCGTAAGATCCACAGAACAAGACCCACCCGAAGAGCCACATCAAGTTGGCCTCGAAGTACTTCCTCGTCGTGTAGTCAGGGGCGTCAGGGGCCATACCCTGTGGCTAAAAAATGACAATGACATGTTAATAAGTTCGGTGAACAGAAAGTAAGTCACGAACATCGAGAGAGGAGGAACTTACGTAGAACTGGCGAGCCACTTGGTGAAGGCTCGTCGTGCTCTCGAACCTGCTTGCTATGCGGTAGCACCCCAGCGAACCTTGCGAGTAAGTCCAAGCACCATGTAGGCGCGGCGTCGTGCGCTTCCACAAGGGAGCCCGCGCAGGGGAGACCAATCAGGCACAAAACATCCTGCAACATAGGGGTCATCTCCTGTACGGAAGGTAGAACGTGTGCGTCTCTGGCCTCCAATGGTCCACCAACATCGTCAATAGACACTGGTCGTATGAAAAACACCTAGACAAATAGATGTCTTGGTCGTCCTCCCACAAGACCTCCACCATCCTCACAAGCGGAGCGGGCGAGCGGTCTCATCCTCGTCAAAGCGATCAAGAGGGCACACTAGTACAACCACAAAAGGCGTATTTAAGAGTACAAAAATATCACAAGCTTGCGTGCCTTGGAACCCATTGTGGGTCAATCATCCATGCACTCATGGTGTGCGCAGAACCTGCGACAAGCTCTATAGGTAACTCGTCGGTGAAATTTGGGCGATCTTGAGGCGACTACGGTGGTGGCGTCAGCGATCGGTCCGTAGCTCAAAGGGCCACTTCGTAGAGCCTTATGTGGACACCATACCTGAAATAGTGTGAAACATAAACAATAATGTTTACACTATTATTAATAAGAAAACATCAACAGAAAAAATAAATTTAATCATGTTATCAAGCCAACCGCTATTGAAATGACGATAGAGGTATCCGGTGGCGCCGTTGCCAATCAGCCAAGCGATAGGGGCATGTCGTCAATCGAGCAATGACGAGCCATGTCGCCATTTCAAGCGACGACATAAGCTCATTTTCTAATTTCATTAAGCGTGCATTTATTTGGTAATTCTATTAAAAGTACTATTAAAATAGAAACATTACCGACATATCTACTACTAAACTACACACACCTAAATTTTTTTACTAGAGTACAAAACCATACCTTTCAAACTATCTAATCCATTCAATTACTACACCATAAAAAATATCTACATGATTAATGATGTATCTAAAACTAAACTACACACACCTAAAAAAATTTACTATAAAGAACTACGTTACATAACCATACATCTAAAACTATCTAAACCATTCAATTACTACACCATAAATAAATTATTTATGGGTAACCATTTTTCTATAACTAAACTACACACGCATAATAAAGATATACTACACCAAACTACACTACATAACCATACATCTAAAACTATATAAACCATTCAATTATTACACCATAAATAAATTATGTACGACTAACCATATTTTCTATAACTAAACTACACACGCCTAATAAAGATGTACACTACTACAAAACAAACTATACTAAAAGCCTCATCACAGACGGTTCCTTTGGAACCATACGTATTATGAATTATCACGAGCGGTTCTTATATCACAGACGGTTTGCAAATAGAACCGTCTTATATCACAGACGGTTTGTGAATTATCACAGACGGTTCTATTTTACAAACCGTCTGTGATAGTGCAACATCACAGATGGTTCTTATTAAAACGATGCAGTGATAGCTCCGTAGATTATAAGCGATTCGTATTAAGAACCAAATGCGTGATGAGATACTTATCACGAGCGGTTCATGATACGAACCAATTGTGATATATCGTCACAGATGTTTTTTATGTAAGCATGCGTGATTCGCAGCGTAGTAGTTGAAAAAATTTGAGCAGCGTATGCGGGAAGCAAAATGTTTTGGTCTTTGTACTTATATATTGAGCATTTGGCGAGGAGATCGAGGTGAAGGAGGGCGCGCGGGAGGTGCGTAGGAGGAAGTCCATGAGGGCGGCGCCAAAGTCCGCTACTGCGGTGGTGGCCGCAGACAAGGTGGTGGTGGCGAGAAGGAGGACATAAGCTTGGCTTTGGTTCCTTCTCGTACCGATGCCACTCACGGTATACGAAACTAATCTCTTGTTGGTTCTTGTTAATTACTGATTTGACAAAATCATTTGCTCTTAATCACTGATTGTTCCCTTGTTCTTCTTGCGTGGGCAATTTTTCTATCCATTCCTTTCTAATTGTTCTTGTTTTGAATCACAGGAACTGGCGTTGTGGAGCAAACTGGGTGGGAAGGTCTCTGTGAAAGGATCGTTGAATTAATGATGTGGAAGAACGTCGCGAAATCAGCACTCTGGTTCAGGCTGGATTCCATGTTCTTCTTGTAAAAGAACAATGTTTGCTAAGTAATCAAAAATCAATGATCGCTGAAATCTTAGGTATTGCCTGTTTTTCTCTTTGGTACTAAATATGGTAGTTTGGTTAATGTATGGAGGTTTCTAGCCATAGGTACAATTCGATGCACAAAGAACTAGTCGATCATTCTTTGCATGACCAACAATTGATTGGTTTGGCTCACAATTAAAAAAAAATACAACAGAAAAAACTATCACAGACGGTTCTTGTTCAAAGCATGCGTGAAAATAGACTATCACGAGGCGATTACGAATAAGAAAATGCAGTGATACCCTTTCCTGAGCAGTTTGAATAGCGTCTGTGATGACCACCTGTTATCACAGACACATAAATCCAGACGGTTTAAAAAACCGCATGTGATGAGCTTTTTGTAGTAGTTGTACTGCACTAAACTACACTATATAACCATACATCTAAAACTATCTAATCTGTTAAATTACAGATACACTAGTTTTGGTTTCTAACCTACCATAGTTTCAATTTTAAATATAAAGTTACAAAAAAACTACCTGTAATGTGGAGGGTTGATTTGCTCATCCCTCCCTCCCCTCCATGGCTACGTATGGACATAGTTTTGCTACCTCTTCTCCTCCCCTCTCCCTCCTTCCCCTGTTTTTTTTTGGATTAAAAGATAATTTATGCCGGATTTTTTTGGTCTTTTATAGCTTAGTCTCCGTCATTTGAAATTGCGACAGTGACATTTGCCAATGTATTGCTGGCGACATGACTCTCGCTGATCGGATTGATGTCATAAATCTATTTTTTGTAATTTTATTAAATGACTATTTATTTCTGTAATTCTATTTTTAAAATATATGATATATATATTTTTTTTTAAAAAAAAATCGTCCACTCTCGCCTCGTCTTTGCTTCCGTAAAGTCCGTCCAACGTCGTGCGCATGGAACGCGCGCTATTTGAATGTTCACTTTTCTGAACTTCGAAGCCTCGGGATAGATCTTACACCGCATGAAGCACGGGGAAAACGCAAAGCCATTGTTTCGCACCGGCTGATTTGCGCCAACTTTTTTTTTCCTGGTTACAAGGAAGATGAAAATGTTCACGCACGCACGAGTAGGCTAGAGATAAATTTACGATATTATAAAATTACTACTTAAAGCATACTTGCATGAACAGAGATACAGGCACTAAGATTATACTTAAAATACACTTGCGTATGTATGTATAAATGTGGACAACGGGATTTAAAGTCTGAATTGTGGAACCAGTGGGCAACTAGATTTAAAGTCTGATAAGTGGAACCAGCTCTTCGTGGGGTGATTGAGTTGTTGATTTGGCCACGTTAGGTTGTCTTTCCAGAAAACAGTTTGTTTCAACCAAAAAACTTGGAAATCAGTGTTTTGCTGAATACTAGCTAGCTTGTTTTCCAGTTTCGACCAATCTTTGATTAGTTAGGCAGGGAGTATTAAAGGAAGCGAATGGTACACTGCTGTAAACTACCGGCAACCAGTCGAGAACCAAAAGGTAAAGGACAATGAAAAGAACAGCAATACACGGGCTCATCCCATTATTCCAAAAGACAACTCTTCAAGGCAGGTTTCCGGCCAGTGAACAAAACGGACCAAATACCTTCTATATATTAAACAGACAAATCCTCAAACATTAAGGAGCCCATGTAAGCATGAAAAAGGATAATAAATGGAAGGAACGTGCACACAACGTTCCATAACATTCGAGAAACCGCAACCATCCGTTGCAAACACACCAGTCCCAGTAGACCTAAACAGCCAAACTGCCGCGAGCATACGACTCGAACCAGCAGCAAACAATGGTGCGAACGAACGGCATGTGCTCACATATGTATGCTGATGGTCAAGTAGAATTAACCACCAACTAGTAATTCCTAACTTCTTACCAGTAGAATATTAAGCAACCAACAGTAAATTATTTTCGCTTTGAAGCTACGAGTACAGTAGTATCTTTCGGGTCTCCACTCTCCACAGATCAATTCCCCTCTTAATATCGAGGCAAGATTTCTATCTCCTGCTTTATTGCCACTTCTTGGCCTAACCCGAGCCAAGATTTGTCACCTGTATCTTTCTTGGACGCATCAACAGAGCTGTTAACTTGGTATGGCGCCTTTGCAATTATCCTGCAGGAAATGAGCACGAAAATGTTAGGATCTTAGGGATCCTAAACTTGAGCCCACAGCCAGTTCTAAAGGCAACTCTTTTCCTTCTTCAAAAGAAGTTCTAAAAGCAACTCAGTTACCTGCCCTTTCTCTTCTCAAGGAACCTATGGAGTGAGTTCCTCCTCGCTATCGGCAGGTCTGTAACAGCAAAAACTTAACCTTTGTCACCGACAGTGTTGTAAGGATTTCAGATGGAAGCTCACATAGATTTTTTAGCGAATTTCTTGATCTACATTTTTAGCATAGATATAGGCTAGTGTGTGCTATAATAGAAACTTACGAATCCTTGAACAACTTGCCGATTAGTACTGTCGTAGTAGAATAAAAAAAAGAGAAGAATTAGTACCAGATAGATTGTTTTGTGCAGGTCGGGGCAGTCTCTCCGCTGCAGCACTGCTGCTGGACTTGTCCACGCCATCGCCAATGTTTACCATTTGCAACAGATCCTTGACCTTGGTGGACGGGAAGTTGTCAAAGACGACCACTTTTCCACCATAAAAGATGGTCAGTTGTTGCGCCTCCTCTCCGGCTGCCTCCCTGGAAGGACCAAAAAGTTGCTACCAAATCACTAAACTTAATTTGACAAACCGGGACCTATCTTATCAGTGAGCATTTGCGATAAGGATCCATGGTTTCTCTTGTTCCGGACCGGGGGCTTTACGTTTTGTTTTCGTCATTTTGCTTGTCAATTGGGCCTTTCAGTGGTGGGTCTGAAGGGCGCGGCTCGCACGCGGTCTTCGCCACGCTTGCCTCCTCGGCCGGCGCGTCGAGCCCTGACAACAAGTTCATGGTGGTCGGCAGACGGAAAATTCCTGCAATTAAAGATGAACAGACGTGTAAATATGTCTGCTAAGTGATTAAAAGTCGTTGCTAATTGCAAGGAACACATTGGGAGAACAGTGTACAACAAACCAATCAACACAAGCACCACTGACAAGCTAAACCAGCAAGCCATAGCGACAGACTAACCAAGAATTAGACCAATTAACTTAAGGCGCGCCACGCCATGGCTTACCTCCTCCCACGGCGGCCGGCGGCGCCATGTCAAGGCCAAGGCCCTGTAGCCCGCCCTTCTTCTCCTTGAGGTACTGGCTGAGGAGGCTGCAGGTGACGGCGAAGCTGGTCTTCTCCTTCGCCGCCGCCGCCGCCGCACGGCCGGCCATCTCCTCTCCCCCTCCTCTCTTCCCGTTCCCACTCATCGTAAACAAGACGTCTCTCCCGCCCACTCCTAGCCAGGAAGGAGTAGAGCGCTTCCTCCCCCCTTGCTTGCCTCCGACAAACTCTCGTGTAATTTTCCTCCCTCTCACCCGATGCGGCCATTTAAATTCGCCTTTGTCCTTTAATAGTTTCTTCCTGCCAAACGGCAAGTGGATGTGGCGTGGGAGAAGGACCGGTCGGACACGCGCGCGCCTGAAACACGTGAGAAAATACAGCAGCTTGCTTGTCCTCGGGGACTGCGAGAGAGAGAGCGGCGAGTCGCGTCCACGACTCGATCGGACGGGAGGGGCGAGGGGGTCTGCGTCCGTGACGGTCAAATCGAGCAAAAATGGAGTAGCGTATTCGTGATCGTGGTCGTGCGTTGGATGGTTGTACCAACACGTGATTTTGGGCGGGATTTGACCGTCGGACAGTGAGCTCTCGGTCCCCGGAGTGGCGAGGGGAGGGGAGGGGAGGGGAGGAGTACGTACGGGGCATGGGGACACGACGTGCGACCTAATAGGGCTGTGTCGTGTTGGCGACCATATGCCTATAACTACTACTGTACTGTGCGGCCGCTGTCAGGGTGCTGGTTCCCATTTGGCGAATCTTCGACGTAGAGATAGTATACGTGCAGCAACCGGCCTTCGGACTACCTTCTTATCTTATCGTACGATTCGATGTAATATTTATTAATAACAATAGAGATTATCGTAATATTTTTAGAACAAAAATACAACAATCAAATGGTGAAGCGTCTGCAATAAAAAGTTTACTCTTGTGCAATAAATCAAAAACACCACTGTAACAAAAAAAAACACACATTGCAACAACATTTGATGCAACATCGCAACAATTAAAAATACTCTATGCAACATTTCGAACCAACTGTTGCAACAAATTGAGCAAACGTCTGCAACAAATCGTACCCTGATGAGGCACCCGGATGGCGACGAGTAGCAACGACATATTATCGAGGGTGTGACTGTGGCACCGACGAGAAGCCCGCGGCGGTGGAGCTCTGGGGTTGCTCATGGAGGAGATCTTGGGGAGAAAGGAGTCACGAGGGGCTCGGGGAGCTTTTTTATTATTTAATCTATTTTTTTTAAAAAATAATATATTTTTAAAATAACTTCTCTCTAACTTTATTTACAATTCTGACTCTTTGGTCACGCCATAATGCGCGGTGTGATAAAAATACTATGTCACGCTGTCGAGACCCCGGACAACTGGACCCGAGCCTCTGTGTATTCTAAATTATTCCCATGATCAGTAGTTAGTCCACACAGTTTGTGACATCGATGAAATCATGTCCATACAACAAGATAACTAAGAAGCAGAAAAATTAATATTACTTAGTAGCAAAGAACCTTATGGTCAAGTCGTATAGAGGTTGCCACACAGGGCTTAACAACCAAAGGATGAACTTGTAGAGGAAAACCAAAATGTCTCGTGATAGCCATCCGACATGCCCACAGATAATCGAGTGGAGGACGCGACCTAGTTCGTGTAGTCTTCAAAGTAATCTTCCTCGCAGAACTCGGTGCTCCCTGATTCTTCTTCGGCGACTGTCGACGATCAAATCGCCGATCTTATGAATATAAATGAAAAGAGGAAAAATATGCGTGACTCCTGGGAGTGGATCTGACTTGCTCTTTATTGCTATGAACTCACGATTACAAACACTGAGAGTATCTAAAAACACAACGCTTGTGTTGTCTGTTCTGTACCCAGTGTCCTCTGTCTCTCCGGCCTTCCATGGTCCTCCTTAAGTACTTGATGAAGCGGTGGCAGTTATCCCATGAAGAGACATCCGTTGGGAAGCGATCGTGCAGTCGGGAAGAGGCGGCGGTTTGGCGGTTCCACTAAGCGCAAAGGCGGTTGGTGGCGTCAAGCGTTACTATGATTAATGATTTAGGAGGCGTTAAATCATCAGCCGTGATAGTGTTGTATTATGTGGAATATGAAACACGTGGTTCATTCATCACATAGTGAGTGGCGTGGCGGGGACTCGACCTAGGCGCTGTTCATAGCTTTACGAGCACTTACAGTCGTGGACTAGGTTTGAAACTTTGTCAGGCCGAGGTATTTATTATATAACTTAGTAATACCTCGACCGGTTAGGTCGGTGGTCTTAGAATTCACGACCACGAGGCGTATGATCTTTATCATATATGAAGATAATATATGAATATTTTAATCCTCAACGGCTAGCCCCGAACTTTTAAATGAATGTTGGTCGTGTGGACACGTTCTCCGATGCAATCATATCGAGCAGACCTCTCATTAAATGCCGTAGGACTCGAGGTGGTACGTATTCATTTTAAAGTTGAGAAATTGCTTTGGAAAAGGAAAAAGCCTTTCTGTCGCGAGCGAAAAGGTATTTGCAGTTGGACTTCTCATAAAATCGGTTCTGATGAAATGCCTATAAAGCGACCGGTGAGTGCTTTAAACCTTTACGCCTCTATCTCCAAGAAAATCTTCCTTGAGTTCTTCACCCAAAAAGGAAAGCATCATGTCGGACCTCATCAGAAGCTGGTCGATCTCCGATCTGGCGAGAAAATTGGAGAGTTTGGAGAGGTTGGGTTGCTACCCGACGGGAGTTTGATCTCTTGGAGATCGGCTTTTGGAAACCTTGCGCCAAGCGGCGAGGAGGAGAAATCCGGTGTTCCTCGCGTCGTTGAGTGCGGGCTCAAGCTTCGGCACATCATTTTCTTTCTCAAGTCTTTGGAGTTCTATGAGGTTGAGTTGATCAACCTTGCTCCCAACGCCATTGCAAACCTAAGCATCTTCGTCTACTACGAAGCATACTTGGGATTCCACCGTCGATGGAACTCTTCAAGTACTACTATCGGATGGCGAACACGAAGAAAGCGACCGGCACCCACAGGGAATGTACCTAAGGCTTCATGGCGGCAAGGTGGCGAGTACATTCGTATGTACTCGAAGTCTTCTTGGTCGTCATGGAAGAAAAGCTGGTTCTACATGAAGGTTCTGCGAGAAGGCGGCTGTATTACAGTGGTAAGAAGGCGGTCGAGAACTTGCGTTAGCGTTCCTCCTCAAAGAAGGAGGAGAAGTTGGGAGATGGGTTGAGGCTATCCATCTCTTGAGTGTCGAGGTTTAACCTCACGGCGCGTTGTGAGACTTTTCCATTAGGAGGATTAGTCCTTTAAAGACGAGGCACGTTCGATGCTCGGTTCGCCGATGGCGATGATGCTACCAGCGATTACGATCCGGGTAATTTTGAGAAAATCCAGGCAGTTATTTTGCGAGTTGATTATTTTCGCAAAACTAAGATCTTTCATTTGTAATCGTAGTCTTGTCTTACGAGGGCGTCGGAAATAGGATCAAAATGATCGTCTTTGGCGAACGATGACACGGCTAGCTTTCCTCAAATCCTAGCACTTGCTAGTCTTTGAGAGAGGACTGAAAGACTTAGGGTAAGTGTATTAACTTCTTTTCACCTTTCGGTTATTTTCGATCAGTTTTAATCCTCTTTATGTGTAGTTGGTGGGACTTAAGATCAGCGAGGCTACGGAGGCGTGTGAGCCTATTGATTATCAGAGCCGACCTTGTGATCGTTGAGTCGTGGTCACGCTGAGGTAAGCAACTGAAAGAAATAACTTCTGCAAGATGAAGTATATTCTTCACCTGATTAACTTTGTTTGTTAATCCAGGCGGCAATCACTGAGTCTCGTATAGTTGTTCATGAGACAATTGTTCACGAGACCGGTGAAACCACACTACGACCTAGGAATCGGGAACTTGCTCTCGACCGGATGGTCGAGAACATTGCCGATCTCGATCGGAGTGTAGAGAATACAATTGAACCTACCAGTTCGGAGCTGGTGGGAACAATTGGAAAGAAGAGAAAAACAGGCGCAATGGATTTTAAACCAGCGCGATATAAGATCAAAACTAAGAAAACCACCGGGTATGTACAATCTTTTATATGAAAAACATACCTCGTATATTCCAAGTAGAATTGAACTTTCTGTTTCTCTCGTGCAAATCTGCTGAATCCCTGGTCGCTTCCGACCAATCGCATTCAACAGTCGAGTGGTCGGAGTGGTCTGGCCATTGTCTTCCTCGGTAGGACATCTTGAGGATGGCGTGGTTGGAGAGCCCAGAGCCAACCGGCTCTGAGGCGAGCTAGATCGTGTAGTAGTCACTATGCCGGCAACGGAGGTAGAGACCACTGCTGATCTTCCACAGGTTCCAGTACCTGAAGGTCATCCCTCCAAAACTAACAAGTTTCCTTTCTCAACTCGATTTTGCGAGTAAGGAACTTGATGATTATTGGGGAGAATATCGGATCGCTGGCGCAGTGAGCCCGATAAAATTTGTACCGATTACAATGATATCGTAATTCGGGTAAGTGTCTTCAATCTTCTCCATAACCTTTCTTGAAATTTTCAATAAGGTTTATGGAAGAAATGCTACTTATGCAGCATATGATCGAAAACCTCGCTACGGTCGGAGGACTAGCAAGCGAGTTAGGATATTAGAAGAAAAACACTCGAGATAGAGTAAGAGTTCCTCTTCTTTTTCCTCATTAAGGCTTTCCTTTTATTTATTCCCCCTTATCAAAAATTCTTTTGATAGATTTAGAGAAAAAAAAAGAAGATGCCTTGGCTGAAAAGGCCAGAAGAATAAAGCTTGAAGAAGAACTTCAGGCTAATAACCGGTCGATCGAAGTCTTGACGACCAAGAATAAAAAGCTTACGGATGATTCAGGAAGAGAGGAAGGTGGCGGTCGTAGTCATGACTTAGTATGTCTTCCAATCTTTTACTTAATACTTTCTTTGTCTATGAGAACAAAACAAGCATTGACCGAGTGAAGAAAGCTCTGGAATTTGAGCAAGACAAGGGGGCAGCTCTCGTGCTTAGTTTGGACGAGAAAATCACCTCGCTAAACAAAATGCTCTTTGATATGGGCGCGGGATCAAGCTTGCCCTCCTTGAGTGACCCAATAGAGAAGGTCAACTTCCTAGGCTCTTTGTTGGAAGAGCTCAAGGTTTTGCTCAAGACTACTAGGGAGAACTATGTCCACTCCGTTAAGGAGTCTATTGCCTGTGGAGTTAGTCTTGCTTTTGCAAAGCTGAAAGCTTCCGACCCATCAACTAACCTTCAAGCCATCGAAGAGGATTTCAACTGCTTACCCGCAGAGGCAAATCAGATCCTCGCAGAGATGAAACCTCTAGGCGAAAAGGTCGCAGAAGAGATGGAAGTCGGATCTCCATCTAGCAGTAGTTAACTTAGGCATTCTCTAGTAATTTAGCTGCAGGAGAAAACAATGCATACAATGTAAAGACTTACCTTTCTCTTATCAAAATGGAAAAAAAATTCTTTTATTCATCCGGTCGACTTTTGAATTTATGTCTTACCTAGCTCCCGACTGTTATATAGTAGAAGATCTTTACTATATAATAGTACTATCTGAGGCCAAGAATATAAATCCAAATCTCAACCATTATTTGTAAGTATGTACTGATCGGTAAAAAACTGATCGTGGTAATACTAGGAAACCTTTATGGTCGGAACCGTGTAGGTTTCGGCTAGTTGTAAATCTGTTTTTAATGATCGAGGTACTTTACTAAGACAACATATGGTCGGAAAAATAAAGAATTCTCCTTGATAAGAGGAACAAACATAAAAAACATATGTTAAAAGCAGACAAGTGGTTTTACTTCTATGCGATGCTCAATACTGGTCGGAATGAACCTAGCTAGGAAATAAAGGTATAAAATATATTTCGCAAGACGTGTTCATGCTCTTAGTCCGACTGGCAGCGAGGATCATAGGAAAAAGACCGTCGCTAGGAAGCTCCTTCCAGTGGGCGGAACCACGTGCGTAAAAAGGAGAGACTTGACTAGGAGGTTTCAGTGTCGACCGATAGCCAAACAAGAGTAGAAACGAATTTTGAAACATAAACTATACACTTTATAATCCAGAGCATACGAACCGCAGTCGACCAGGATTAGGCAACGTCATATAAATAACATCACTCGCTACTCCAAATTTAATTATCATGTTTAAAAGAATTTAAACGAAATGAAATGAAAGAAATTAAACAAAGAACTTACGCAATTGGTCAATATTCCATGAATTCGACAAAACTCTGCCGTCTGATATGGCTAATCGTACTGAGCCTGGTCGGGTAACTTTGACCACAGTGTAAGGACCTTCCCATTTAGGGGAGAGTTTATTGCGCCCTGCTTGGCTCTGAATTTTTCTGAGAACCAGATCCCCTACGGCTAGGTTGCGAGGTTGCACCTTACGATTGTAGTACCTTCGCATGGCTTGTTGGTAGATTGCCGAACGTATCAAAGCTTGGTTTCGTCGTTCTTCGGAAATTGATGTCGTCAGTCGATGTTCTTCGATTGCTTAGGTTGAAACAATCGGTGCGGCGAGCCAATTTTAATTCGGAGGAAGCATAGCCGGCCCCATAAACTAAAAGAAAGGTGTTTCACCGGCCATACGGTAGTCGTGGTCGGACGACCCATAAAAGCGAAGGAAGTTCTTGAACCCAAGCCCCGACCGTTTATTAAGCGGTCGAATACTCGGCATTTTATCCTGTATTAGGATACCATTGGCACGCTCATTGCTCCATTGCTCGTGGATGAGCCACGAAGCGAAATGGATCTTGATTCCTAGTTCTTAGCGAAATTCACGGAAATTCTTTGCTGGCGGGTACCATTATCGATGATGATCTGTTGGGTACACCGTCGTGTAATCACATTTTTGTTATGAACCTCTTAGCGGCTTGCTTGTAACTTTACAATGGCTCGACTTCAATCCATTTTGTAAGCGTGTCAATCATGATGACGAGAATTGAAGCCCGGTGCTCTTGGAAATGGTCCCGAATGTCTAGTCCCGAGGTTGCAAAAGGCCAAGAAAGAGGATTGTTTGCAAAGCTTGTCTTGGTGATGTACTTGTTGGCTATAAGCCCGACATTATCGCGCCGTCCACGAGCTCTTTTGCATCATGAAGGCGATTGGCGATAGTATCCTTGCACGAAGGCTTTCTGACCAAGGTTACGTAGGAATGATGTGCTCCACAGACTCCTTCATGAATTTGGTTAGCAACCTAATGCCGGTAGATTGAGATATGCATCTCATCAACACTCCATGAGATCCTCGTTTATACAAGATGCGTTCGATTAGAGTGTATGATTTGGCCTTCGTGCTATACGATCGGCATCTACATCATCTTGAGGAATTAGGTCATCTTTGAAGATAATTGTAGATCGATGTCATCGATCTCTACCTTGATCGTCACCGATCATGGAGCATCTAAGTTATCGAGTCAATAGGATTGACACGATGTAAACTATCGATGTTCTCGGAATGCTCGACTACCGAGGGTGAATCGAGTTGCTCGAGAAAAACTCCCGGCGGGACGGTTGACCTAGTAGAGGCCATCCGTGCCAACTGATCTGCTAGAAAGTTCTCCTTTCTAGGAATATGTTGGATCTGGAAACCGAAGAAGTGCTTTTTGAATTTTTGTACTTCCGCCAGATAGGAAGACATCTTGGTACTCGAGCATTGGTACTCTTTCCCTACTTGATTCGCTACTAGTTGAGAATCGTCTTTCCCTAGCAATTTGCGAATCCCGAGCGAACGAGCTGCTCGAAGTCCTGCCAGCAAACCTTCGTACTCCGCCACATTGTTTGTAGCGGGAAAGTTAAATTGGACGGCATACTTGATGTGTTCGCCGGTAGGGGATATCAAGACGACTCCAGCCCCCGATCCTTTAAGCATTAAGGAACCGTCAAAGTACATTGTCCACTCGTCGTGGTACTCGTTACTCGAGTCCTTGCTTAGATTAGGGTTTGTCCACTCGGCAATGAATTACGCTATTGCACGAGACTTTATGGTACATTCATGAGATGAAATGGAGGTCGAGCGTCCCTAGTTCCACGCCCATTTTGCTATTAAATCTGACAATTCCCTATTTCAAGGACTTGACCTAAGGGATATCCGATGAGGCACGACCACTTTGTGGGCACAAAGTAATGCCTTAGTTTCCTTGAAGCCATAAGGAGACTATAAAGCAACCACGTACTGTGGGTATCTTTCCTTTGGCCCATGTAAGACTTAACTTCGTAATACTTTCGTTGGGCGTTTTCACGTTCTCGACCGAAGACACCAATGACGACTTGTGGCGTTGCGACCACGTAAATCATGATGTTTCCTGGTCTTGGAGAAACTAAGGCCAGGGTACTCGTAAGGTACTCTTTGAGCTTTTCAAAGGCATCATTAAGCAAGTCGTCCACTCGAAGCTTCCATGTTTAGAAGAAGTTTGAAGAAAGGTAGTCCCTTTTCCCTAACACGCTGTAAACGACTTATGACGCCATACAACCGGTTAACCACGAACTTCCTTCTTCGTGGTCGGGGCGCATCGATGGATGGCGATATCTTCGCGGGTTTGCTTGATACCTCTAGCGAAACTAGAAAGCGAGCGACTTTCAGTGAAACCCGAACACACACTTCTCGGATTCAACTTGAGGTTATGTCTTCTCAAGTTATTGAAAGTCTCTTTAAGGTCAAGCATATGGTCGCAGGAGTTGACACTTTTCACTACCAAGTCATCAACGTAGGCTTCAAATTCGACCTATTTGTGGGTGAAGGTTTTGCATTAATCTTTGAAAAGTTGCACAGTTTTTTGAGACCAAAGGGCATTTTACATATGATGAAGTGCCAAATGGAGTGATGAAGGAAGTTTTCTCTTCATCTTCTTTACTCATACTAATCTGGTGGTACCACGAGTAAGCATCTAAAAACTTAATAACTACTTTTGGAGGTAGAGTCTACAAGTTGATCAATGCGAGGAAGGGAAAATCATCCTTCGGACAAGCTTTATTAAGATCGTGAAGTCTATACATCCTTCATTTCCCATTACTCTTCCTAACCATTACAGATTAGCGAGCCATTGAGGGTGATGTACTTCACGAATGAATCCGACCTTTAAGAGCTTGTCAATCTCGGTGGATGGCGTCCTTCCGGTCGGTGCGAAACGTCGAGCTTACGCTTGGCCGGATTTTTGTCGGTGGGCGCTAGCTTTGTGCTCGATCACCTCCACGGGACTCGGGCATGTCGGACGCTTGCCATGCGAATACATCCTTGTTTGCTCGGAGGAAGGAGACGAGCGACTCTTTCTATTTAGGATTGAGTCCTGCTCCGATCAGCACCTTTGGTGAGGATCCACCATCATTGCTTGACATGGCGTTTTCTGAAGGAGCGCGTTTGTCGAGTGGAACCTCTTTGGTCTAGTTGGACGGTTTGGGCGTTATCTTGGAGTGCAGGTGCTTGACCCGCACGGATGATGAGTCGAATTTACGGTGAGAGCTCATCGACCGATTCTAAAGACAACCGATGACATCGTATGCCATTTTGCGATCTCCACGAACCATGATCACACCTTTTGGTCCTGGTATTTTCAAACTTTGATACCCGTAGTGCGTGGCTATCAAGAATTTTGCTAAGGCCGGACGACCAAGAATTCCATTATATGTAGTTTCGAAATCAACCACGTCAAATGAAATCTTTTCCGTTCGGAAGTTATCAAGGCTTCCGAGTGTAACCGGTAAGGATACTTGTCCTATCGGTTTGACGGTAGAACCAGGAACTATGCCATGAAAGGCATATTTCACCGGTTCTACCTTTGATCTAAGAACCTGCATATCTTCTAAAGCTCCCGAAAATAAGATATTTAAAGAGCTACCACCGTCTATCAAAACTCGATTGATTTTGCAATTATTAATAGTAGGCTCTCACGATAATAGGGAACCTACGGTCGAGTTGATGAGGCGAGGCAATCTTCTTTCTTTGAAGGAGATCACGGATCAGACCACCTTGATGGTTTGGTGATGATCGAAGGTTAGATAGGTTGACCTCTCGCTCCATGGCTTTCGGATATGGCGTGAGTCGTATGAAGAAGAACCTCCAAAGATCATATTAACTTGTCTTGCTTTGAGGCTCTGGTACTCCATCTCTTCGTCGCCATCCTTGTCCTTTTTGGAACTTGTTTTCCCCCAAATCCTGAATTGCGGGAAGTGGGCCTTTACCTGCATAGAAATCCTCCAGCTTCTTTTGCCAAACACGACAGTCGCAAGTCATGCCACACTTTGTTGGTGAAGTGGACACCACTTCTTACCTTTATTATGGCTATCGGTGAAACTTTGGCTTTACCCGACCGGTATAGTCCTTCTTACCCTTGAGCGGTTTATCTGGAACCGCTAGGACTTCCTTGTTGCCCATTTTGCGGTGCTTCTTCTTCTTGGAAACCTTCTTGGGATTCTTTTCTGACTTCTCAAGGCCAGGTTGAGGGATTTTATCTTTTCGATCAATGGCTTCATTCCATTCAACCGCCTCACTAGCGGCCGCATACTTATCAGCCATGTCAAAGAGTTCGGCAGTTGTTCGTGGAGGGGTCATAGCGATGTCCTCCGTAAACCGCCGATTCCTTAGACCTGCCTTGAATGCTCGAATCACGAAGATTCGCAATCTCGGAATAAATTTGAACACGTTAAACCTTTTGATGTACTGACGGAGAGTTTCCTTTGGTTCCTGCCGAGTTCGATGGAGATCATCCTCCTTTCCAGGGCGATCGTACGTACCCTGGAAATTCACAATCAATAGATCGCAGAGCTGTTCCCAAGTATAAATAGATCCAACCGATTGGTTAAGCAACCAACACCGGGCATATCCTTCCAGAACCGTGGGCAAATAATTAGCCATCACGTTTTCATCACCACCAGCAGCTCTGATGGCAGTGGTATATATCTGGAGAAACTCTAATGGATTTTGAGATCCAACGAATTTATCCATGTTGGCAGGTCGGAACCTATTAGGCCAACGTACAGCTTGGAGCCCTGCAGAAAAGGCTCGACAACCTGTAACTGATTCATAGCGTCTTCTTGGAAAAGGTGCCGGATTATGATCAGTAGGAGATCAGTTTCTTCTATTTGAACGCCGAGGCTCCGTCATCTCGATTCGGTCGCAGACGTTATCATGACGCCTTTGACCATTAGCATGGTTCAGATGATGACGGAGATCATCTGGGCCAAGCAGGTGCTCTCCTTGGCTAGGGGAAGAGGTCGTTGTTCGAAACAACCTTCTTCCTTCATGACCTCTTGGTCGGAATCGCCGAGAGGTCTAGGTACCGTGGGTGACCATCGCCCTCTCGAGAGAGGAGGCGAGATGAAGTCACCGTTGGACTTTGTGACATCCTTTGCCCCCTGCACGCTTCCGTGCGCTGCACGCTTCTACCAGAGACTTCCACGATGGAGACCGATCGGAGATGAGAACCTCCTGAGGTCTTCGTGGCGGGCTCGGCTGATTCGGCGGATTGCGGTCGGACATCGAGTTTTATCGTCCCACTCGGCCCATTTACGAGGTCTCATCGACACCGTTACGGTGCGGTTGATCCTAAATTTCGAGGCCGTTGATGAATACCATCGACCATGATTGTGTCAAGGGTATATTGACCCTCGGGTTGTGGGGGTGAGGTGTTGTCACCTTTTCACGGTCGGAAGCCGGGCTTGGAAAAACATTGAGCGTCCGAATCCGGTCGAACGACTGTCCCTCGAGCGCCTCTTGGCGAAGCGGTGTATCTTCATCCATCGCTCAAGTTATTTGTCGTCGACTTTGCGAACCATCGGAGGAGGGCGAAGATTCCCCATGTTGCATGGCTTGGATGCGAGCTTCCATGTCAAGGTTGGAGTAGTCATCCAAGTCGAACCAGTTCTCCTCATCCCATGTTCCTGCCATACTTGCAATTACGAATATGAAGAAACGGATGAGTTGAGCAAAGAACATCTTCAGAAGTTTTGCACTATCTTCCCCACGGACGGCGCCAGCTGTCGACGATAAAATCGCCGATCTTATGAATATAAATGAAAAGAGGAAAAATGTGCGTGACTCCTGGGAGTGGATCTGACTTGTTCTTTATTGCTATGAACTCACGATTACAAACACTGAGAGTATCTAAAAACACAACGCTTTGCTATGTCTTGCTTGATGTCTTCTGCTTGTGCTGTCTGTTCTGTACCCCGTGTCCTCTGTCTCTCCGGCCTTCCATGGTCCTCCTTAAGTAGTTGATGAAGCGGTGGCAGTTATCCCATGAAGAGACATCCGTTGGGGAGCGACGCGTCTGGTCGGGAAGAGACGGCAGTTTAACGGTTCCACTAACTGCAAAGGCGGTTGGTGAAAAACGTCAACTGTTCTGCGGTTAATGATTTAGGAGACGTTAAATCATCAACCGTGATAGTGTTGTATTATGCGGAATATGAAACACGTGGTTCATTCATCACATAGTGAGTGGCGTGGTCGCGGACTCGACCTAGACGCCTGTTCATAGCTTTACGAGCACTTACCTGGTCGTGGACTAGGTTTGAAACTTTGTCCGACCAGGGTATTTATTATATAACTTCCGTAATACCTACGACCAGTTAGGTCGGTGGTCTTAGAACTTACGACCACGAAGACGTATGGTCTTTATCATATATTAAGATAATATATGAATATTTTAATCCTCAACAGCGACTGATCAACAAATAGCGTAAAGTCGTGGGTACTTTAAAGTACTCAGCAAGTCGTAGGGAAATGTATACAAATAGTATTAATGCAAGGCTTGAACAAGGGTATCTTTAGGGCTATTTTGCAGAAAGTAGTATTGATAGTAAACACAGTAAGTAGATTGAAAGCATAATTTAAAATATTAAATACATAAGTATCAAGTTCTTTTGAAACATCTAGTGAACACCCTGATCACTTCCCAACCATCAACCAAAACCAACTACTCGTATCCATCCAACCCAGTATTTTTGAGAAAATCTACCCCGTGTGAAATCACTAAGCATTGTCCATAACCGGAGACACGGTTATTCGAATAGTGTTACAGTCTGCAGAGGTTGTACAGCTTGACCCACAAGAGATAATCATCTCATGATGTTCGCTCACACACTTTCGAGGTATGTGACTAAGAGATTATCACAAGGCTTTTTACAAAGTTTCGTTTTGTCTCGGTTCTGCTCGCTTAGGATCGCCATTCTGGCCCCCTCTTGAGCCGCTCATCAACCCAAGCAGAATCGTCTCAAAACATTACTAATTACTTGGCTAGGTCTATCCCATAAAAAAACTTGTGGTTGTACGGTAAGGCCCAAATCAATAGCGCACAAAGTTAAGTCCTTAGTGACTACTCGAGCGAAATGTCCTCATCCCAATGTGCTTCCCGCACGTCCTTTACTGCATGATCATTCGCCTGAGTATGAAATTATTTTTGGTTCAACCTGGCCAAATGACAACCATTGTCATGGCACAATAAATTTTATCAATGGTGGCCCCACCACGATTCCATATATCATTAAGTCAAGTTTATCATCATTGAATCATGTGATCGAGATACCATCGCATAACTAAAGCATGACTAAGCATAAAATGCATCTATGTTGGTAGTACAATAATGTACAACTAAGATTACCCAACCTATGGTGTCCAAGGATTTTTGTCATTCAAGGGTACATGGCAATAGCAAATATTCAAGGTGGCATAATGTCTAAGATGACTTTAACTATTTCCGAAAGCAGTTATTATAAAACTAACATTGCATATTGATATAAATCAATATAATTTTATAAACTGGATAAGACATGATCAAAGGTCTACGACTTGCTTTCGTTTATGTGTTGAGATGCTTCGGTCATCGGGTCCAAGAAATCTTCGGAAACGTTGGAATCTATACGTGCTAAAAAGGCCAAATAAATAAAATAATTCCAAATAAAATCTAAGAAATTACAAACTATAACAAAAAAGTACTGAATTTAGATGAATTTTAAAATTTTGAATCACTCAAATCGGAGCTTGAACGAAGGAGAACGAGCCATCGGAAGGAGGTTTGACTACAGGTGGTCGGGAGGAGATTTCGACTACGTGGTCGAAAGGAGGTTTCTACTACTTGGTCGGTAGTGGCAGCGCGCACGGAGAGAGGGATGGAAGGTGAACTGGGTGCTCACCGCTTCGGCGGTGACACACAAGAAGGTGGCCGGCGGCGACAAAGAGTTGCGGTGGCAAAGCTCAGGTAGGTGCGCGAACCAGCTAGATCATGAAGGGTTATGAGTAGGCTACGGTAGCACAAAACAAAAAATTTACCACACAACCAAGGAACCTCTGCTAGTAATAATTCACGAGATTACCACTAGACGCGCTAACTTGTAGCGGAAGTAGAGTCAATGTAGCGAGTTGATGCAGTCGTAGTCGTACTCACTGTGCATCTTCTTCTCCGAGTCTTGTGATCGTCACGAGTTGCGGATCATCCTAGTGTTGATGCTTCGCAACAACACCTCCAAGGTATTTATACGTATGGGGCAGGGATACCACACGCTGGAGTGCTAGCACCAGCAGCGTGGTATAAGGAAGGCGTGGCTGTTAGGGTTTTGAAAGTTTTTTAGAAGATCATGATCACCTCATGCCACCACCCCTCTATATATATAGGCATCTATGATGGGTCTCATACTTGAGGCCCATTAGGAACTCGTGGCCTACAAGAATTTGGATCACCATCCAAATCAAATCCTAGCCCTTGAAGTGTGCGACCCTATAGGTTCATGTGTAATCTGTTGTGACTCGGAAACTCTTTTCCGACCACTAGTCGTTAGCGGTACCTAGCAGCACATAACGATTCCCAAACACATATAGAATATATCGAATGAATCTTAATGCAATATGATCTACTACCAGGTCTATATCATTAACGACCAGCTCGTATCTCTATACGACAAGTTCATATTTGGTCTCAACCAATTCGTAACTCCTTATGACCAGGTTTCACCCACTTAGTGACGATGTTCGGCCAGCCTACGATCAGCTTGTATATCCATACAACAAGTCCGTATCTGATCAAACTGAAAGACCTTCTCGTGTATTCTCCCTTTACCTCACGATATCTGGTTGAACTCTAGGTGAAATATTGTGTCATTCATAGACTGTTCAATACTTTCTCGATCAAGTGTCGAATAACTTTATGTGGTTGACACTTCGACTACTAGTGGCATGGCCATGCACTTTATTTATCCGACCACAACAAGAAGCCCAAATACATCTCTCCTGTTATGTTAGGAGGGGCAAATCTCATATCCAACTAGTCACATCCCTCTGCATATTTTATAGCATACCTGAAAGTTACCTTTATAACTACCCAGTTACGAGTAGCGTTTGGCAACCCCTAAGAGTGCTATTATACATGCAGGAAACCATGGTCATCTCAGGTTTAAGGATTATACATCATCATTGCTTGAGACCAACTAATGATACATAGAATCATAACAATCTCAACAGTATATCAAGATGGGTCTTTTCCAACACCATGTTCTCTAACATGTGTCCATATTATTGGTTTGATATCTCAATATCCATGACATGTGAAACATAGTCATCAACCAATACATATGCTAGTCTATTCATATGTGTTCTCATATGTTTTCGACTAGGGAACATTTAAGAATAATCATCGCAGAAATATAGAGTTTCACAATCAAGTCACATACTTGATATTATTCTAGGAACAAGATAACATATTATCCAATGCTATGAACATAATGAAATATAATCATCTTTATGATTGCCTCTAGAGCATATTTCCAACAAATCACGCGACGACAATATCGTTGGTGCAGAAGATGGTGACAGAGCGTCGACGGTGGCGGGGCAATCGATGACGGCGTAGCTCGGGTACGGCGGTGAAAAATCTTTGATTTCGACGAACACAGAGGGATTGGAGAGGGGAAGGGGATGGGAAAGGAAAGCGGAGGAGGAGGTGGTCAAGGTGACATGGGTGGCGCAGAGAGAGGTGAAGGAGAGGGTGACAAGGCAGAGAAAAGGGCGAAGGAGGTTCGGCACGTGGATTTTATAGAATGGGGGTGAGCGGTGCGCTCGAGCAGCGAGGCATTCCTGGCGCTCTGGGAGCGGAAGCGGTGGAGCGGCACACACATGGCGACGCGGGGAGGTGAGGTGGCTCGAGCGACGATGTGGCGCATGACGTGAGCTGCAGCGAGGCGCGGGTGGTGACAATATGACAACACGCGGCAAGACGGTGGAGAAGTAGCGAAGGGTTGGTAGTGGGCCCACTTTGTTGGAGAGAAAGAGAGAGAGAGAGACCTGGTGGAAGGGTCTGGTCAGAGGGTGTGGTCAAAATCGAGTGGCTGGTCGAAACTAAGAGGGTGCTCCAAACCAAGGGGGTGGTCGAAATCGATTTTAAAAAAATAGAAAATAAAGCCCAGAAATTGGGATGTTAGATATGCCAGATACCACGACGTGACCAAAGCTACCATTATAGCCCTTCGAGCCAGCGTGTGTCTGTTTTTGGGCTAGTCCTGTCATGCTAAGAGGGGCGGCATAACAACACTCGTCTGCCACGTCGATGTCCTTGGCGTGACAAGATCCTTTTACCACACCACACATTGTGGCGTGGTCAAAGGGTTAGAATTAAAGATAAAGTTAAGAAGATGTTATCTTTAAAATATTTTTTTAAAATGGATTAGATCATAAAAAAGTTCACTTTTTTGGGGGAGAAAGATCAAGAGATGGGGGTGGACAAGGGGATTTGAGGGAATGAGAATCTAGGAGGGTGGGGAGGAGGAAGAGGATAAAGGAGGAGAGGAGGAGGTGGTGGTGCCAAGAAGAGAACAATGACGACCACAAGTTGGAGCAACGCTGGTTGCTAGACGACTGTGCCCACCAGTCCACCACCATGGCCGCTCTACTGCTGTTGCCTGCTTTGCCTAATGGGTTGGAAATGGGGATTTGGTGGAAAAGGTGATAGATGGAGACAGATGAGTCTGTGTAAGCAATGGACGATTGATGTTGTTGGGTAACGTGGTAAGGCTACGATAGCACAAACAAAATTTTACTGCACAACCAAGGAACCACCGTAAGTAATAGATCACGAGATTACCGCTAGACGCGCCGACTCGTAGCGGAAGTAGAGTCGTTGTAGCGAGTTGATGCAGTCGTAGTCGTACTCACGACGCGTCTCCTCATTCGAGTAGTCGTACTCGTCGCGCGTCTGCTCCTCCGAGTGGTCGTACTCATCACGTTACTTCTCCTCCGACTCCGGTAAGCGTCACGAGTTGCGGATCGTCCTAGTGCTGATGCTTCGCAACAACACCTCTGAGGTATCCACACGTACGGGGCAGGATCACCACATGCTGGAGTGCTAGCACTGGCAGCGTGGTTGAGAAGGCGTGGCTATTAGGGTTTCAGGAGTTCTTCCAAAGATCATCCTCTTCTCCCTTGCACCCCATGCCACCGCCCCTCTTTATATAGGCATCCATGATGGGTCTCGACCTGGAGGCCCATTAGGAACTCGTGGCCTATACGAATTTGGATCACCATCCAAACCAGATCCTTGCCCTTTAAGTGTGTGACCCCACAGGTTCATGTGTAATCGGTTATGACTCGAAAACTCTTTTCCGATCACTAGTCGTTAGCGGTACCTAGCAGCACATAACGATTCCCAGAGACACATAGAATAAATCGGACGAAACTTGATATAATATGATCTATGATCAGGTCCTCATCACTTAAAACCAGTTTGTATCTCTATACGACCAGGTTGTAATTGGTCACGACCAGTTCGCAACTCCTTACGACCAGTTCGCAACTCCTTACGACCAGGTTCTTACCATTCTATGATTACGTTCGACCAGTCTACGACCAGCATGTATCTCCATACGACTGGTCCGTAACTGATCGAACTAAGCGACCTACTCATGCATTCTCCTTTTGCCTCATGATGTCTGGTTGAACTCCAGGTGAGATGATGTGTCATCCATAAACTGTTCAATTCTTTCTCGATCGAGTGTCGAATAACATCATGTGGTCGACACTTCGACCACTAGTGGCATGGCCATGCACTTTCTTTATCCGATCACCACGAGGGGCCCAGAGACATCTCTCCTGTTATGTTAGGAGGGGCAAATCCCATCTCGACCAGTCACATCCCTCCGCATGTTTCATAGTATACCCGAAAGATACCTTTATAACTACCCAGTTACGGAGTAGCGTTTGGCAACCCCTAAGAGTGCTATTACAAATGTAGGAAACCATGCTGATCTCAGGTTTAAGGATTATATATCATCATTACTTGAGACCAACTAATGACACAAAGATTCATAACAATCTCAATAGTATCTCAATGATCGGTCTATCCAACACCATGTTCTCTAACATGTGTTCACATTATTGATTCGATATCTCCATATCTATGACCTGTGAAACCAGGTCATCAATCAATACATGTGCTAGTCACAGAGTCATTGGTGTTCCGACCAGTAACCTCCGACCAGGGATACATTTAGAATGACATCATATAAGTTAAAGAGTTCCACCAACAAGTCACATACTTATTGATCTATAACAAATGATTCATTCAAGGAACATGATAACATATTATCAAAATCATGAACATAATGAAATATCATCATCTCTATGATTGCCTCTAGGGCATATTTCCAACAGATGTGTCATCCGAGGGATCGATAAGCTTCGTACATATGCACCAAAGCATTACCCAATAAAAAAGGTTTTGTAGAGTCATCGTGAGCATAAATCTATTTCTTAGGTTTGGCTCACTCACAACCAAATAAGGGTATGCCATGTTAGGGACCACATACCGCTATATCGGGGTTGTTGGGTTATCATGATCAATGTAGATATGGATCTAGATCCTCGACATTACTACAGAAGTGTTTTGTGAGGAGACGAACAATGCTCTATAGTGTATTGTAGCAAAAGACTGCAGCAACAGTGTGAACGTGCCCCACAGTGATTTTACTGTAGCGAAAACAGTGTAGTGATTGATTTAGACCTTCAACTTTCGATCGAATGGTGGAGGTCGCTCCTAATGACATGCCACTATAGAATCTCTACATTGAATACTTCAATGCAGAGGATTCCAATCCATATAGAGATAGTATATTTGTAAAGGAACAAGATAAAAGTGTAAGACCATGTGGATGCCACCCTATAGTTTGTGATGAGTATTTGTCGCTTTTGTTTGATTGGATTTGGAGTTTGAAGTTTGTTTTCAAAAGAGTGAAAAACATTTGAGGTTGCTTTGGAGTTGGGCGGATCATCCGAGCGGGGCGAATGATTCGGGTTGGTTGGACCTTTGGGTAGGATCATTGACCCAGAGAGCATTCGAGGTGAATTCAGTGTGAGGCGGAAGATCCGGATGAGTTGGACCATTGATCTAGAGAGTATGCAAGTTGAAGCGCAGTTGAGGCGGATCATCTGGGTCACCCATACCATTGAGGCGTACCATTATTCCAGCAAGCGTGTTTTTTTTGTGTTTTGTGTCGTTTTAGAGTGTTCGATCGATCCGGTGGCCATAGGGCCTAACGTCTTTAGTGTTTTTTTGCTAATGGTGAGTTGATTATGATGAGATCATGTCATGCATTGTTCTGCTTGAGTTGAGGTGTGCATGGTGCATTATGAGCCATGGGATGTCTTTGTGATTTGATCCTAGGGTGTTAGGAGATGTGCGTGCATTGCATGATACATGATTTGACTGACGTGAGTCAAGTGCATGGGAACTTGTGGTCGGAGATGGTTGCTTGGTCTTTGGATGCGCAGGTTGCTTGGAGGGCGGTGGCGGTCAATGGCAAGACCGGGACTAGGCGGGGGAGCTAAGGTCCCGTGTCGTCGTGTAAGTTTGGGTGAGGCTACATGTCTCAAGCAGGAAGAACATAAAAGACAAGAATCATGAAGAGGTGAGTCGATGCATGTGGTGTGCAAAGTGACCTAGGGCCGATGCAAGTAGAAACGATTCGGTGGGATCCAACTACGTGAAGACTTGATGGCAAGTCATTAGGCACCACAGGCTATGTGTCAAAGCATGCAGAGATGATTTGGAGTGAAGAAGGGAGAAAAGGCCGGTAGAGGGGCATTTTGGTAAATTTCCCAATACTATAAAGGTGGCGACTTGCAAAACCACAGAGTTGGCCTAAGCGGAGTAGGTAAAGCATGGAGGACAAGTGAAGCAGATGTAAGTTATTGGAGAGACATGGTGAAGAGAGCTTTAAAAAGTGTGCTCAAGTGTCATGTTAAGTGAAAACCCTGTTATGGTGTCGCGTTATCGGGTTTTCCCATGTGTAAGTGGATAAAATTCACTAAGTGGTTCGGATCTAGGGTTAAGTGGCAAGGAGAGGGTTGCCTTCCCTTTATAAAGAGATCAGAGGAGATGGCTAATTAGCTAAGCCTTTGGACAAGCCTTTGTGTGCGTTGAGAGGTAAGCCTTTAGGAGGGAAGGTAGAAAGAGATAGGCTGGCGTGGGTTGTGAGTGTGTGTGTTGTTCTTTTAGCTCTTGTCCTCCGATGTGAGTGGTTGTAAACATCAAGTAGCAATAGATAAATCAAATTAATTATTGCGAGAAGTTGTGTTCTTGTTTCGTGTTGTTGCTTTCTTGATTTGAGGTGTTTTGCCTTTTTATCTTCTCTTCTTAGATCTGCTGGTTGCTGTGATGAAGAAACATCTTGCAGGTCATGTCCCATCCAACTAGGCAACCTTCATAGCATCTCCTTGAAGTTGCTCGGTTTTGGTGGTGTTTTGGGTAAGTCTTGACATATCTTTACTCATGAGTTTTTGGTGTGAGTCTTATCATTCTTAGGCTTGGGAGTTGATCCAAGGTCCTCTTGACCATCATTAACCCACGAGCAAGCGCTAGGCTTAGTTTTGTTTTTTGACCCAATTTTAGAGCAACTTTGCTTTGTATCAAAAAGTGTTAAATCTTTGGCATTTATTTCTTAGATCTCTCGTTGGAATAGGTTCTTAAGGCCTTGGAGAAGGCTTGTTTCAAGTTTTTAGTCTTTTGGAGCCTTGGTCAGGAAGTTGCTCAAGTTTTTTGTCTTGGGCTTTGTTGTTGTTTTTATCATTGTGTCCAGGATCATCTGCCTTGACCCGGATTAACCAACTCAACCTGGGTCATCTGACTTAGTTGAGTTTGCTGCAAGCTTTTTGGATGTGTTTCCGCTGTGGGTGTTAAGATTTTCACTACTACAAAACATGCTATACTAGATACCTTTGGAACCGTCTGTGATAAAATTATCACAGACGGTTCTTTGTTAACCGTCTGTGATAAATAAGTATCACAGACGGTCCGACAATGCCACATAACTCCTACTCTCTAAATCCGATTTAGTTTTTATCTGAAAACTCACTACTTCATTGTTTTGATATGGGAACTTGCAACAATCTTGGTGTTTGGATTTGCATTAAGATCGACATTTCATCTTTGACTCTATTTTGTAGAACACGTGTGTTGCCTCAAATTGTTTTGCTAGCATGAATGAAAATTTTCAATTCTATTTTGTTTAGTGTTTAGGAGGAAACGATCTGAAAAGTAAATTAATTTCCCTCCAAATCCCATCTCAGACAATTAATTAGTTAAAGATGTTAATGTGGCATAATCAATGGCTTAAATAAGAAAAAAATGTCTCAAATTTGGACAAATCCACTCGACGAAGTCAAATAGCTAGCACTCTAGAGGATATTTACTGATTTACTTGCGCTAGATCATTCACAACTGAATAATTAAAAGCTTCTCTGTCGATGCACAAGAAGTACGTGATGCGATGAATCACCGAACCTATAATGTATATATGGTAGATCCGCGCTTCTTTGCTTTAGTTGTAGATATATGTGATTTTGTCTTAGCGAGTTACACAAAGTTGACATTTCCGTCCTTAGGGGAAAAATGGATCTTTTTATGTGATTTTTTTGTTCATAAAGCAGTCACCAATAATTAAGGGGAATTTTCTTTATATACCACTATAAATGTTTTAGATCCCTGACCTGCTATTGTAAAGCGATTCCTCCCACAGATGCCATTGTAAACTCGAAATCATATCCTTTTATGCCACTGTCGTCAACTCCATTAGATTTCTTCTAACTTCTAAAAAATTCCCATATTCCCCTCCCAATTTTTCTCTTCTTTTTCTTTATTCTCGTTCCTTGTTTTCTTTCCTTCCCATCCTCATTCTCTCTCTTCTCGTGCGCACCCCTCACCGACGGCAAGCCCGACGCCTAGCGCCACCACCTTCTCCCCCTCTCTCTTTGCGTTATAGCACCACTACCATCTAGTGTCGCCGCATCTATGTGTCGTCGCCACCGAGCTCTGGCAGTCGATCGGCCTCACCTCCGACTAGATCTGCCTCCACACCGACGAATTTATTCGTTACCGTCGCGCTGTGGAAGGAGGGCCCACATGGAGTTGGTTGATGTTGGGAGAGAACTTGCCGACCACCGCTACCGTCATCGGTGGGGAGGGAGACAGCGTCGGGTCTGAGCTGGAGGCGAGGTCGACATGCACATCAACGAGAGGGTCCGCACCGCCTCCACCGGCCTCGCGTTGCTCGGATCTGTTGCTCCACCGGCAATACCTCCCTGAGCTCAACCTCGCAACGGAGTCCGCCGGGAGCGACACGGCGAATCCGGAGTCGAGGGTGAGCGCGTCAGTGGCCTCGTGGAGCCACCCAACGGTGAAGAATCTAGACATGCCACTATAAGTTAATTGAGTATTTTGGTGATTAATGACAAGTCTATATGTGAGACTAATACTTTTATTGATATACCTATTGTGTAGTCTTTTTTGGATGAAAATGTGAAAATCATGGAGGTATACATTTGGTATCATATTCTTATATCTTTTTGCATTCCTTGAATCCAAAATATAGGTTGAACTCCACTAAAAGTCTAACTTGAATATGTGCATATGTCTTTATTACATATTTGTGTATGAACACATTTAGTGAGAGTTCACTCTATGTTTTATGATTTCATTAGTATTGATCCATATTTCTTTATCCACATATATTAGAGATCTCAACTTTGAAACGTGTCCTTTGAGTATATACAACTTGTGTTGTTCATATATACTCATATTGCTTTATATTGAATTATTTGTAAATTGAGGCGGTTCTCATTAATTACCAAAGAGGAAAAGATAGAAGTATCTTGACCCCACCATTATGAGCTAATGGTATATTTTATAATTAATGACAATTGTCACGTGGACTAACATTTTCCATGATTTGGTGAAATAAATTGAGTCCCATGATGATGATGACTTGGAATGACATCATGAGTTGATTGTCATCAAGTCAAAGTTCAAAAAGAAGATGCATCATGTGTTGATGCACATCAAAATTCACAAAAAGGAGATGATCATGAGTTGATCATCAAATCAAGAGAAGATCCATCATGTGTTGATGGAGGTCAAGTGGATGATACATCATGTGTTGATGCGTATCAAGATCTCGAAGAGAAGATGGTCATGAGTTGATCATCAAGTCAATAGAAGAACCATCATGTGTTAATGGAGGTATGTAAGGAAGATCATCTTGTGTTGATGGTATTCAAGTCAAGATTCGAGATGAAGGATATCATCATGTATTGATGAGCATCAAGATAAGATCCTGAAGTGAAGAAGATCATCACGTGTTCATGATATTCAAGTCAATAACCCAAACTTGAATTGAAGATGTGCGTTATCAAGCTTCAAGAGGATGTGCAAAGCAAAGGTATGACTAGTTAGGGCTAAGGATGTGTTCCTAATATTTTACCGGTCTTGGTGTTTGATTGGAGACCGGATTGCTAGTATATGTTGTCGTACTATTAAGAGGGGGTCTTGACTAGTAGCTTGAGTTTGTCATGTGTTGATAGCTCTTAATGCTTGCTCTAGCTCTCGTTAGCATGTTACCGATATTTGCGAATGTGTTTTGCAAATGGTCGCGGCTCATGCATAATCCTTGTAGCATGTGACTTTAGTTTGTGATTTGTTTTGCAATTAGTTTAAGTCCATGTACCTTATTCCTTGCGACGTCGATTCTAAAAGTCAGCAAATGTGTTTTGCAAATTGTTGAGAATCTTGCCTTTAACCCTTGTTTGCATCGCGCATCAATTGGCAAATGCGTTTTGTGAATTGATTTGAGCTTCTAGAAAACTGTTTTGAAAATCATTATGACCGCAAGTGATAAGTGGCATATCGGCAGTACCAATATTTGCATGGTTGTACGTATTTTCCAGAGAGCTTGTTTTTAAGTGTTTTTTTTATCATCTCTGAAAATCGGAATGACCGCATTTGAACTACGGTACTACCACAGATCAGTAGTACCAAAATATAGATGGTGGTACGTAAATTACAGTGAGTGTATTTTTTAGTGCTTTTATCTTCTTTGATAATCGGAACAACCGCATTTGAACTGCGGTACTATCGTAGGTCGGTAGTACCAAATATAGATGGCGGTACGTAAATTTTAGAGAGTTTATTTTTTTAGAGTTTTGATCTCCCTTGAGAATAAGTAAGATCGCAAATTCTTGAGTGGTACTACCAGAGTGCAGTAGTATCTATTTCTAAGTGGCGGAATGTTTTTTTCGAGAGAAGGTGTTTTCTGAGAATTCTTGAGCTCTGGAGAACGGTAGTTCCGTTCTGGCCGAGCGGTACTACCGCGATGCGGTAGTACCGATTTCTACTTGACGGTAGTACCACAACTTTATGTGTAACGGCTAGTTCAGAGCATTGAGCTAGAAATCGGTAGTACCAGGTTTCAATAGCGGTAGTACCACAACTTATCAGGATTTACGGTAGTACCGCCATTGAAACCTGGTACTACCGATTTCTAGCTCAACGGTCTACTGTTCCGACTGTTGAGCTAGAAATCGGTAGTACCAGTTTCAATATGTACTACTATAAATCTTGATTTTTCAAAGAAGTTTGTTTGAGCATTAGTTTTTGTGTGTGGGCTATAAATACCCACTTTGGTCAGGTGTGGCTAAGGTTGCTGGTGCTATATTCATTCGCTTGAGCAAAGAGTAAGCTCTCTCCTCTCTTTTGTGCATGTATTACATTTAGTGAGCTTAAAGAGCAAACCCTAAGTGCATGTGTTGCATTAGGTAGTGGATTGTGTATCAACTTGAGCTTAGGCACTTGATTTGTTCGAGTAAGCGTCTTCGGCTTATTACTCGTAGTGTTTACCGACACCTAGATGGCTTGGAGATGTTGCGCCGGTGAGCTTCTCAAAGAAGGTTGCGAGAAGACCCGGGCAGTTGTGAGCGACTTGGTGCTAACCGTCTCCGGAGTGGAGGAAGAGCAACCTCGAGTGAATCGAGATGCTGGTTTGTGTTGGAGTCGATCCGAGTGGTTGGACTTACCTCGGAGGTGTTTGACTTAATTCATGGAGCCACTCCAATTTGGTTGGGCTTACCTCAAGATGGATTAGGGGAGACCGTCAAGTCTCTGAACGCTACGGTAAAACATCATTGTGCCAGTGTAGTTTGTTCTCTTGTGTTTTACCTTACGCTATTTACATTCCTTATATTAGAATTCCTTACATGTCTTTGTATGCTTGCTATCATTATCAATAGTCTTAGAATTATTGTTGCACTTAGTAAAGAATAGTTTATTTAGGTTTTAATTGTGCAAAACCGAATTGTTGTTAGCTTCCGCATTAGAAATCGGTTTTAGTCCAAAGAATTTTAAAAACTGTCTATTCACGCCCCCCCTCTAGTTGGCCTTCTCGATCTTACAGGCGGCTACGGTCGTCACTCTGTGTTTGTGCGTGTGTGAGAGAGAAGAAGGAAGAAGACAACAATGATAAAATAGTATTTTCACAGCTACTTCACAGTTTAGCTGCGATGATATAAAATGGTATTATTTTGAGTTTGCGGTGACTTTTACCGGAGATATCACTTTACAATAATAGATCATGAGTTCAGAACATTTACCGTGATACATAATTTTTTTTCCATAATTAAGCTGCTAAGAGAGGTTCTGGTAGGGCCGGGCGTGCCGGCGTGCATAAGACGGGTTCGGTAACTTCGATTACCACATTCGCCTCGTCGGAGACGTGGATGTGTTACTGTTAGTCAGGCACGCTTATCACCTGGGAGAGAAACGGCCGTGCTCCTGCTACGGGCCTGTTGGGGCGGGCTGATGTGGCCGCACACACTGTCGGCAGAGCTCAGGACCATGCGCGTCTCGGCGACGCATCACCTCATCAGTCAGCCATCGCACGACTCCCCACCGCTCTCCTGTCGATGACGCTGATAGAGATAGACACGCCTCGCCGGCCGCACTGATCCTACTACATTAGGTAGCCTGGCCGTCCGGTCGAGAGTACCGGCTCCTTTCCAGTAAAGGCGTCACAAGATTCATATGATCCGGCTGGGGATGGCCCGAACTTCTGCCACGATTCCCGTGTGGGTGCGTAGGGGCTGGCCGGCCAAGTCAAGGTAGCTAAGCTTGATAAATTCCGTTAGGCTGTCTAGTAAGAGTTTGGATTGTGTCAACTTCTTGTCGTGGGCCTTTTAACCCAGGGAGCATGCATGTGATTATTGAGCATTACGGCGTACTCGCATATGCAGCACGGGGCTCTTTGGTTGACGTCCAAAACCAGTCAGCTTAAAATTTTGGTACAGTTAAAATCTAGTCAAAAAGTTAAATATAGGTAAAAGAATGTTGTTTGTGTCGTAGCTAAGCTAGACTGTGGTAACATAGCTAAGTTAAATTATAGTGTTACCAAAATTTCAATGAGTAATTTTTTCGCTTTCAAGTTGTCCATGTGTGATATTGAATTTTATTAATGTTACTAAATTTTTGTAGGTATTATCAATTTTTGTGATGGCAAATAAAACAATAGCAAATTTTTATTAACGTTACCAATATTTGATTTGGTTTGTAAGGGTAGTGTCCCTATGTCACGTTCTTTTCTTATTGTTTCGTGTCCTTTTTATTCCAGTTTTTACACGTAAGGATCTGTTTTGATAGTCGAAAATTACAAGGATATAATAGAAACAATTCAATCTCTGTGGAGCATATTCATAGAAATTTTACAAGATTACACACCAATCAGTTCCTTTATACTACTCCATTTCCCCTCTTCTTCTTCTTTTTTTTTTTTTGTCTTTCTACAGAGTAGAGATGGAACATATGTAGATACGGGTGAGGAATTATTGGCTCAACACAATTGTCATTGTCACGAATTCGGTTGGCCCGCACCCCGCAGAGTGATCCATTTCCAACAATGTGATTTTGGACTCTAGAGGCATGGTTCACGAGCACGATATATCAGTCCAACAGTACAATGATCCAGCCCAATCAACAATAAAGTTGTACAATGATCTAGCTCAATCAACAATAAAGTTGTACGTTCCCGAGAAAGTGGTATTTCAGAATGGGATATATAGCTAAGTATGCAGTGCTACAGTGCCTTCAAATGTTCCATGAGGATACCAAACAAATACACTGTAGATAGAACTCCAATACCTTTACCATTCTACCATGAAATAATCAGTAAAAAGCAAAGGGGCTGTTAGTCCAGAAGCAAAAGAGAGGAGGTGCAAGCGGTATGTTTTTAGCTCCTGCAAGACCGTAGCGTAAGTGAGGCGCCAAAGAAAGAGTTAATAGCACACGATCAAGAAACAAAACGTATGCCATACGCACAAAAACGCGTTCCAGGTTCACATCTTTGTGCAGTTGTGCCAGGAAGGAGCTTTGATCCCAATGGAAAGTTACAAGGTCACTAGCAGTAGGAGGGCGTATATAGTGCACCATCACTTTTCAACTTTCGATAGTAGTGTTTACATTGCAAAATTACATAGTCCCGAGTCTCAGCGAGCAAGTGACGGACAGTAGACGACAGGGTTTGGGCTATCTATGCCTTGGGCCATGAGTACGCCAGGAACGACGCCCACATATAGTTCTAGGGTTAGATCCGCTCCACGCATACCTGCTAATTTGAGGTCGATATTTCTGAAGGCTGAAAAGGGCTTTGTTTGTTTGTCATACGTTCATAACACTTGCATGAATGATGAATCTGACCCGTGCTGCCGGTGTTACTTCAGAACAGTTCGCAAATCATAATTTACGTAGAACAGTGATAAGTAACAACGACAAGCAGCACTCAGTTGGCGAACCATAATTTTTAGTTTCTCTTGGGCACGATTTTCGCAGATGAAGCTTGTGAGGGAATGGGCTGTTTCGGTCCGATTCATCTTCCTCTAGGGGGAAAAAAACGCTACAAGTATTCTTCTGGTTCGTTCTGGATATATAAAACTCAATGGATTAACAATGGTGGATTGGAAATGCCGGTGCTGGAGAAGAGGGTGGTGGCAATTGGGATCGTGCAGCGCGTGCTTTGGAAATCTCGCTGGTCAACTGCTACAAATGAGATGTCAAGTTTGTTGTCTGTGGCTTGATCGTTGGATCCAATGCAATTATTCACTTTCCTCGGAGTTAACGGGGTGTTTTGGTTCGATGATTATGTCGTCCTATAATGGGTTGATCCATTATTGTATGATTCCATTAAATTTGCTAGATGGCCTAATCCATTATTTTTATGTTAAATTTGTGTTTACGAAGGATGGTGATGAGCCAACTCATTCTATTCAAATAAGTGGATTAGGTTCCAGACTAAGACACGACATCCATGATTCCATTCAGCATCCCGTTCCTCGTACCAAACACCCTGTTACTAAATGGAGTGATGGCTATGGCTATGCATTGTCGAGGAATTGTCGCTGATGGGTTCAATTTGAGCAATTTCCTCGTAGAGAAGCGTAGAATCGCACATAATAATACAAGAATAAATATTAGATTGAACACAAAGATATAAGAGAACTTTTTTTCTCTTTTTTTTTCTCTTGTTGTGATCAGTCTTTTATAATAACTAGTACCCCTATTTATAGAGTATAGAGCCCGCTAGGGTTTTGGATGGGGCGTCCACCCATAATCTGGCTGCTGGGTCAAGCCCGTGGTTTCCCAACACCACCCTTGGGCACCCATCCTCACATGTTCATGCCTCGTCAAAACTTCATAAAAACCCAGTAGGAAAAATTTAGAGAAAGAATACATGATTCATGTTCTGCTGCATTGCACGAATTGCCTCATTAAAAACCTTAGCTAAAAAACTTCAGGAAAACTCATTAAGGGAAAAAGAGTACAATCCACCCAATTTTATTTTATCACTAGGATTTACTCTTTGGTTACTCGATCTTCGTGATCAAGTTTCAATAATGAGTTCGTGAAGATTATCTCCCTGAATTCTGCGCTTCTCTAAGTCTCATCATTCCAATTTCATGTAGACATCTTTCAAAGCTAGACACTGAAAGTGACTTAGTGAATAAATCTGCAAGATTTTCACATGACTTAGTATGCAGTACTTTAATTTCGTCTATCTTTTGCAATTCATGAGTATATAAAAATTTGGGGATGATATGCTTTATGAGATGGATCTTCACATAACCTTCCAGAGTTCAGGTAAGAGCTTGCATTCTTAAAACCTTCCAGAGTTCCAATGATGTTCAGATCATCTACATTCACTGAGATTATACAAAATCTATCCTGCGATTGTCATATAAATACACAGGGACAATTATCATTATTCGTGTAGCCTTTCTAGCATAGGAAGTTGCTCAAGCGATTATACCACATCATGTCTGATTGCTTAAGTTCGTACAATGACTTTCTGAGTTTCACACTGTGCAGATTTCTATATGTTGTCTTGGTTCGGGACAGGGATACCTTCATATAAATATTCGAATCCAAGTTTCCATAAAGGTATGCAGTTACCACATCCATATATTTTATTTCTAAATTCAAGTTTAATGTCATTGAGATTAAATATCTAAAGGTAGTTCCACCCATGACCGGGGAATAATTTTCTTCATAATTAACTCCTGGGCGTTGAGTGAAACCTTGTGCAACAAGCCTTGCTTACAACTTCATTATTGTTAGACCATGTGGCTAGGTCTAGTATCTTTTAGTTGATGAATAATAGAAAATGTTATCTACCGATGTTTTTTGAGATGTGCGGCGTATGTGTGGTCTTATGTCAGTCAAGATGGGAAGAACTTGTGTCAGAAAAATATGTTGTTTTGGTCTTTGCATGTGCAGGGTAACTGGGATATGGCTTGGTGCGAAGTCATGGTCCAGAGGGTCGAGAATGCTGTAGGAGATGGTCGAGCTTGAGTTGGGGCGCGTGGAGATCAAATATGGACGATGCGTGTTGTAGCAACAGAGGTGCGTTTCGAAGGCCACGACACTTGACAATTTTAGGGTGTTCAAAATTAGAAAGCTAAGAGAATTGGAAAATCCATGTTTGCTGGGATTGGATTGATTTTGTAACCGTGTGTTAACCTTATGCGAGGTGGTCCCAAGACTATTGGGGCGTGAGGTGATTGGGTGCTGTACGTGGGTATTTAGGCCAATGTGGTTGGCATTAGGGGTAAGACGTGACACAAGGGATCATGGTCGTAGAGTTTTTTTTTTGCGGAGGCTGCTTTGAAAAAAAAAGAAGGTGCGTCGGCTTCTGGAAATTGGCGAGGAGTTGGCGACTGTACAGAACTGCTACGTGAGATTTTTAGGTGCTATAACAAGGCCATGTGCAGATGTGCTAGCGGCGGCCAGGGCTTTTGATCACCCGACTGTAGTAGAGAAAAACTCCTTTGGTTGAGTTCATGAGAAAAGATTGATGTGATTGATGCTTTGGTTGTTGATTGAATTGCGATGAGAATACATCAAACAGCTTGTCTCGGTGCCATGAGCGTGTGTGATTGAATTGGTTTGCATGTTTCTCCTCTGAGGTTTGTATCTTGGTATAGTTGCTTCTGTTGGTAATTAGGACATACGTACATATACATCCTTGTTTGATTGCAGCGTCAACCATTGAAAGAGACATCTTTGATTTTTAATTTGCTACAGAAACACACACTGTTTGCTACAGTACATGTGCAGTTACTATAGTACCAGAAACTGTTTAGTGTCTTTTTTTGCGTTCTCACTGTGTTGGTAGGTTGCACAATCAGAAAACAATATATTTGAGGAAAAAGCTTCCGCAATGGATTACAATCATTCAACCCCCCTCTGATTGCCATCGACATTCCTACAAGTAGTATCCGAGCAAAGTTGCAATGGTGTCAGAGAGGTATGTGAATCGCCCCCATGCTAGATGGTATTGATTTTGCTTTTTGGAAGTGTTGTATGCAAGCATATATTGAGGCTCAAGGTAGTGATGTGTGGAATAAGATTTCTAGTTCTTATGAGGTCCCGGTTACTATTACTAATCTAAATGAAACTAATGTTGATTTAAATGCTCAAGCTCGTAACTTGTTGTTTCAAGGGATCTCTCGCAAAGAATTTGATTGTGTAGCTCATATTCACTCTGCCCACTTAATATAGAAAACTCTTTGCGATTGTCATGAAGGAACCACTAAAATTAAGAAAGTGCGTAAAAATCTTTATTAAAAATAATATTCTGATTTTGTTATGAAGCCTGGTGAAGTTATTGATCATCTTTTTGCTCGTTTTGAAAAAATATTGAGTAATTTGCATAGTGTTAATGTTATTCCTTCTAATAAAGATAATGCAACTAAAATTTTGAGATCTTTAAGTTCTAAGTGGTTGATGGTTGTCACAGCTATCAATCAAACTGTCGATCTAGATACTTTAACCATTGATGATCTTTTCTCTAAATTGAAAACATATGAGATGGAAGCTTTGCCATCTAAGATTGATAAATATTCATCTTTAGCACTTGTGACTAACCCCATGCAGGCTGCTTCATCGAGTTCTTTTCTTGTGTCTGTTTTGTCTTCTTTTTCGGAGGAACAGTTCAAACAGCTCCCTGAAAAGGATTTAGTGTTGATCTCCTCACGGGCATACAGGACACTCAACAACATAAGGATGAGGAAGCGAGGTGGCATGTCAAGTACGATCAAGTGTTATGAGTGTAGCGAGCCAGGGGGAAGGTGAACAAGGAAGACAAGAATTACGATCGTTGGCCATCCAAGAACAACAACATCAAGGGTGGCAATTTTCATCAAAAATTTAATGAAAACGTTCTTTCGGCTATCCAGCATCTGGATTTGAGTGATGTGGAATATGAGAGTTGCGATGACGACAACCACGACAATGATGATGCTAAAGGTAAGAAGAAGAACAATGACGACTTCACAGGCATATTCTTCATGGCAAGAAACGACAACAACGGCGACGATGACAGTGATCCCGATGAGGTAAGACCATCATATGATGTGCTTGAAGATGGTTTGATTAAACTTGTTATTGAATTGAAAAAGATAAAAAAGAAACTCAAAGAAAATACTTATCTGGTTGAAAGCTTAACTTCTGAAATTAATAGACTTAGAGTTTCTATTCCTGATAATGAATCATGTGAGTCTTGTCAAGTTTTATATTCTGAGTTGGAGACTGTTAGGTCAATGAATGCACCAAACTTGGTTCAACTTAAGAATGTAAATGCTAAATTTCATGATTGAATGTTGGCTCATGACTCATGTGATGAAAAGATAAAACTTGCAAATGATGAAATTGAAAAGTTCAAGTTTAGTTCTTCTACATGTTTAGAGTCAAGTATTTCAAATGCTCAAACTAAAACTTGCTCTAATTGTCGGTTGCTACATCATCTCAAGAAATAATTCAACAGATGCTTTATCATGAGATATTTTTTTTGCTTTAACTGTCCCAAACTTACCATAGAAATAGAAGTTTTGGCTATACAAATTAATGATTTTGATGAAAAAAAAGATTGACTCAGTTTAGTGCTTCTTAGAAACTTGTGAATGAATCTGTTAAATACACAACTTATCTCACTCTAGCTAAAGACAATGAGTATCTCAATGACACTTTAGAGAGATTTTCCTTTGGTGAGAAAATTTTGAATATAATCCTAGACAAGTCAAAACTGAGTGTTAAACATCAGGGTCTAGTGTTTAATTTTGATCAGCATGCCAAGAATAATTTGAAGTAGAATATGAACCAAAATAAATTATTTCGAAAAGCAAAGAAAGGAAAAAAAATAGGTTAAGGAAGATTTCTTCTACTGGAGTGGATTTTGCTCAAGCTCTTTAGCATTGCTCTGCTCCCTCTAAATTATTTTATGTAGGTTTGGGAGTTTTTGCGACTAGACCGTTATTATCGGCGTCTGTCACGCGGTCATATTGGTCGACGGTCAGATCGGCACGTAAACTGTGGTCTGACCGGCAACACCCAGAATGTCAAAATTATTTTTCTCTGCCTGCTCTTGCTTCTGTTCATCACGTATCTCAGTACTGGTTACCTAAAGTTTTATTCTCTGACCCCAGTACTAAGATACCGTTGATTATTCGTGCTTTGTAGGCTCATCGCAAGCGAAAGGAGAACATATGGTTCATTAACTTCGGTTGCTCTCGTCACATGACCGGAGACTCTCGATGGTTCTTCTCCGTCAGTCATGCCACTGGTGATAAGATGACTACTTTTGGGGACAATGCTCAAGGACGAGTTCTTGCAAAAGGTATTGTGTGCGTCATCGACAAATTCATTTTAAAAGACGTTGCTCTTGTCAGTAAGTTGAGATATAATTTGCTTTCAGTTTCATAGTTGATAGACAATATGAAAAGCATTCATGCTGCATTTTAGATTCATCTGGTGATCTAGTATGCAAAATTATTTGAGTTGGTCGTTTGCTTAATGGTGACTTTTCATATTTATCATCATCTGATCTTAGGTGTCTCGTTTCATCTGTTTCTAAGGATTTACTTCACTGGCATCGTAGACCAGGTCATATTGGTTTTGATCATCTTGCTCGTATCAGTAATATGAATCTTGTTATAGGATTGCCTAATCTTAAAATTGAAAAGTTAAAGGATTTTGTTTGTTCACCCTGTCGTCACGGTAAGATGATATCTGCATCACATCATTCTCTCACACATGTTATGACTGATGCACCTGGTCAATTGTTGCACATGGGTACTGTAGGTCCTGCTAGAGTTCAGTCAGCTGGAGGTAAATGGTATGTTCTTGTTATTGTTGATGATTACTCTAGATACTCGTGGGTTATTCTCATGGCATCTAAGGACGAAGTTTTTGGTCACTTTAGAGAGCTTGCCCTTAGACTTGCCACTGAACTCCCATGAGCACTTAGAGCAATTAGAAGTGGTAATGGAGCTGAATTCAAGAACTCATCATTTGCTTCTTTTTGTACCCAAAAAGGTTTAGATCATCAATTCTCTTTAGCTCGTGTGCCACAACAGAACGGTGTTGTAGAACGTCAAAATAGAACTTTGGTTGAGATAGCTAGAACGATGTTAAATGAACATGCTACTCTGAGGAAGTTTTGGACTGAAGTTGTTTCTACTATTTGCTATATTTCTAATAGAGTATTTTTGCGAGCTAAAGACTTCATATGAACTTCATTTTGGCCATTCTGCTAAAATTTCTCACTTGAGGGTGTTTGGATGTCGATGTTTTATTCTTAAACATGGAAATCTTGATAAATTTCAATCTAGATCCTCAGATGCTATCTTTCTTGGATATACAGCTCACACTCGAGGTTATTGTGTATTCAACTTATAAACTAACAAAATTATTGAGACCTGAGAGGTTACTTTTGATGAGGCTAGTTCTGGTACTAGACCCGACAATGCAAGTATACAGGCAAATGACGCACCCGAAGAAAGGGTAACCCCGATTCACACTTCGAAACACGTATCTACACCGATGGAGTTTATAGCTAGTGTCTCTGATCCTACCTCCAATGAGGTAGAGGCCACTACTGCTACACCTATGTCACCAATGATACGTCGGGCTCCTCTGCATATTCAACGACGTCATCCTACTGAACAAATGATTGGTGAGTTAGATGAGAGAGTTCTTCGTAGCAGGTATAACTTCGATGCCTCATATGCTCATGCTGCTTTTGTGTAACACCCTGGCTACGCGAAAGCCAAGATGCTTACCTAAACTTCTAACACAAATCAACAATACAAGTTGTTTCCAACACCTTATCAACTACTAACTGCTAAACATCGACACACAAGGGTACTGCTACAGTAACCAACATAAATTTCAGCAAGCATGTAAACTCTAAATCTCAGATTATAAAGTTTCATTCAAGGGGAACAAAGACATGAATATATCCGGGAAAACTTAAACCATCATCTAGCGTAAGTAAAGCTTAAGGACGATCAAAAGAAAACATCATGAATCCAATTATTACAATCCATAGTTCTCAAATGAAAGGTAGTCACAGAATTATTATCTAAATAGTGAAATAAGTGATAGTGTGAGTTTCTTCATGTGGACTATTCCCTTTCCAAAGTGTGTCATTCTCAAATTCACCTAGAACAAAACAAGACATGCAAGAGTGAGTCTATGACTCAGCAAATACAATGGAATAGCACAGAAAACATTAGATCACATACATGCCATTCGCAATATTTCGAATACATAAGAAAATTGATATGTATTTTATGCAAGTATGAAAATGCATCCACTTCTCCTTTGCGTATACCGGTATAGCCAGTGATACACCCATAGGTGTTCACTCAGGCCTGCATTATCCAAAATACGGAGATCCAAGGCCCGTATGAAGAATCTTTCATACGGGGATATATTTACCTATATTGGAATGATGGGACTTATTTACCCATATTGGAATTATAAGACTTTCAATACCCCCTCCTGGGTAAGAATCATGAATGCTTGAAATGAAGACCTTGCAATGAAAAGCATACTCTCAAAGAAACATTTGATATCAACCATGAACGGAATCATGTAAATAACGAATTACTCACAATTCATAGAATTTAGCCATGTCATATGCATACAACCATTTTGAACAAATAAACAGTCAAGACAATTCAATCTGCACTTGCCTTTCGCGTTGCGACATGTTAGGATGTAAAGAAGGTCCACTAACCCCGAGGTCACTCCTCTTATAACAATTAAGTTACTCAAAACAAGTTTGAACAGGAAATAAGACGCTATTCGCAGTGCTCTCAAATGTATTCCCCAAAACCCATGGTTTAATTATTTAATCTACTCAAATAAGACGATAAACTAGCATAAAACTACAACTGGATAGCAGCCTTCTAAAATACATAACTTTTCTTCTGTTAATCATAAAATGGCATACTCATATCCTCTGGAAAGATAACAAAATTATGTACAAAAACTTAGTTGGTGAGATCTCCGATTCATTGTTAATTACATCTAACAAACAGAAGAAAACCTACTGTCAAAAACTGATAGACAAAATGGATAGCAGCAAAAGAATAGCTATAACTTTCAATTGGCTGAACCACAAAACGTGTTCTTTATCAATTTGTAAAGCTAAGTGAATTTCCGACAAAAATCATGTTGGTAGACATCCCTTATTCGGCCATTAACAAATCCTTATTTATCAATTAATACGACTGCTGTATTTTGACAGGGTTTCTGGACAGCAGTAAATAAATTATCGTATCTCCCAAAATACATCTCCAAATAAAGTGATATTGGATCCTACAGAAAGCTGATCAAATTAACCACAACTCTCTAGAAGACTCTATCCTCTAATTTCGCCCAGATCTAGACCAAAACTGACGATCAATAAGGCTATAGATTACATATTCAATTACAGCAGGAACAACAATTCGCTAAACGACAACAATTGTATAGAAAAGGACTAAACAAATCAACAAAGTATTGAAGATCACCCTTGGAGCCGTGCTGAAACTCGAAGAAGATCCCACCCCGCGCACTTCCTCTACCCTCTCTCCCTTGGCGACAGCACTTGAAGGAGACCTCCTCCTCCCCTTCCTTGGCCGGTAACAATGGAGATCACAAGAGTAGGGGAGGTGCCACCAGGAGGTGAGCGAGGCATGCTACAGTAATGGTGGCACTACAGTAACTGTGTGCTACATTAAAAGGTGCTCTAGGGTTTGATTACCCCTTCTTAAACCAGCTTTCCACTTGGGCCATACAATATGGGCCGAAAGCCTAAGATTAATTCTCCTCTAAAAATCTGAATTCTCTTTTTAAATCATGTTAAATGCCTTTCTCATTTCAATTAATTCTCTAATGTTAAACAGGCTATTACATTTTGTTTCCTCTTTTGAACCCAAAGATGTAAGTCACGCTTTATCTGATGAGTCTTGGATTAATGCTATGCATGAGGAATTAGAAAATTTAGAGCGTAATAAAGTCTGTACTTTAGTTTCACCTCCTCCTAGTCATAATGTTATTAGAAGTAAATGAGTTTTTAAGAATAAACAACGTGAGGATGGTGTTGTTGTTCGAAATAATGCGAGACTTGTGGCTCAACGTTTTACCCAGGTAGAAGGTCTTGATTTTGGTAAAACTTTTGCACCTGTTGCTCGATTAGAAGCCATTAGAACTATTTTAGCATTTACTGCATCTAAGGGTTTCAGGTTGTATCAAATGGATGTTAAGAACGCTTTTCTTAATGACTATATTGAGGAAGAAGTGTATGTAAGTCAACCACCTGGTTTTGAAAATTCTAAATTTCATGTTCATGTCTACAAACTGTCCAAAGCTTTATATGATTTAAAACAAGCACCTAGAGTATGGCATGATAGGCTTAAATCATATTTGCTTAAAAATAACTTTCAAATGGGCAAGGTAGATAAAACATTATTTTCTCTCAAGCATGACAATGATATTTTACTCATTCAGATTTATGCAGATGATATCATCTTTGGTGGTTCCTCTTATGCTCTTGTTTCTAAGTTTTCAGATACTATGAGTAGGTAATTTGAGATGAGCATGATGTGAGAACTCACGTTCTTCCTAGGCTTTTAGATCAAGCAATCAAAGCTGGGTATTTTTGTTCATCAAACCAAGTACACTAAGGATCTCCTTTGTCACTTCGACATGGGGACAAGTAAACCAGTCTCCACACCAATGGGATCCACTGCAGTGTTAGACCCTGACGAGGATGGAGAGATTGTTGATCAAAAAGAATACAGAAGCGTGATTGTGTCACTTTTGTATCTCACTGTTTCAAGGCCAGACATTCACTTTGATGTATATCTTTGTGCTCGCTTTCAAGCTTCCCCACGTGCTTCACTTCATCAAGTAGTTAAGCATATTTTCAGGTATCTTCAGTTAACTTTAGAATTTGGTCTATGGTATTATTCTTCATTTTGTCTTACCATTAGAGCTTATTCAGATGCGGATTTTGGGGGTTGTAGAATTGATAGAAAGAGTACTTCTTGCACATATCACTTTTCAGGCACATCTCTTGTTTCATGGGCTTCTAGTAAGCAATTGTATGTTGCACTTTCTACTATTGAGGCTGAATATATAGCTGTTGCTTTGTGTTGCTCACAAGTGTTGTGGATGGCAGCTGCGCTTAAGGATTTTTGCTTAGACTTGGATAGTGTACCACTTTTCTGTGATAACACTAGTGCTATTTGTATTGCCAAAAATCCTATGCAACATTCAAGAACCAAACACATTGATATTCGGTATAATTTTCTTAGAGACCATGTGGAAAAGGGAAATGTTGTTTTGCATTTTATTGATACAGATTCTCAATTTGCTGATATTCTCACAAAACAACTTGATTATGCACGATTTGTTCTTTTATGAAGTGAGTTGGGTGTGTTGCATCTATAAGATTATTTTGAGGGGGTGCTTGTCGTCTAAATTATCAGAAGCTTTGTTTATTACACTTGTCCAATAATTCATCAATTCCAAGCTATTGAAATCAAATGAGGTGTAGAGCTCTCTTTATCATATTTACTAATTTGCTATGTAGCTTTGATGATGACTGTTTATAATTACTTTGCCACATTTGAACTAAAGTATGACATGGCGTTATACCTTGACTAGATTGATTATAGTTAGTACTTTGCGATGTTCATCGAAAAGGATTAGCTTGATTGTGAGTTTTATTTTATATCTGGGCAATGAAGCTCGTATGTTTCTTATTGCAATTTTTTATGTTCACTCAATTTGGCATGTTATAAAAAGATAAAAAAAATTGAGAAAGAGAATATTGAAAAGATGTATGCTGCAAGCATGCCATACATATCTATATATACAAAGAAAAAAGGAGCATAAAATGTGCTCCAATGATAAAAAGTATGCTTCAAGCATGCCACAATTGAAAAGAAGTATGCTACAAGCATGCCACCATTGAAAAGAAGTATGCTCCAAGCACGCCACATGCTTAAGACTTGAGTTGGAATGTTGGGTTGTTACCTGAGACGGCTAGCTCATCTAGATTTAACGTTTGCCTCACTTTTAGGCTTTAACTTTTCATTATGATATCTCATTGTGCTCTTTATGAGATGTCTGTCATTAATTTAACTTTCTTAATGTAATACCACGGAATCGAATCGAGTAATTAGAATTTAAGCCAGGGAGGGAAAAGACAGTTAAAGAATCAAAAATTCCTATTTCGACGGGGGGTTTTCTGTTTTTTCTCACCAACCTGGGCCGCGGGACGCGACCCAGGAGGCCCATGAGGGCCAACCGACCAAGGGCGAGCCGGCCAAAAGGGTGGCGCCTCCCCCCAACCCTAGCTGCCCCTCTCCCCCTCTCTCCACCCCCAAGCCGCCAGCATCCTCCCCATCTTGGCGCCTCCCTGCAGCCCTGCTGTCGCCCCTCCCTGGTGGTGGTGCTCCTCCTCCCCCGACGTCGAGTGCTGCTGATTCCTCCTCCTCGCCGCCGCCCGGTTCGCTCGCAGTGGTGGCGGCAAGGAGAAGGGAGAAGAGAGTATAAGGGGGATCGTCTTCACCAAGTGCTCGTTCATCGCCTCCCTAGGATCGTCAAGGGTAACAATTGTCGTTCTTGGTCGACAATTTGATAGATGCGAATTCGAATAAATTTGGTTGGATCAAAATCTGTCCCTAGTAGATCTGTTCTGTCCAGTCTGTTGCGCACCCAGTTTCGGCTTTTTAGAGGCCACTCTGGAGGTTCTCACCTTCTAGATATTTGTAGCCACGGTTCTTAGCTATCCATAGCCACTGAGATCACCAGATTCTGATCTACGGTTCAAAAGTTACGATAGATTCTTTCCTGCTCTCCTGAGAAACCTCACGAGAATTGTCAGTAAAATTGTTTAATGAAGTAAATTTTGTTAGGATCAGATTCAGATTTGTCAACCAAAACAATTTCTATAGATAATTTTATCATATTTCTATATTGATAAAGAACACTCTAATTGGATTTATAGATTAAAAGTTATGTTATGTTCTTCGCTGCTGTAATACCCCGGCCTGCTCGTAGCGTGGCCCATGTGGCCCATGAGGAGTTGTGTGGTGGGATTAGTCCCACATTGCTTGTCTCAAGTGAGTTGTAGTAGTATATAATGCCTGTTGGATCCAAACGTAGCACCTCCGGGTTAACCCTTTTACATGAAGCGAGGACGAAAGTGTAAGTGAGGTGCTATGTGTGGGCGGGTCCGCCCCACGGTGGGCTGGGCATTGAGCCGAATTTGGGTCAGGGTGTTACAGTTGGTATCAGAGCGGGCTTTAGGTCCGTGGTGAACAAAGTATTAAAATGACACATTGTGCACAGTAGGTGGGGTTTGGGAAATCCATTGCTTCCGCGTTTCTAGTGATTTGGTTCATTATGTAGTACTGTGTAGAATTATTTCGGTACTATCTCTCATGTTGTTAATCTGTGATATGATGTGTTATCCTATATATATATATATATATATATATGGATTAATTTTATGATTGTCATGAGATGATCCTATATATTCATAATTGATTGAATTAGCTATGCGTATCGGTAGCGGACGTTGAGCGATTCACGTGGTTGTTGTTCGGTTTTGCGTGCTACACCACCGCTCGTGGTATGAGAGTAGAGAAGTTCTTACCCCTGTTCCATAGTTCTGTGTTGAGCCTGAGCTCATTGTTGAAGTTGTTGTCTTTCTCAAACTTGTATCTGGTTTCTTGGTTGTAGTTTCTTAAAGTTCATGAGTTTCTTTTGAATGGGGTGTTTTGATGAAGTGGGCAAGCTCTAGTAGATCTCTAATCATTCTTTGAAACAATTATTGTTCTTTCGGTTATTGTGATATTTCTACTCCATGTGAGCGTAGTTAAATTGCAAGATTTATCTTTTCACAGAAGTTTGGTTTTACCCCTGTTGGAAATTGTAACTCATTTATTCGCTTGGAATTTCGGGCAGTGGAAGATTTCTTTTGCAAGCCCTTTATTAATTGTGCATTGACCTTACATATTTCTTTTGGGTTAATTTGAGAGTTGAAGTTTTATGCCTTTCTTATGAGAAGGAGAATGTTAAAACCCTTTTGTGATATGTTGTCATACTTTATCTAAGAGGTTCTATTTAAAAGCATTATGTGGTATGGTAGGAGTTATCAGGTTGGGTTGATATCTTGGTGCAAACCAATGACTCTTAGATAATGTCTTCAAAAGTTAAGTTAATTTTACCTTGATAAATATTAACATCAAATAAGTCTTCTATTTGGATACCTAAAGAATTTGTACAAATGCTAAATTCACCTGATTTTGTCATGCTAAATTGATGTTATAGGTGTGAGGTAATGGATGACGGTGGTTGTAATGACTTCCAAAATGTTATCTTATAAATATTCCATTGCTGAAATTTAAAGTTATTTCATTCCAATTTCTGAACAAAGGTAGGAATATGAATGCTTCCATGATTAGATAATCATCGGTTGTTACTATTAATAGTTAGAGTGCTAGGAGTGCGTAATAATCTGGCGCTGAGTATTAGTAAGGACAAATGAGCTAAATCTAATAAGTGATTTAATCTAGTATGTTTAAAGGGTTTGTCTTGCACTAGAGTGAGCTTGTTAAAAGAGGTTTGTTTCACTTTGTGGCTTTCGACTTGATTTCTTTTCTAGAATAAGTTGTTATTACAATCCCATTTGATGCTGGAGTTTTCTATGACACGATTTGTCATGCTTCCTTTAGAAGGTTTATTGATGTGATAGTAAGGTAAATTGATTGTTACCAAGAACGTATGTTAGTGGTCTTAATGAAATGTTCAGTAATATGAGGGTAATGTTGATTCTTTTATAGAGAAAGAAATTTGATTGTCTTTCGTGATATTTCTAAAAATGATCAAATTTCAAGTTTTGTGTTCATGATCTTTTGGGGTTCAAGTTCTATGTGGTAAACGAGGTTTGTCGTGTAAAGCGTTATGTTGCGGTTATAATGGTTCTTGGTGATGCGAGTGCTTCGATCTTGAATGCTCGCTTGTTCTTAATCGTTAACGATGATATTCTCTTCTTGTGTGGCCCATGCTTTCAACTCGTGGACTTCACTTATGTTCTATGAGTTCATTGCTTAATTGGTCTTCCACTTGGTCCTCGTGTTCATTATGTAGCAAGAATGATTTTCTAGTTCGTGAAAATCGGTTCCATTTGCCTCTTCTTTTGAGAAAGAATCACCCATTCTTTTCACGTCGGTCTTTCAAGTGTTTTCTAATTGTTGTTGTGAGATTGATGTTAATACTTGTAGTAAATTGATAGCCTTGGGTGATATCGCTCAAATGAGAGTATTTCAAGTTTTGCTTTCGTGGGCTTTTGGAGCTTATGAATTATGTGGTAGTGAAATGGGTTTAAACAAAATGACGATTTGAATGTTCTATCAATTATCAAGTGATTCTTGTGATTTGAGATTTAAGGCTCCTTAGCTTGAGTTGGCAAAGTGATATTCCAATCAAAGAAAATTATTTCTTTTGTTAAAGGGAAGAGTGTAGTAGAGGTATTCGAGATTGGATTTTCATTGTTTGAGATTCGATATTATCTTCTTGTGGAACTTGTGCCCTTAGCTGTGGCCTCGTCTTATGTTTTTTTTGAGCTCTTTGCTAATTGCCTACTTCTTACGGTTTTGTGTTTACAGCGAGTGGTAAACGTTTTCTAGGTACTGAAAATTATTTCCACTTACCTCTTCTTTTGAGAATGGAGGAACTGATTCGTTTTTCAAGTGTCTTCTAAAGTGTATAGAGACGACTAGATAGTGGTGGTCAAGTAAATTATTTTGTGAAGCTTGAGTGCCAAATTATTTAAGGTGCTTAAGAGGAAGAAATGATTTCATGCTAACATTCTCATAGAGAGTTGGATTTAAATAAAATGGTTCTCTTTGGAGCTAAACTTTTACTTTGTTGCGATTATCAGAATCTATAATGAATTATCATCCAATATCTTCTTGATCTTGTTAGTGGATTACTAGAATATCAAAAGTTTGGGGGATCTTGATCGATTGTTTAAAGTATTGGGATTGTGTAACTTACAAAGTCGAGAAAGTGAAACCGAATGGTGTGGTTTAGTGGGCGCCCAAGATTGGTGAAGATTAATCGCTTTGAGTAGTTAATTGATTATTGAGGATGATTGAAGTTATGACTGAGAATATTGTTTGGGTTATGAGAATTTTTGATAAGAGAATGTGAGGATTCTTGAATTATCCTGTGAATTCATTGTAGGAGACTTGGAGATTGAAGTTTGAGCTTTGCATTTTTATGCCGAACCTTGGTTGCCAATGATTATGTGTAAAGGTAGCGAATAAGAGTGGATTCGAATAGTGGGATGGTCATTGATAGTATCCTTTGGGTGTAGTAGATGGACCGTGATGTGAATTTCAATTGGATTATCCTGAACGGATTGAGGTAATGTGATTGTGGGTGTTGCAATTAGTATTATCGAAGTGTTGGGAATTATTTGTCAGAATAATTCATTTGGTAGAGGAGCTGACTAGAGTATCCTTCTGTGGACTAGTATGGTTTCTCTATATGAGTGTGGTTGTTGCTCTCGGGTTGAGCATCACCCTAAGTTGCCGATTGAGATGTCATTTACAAATTGCGTTAGTTTTATGTTGGCATGGTGGTTCTTTCTGGTTCAGGAAAATAAAGGAAGTGTTTGATGTGGGCATTCGAATGATTTCTCTTTTGACTTTCGTGACGTCTATTCGCAAACCGCCCACTTGGAAAGTGGAAAGGTTTTCATGAGGAATCATCGATTCTGGATTTGACTCTTTTGGTACCAAGCTGGTAACGAGTGGTTGCAATGAGAGTGATTTATTTTCAGTTGGGCTTTGTCTGTAAAAGAGTTTGTTTAAAGCGAGTTGTGGTGTGTCCCTAGTTAAAAGAGGTGCTCCTTGTTAATGTGAAAAGATTGATTGAGACATGGAACAAGAGTTCCATGTAAATTGTGCCGGTTGTGTTGTTTGGAACCAAAGGGAAGGTTGACCCAAGATACATTGGTTTGTTCTAGAAGTTGAGGGGATTGTGGAAATTAGTGTTTCGTTAGGATCATCTCGAGTCCAGGCGCGGGGTATACATTGTTTGGTATGACCCGGTATTGGAGGAGTACTTGAGAGATCTAGAGTGTGAGGGTTCGTTAGAGCCGTCAACCAATGAGTAAGACCTTACCTTCGAATCCCGACCATTGAAAATATTAGAAGGAGTAGAACGGGTTCTGAGGAACAAGACCCTGAAGTATGTTAAAATCCTTTGGTCTCATCAGTCTGAAAGAGAGGCTACTTGGGAGTTGGAGTCCCGCATGCGAGAACAATACCCCGACCTGTTCACTTCAGGTAATTATTTAAGTTATTCATCTTTCTTTCTCGGTTGCTACGAGATTCGAGGTCTAATCTTTCTAAGGGGATAGAGTGTAATACCTCATAAATCCAAATTAGTTCAGATAGTTTGGAATTTAATCAAAACAAGATTTAAAAGTTTCCTAATCGCATTCGGTAAAAAGAAAGAAGTCGAGGGAGAAAAGAAATAGTTTTGTCGGAAATTCCAATTAGCGTGGGGGTTATCGATATTTTCCGCCAACTGGGCCACACCACACCCAGAGGCCCATAATGACCGCCCATGAAGGGGCCGGCCATAAAGGGGCGCCACTCCCCCAAACCCTAGCCGCCTCCTTCCTCCCACCAAGCCGCCACCCTCCCCTCTCCATCCTCCTTGGCCGCCGCCTCCTCCCCGGTTGGGCCGCCTCCTCCCTTGGTGGCCGCCATTGGTGCTCCCGGTTGGTCTCAAGATCCCCGCGCTCCTCCTCCGATCTGTCCTCCGTGGTCGCTTCTTCGCCGGTTGTTCGCTGTGGTGTGGCCGCCAAGGAAGAAGAAGGAGACCAGCGGGAGTGGTTCTTCGTCGTGCTACGGGTCTTCAAGGGTAACGAGCACCCCGGTTATTTGTTTGATCAAGTTTTGTTGCGGTAGAGATCATTTGAGCCACGTCGGTTTAGAGTTCCAGAATTTACAGATTTGATCAGAATGTTGCGCGGCTTGTTACAGTACTTTAGAGGCCGAATTTGGGGTTTTGCCCTTCTAGAGATTTGTTCCTGGTTTCTAGTAGTTTGGGAGATATGAAATTTTGAATACGAACTGTCCAATCTGTCTGAAATCTGTGGTCAGTAGGTTTGTCCCTCGTTTTGTTCAAAATAGAGGCCGAATCAGAAGATTCACCCAACTAAGTTATTGTAGATCTCGAAATTATCTTTCCAAGTTGATAAAGATCATTCCATTTGGATTAGTAGGCTAAAAGTTACACCATTTTCTTTACTGCTGGTCTGTTTTCTGGACAGACGTAGATGGGTTAGGTTTAGCAGTTAATTACCCCTCTGTTTTGGCTGAATCAGAAGATTCCGCCAACTAATGTTTTGTAGCCTGGTCAGTTAAGAATCAGTGAGCACTGGTTTCAGGTCGTTTAGAGTTACATATAATTAATGGCGAATTTTCTTGTACAACTGCCCGTAGAATGATAATCTGGACTTTTGGTGTAGATGTCAAATTGAACCCTTGGGATGAGTGGGTTGATTAGAGAGCATCGTAGTACACTTGTAGCTGTGCCATATTCGATTATCCGTAATACGTGGTAATACTTGTGTAGGCGGTGAGACGGTGGGTGGAAGGACACTTTCGTTGTTTCCCAACACGTCACCACACGGAAGGCAAGTGCAATGTTCAATTTGTGTGAATTCGTTGATTTCATGATAACTTGATAAATTATGAATATTCTTGTGATTTGAGTATGATGTGGTAGAGTTCAATACCTTATTCGATGATACATTGAGTTGAATGCCAAGTTATGTTTTTCATTCCATGCATACATAATTCAGTTGCTGTCCACGGGAGTGGAAACTTGTTTAAGTCCCATTAATTCCAATATGGGCATGTAAGACCTACCATTCCAATGTAGGCGCTGACATTCCGTATGAAACGTTCTTCATACGGACTTGGATCCCCGCTCTTTGTTAAGAGCGGCTTAAGTGAACACCGACGGTGTGTCACTAGTTATACCGTATAAACATGTGGAAAGTCCATTCTCCTTCAATGCATTCATTCATTCATACCGTGCTTTCTTAAATTCATGAAGTAAATGATGTACTTGGTGGATTGTTTCGATACAAGATTCTATGTGAATGTACATGTTGTGCTTGCTGAGTTTGACTCACTCTTGCTTTTATTTATTTTTAGGTGAATTCAATGAAACGGTTGCTAGCGGGAGGGTGTAGTCCAAAGACGCGTTCCATGCACATGAAATAAATAGTCATTCGTTAAAATTCTATTTACATCTCTTCGCTTTATTTATAATGTAATGGACTGTAATAATTGTCACTTGGAGGTCCATTATTATCGCTTGGTTAATTCTCGTTTAAATTTATAGATGAACCGTTATTAAGCTATAGATTGTTATAATGGTTAATCGCTTTTAGCATTGAATTTGATGTTAATCTTATGAATTGAATAGTAGGTTGTCTTGTTAGGTGACATCTTGTCTTCCGAATAGACAGGGTGTTACTGTAACACCCTGACCTAAATTCGGCTCAATGCCAAATTTCACCGTGGCGGACCCGCCACACATAGCACCTCACTTACACTTTCGCCTCGCTTCATGTAAAAGGGTTAACCCGAGGTGCTACGCTTGGATCCAACAGCATTATATACTACTACAACTCACTTGAGACAAGCAATGGGACTAATCCCACCACACAACTCCTCATGGGCCACATGGGCCACATGGGCCACGCCACGAGCAAAGCCGGGTATTACATTCACCCCTTAAGGGCCGACGCTCGGCAAAGATACCGCATACGCTGCAAATGCCTGTAACCACCTCTCAGACACGTCCGTGCGCCCAAAGGTTTGCGACATATGCCATGCCATGTGTCCACTGGGCCCACATGCGCCATGCGCCATATGCCGCGCTTCGTCCCGCACGCGCCTGCGCAACAAGGTTGATGCTCGATACCATCTGTAACACCGACCCAAATTCGCTCAATACCCATTTCACCGTGGCGGACCCGCCACACATAGCACCTCACTTACACTTTCGCCTCGCTTCATGTAAAAGGGTTAACCCGAGGTGCTACGCTTGGATCCAACAGCATTATATACTACTACAACTCACTTGAGACAAGCAATGTGGGACTAATCCCACCACACAACTCCTCATGGGCCACATGGGCCACGCTACGAGCAGGCCGGGGTATTACAGCTGCAGTTCTGTTCGTCTGGACAGATTTCTGTCATGCATATTCCCCTACTATTTAGTTGATTATTTTGGTAGAATTAGGAAATCTTGTCAACTAGGATTTTGTAGGCTTGCTCGTTAAGTTTCGTTGGGCATAGGACTCATCTCGTTTCGAGTCCCAGATCAATAGATATGAATTTTTTTGTGCCGCTGTCCAGAGTCGTTTCAGGTGGATGAATTGTCTGATTTCAATTTTGGGTCTATTCGTTGTATTGGATAGTCAGGGGTTATTTTAGATCACCGGTAGCATTGTCATACCATGTCATCCTTATTTTGAATACATAATTGTGTAGGCGGCGAGGCGGCGAGTGTAGTAGCGCCATCACTACCTACTAGCGCGTCACAACACGAAAGGTAAGTACAACTGTATGCTTGTGATTGACATGTGTTTTCCTTGACTGGTGAATACATGGTGAATAATGCTTGATAGTATTTGTTCATAGTAGTATTTGACTATCATGGTTCTATTAATGTTGTTTCTTCATTCATCGTATACATTCATTCATGCAAGTTTTGTTCTTGCTACACCCAGGGAGTGGGTAGTGAAGTCCCAGCATTTCAACCAGGGCAAGTAAGACCCACCATTCCAATGTGGGCAATTTGGATCCCCGTTTTAAAATATTCTTCAAACGGGTCTTGGATCCCCGCATTTTGGATAACGCGGGCATAAGTGAACACCGATGGGTGTTCACTAGCTATACCGGTATGAGCAGAAGTGAAGGGCATGTGCATACATTCATTCATGTGGTTTTTATCATCTCATATTTTGGTTCAATTGTAGGCTTGATGGATTATACCTGTTTTGGTTCAAAGTATTATTTTGTACTTGCTAAGTCATGGACTCACCCTTGCTTTGTTTCTTGTTTTAGGTGAACCATGATGATGATGTTTGTGGGAGGGAGTAGACACACAGTTGCACATATTTTGAATAATCATTTGATATTATTTCGCATTTATGAGATTGGACTGTAATAATAAGTAGCTTTGAATGACCATTTTTTGATATTGGTATGCTCAGGTTATACGCGTTATGGATTAATGCTCTCCCGTTTTAGTCTTAGTAGTTTCCCTTTGAACTCGGATATTATAAGTTTATTGCTGAATTTAGGGTGTTTATTATTGCTAGATTCCTCTCGACTAGATCTTAGTTGCTCTTTTTGATTAAGATATTTAAAACATTGTTCAAATTATTACTTGTGGTAGAGGTTTTAGGTAACATCTTGGCTTTCGAATAGCCAGGGTGTTACACTTAATCATTCTAAAGACTTATCTTGACATTGGTATATGGTATATGACTTTATATGACCGAGACAGCTCTACTAAAAAAGATGGTTTGGTTACTTTATTAAATCAATATGAAGTCACTTGGATAATCTACAAAGCTTCTTGATTTTTACTCTCCTTACTCATTTTTCTTTCACTGAAGTTCTTGATGTTTACATTGCCAAAGGGGGGGAATGGGAGAAATTTGCTTCTCCTGTGTTGAGGGGGAGTTTTTCAGCTGTGGTTTTGAAGTGTTTGCTTTGCAGCTTTGAAACTTTCTTTTCGCAAATTTTTCTTTTCTTTCAAAAATTCAACTCACGATTTTGAAGTGCTGTCAATGTATTCATCAAGGGGGATATTGTCAGACCATGTGGCTAGATATAGTATATTTTAGTTGATGAATAATTGACAATGTTATCTACTAATGTTATTTGAGATGTGTGGTCTTATGTCGGTCAAGTTGGGAAGAACTTGTGTCGGGAAAATATATTGTTTTAGCCTTTGCATGTGCAGGGTAACTCGGAGGTGATCGTGTTCTACGGCGGTGATCGGGAGATGACTTGGTGTGAAGTCATGGTCCAGACGATCGAGGATGCTGGAGGAGATGATCGAGCTTGAGTTGGGGCACGTAGAGATCAAAGATGGATGATGCATGTTCTAGCAACAAAGGTGTGTTTCGGAGGCTACGACATGTGACAATTTTAAGGTGTTCAAAATTGGAAAGCTGAGAGAATTGGAAATTCCTTCTTTGCTGGGATTGGATTGATTTTGTAACTGTGTGTTAACCTTATGTGAGGCTGTCCCAGGACTATTGTGGCGTGAGGTGATTGGGTGTTGTACGTGGGTATTTAGGCCAACGTGGTTGGCATTAGGGGTAAGACGTGGCGCAGGGGCTCATGGCTGTAGTTTTTTACGGCTGCTGCTTTGAAAAAAAAAAGAAGGTCGCGGCATCGAAATTGGCGGGAGTCAGCGATCGTATGTAATCGCACGTGACATTTCTAGGTGCTACAGCAGGTGAAGGGTTGCGGGTAGGCTACGATAGCACAAAACAAAAATTTACCGCGCAACCAAATAACCTCCACTAGTAATAGATCACGAGATTACCACTACACGCGCCGACCCGTAGCGGAAGTAGAGTCGATGAAGCGAGTTGATGCAGTCGTAGTCGTACTCGCCGTCGTCACGAGTTGCGAATCGTCCTAGTGCTGATGCTTCGCAACAACACCTCCTAGGTATCCACACGTATGGGATAGGGATACGACGCGCTGGAGTGCTAGCGTCAGTGTAAGATCGAGGAGGCCGACTAGAGGGGGGTGAATAGGCGGTTTTAAAATTCTTTTGGCTAAAACCAATATCTAATGCGAAAGCTAATAACAATTTGATTTTGCACAATTAAACCTAAATCAATTAGTCTTTGCTAAGTGCACTGACAATATAAAGAAAATAGAATATAAGCAATTAACCAAATACAAGTAAACAAAGTAATATTGTGAATGTAAATTGCATAAGGTAAAACACAAGAGAACAAATCACAAGGACACAATGATATTTTACCGTAGTGTTCTGAGACTAGCCGGCCTTCCCTAATCCACGTTGAGGTAAGACCAAACGAATTGGACTGGCTCCACAAATTAAGCCAAACACCTCCGAGGTAAGTCCAACCACTTGGACCGGCTCTAACACGAACCAACACCTCTATCCACTCAGGTTGCTCTTCCTCCACTCTGGAGATAGCAAGCACCAAACCACTCAAAACCACGCTGGGTCTTCTCACAAGCTCCTTGAGAAGATCACCGGACGAACGACGTCTCCACGCCATCTAGGTGTCGGCAAACACCAAGAGTAATAAGTCAACGACTTTCACTTGAACTAGTTAAGTGTCTAAGCTCAATAGATACACAATTCACTACCTAAGGCAACACAACCACTTAAGGTTTGCTCTCTAAGCTCACTAAGTGCAACATATGCACATAAGAGATGAGAGGGCTTGCTCTTTGCTTAATAGAATGTATATGGTACCAGCAACCACATTCCACATCCGGCCAAGGTGGGTATTTATGGCTCACACATAAAAACTAGTCGTTGGAAGACAAACTGCTGAAAAATCAGCATGAGCGGTACTACCACAGTTCAACGGTCGGTACTACCTCACCTCCACAATAAGCATAGTAACGGCTATATCAGACAAGAAAGTAGCCGTTTGAAAAGTGCGGCGCGGTACTACCGACATTGATCTTGCGGTAGTTCCGCACTCTGGTCATTCCGTTTCTGAAGGGCGGTACTACCGCTTCCACTTAGGTCCAACACATGACACCTACTGGAAATAACGTATCGCACCATCTTCCGGAAATACCGAGCTGCGGTAGTTCTACTCCCAACACGCTAGTACTACTGCAAAACACATTTGCAAACTAAAGTCACATGCTACAAGGATCATGCATGAGCATCAACTATTTGCAAAATACATTCGTAAATAATAGCATCATGCAACAAGGCAAAGGTGCATGGACTTCGGCCATTTGTAAAACACATTTGTAAATTATAGTCACATGTTACAAAAGATTTAATGCATGAACTTCAACTATTTGCAAAACACATTCGCAAATAATAGCACTATACATAGATGAGCTAGAGCGAGCACAACGAGCTATCAACATATGACTAACTCAAGCTACTAGTCAAGACCCCTCTTAATAGTACGGCAACCTATACTAGCAATCCGGTCTTCCAACCAAACACCAAGACTGGTAACATACTAGGAAAAAAATCCTTAGCTCTAGCTAGTAATACATTTGCCTTAAGCATCTTGAAGCTTGATGACGCACATCTTTACTTCAAGACTGGATCCTTGACTTTGATAATCATCAACACATGATGATATCCTTTACTCCGGGATCTTGACTCGATGCTCATCAACCCATTATGACATCCTTCATCCCGAGTCTTGATATGCATCAACACATGATGTGTCTTCTCTTGACTTGATTATCAACCCATGATGTCATACAAAGTCTTCATCATCCTAGAACATAACCTAATCATCCAACTCATGGAGAATGTTAGTTCCACAATATGATTATCATTAATTACCACACCATACCATTGACTCATAACACTGGGACAAGATACTTCAATCTTTCTCTCTTTGGTAATAGATGATAACCACTTCAATTTCACATAATTGAATGTAAAAAAATGAGAAAACAAATGAATATATATGAACTACACAAGTTTTATATACTCGAGGATATGTTTCAAAGTAAAGATCCTTAATGTATGTGGAAAATAGAATATGGATCAATACTAATGAAACCATAAAATATAGAGGGAACTCCCTCTAAATGTGTGCATATACGAATGTGTAATAGGAACATACGCACATATTCAAGTTAAACTTATGGTGAAGTTGAACCTATATTTTGGATCCGATGAATGCAAAAATATATAAGAATAAGATGTCGAATGCATACCTCCATGATTCTCACCTTTGTATCCAAATGAGACTACACACTAGATATTACAATAGAAGTGTTAGTTTCACAAATAGATTTATCATTAATCACTAAAATACTTCATTAACTCATAATGGCGGGTCTAGATCCTTCAGCCGGCAGCATGCTATGAGGAAGGCATGGCTGTTAGTGTTTCAGGAGTTCTTCAAAAGATCATGATCACACATGCCACTACTCCTCTATATATATAAGCATCCATGATGGGTCTCGTACTTGAGGCCCATTAGGAACTCGTGGCCTACAAGAATTCGGATCACCATCTAAATCAAATCCTAGCCCTTTAAGTGTGCGACCCTATAGGTTCATGTGTAATCGGTTGTGACTCGAAAACTCTTTTTCGACCACTAGTCGTTAGCGGTACCTAGCAGCACATAACTATTCTCAAACATACATAGAATATATCGGATTAGCCTTAATGCAATATGATCTATGACGAGGTCCATATCACTAATGACCAACTCGTATCTCTATACGACAAGTTCATATTTGGTCTCGACCAATTCGTAACTAATTACAACCAGGTTTCGACCACTTAGTGACCATGTTCGACCAGCCTACAACCAGCTCGTATCTCTAGTATCTGATCGAACTGAAATACCTTCTCGTGTATTCTCCCTTTGCCTCACGATATCTGGTTGAACTCCAGGTGAGATGTTGTGTCATTCATGGACTGTTCAATATTTTCTCGATCAAGTGTCGAATAACTTCATGTGGTCGACATTTCGACCACTAGTGGTATGGCCATGTACTTTCTTTATCTGACCACAACGAGGGGCCCAGAAACATCTCTCCTGTTATGTTAGGAGGGGCAAATCTCATATCCGACTAGTCACATCCCTCCGCATATTTCATAGCATACCCGAAAGCTACCTTTATAACTACCCAGTTACGAGTAGCGTTTGGCAACCCCTAAGAGTGCTATTACACACGTAGGAAACCATGTTGATCTCAGATCTAAGGATTATACATCATCATTGCTTGGGACCAACTAATCATACATAGAATTATAACAATCTGAACAATATCTCAAGGTGGGTCATTTCCAACACCATGTTCTCTAACATGTGTCCATATTATTAGTTTCATATCTCTATATCCATGACCTGTGAAATATAGTCATCAACAAATACATATGCAATTCTATTCATATGTATTCTCATATGTTTCTGACCAGGGAACGTTTAAGAATAATCATCGCGGAAATATAGAGTTTCACAATCAAGTCACATATTTGATAATAAATATTATTGACATTATTCTAGGAACAATATAACATATTATCCAATGTCATGAACATAATAAAATATAACCATCTTTATGATTGCCTATAGGGCATATTTCCAACAGTAGGGTCATGTGCAGATGTGCTAGTGGCGGCGTGATTGTGATCTGCTAGCGGCGGCCAGGGCTTTTGATCACAAGAGTGTAGTAGAGAGAAACTCATTTGGTTGAGTTCATGAGAAAACATTGATGTGATTGATGATTTGGTTGTTGATTGAATTGCCGTGAGAATACATCAAGCAGCTTGTCTCGGTGCCATGAGCGCGTGTGATTGAATTGATTTGCAAGTTTCTCCTCTCAGGTTTGTATCTTGGTATAGTTGCTTCTGTTGGTAATCAGGATATAGATACATAGACACCCTTGTATGATTGTAGCATCAACCATTGAAAGAGACTAAACAATACGCATTTGCGTTGGAGGCGGCTTCGGGCGATGGCAAGGCGGAGTGCGGGCGGCCCGGTGTGCGAGCGGCGGTGCATCGAGTGATACTGGCAAGCAACGCTGTTTCAGCGTGTGGGCCGACGGCGCATCGGGCGACTACAGGCGTGGCATTGGGCATCTTCGAGACGGTTGGCCCGAATAGCGCAAGGTTGACGGTGAGCCCATGCGCGACTGATGGCAACACTGAGACGGCACACGGCCTTGTGGAGCCAGCAGCGCGGTGGCCGTGTGGCACGGCCATGTAGGGCTGGCGACGACGCGGTGTGCCTGTGCACGTGGTGACCGTGTGTTGCCAGTGGCGCTCGCCCGTGCAGCAATTCCTCCCTCTCTTTTTTCTATGATCATCCAATCCAATCTGCCCATCGCGCAGGAGTTCGGTGTGGCGGCGTTCTGGGCAGGCGGAGCGCGGCGTGGTGGCATAACCGTATGTAGGCGGCACGACGGCACGGCTGCATGCTGGCGCCAAGGCCGTTTTTTCTTTTTCTTTTTCTGTCTTCAATGAACAGTGCAATCAACAGACCCTCTTTTCAACCAATCATCCGATCAGCATTGTGCCAATGACTACAAGTCGGCTCGCGAAGATTAGAGGAAATTTACAATCTACAATCCACAGTGCAATCGACATCTAGTCCCTCGTGCAACCAACTGATCGATATTGTGCCGGTGACTTCAAGTCGGCTCGCGGAAGATTAGAGCGGATTTGCACTATAAGAAATAACCTAGAAAGTCAAATTTTTGGAATTGAAAGCGATCTAGAAAATACGATTCGATCTACGAGCATCATGCTACGACGGCTACCTTTTGATCCGAGTAGAGTAGGCCTAGAGGTAGGCCGGAGTCTATCGTGCTGATAACGTGTTGAGGAACCGTCATTGGCGAGTCCAGTCCGATCGATCACCTCATAGATAGCGTGGAATCATACAGAATAATACAAAAACAAATAGTAGATTGAACACAGAGATATGAGGGATTTCTTTCCTCTCTTTATTTCTCTTTTTGTGATCCGCCTTTTACAATGACTAGCGCCCCCTATTTATAGACTACAGACCCTACTAGAGTTTTGGATGGAGCGCCCACCCATGGACCGGCTAGTGGTCCAAGCCCGTGGTTTCCCAACATGCACCTCTGATGGGTGGCAATGTACTGTAAAACATTTGTCCCACTGGTACTACGTTTTAAGAAGTTTATTACTACTATCGTGTTCTTTTACCGATTTACCGCTTACTAGGAGCATCATTTCGAACCAAAAAAAGGAGGACACATGCAGGCTGCAGCCCCAACGATGCCACCACACCACACCACACACGCTAACTCAGCGCCTCACAACACAAGCTCCGATTAAAGAAAGGGTACGACCAGCGCTCGTACGATGGGAAACTCGACAACCAACACGTGCAACCAAAATACAAATAACAACGCCGTAATATGCCAATTTATACTTAAGATATTTTAAAACTAAAAAGGTACCTAAGTGAATTAAAAAGAAAAATTCATAAAATTAGGACAGGTTGTTCCTTGGGCCTTCGGCTCATGGCGTCTTGGCCCAAGTGGGCGAGCCATAAAGGGGGCCACGGGGGAAGGGTATCCCAAACTCGAAGCAATCCAGCCCTTCCATCCACCTCCTGTTGTGGTAGCATTTTTCACCGCCTCCGCCTATCGTGGCAGCATTTTTCACTTCCACCACCTGTTGTAGCAGCGTTTTTCCCCTCTGTCACTTGCCGCGGTAGCGCTTCCTCTGCCGAGCACCTGCAGCCAGCCCTGCCAAGTCCTGCCGTGGCGGCCAATTCAGTTGTCATCTTCTGTCGCGGCAAGGAGAGGAGAAGAGAGGCCAGCAAGGACCCAGGAGCAACAGGAGAAGGAAAGAATGGGGAGGAAGAAAAGAAGGGATGAAAAGAGATGATTTTCACGGGGTTTTCGTGATCCTTCGTGTTCTTCAATGGTAATGTTGTTAGTCCCTACGATTTGCCATGGTTTAGTCGTTGTTAAGGTTGTAGATCGTTTTGCTTCGGGTAAGATTATTTTGCAGTATGTCCTAATTCATCGAGGTTAGATGCAGAACCTACGGTGGTGATTCGGGGTATTTAGGCTCGGATTCATAGGTTGGTCCAGTTAGCAAAAAAGGTTCGATAATCTTGTTAGCTCTCCAGGAAGGTCTGTATCATGAGAATCAGAGTAGCGAGCGAAAAGTTAAAGCCTAGGGAATGTCGCTGTCAAGAATTTGGATGTGGCTAACAGATGTTGTGAAGACGGGTTAGTTTCATCTAGTAGATGACAAAATTAAAATGTGGTGATAACTTGAATAATTTAGTAAATTTTGAGTAGTTTACAGAACTGGAATCGTTCATATATTTTCAACATTTATAATTAGAGATATAAAATTGTGAAGCGAGCTGTCCTGACAGATTCTGGGATGGTCTTCGAGAAAGGAAAAACGACAGTGAACGGTAGAATCAGAAGTTCATCATTACTAGGAAGTTGTGATATTTTTTCATGAGGATTCCAGAAATTAGTGGATGTTGAGATTTGGAGTTCGGATGTATAAGTTAAAGCCATTTTACTATTGGGACAACGGGTAGTGCGTCCGGTAGTATTGGATTAATTGGCTCGGTATGGCGTAGACGTGCGATCACGAAAAGTATAAAGTGTGAGTGGTATGATGTTGCAATTTTGAGATATGTTTTGAATTATTTTTTACAGGTAGTGTGGCCTCTAGTGCCCTAGTGCCGCCTCGTTATCTAGCTTCAAGGGGATAAAGAGGTAAGTGCATGGTAGACAGTGATCGATGGTGGATCGTTGTATTCTTTATCGCTCATTACCACTATATTATTTTTGCTTTCATCTTATTTAATTACAAATAAAATGAGTGGTCATAATATTAATTGTATTGATGAATTCAAGAATGTTCAATGACGGTATTATTGATGAACTTATGTTAAATTAAGCATTCATAAGCATCATGGCATGAAGAGAAGTTGATCATGGTGATCACATATCTACCTTGTTGGTAGAGACTCTATAGGATTGGAGGATGTCCCTGATCCTTTTGGAGGACGGGCTTGAGATTGAACATTATCGCGAGTGTTCACTCACGCTATACCGGTATACGCGAAAGGAGTTGCATGTGGACATATAGTGTAGAGATACCTTGCCTTTAATGAAAAGAGAATTTGACAATTGAGTATGGGAATAAAGAAAAGAAAACAGTTGATATTGATGATGATATTGTTTAAAGTTGATTCATCATTGTTCATTATTTATTATTGTACTTGCTGATTCGTGGACTCACTTTTGCTCTATTATTGTTTTTATGTGACGGTTGACAAAACCGGAAACCAGATACAAGCTCGAGAAAGGCAACGAATTAATCAACGAGCTCATGCTCAACACAGAACTTATGGAACAAGGGTGAGAACTTCCCTACTTTCATATCACAAACAGTGGTGTAGCCTGGCAAAACCCAGGGCAACAACCACGAATTCAACTGCTCAACGCTCGCTACCGATACGCATAACTACTGAAATCAATTATGAATATATAGGATCATCTCATGACAATCATAGAATGATTCATAGATATATGATATCACATCATATCATAGATTAACACATCCTAGCACAAAATAATGCAACAACGACTCATTAATCGAGTCACAGCAATTGAAATGCGGAAGCAATAGTTTTCCCAACCCATTCCTAGTGTGCACAGTGTGTTAATTTAATATGTTTGAATAAACCATGGACCTAAAGCCCGCTCTGATACCAACTGTAACACCCTGGCTATTCGGAAGCCAAGATGTCACGCAAATCTAACAAACACTAAGAATGAACAACATTACACAATTAACCAGGCTCAGTTAACAATGATCCATAAGAAAAAGGATGATATAAACTAACAATTTCAAATGAAGGAATGGAAGTATTCATAGCTCAAACATACGGTAGTCTTAACCAAAATTTGATTATTACAATTTAGAAATTATCAAATGGTTGACATAACAAAAGCCAACAAATAAAGTTCTGGATTAATAAAGGTGATGTGCATTGTGCTGGACTACCCCTTCAAAGAATTTGCCTTCCTCCTCATTTACCTAAATAAAAACACAAAGCAAGGATGAGCCAAAGACTCAGTAAGTACTTTAACGAATAACACAAGCATTATGTGGACAATATAACCACAAACAGTTTATGAAAAACATCTCCGAACATATACATGAATGAATGGAATGGGAGAATGCAATGAAGAAATGGACTGCTCACAGCTTATACCGGTATAGTGAGTGACACACCCGTCGGTGTTCACTTAAGCCCGTACTTATCAAAGTCCGGGGACCCAAAATCCGTATGAAGAATGTTTCGTACGGATGTCCAAGATTGCCCACATTGGAGTGGTGGGTCTTACATGCCCATACTGGAATTGATGGAATTTTTGCGTGCCCATACTGGAATTGATGGGACTTACAAATTTCCACTTCCGTGGACAACATGAAACAAATGCATGAACGGAATGAACTTCATGCAATGAACTCTTATCACATCATAATGAAGAAATATACATAGCATACAAACATGAATAGCAAGTCTAACAATTCATCCACACATAATCATCACCATTCATTATGATAAGACATGGTACTTGCCTTCCGCGCTGTGACGTGTTAGGAGGCAACAACGGTGCAGCTCCACTCACCACCTCACTGCCTACACAGATAATTATTCGAAATAAGGATAACATGGATTGACATAGCTACGGGAGGCCTACAATAACCCTTCGGCTATTCAACGAAATCAACGGAGTTAAAACTAGCGTTACGCTATTCTGACTCCTGCCCATCCTACTGGACAGCGGTACTAGAAAAAATCATAATTAATTATCTGGAACTCGAAACAATCTGAAACCAGTGCCCACTAAAACTTAACGCATAAAAATACGAAACTCTAGTTGACGGGGTTTAATGATTCGACCAAGACCATTGACTAAACAGTAGCTGAAAACGTAAGACAGAAATCTGTCCAGATCACAAGACAGCAGCAAAGAAAGTTACATAACTTTTATTCTACAGATCCAATGAAGGTGATCTTTATCAATATGGAATAATTATTTAAAGGTATACAATAACCTAGTTGGGTGGAAGTTCTTAATCTCACTCTAACTAGATCAAAACCGAGGAGCAAACCGACAGTCCCCAGATCTCAGACAGACAGAACAGCGCGCGGTTAAAAATTCATATCTCCTAAACCGTAAGGTGGAATCTCACGATCTCGGTGCCAAAAGAAAGCTAACGACCTCAGGAACAAAACTCTAGGATATGAAAACCCAAGATTCGGCCTCTAAAGAATCGAAACTGGCCTGACAAGATAATCTTCCAAATCACATCAGCTCTCCTGGACAGTCGCGGTAAAACTATCATATCTCCTAAACCGTAACTCCAAATCAGATGAACTCGGTGCCTAAAGAAAGCTAAGACCAAGGGATACAACTTTCTAAGAGGTGGACAGATCATAAAATATACGTAACTTACCCAAATCTGACAAACAAATCTGGCACAGCGGAAAGGAGAAAGTGGTGCACGGTAGGGAGGAGGGTGGTGGCTCCAAGTGGGGGAAAGGGGGAAGGGGGAAGGGGGTTTAGGGTTTTTAGGGGAAGGTCATCCCCCCTTTGGCCGGCCCCCTCTTGGGCCACATGGGCCATGACCCAAGGCCCAGGTTGTCGGGAATTCGCGAAAACCCCCTTGCGATCACTGAAAATTATAATCCCTGTTTAATTCTTTCTCCCGAATACTCTCCTATTCCCCCAAATAAATTTTGGGGTATTACATTTAGTCCCATATTATTTAACCAAGTGGTGGGATAGTAATTTATAAGGTGGAGTCCTTGCCACCCTTTGAAACATGTGACACATGATATGGGGTGACATGAGGAGGACGATAGCTAAAATCACACACACACACGTACGCACGCGCTCACGCATATTCGTGTGGCAAACTGGCAATCGCGTGACTTGTGAACGTGACATGAATCTATTCCAACTTTCTTTTGCTAACCGTGCATTTCTCTCTCTCCTTCAAAATAGTGTGGTCGAAATAATGTGGCCAAAGTCATAGACCAGTGTCGTTGAGACACTGTGGTCAAAATAAAGTGATCGAAAAATAGTGGTCGGGTCGATAGACCAGTGTAGTCGAAATAATGTGGTCGAAATACACTGGTCGAAACTGTAGACTAGTGTGTAATCGGGATATGATAAACACTGCTTAATTACCATTACTTGGTCTTGAATTAGTAGTTACCAGTGGTTTAATATGTGTTTTATTATGTAGTTAAGAGAGTAATTGTATCGGCCTTAAAAAGATCTAGAGACGTCCAAACCTGAGACGATTCATTCACTTCTATGTTTGTAACGTCCCAAAATTTAGCTTTTCAAAAATCTTTTGAGTAGTTTAGGTCCCTGAAAAATTTTACCAATTTTATTTGAATTAATAAAGCTTAATTAGAATTTTTCTAAATTAAAAATATTTAATTTGACTAACATAAACATCAATTTAATCAAAATCTATTTTATTTGGCTTCCTGGTGTTTCCAGGAATTTTCTGGTATTTTCGGGGATTTTTCTGGATTTGTTTGCTATTTATTCTATCTTATCGATTTGTTGCATTTTAATTAAAATCCGAAAATCAGTTTTGTTTTCTCTCTCCTCCCTACGTGAACAGTACCATGCGGTACTGTTCATCCGATTTTTCATGCGCGCATCCAGCAACCGAAGTCCCGAGCCGAACGAACTCGTTCAGTTTTTGATTCAAACTTCAAATCTCAATATCTTTTCGCTCGGTGCATATAAATGCGAGCCGTCTGCGCCCACGCGTTCGTCTCGACGTCCTCTTCCAATCCCCTGATTTTCTTTCCTCCGAATCGATCTGTATTCATCGCAGTTTGCGGAATACGGAGTTCATCCGAAAATCTTCCGCTGCGAGTTTCTCCTCCGTCCGACGTCCGCCGGCCGAACCGGCTGCGGCGTTGGATTTGCGTCGTCGTGTTTCTACGTCATGGTGCCAGCCCTTCGCCTGAAGTTCGCCAGAGTTTCGCCGTCCGTCGTATTCCAACCGTATTCTTCGCGTATTCTCCTTCCTCGGTGTGTATTTCTCAAATCCGACCGCACCATTGCGTCCGGCTCGTCGTTTCCTTTCCGTTTTGCCCATTCACCGCCGCTACATCGCCGCCGTCCGCCGGCCGCTACGTCCACTAAAATCAATCTGTTTATGTGTTCCAGTTTTTGTTTCTCTGTTGCTCTGATGTATATGTATGCAATACGTGAGTTGTTAGCCTTCTCTGTTATTGTCTAGATGCTAGCTTTTTCTATTTCCTATAATCTTTGTCATTACAAAAATACTTGCAGCATTAAGATCAGTGCACTGTTCATGCTAATCTTGTTCTGCAATGCATCAGGAAGCAGCCACATGCACCCTGTCCTCCCTGTTAATTTTCCTTCTTTGTCTTCTCTGTTGTTCCTTTCCCCATTGAAGCAGTCGGTTGAACATGTTTCATGTTTTTGTCTTCCCTGTTAATTAGTTCTATGATCTTTTATTCCCTGTTCGGCTGCTCCCATTATTTTATTCTCTATTTTGCTTTGGATGTTAGTTGCACCTCTCTGACCTCTGCGGTTATTTTCTTTGTTCACTGTTAATTCTTTTTTCCTTAATCCTTGTTTCCCATCTCAGTGCTAAGAATTCTTGTATCCATCTCCATGCGCGTGAGCTAGCCTTGTTCCTGTTGATGTATATGTATGTATACACGTGCGTGTGTGTGTGTGTGTGTGTATATATATATATATATATATATATATATGTATATGTATGTATATGTATATGTATATATATATGTGTGTATGTACGTTTGTATGTATACATAAATATATATCTCCTATCACTTCCATGTTGACCCCACCTGTCATCCACTTAATTAAAACATTAATTGTTTCTCTCTCTTACATGCGGGTCCCGCATTTTAGTCAACCTTTGGTCAACCCTCCTCCATGAGCTTGGTCCACCGTGGACTAGCGTATCTCCGTGGACCTGGTCCATAGACCAGTAGCCCACATGTCAACCACTAATCCTATTTTCGAGAATTAATTTAATTCTTGAAAAATCATTTATCTTATTGGTCCCACATGTTGTTCTCTCTACCTTATTTCTGGAATTATTTTTAATTCTAGAAATCCATAAATATCAGTCGGTCCCACATGTCATACACTCAATCATTCTCTAATATTTTCGGAATAGAATATTCTGATAATATTCCACTTGTCAGCTTGTCTCTCTTTTTATTTTCATCATTCCAAAAGCCATATCTTATTCATCCGAATTCCGCTTGAACCCATGCAAATTCCTACATTCATCTAAATTCAATATCTATCTTCCAAAGACCATTCAATTTCAATTTGGAGTTTATTTGATTTACCTTTTGAATTGTGTTTGTTTTATGTTATCTTTATCGTTAGACGTTGAAGCCCTAATCGCCTCAAGGAGTCAAGAGCAAGGAAGTAGAAGATTGAAGATAAATAAAGACCATCATTGCTATAGCAAGGCAAGTTATACCTTTGATCATATTGAACCCAGTTTTCAAAATACTTTGTTTCAATGTATTGCATTCTATTTCAAGTATTTATTTAAATGCTTTTGGGATAGTTATTAATCCAATTTGTTATATCCACCTTGTCTATTGTATGCCATGATCTTTTGTCACCCTAGGTTGGTTCATTATTAGTTGGTATTATCGTAGCACCAACGTGGGTTGGTTAGATACGATTAGACTGCTTAGCCATGCCACGAGTCATCATTTCATCTGAGTCGCAATTATAAACTTGACTAAGTGATTATGAAACCGTGTGATGAAACCTGTGTGTTTGTGTGTCGTTACTCGTTGATGGCATGTGTTGCACTTAATCAACAGGGTGGGAAAAGATTTAGACTGAGGCAAGTAGTGGATTCTGTGTGAATGGTGGAGCTGTGTGCTTATTAAACTTTGTGATTTGGGTTAAAACTGTAAGTCTTGCCTTGGTCAATTAAGGACTTAACTTTGTGCGCCATTGAATCTGGGCCTTACTGCATCGACCACATGCCTAGTATGGGCCGGGCCTCGACTTAGTAAGTTATGGAGTCTTGACATTGACAACTCAAAGTTGTATTTAAGCTATGTGATGGGTCGGAGGTGTGTACCATTGTGTTTGGGTCACATCGCGGACGGTTCGCACGCATCCTCGTCCAACGGTGTGTGTCGCTCCAAGGGCTATGTGTACAAATTGACTACAGGAAAGCACATCGGAGTGTCATTGTTTGAGATGAAGTCTCGAAGGTTTTGTTATGATCGATCTTGGCTCCACCGATTGTATCGTGTGGGTAAAGTGTACTGACCTCTGCAGAGTGTTTAAACCAATCTATTCGAATAGCCGCGCCTCGGTTATGGACATGCTCTGAATTTCACACGAGGGGTAGATTTTCATAAAAACAATTGGGAAGGGTCACCGTGTGAGATAACTTGTGTTGTTTGTGTGAATAACTTGATTAGACTGTGTGTCCTTTGTGAAATCAATTGTTAACTTATTATTGTCTATTTGTTTTGAATTATGCTTTCAATCTATTATTTGTATTCAATTGCAAATGTTGCATTTTCGCAAAATAACCACGAAGCCATTTCTTTGGAATAAGCCATCATCTATAAATTGCATTCGTGGTATGACTTGCGAGTACGGTGTGTACTCACTCTTGCTATAAACAATCAACGTATGGAAGAATCATCACCAACAAGGTCTACCTCAAGGATCGTGGAGAACTAGGTCGCGCTACCCCAGTCGATTGCCTGTGGGCATATGGATGGGCTTCACTGAAGTTATTCCGTTACGTTCCGCTGCAGCTTTATTGAGCTATTTGTCTTCTGAGACATTAATTGTAAGCTTTGACCTTAAGGTCTTTACTCTGATAATTATTGTTATTTGTCTATTTATTAGTCATCTTTGTATATGGAATTGATATTTCATCGATGTTGCCACTGTGTGCACTAGCGTGATCCTGGACTAGTGCAGTATACACAGAGGGTCCAGATTTGCATATTTGGGTCCCGACAATGTTCTTCTTCTCCCTCTTTGTTCTATTTGTGCTGGAGATTTGTGTTGTCAAACCAAGCCACCCCTTCTCCTTGGCGTGCACCGGGAAGAAGGGTGAGCGGGTTTCTTCTAACCATTGTCGCAGAGTTCACCTGCACGGGGCGATAATAGGGTTTATGGGCAGCGCATCTGCACGACCGCTCGCTTCACTGCTTCATCTATGTTTTGCGCTACTTCCTGTTCTTTATCAAGTCTGACTGTAAGTTGGCTGTGCGATCAAACTATTCTGTTATAATCATATTATTGTGTATATTTAGAAGTGCAATGAGTTGTCTGTTGTTAGTATTGCTTTATGCATCTCTAGTTTTATGTGATATTTGTCTTATAATAAAATCTAGAATTACAATATTATCCATATTTCAAACAAAATCTATCTAAACCGTGGCCATGGCAAGAGTGATGAAAGGGGAGAGAAGTAGGGAGGATGAGAGAAAGAAACTTTGGTCTTGTTTGTAGCTGGCAAGAAAAAAGAGATGAAAAAGGGAGAGATGGGTAGGAAGGGTGAGAGAGAAGCTTTGGTCTTGTTTGATAGCTAGTCGGAGAAAACACAAGAAGCAGTCGAAGACAAAAAAAAAGTGAAGAGGGCACCACGTGGATTTAGGGAACTACCCGATGCGTCAAATCAAAACGCTTGATGGACGGTGGTCATATCAAAATGCTACATAGACGGTGAATGAAGCGTCGGAGTCGGAGCGGAATTGGTATATAGATATATAGACAGTAGTATTACTTATTACTAACATTAAAGGTTGATAGCTTTGAAGCCTCCTCGCGCGCGCTATGTCAACAGGTTTACGTCTGCCGTCGGATCGCGCAGCGAGCATCTCCGCGCCGCCCGATCCGGGACGCTGTGCGTCGTGCGTTTCTGTGGCCCCGAACCTTCCACATCGCTCGAAATTCCTCCATCGTCGGATCGCTGCGCACGCCACTCGCGGACTCCCACTTCCTCACGCCCGCCCGTTTCCAGCGCTCAGCGCTCCTGCAGCCTAGAATGGCCTGCGTGCGCTCTATCCCGCGGCCTGCTTCGCTTGCCTTGGCCTCCAAGCGTCCGTGAACACCCGCCCTCCGCAATGCCAGCACGTGCGTGCCCGCGCAGCTGGCGCAGGTGGTCTTCTAGTTATCTTAACTACTATAATTCTGAGTTTACCCCTCCCACCCCATGCCAAACCGCTGCCTCGCTTCTCTTCCCCTCCCACCCCATGCCAAACCGCTCCGCCCTCCTCTCCCCGGTCGCCGCCAACCCCCAGAGCCGTCGCGCCCAGCGCCCGCCCTCCTCTCGGTGCCAGTGCCGCTCCGCTCCACCCCTACCTCCTTCAGGCGCCGTCGACTCCACACAGAGCTGTCCCCCGCCTCTTCCCCCCTGCTTCTCCGTCACGATGCACGGCCCGATGTCCACTGTGTGGGGGCACCGTTCCGTCCTCGCCTTCCTTCTTGTCGCCTCCCCCAGCACCGACGGCTCACGGAGGTTATCATCTTGTCTTCTCGTGCGGCCCGCCTTCCTTCGTCGTCGGCTTCTCATCCGGTAGTCTCCTCCCCCATGGGTTGGCCAGCCGACAAGCTCCCCCGTCACCACCAACCGGCCCAATTCCCCCAACTAGAGGTCTATCTCTTACCCTACGCCAAACCACTCCGCCCTCCTCTCCCCGGTCGTCGCCAACTTTGGTTGGGAGGACGGCTGCCCACGCGGTCAGGGCACCTTCCTCTGGGCCGACGGCAGCGTCTACGTCGGATACTAGACGCGCGACAGTCCCATCGGCATTGTCCAATAGAAGGGCATGTACTACCCGCCTCTGGCGGCGTTGTCCGCGATGGCGCGTGATCCCCGTGACGTGTTCACGAGGGACTTGCCGGGCTTAATGCGCGGTAGCACCGAGTCAGCGTCACTGCAGAAGTTGCTGAATTATTCAGGGAACAGGACGGCCAATGGGCGGGTGAGCTCGGCGTCCAGGCTGAGCAATAGCTCCGGCGGCGACCGAAAGTACGACAAGATTTGCATTTGGGAGTCGGACGGGGACATCACGTGCGACATTGTGGACAGAATCGTCTTGACAGACGAGGTGGTGGGAGCACTGAGGAGCGTCAGGACGAACAACAGCAGCGAGGGGAGGGGGCTGCCGGCGCCGTCGCTGGCGCCGCACATCGCCAAGTGGGTGCCACTGCGGGAGGTGAAACGGCAAGGGGAGACCATCGCCAAGGGGCACAAGAACTACTTGCTTATGCTCAACTTGCAGCTTGAGATCAGGTGCGTGCTTTCGTTTGCCTTCAATGGCGGGTGTGAATTATGAATATTTTGGTTGCTCAATTGTGCAATTTGACCATGTTACTACTTTGGCACCACATAACGCGTAACGCCGGAGAAATTCGCATTGGCTTTGGTACCTTTGCCGATTTACAAGTTTGAATTAGGAAATATTGACATGTGAATCATCAAAGAGTTTTCTTTGGGTGATGTAAGTAATGGTTAAAAAGCAATTTTTTTGTGGGTTGGCCAATCTGATTTTGATTACATGGTAGATGCTTCACCATTCGATGTGAATTTTTCACCAACTCACAGCATTTCATTGATGGCTCAAATTGTTACTGAACTCCTTGCAAGCAAATTAGCTATTTTTCTTTTATTTTTTATCCACGGTTAAATTCATCTCTGCCTTACCAATGATGTGTTGACACAAGTATGCAGTCAGCAAGCAAGGTCCAATTACGTTTGATCTAAAATCATCGGCTTTCAGCCCAAAGGAAAAGGTATGGACAAAGTTCCATCCAAAAGACTCAAAATATACTCCTCACAATTCTCGTGACTTCAGATGGAAGGATTACTGCCCACAGGTGTTCCGGTTGGTCATCACTCCCATGATAAAGATATATGTTGTACCCTTGCTCTGGTGTCATCATGTTGATCGACGTATCATTTGTTCTGAACTGAATCGCGGGACACTGCGCGAGCTGTTCAAGGTGGATGCTGCTGACTATATGTTATCCCTTTGCGGAAGTGAGGCTCTCCGGGAGCTCTCATCTCCTGGTAAGAATGGAAGCTTCTTTTACCTAACAAATAATGATCGGTACTTGATAAAGACAATGAAGAAATCAGAAGTAAAGGTTTATCCTTTGTGGTTCCTTCTGTCTCTAAACTTTCCAAGCTTCATAAATAAGGCCAGAAGTTTTATTCTGAATGCAAGAAACACGTTTACATTACAGATGCTTCTAGAGATGCTTCCAGCTTACTACAATCATGTCCGCGCATTTGAGAATACTCTAATTACCAAATTGTTTGGTCTACATTGTGTCAAGTTAGCATTAGAGATGAATGTGACTGTATATTTCTTCTCCATCCTTAGCACTACCTTTGTTATATACATTTTTGCCAATATTCAAAATGTGTGCCCCAACTGTTTACTGTTGTATTACTACTGAAAGATCTAGACCCGCCATTATGAGTTAATAGAGTATTTTGGTGATTAATGACAAATCTAATTGTAAGACTAACTCTCTTGTTTAGTATCATCTTGTGTAGTCTCATTTGGATATAAAGGTGAAATTCAACGAGGTATGCATTTGACTCATACTCTTATATAACGTTGCATTCATCGGATCCAAAATATAGGTTGAACTCCACCATAAGTATATCTTGAATATGTGCATATATTTTCTTTACACATATGTGTATGCACACATTTAGGGGGAGCTAATTCTATATTTTGTGGTTTCATTAGTATTGATCTATGTTCCATTTTCCACATATATTTGGGATCCTTACTTTGAAACATATCCGCATGAATATACAAAACTTGTGTAGTCTTTGTATACTTATGTTTTGAGTATATAAAACTTGTGTAGTTTTTGTATACTTATTTTTGGGTGTATAGAACTTGTGTAGTTTTGTATACTCATGTTTCGAATATATAAACTTGTGTAGTTTTATATATTCATGTTGTGATTATAGGGAACTTATGTAGCTCTCGTATACTTAAGTTTTGAGTATGTAGAACTTGTGTAGTTCTCGTATACTCGTGTTATGAGTATATATACAACTTGTGTAGTTTATAATGAAAAGAGATTGAGTAGTAAAAGTGGGGATTTTTTTCCTCCTTTTGATAGGGCTAGAGCGGTAAAGGGAAAGGTAGGTTGAGAACCAAAGATCGAGAGCAGCTTGGCATGTTTTAAAATTCCAATAGTATACTATTCAGTCATAACATAACTGGGTTAAATATTGACACAATTTAGCATTTATGATATTATTTATTTAAGATCTATCGCAACGTACGGACACTCTACTAGTCTTATTAAAGAGTCAGCTTGGGTGGTATTCTAGGGTGTGTTTGGTTCGTTGAATGGAGTAGTTCTGAACCATCCGGTATGGGAAATGAGCTCTTTCAGGTGTTTGATTGGTTGAATAGAACCAAATCATTCGGGATGAGATGGTTCAAGAAAAAGTAAATTTCATGTTTATGTTGTATCATCCTGTTCGGGAAAAAAAATCTCGAACCACACCGTTCACTCGAATTCCAAGACGCTTGATAACGTGGCGGCTTGATTTACGAGCTTCAAATGATCACATTTCCTAAACCGAGTATCCGATTTGCGGTCCGATTGAACCGTTGTGTTCCTTGTTATTTAATCAACAAAACAAGACCACTCTTAGCATATTTTAGTGTAAAAAAATATCATACATGCTATCCTATCCCACCAACCAAACACCATTCTATTCCACCAACCAAATAAAATTATGTATCATTATATCTCACCAACCAATATATCATCTCATACAGGACGATCACATCCTATCTGTATCATCTTGTTCCATTCAAACTCATCCCATAAATCAAACACACTTTATCTTAAAGAAAAGGTCGATAGGAGACAGACGCCACGTGACGTGACGGTCAACGCAAATCAATCGCCAACGCAGAACGCACGGCCGCAGATCCGGCGAATCACTCTTGAGTACGATCATATCACAAGCGCCTTCCACGAGATGACGAGCAGGAGTTGAACCTTTCAGTCCGCGTCATCATCCAAGCACCGAACGGTGGACCTGGACCAACCCTCCGAGCGCACTGCACGGCAGAGCCACCCCACTGCTAACCGAGCCCCACCTCGCTAGCTTATCCTCAGTGGACGTGTTGTACAGCTCGAGTCAATCCAACGGCTGCGAGAATGCCAAGAAGTAAGACCACTGGACATTTCCTGGGGGCAATTCGGTCATTCCGCCACTGCCGCCATCGTGGTTCGGCCCCCAACTCCACGGCCGCGGCGCGGGCTCCCAGCCAGCCACTACCACTCCACACCGCTATCGCTCTAGTCTCACCGCCTCCCGCCCTTTTTAAACTAGTTTACTCCCGAATCCCAAGCCATCGCCACCTCCGTGAGCTTCTCCCTCCTCCTCTCGTCCCATGGGCCGCGAAACCCTAGCCCGGACCACCACACCAACCGCTCGGTGCGCGCCGTAGATCCCGCTCCCCGTCCCGCGCCAGATCCGATGGTGGAGACCGCCGTATCCCCGCGCACCGCCGCCGTCGCCGCCGGGCCGGCGGCCGTGTCCTCCCCGCGCGCGGCGGTTGGTCGGGGAGGGGCGCACCACCAACGGCGGTGGGCGATCTCGCCCTCGTACAGGGCACTCCTGGTCGCGCTCTGGCTGATCGGGTTCGCGCTCGTCTTCATGTGGCAGAGCACCTCGATGGGCCACGTGCGGCTCTACACCCGCCCGCCGATGCCGAAGCGCGCGGGGTCCGTGGCCGCGATGGGGCAGTGGGTGACCTCGCCGCCGGTGTACGATCTGAGGGAGTTCGGCGGAGTCGGGGACGGGCGGATGCTCAACACGGCGGCGTTCGAGGCCGCGGTGGCGGCGCTCGGGGAGAGGGGCGGCGGGAGGCTCACCGTGCCCGCTGGGCGGTGGCTCACCGCGCCGTTCAACCTAACCAGCCGCATGACGCTCTTCCTCGCTTCTGGTGCTGAGATCCTCGGGATCCAGGTGAGGCATTTCAGCTGCAATCTCCGTCAGCTTGCTTAACTTTAAGGTTTTGCTTTGGGATTTTGGTCAATTTTCGACATGTCCGTGTATCTGAGTCAGACAAGTGTAATGCAATTTAATTGTAGCATTGTTAAACCGTATAATGATTCACTTTAACTTCGTATGGCATGACGCAGTTCATTTGTATTCAGGTTTAGTTTATTCCTTGTTGCCATGCCTTCGTACTGCTGTAGATCCTTGTTTTATCAAGGAGATTCTAAAATTCACTGTAGCCAGTTATCCATGCGTGCATCGGTTAGGTCACCATGAGTCCATGAGTGTAGTGGAGTAGTGCAAATGCTTTTTAATGAGAAATAGTGGTAATAGGATTAAGGAGACCTTCGTCGGGGAGATTGTTCTGTTGTTGTAGGATATTGGGAGCCAAGGACAATATTTTCCTGAGTAGCATAACTGTATTTTATAACTTATATGGTATGGCTGAGATGATGGGTGAAAGGATTTTGCAGTACAGAAATGGTTGTTTCACACATAAGTATGTTGCCAAATGTATGTGCATGCTGAACTGACTTTAGTTTGGCTGAAGACTGAAATGATCAACCTTTTGAAAGTTAGATTTCAAGGTTAGGACAACTGTGGTGGGCACTTCCAATTTATAATTATATATATACATCTTATGTTTTGGTTTAGTCAGTTCAGGACAAGCTTCTGGTCCAATGTTTACGTTTAACTAAATTTAGTTACTGCTTTCATATTTTGTCTGCTAGGTGGTTTGTACCCTTGATTTCATATGATACTGCAGTATTCAGCGTGGGCCAAATGAGGCAAAATGCACCTACATATACCAGCATCCCGTATCTACATGGCGCATCGACTTAGTTTTCTTCCTAGGACTCCATCATCTGTCATTTGTTAACTTCTACAATAGTTTTGAGAAGGCTGTCCACAAGATCAAGTTATGATTGACCAACAAAAAGCTTCGCACCAGAGTAATTTTTTGTTTTTTTTTTATTTACTTTTTAGCCTAAAAAAGGGGTTAGAATGACATTTCCCCCCTAACTTATACAATTAGCTCAACCATAGGTGAAGTGGGACTAGTATTTTCTTACTTGTCGTTTGACTCTTAACTTTTACAGTTTGGTGATTTTTTGTCCAACTGAGTCAATATTGACAGCTTCTTGCGTTACTTACATGTAAGGATGAAAGATACTGGCCATTGATGTCTCCATTGCCATCATATGGGTATGGAAGAGAGCACAAGGGACCTCGATACGGGAGCCTTATACATGGTCAGGATCTGAAGGATGTGACTATAACTGGTAGGTTGTATTGTATGCTTCCTTATTGTGCATTTTAATGCTTGATTGATACTTCGAACTTTGTGTTTGCATCCTGAAATCAAAGCAATGAAAAGCAAATGTTGTCTCATATTATGGTTTGTGCAGAGTATGAGTTTAACACGGAATGCTATCCTGTGATATATCATTTGAACTTGACAACATAACCAGTACCTTTTAACGCTTGAATTGCTGAGGGTAGGGATCAAGTGAAAAAAATGTAAGGATCAACATCAACTATCAGAATTTGTTATCACCTATGATGCACCGATACACGATATGGGTATGGCGATACCCCATTTCCTAAAAAAAAAACGACACAGCGATACGGATGTGTGTATATATTAAAATAGTAAAAATATAAAATACGGTACTTGATAAGTTTAAGTCAATATTAGTTGATGATACAATAGAATAGAACCATGAGCAAAAAACATCTCAAATCATACTGCAAGATCAGTTATAATTTAGTGGCTGCTCACATAATATACTATGGATCATGGAACATTCAAAACAACAAGAATGTTTCTTTTTTACCCATGTGCATTACCAAATTGTTTTCTCCAATTGAAGTGTAAAATATGCATTACAAAAGCTTAACAAGGGGGAATACCAAACATATGTATAAGCCTAAATAACATTTATAACATTAGTTCTCCTAACACTGAATATATATTCAGGCAATAAAATTATGTACCTCAAAGCACTAAATGTGGTTCAAAACTAGGCAACCTGACATATCAAGTGGGCTGGGTTTGGATTATGGGTCGTATCGAGGTATTGGGGAGTATCGGGTTTTTGTTTTCTTTTTTGAAAAAACATAAATATTTCTGATACTTCCTGATACGTATCGGCGCCGTATCGGAGTTGTACCCGTATCCGATACGTATCGGGATACCGTACACTTTTGGTCAGAGTATCGGTGCATCAGAGGTTATCACTTATCAATCCACAGGAATCCCCACTGTGGAGATGGGAAAAGAAAGGGTGGCCTGATGGTAGTGTGTAGTCTCATCCCTATGCTATGATGCCTCTCTTCAAGCATTTTGAATTTAATACCAACCATTTTTTTTGCTTATTCATGTGAAAATATTGTCGCCAGTTTATTTCATCTTGCATATATGTTCGACCATACAATCAAGGAGCTGCTATATTCTTGAAACTTCAAATGATAGTTTGGATGTCGCCAGTTTATTGTTTCAATTAAACAATTGAAATTAAGTGAATTGATATTTTAATGGTAAGAATAAGTTTGGATGTGAAGCTATGATTCTAATAGGGATAAGCTTAATGTTGCTAAACATCATATAACTTCATCCTTTAGATGAATGATATATTGGGCATCGGCAGTCTATTCCTGCTATTAATATTCTGTCTAGCAGCTTCTTTTGTCCTGAAATTGGTCACTATTTTGGTCAGCTGAGATTCATTCTCTTTTATACCTGTGTAATAGGTCACAATGGCACTATAAATGGACAAGGCCAAAGTTGGTGGATCAAATTTCAGAGGAAGCTCCTCAATCACACAAGGGGTCCTCTTGTGCAGCTCATGCGATCAAGTAACATTATTATTTCTAACATCACTCTACGTGATTCTCCCTTCTGGACACTTCATACATACGACTGCAAGAATGTTACTATCTCAGAAACCACCATCCTGGCTCCAATTGCTAGGGCTCCGAACACTGATGGGATAAATCCAGGTCATTTCCCAACTTTTGTATTTTATTGTGATTGCTGAGCTTTTATTCATTTCAGTTGTATCTTACAATGTCTTATGGCTGGATAAGATGGCTAGTTTTTTACGTTTAGTGTCATAATGACAATACGAACCCTACTAACCCTGTACTCCCATGCTATCTTGGAATCTTATTGTACTGTCTGGTACATTTTATGCTTCACTAATCAGATTCTCAGTTGTGCTTACTGTTTATGCAGATTCCTGTGAGAATGTGATAATTAAAAATTGCTACATTTCTGTTGGTGATGATGGGATAGCTATAAAGAGTGGTTGGGATCAATATGGAATTTCTTATGGGCGTCCATCTACTAACATTACTATTCACAATATCACAATCCGCTCCATGGTCAGGTGAGTCATTTGTTCACATTTCATTGCTTACTCAGTTTGTTTTGATTCACTATTTTAAGTGTGTACAACATGTTTCGAAATAGGCATTCTGAGTGGATGGCACTCGTCCAGAATGCGAAGTCATTGCTGTAGAATATATAGGATTTTGTTAACTACTTGGCTTTTATATTTCTGATACACATTCCATACTGGTTTTTGTGATATTCATACTGGTTTTTGTGATATTCTGTTTGTTTTAATGACTGTTTTCCTTGTAGTTAAGTTCTTCTATCTATTGAGATCACAAACATTATTTGTACTACAACTAACTAATACATATGCTTTTTTTTCTCATGTATGATTTGTTAAGTGAATTACTCTGGAAATCAATCAATGCCAGCAGTGAAAGTTTGTGAAACCAGTGTGATTGTGTGTTTGATATCTTCATTTTGGACAGTGCTGGTGTATCTATAGGAAGTGAGATGTCTGGCGGTGTTTCAAACATTTTGGTAGAGAATGTTCACATCTGGGATTCACGGCGAGGTGTGAGGATAAAGACCGCCCCCGGAAGAGGGGCCTATGTGAGCAACATCGTGTACCGAAACATAACCCTAGAACATGTCCGTGTTGGCATTGTGATAAAGACCGACTACAATGAGCACCCGGATGAAGGTTTCGACCCGAAGGCTGTTCCCACCATTGGGAACATTTCTTACACGTCAATCCACGGGCAAGGGGTGCGTGTACCAGTTAGGATACAGGGGAGTGCAGAGATCCCTGTGAAGAATGTTACCTTCCATGATATGTCAGTTGGTATAGTGGACAGGAAGCACCATGTTTTCCAGTGCTCCTTCGTCCAGGGGCAGGTCATTGGCTATGTTTTCCCCGTACCGTGCAAGAATCTGGACCTGTACAACGAGCGGCGCGAGCTGGTAAAGCAATCGACGTTGCAGAACATCTCTGATATCGACTACAGTTTTTGACAAGGCAGTTCATCCCACTGTAGTATTTTTGTAGGAGACTGCCCAGTTAGTCCTGTTTCACCACATTCACAGGCTTTTCGTTTTTGTAGCTGTTTACACCTTTCACACTCAGGCTGTCAGGCATGTATTTAAGGAGGTTCGACTTGTCTATACTGTCTCATAGAATAATTATTCTGTTTCGACGTTTCAGCCCTGTATTTATACACACTAATTCAATTCCACAGTTAAACTGTACACTTTTTTTTTAATAGCAATCCTTCTCTGTTAACACCACAATATATATGCCGATGCCCATTCTTTAGATGTTGGGGCCATAAATATAGTTTGAATTCTGAGGAGAGCCTGTTTGGAATGTAAGAATTTTACACGCTTCATTTCATTTCCCGTGTTCCAAACGGGGCACGAAGGTTTCTCACCAGTTCTCGTCACAAAGTTTTGTTTGTCAAAACGGCTCCAAAAGAAAGGGAGATACAGGCCGAAATTGTCTCTAGCAAGTATTATCAACTATAAACAAATAAGAACCTTTGGATTTAGCTGGAACAGACGCCTTTGCATGCGAAATGGAATTGTCGACGCTAATTTATCCCAATATATTTTGGTTAGATTTATATTGATCAAAGAAACCTACCTTTATCTTCTTCTTCTTTTTAAAAAAAATCCAAACCTCATTGGCCCCGTATCCTCCATACATGCCACGCCCTCCCTCCTCCCTATCCTAAACTCCCAAAAGATAAAGCGCTCGCCAGTGCAGTGCACTTTTCGTTCGTCTTCAGTCTTCTCCTTCGCTCGCCCATGGCTCTATCCGCCTGCTCATTCGCAGCATGTAGCCTCCAGCCAAGGTAACTCTGACTATGGAGCATCCTATCCTGTTGCGCAGTTCGCACGATGGATCGTCGTCGTCTTGCTAATGCTGGCTGCTGTTTGTGTCGCACACATGTTGGCTATGTCTTACGCCGTCGTCTGTTTGCTTGCTCTGAGCTAGGATCCGGGTGTTGCGTGCCCCGAAGCTGCCGCTGCAGAATGCTGCTGCGGCAGCGTGCGTTCCCAGGCTGGGCCGCCACCGCGCTGGCGCGACGAAGAGCGGCGTGTCCGCCGTGTGCGAGCCGCTGGGGCCCGATAGACCCCTCTGGTTCCCCGGCAGCTCCCCTCCTCCTTGGCTCGACGGCAGGTAAGTAGCGTGGCCGACCAATCTACTGGATGAGTGGAGATATCATTTGGTTCGCACCGATGAAGTATATTGTCCATCTTTATTAAGATCAAGCTTTTAGGTGAATTAATTGATGTGTGAAACTCAATATTGACATCCTTTTTCTTTTGCAATTAATTCACCTTGCAGCCTTCCAGGAGACTTCGGATTTGATCCTCTTGGATTAGGTAACTATCTTCCACACACGAATGCAATAATTGTCACACTTGTGCAGAATTAATCTCCTTAGTTACAATGAAGCTGTTTGGTTCATACTCTGTTTGCGGCTGCTGACACCTCAGTTCAGCACAAAATTTGCACCGTGAATGCCTCCATAATCAATTAAGTAGCGTGTTTGTGTGCGTGCGAGCAGGGTCGGACCCGGAGCTGCTTCGGTGGTTCGCGCAGGCGGAGCTGATGCACAGCCGGTGGGCGATGCTGGCGATGGCGGGCATCCTGATCCCGGAGGTACTGGAGAAGTGGGGCTTCATCGAGGACTTCTCCTGGTACGACGCCGGCGCGCGCGACTACTTCGCCGACCCCTGGACGCTCTTCGTCTCGCAGATGGCGCTCATGGGCTGGGCGGAGGGCCGGCGGTGGGCGGACTACCTCAACCCGGGCTGCGTCGACATCGAGCCGCGGTTCCCCAACCGCAAGAACCCCACCCCCGACGTCGGCTACCCCGGCGGGATCTGGTTCGACTGGGGCAACTGGGGCCGCGGCTCGCCGGAGCCCGTCATGGTGCTCCGCACGAAGGAGATCAAGAACGGCCGCCTCGCCATGCTCGCCTTCGTTGGCTTCTGGTTCCAGGCCGTCTACACCGGCGAGGGCCCAATCGACAACCTCTTGGCCCACCTCGCCGACCCCGGCCACTGCAACATCTTCTCGGTACGTGTGTGCATGGTTCTTTCCTAATTTTGCTCGTTTCTGATTCTCCTGCTGGACACGGATGTCACAAGTTGTTGTCGTTGATTTTGATCTCGCAGGCATTCACGTCCCACTGATTGTTACTGCTACAGTTTACAGAGAGTGGTGTTGCAGAAACAGAGGTTTTTTGCTGGGAACTTGGGCACTTCGTTTCGGTTTTGGTGTCATTTTGCCCTGGGTATGTGAATATGACAGTGCAGGAAAGTGGGAAATACTTGGAGTGATGAAACACAAGGCAAAATTCCAGTACTATCGCAGTAACAACAGAACAGCACAGTTTTGATTGGTATGCGTAATCTCTCCTCTTGTTTTAATCACGAAAACATATGGCCTTGGGCAGAAAACTGTCAGATACAACACAAACCCGAGGAACAACCACAAGATGCTGCTGCTGTCGTGCTGTGTAAACTAAGGAAGAACAGCGTGACCGATGCAGCTCGAGTATATTATTAAGTAGAGTAAACTTTACCTTGGACCATATAACTTTGGACTAATTTTTTATTTACCACTAAAAGTTGACTGAGTCCCTAAATTATCATTGCAAAACTGCTTCTCCTTTCATTGTATCGGATCTCAAATTTATCCCGTTTTTGCAACTCATATTAGTCTCATTAAGTCCGGCCGCCGTTAACTGCTAAAAAATTATCGAAATACTCATCTTACCCTTCTTCCTCCTCACTCTTCTTCTTCTTCTTCTTCTTCTTCGTGCCCTAGCCTTCCCCTACTGACACCGCCCTCCCGACCTCCCGCCCCCGCCACCCCTCCTTCTCCGTCCCCACCGCCCACGGTACCGGACCCAGCCCATGGAACGGCGACAAAGGAGGGAGCATGAAGTGTTCTCGAGCTATGCATATCTTAGGGTGATGGCGGCTGGTGCTGAGGAGGACAAGGGCGGCCGGAACACGACGACGAGTAGATGGACATAGAGATGGCGGATTCCGGTGACTAGGGGCGGAGTTAGCATCCATACATAGTGTTTCCCAGCACGGGGACTCTGTTTTTGTGGATGTTGGGGGTAGAAGCATGCACCAAGGATGTTGGCATGCATGGCCATGGCAAAGTGATGAGGAGTACGACAGAGGTGCTGCACAATGGATAGGGTGACCGGCAGTGGTGGGGAATAGTATCAGCACAACGAGACGCACCTTGTGACGTGGTTGAATAGTCGAGATAATGACGGAGGTGGCGGCGACGTGGTAGGCAGCGCGATGAGCGGCGACGACGATTCCAGCGGTTTACCGACGTGGCGAAGGCACTGCTAGAACCGCAGGAAGGTTAGGAACAAGATGACACAATCAATTTGAGAAGAAGGTGGCGCTACGCCGAACTTGGGAACAAAGATGGGCTCGGCGGGGGCGCGGCGTGGTTTAGAGAGATGGAGAGGGCGGAGTGAGGCGAGGAAGCCTCGGCTCGGGCCGTATGGGCGAAGTAACGGGGTGGCGACGGGGACAGGTTGGGGCGAGGTGATGTGGCTGGGCGAAGGAGGCTCGAGGAGGGGAGGGCGAGTCGGTGGGGAGGGAGGAGAGAGATGGGGGAGAGAGGGAGGAACAAGAAGATGGGAGAGCTAGATAGGTAAATATGTCTTTTTGCGCATAATTTGACAGTCAACACATGGTTGACTGACGGGAGTGGCAAAAACGGGATGAAAGTTGAGATCTGGTAGCAATAAAGGTAGGAGCAGTTTCGCAGTGGTATTTTAGGGACCCAGCTAACTTTCAGTGGCTGATAGGAAATTAATCCTATAATCTTACTATAGTTTTACTTTGCACAATCAAAAATAAATCTTTTCACTTTGCACCACCTCTTCTTACCAAGTGTTGCACTTTGCACTAGAGTAAGGATTTGGTCACCTTCTTTGGTGCTCGCCAACGGTGAACAGTGGCGCAGGAGGCGGTGGCGAGACGCGGGATGGATAGAGAGGAGGTAGATGAAGTTAGGAAATAGATCGAAAGCGGCGAAGAATAGCCAGAGCATCACTGACGACGCCAAAACGACTCGCTCTATCTATTTTTCGGGTTGCCGCCACCCCGCCGGCCGTGCCTCACTAAGGGTAAGCTCCCTATAGGTCTCCCATGTTTCTCTCTATGTAATATGATATTCTCTTGGTGCAAAGTGAAACAAAAAGTAAGAAAATGAAACAAAAAGTAGAAGAAGATGGTGCAAAATGAAAAGACTTGCTAAAAATAGTATAAAATTAAATCATGATAAAATTTCATAGCCCAAACTAAAATCAACTCTGTTTAATATGAGCCCATTGAGAAAGTCAAAGTGCTACCTATCCTGCCTAGCCACATCTGTGTCACTAGTGCCAGTCCAACGTGCGAGGATACAAGCATTGTGTTCTGACAGCAGGTAGCTGTCAAAGGCTGTCCATGCAGTCTAGAGATTTGGCAATTTTGGTGCTGGCGACGTTTAATATACTGTACTTGTATACCTAGCATTTGTACGATTTGGATTAAGAAACGAAAAACTGACGTAGCTAGCATTCATCATGCAAACTCAAAAGATTGAAAATCACCTCGTCATGTTGGAATCCACGCACCTGATGACACGCATGCTCCTGCCACGAGCGGTTTACGCTACGTATAAACTAGATGATGTTTGCCGGTTTTCGGACGGCAGCACAGCTGTTTAATTAGTTGCCGGCTTTCAACTTACAAAAGTCTTCTGTTTTTACGGCTAGGCTTATTTGAGGAATTTCAGTTGTAGAGGAGGCAAAGATTATATATACGATGAGCCATAGAACAAGCTTCTCGTTAATTCGATCCTAGTTTCAGCTCAGAAGTCCAATATTATCTGAAGTTGAAACTAGGCCAATCACGCCATTAATTGGAGTCAGCAAATTATTAAGGATGTACATGGAACATCATTGCAGTAGAGGGGCCCGCATGCCAGCCACGCTACACTCATCAACCGGTAGTTTAGGGACACGGATGCAATATGTATGTGCACATATAGCCTTGCAGAATGATTGCTGGAATGCAGTGTCCTATTATGTCGCCAATGGCCCTGCGTAGTGGTGGGCATTGGGCCGGGCCGTGCGGCACGGACCGGTCGTGCCATACCGGCTCGGTCCGATCACCTCGCAGTGCCGTGTCGTGCCAGCTCGTCTTGTCTCCGGGCAGACCTAAGCACGGCCCAAAGCCCGCCATACTGGAATCGTGCTGTGCCGGCCCAAGTCAAGTCCTAAGTAACTATAGACGTCTGGAAAGACGACAGCCATCGCCGTCGCCCAGGAAAACAAAGACACCAGTGCGCCATCTACGTCTGCTCCCTCTCGCCATAGCCTCCTCCTCCTCCTGGAGGCCGATGAAGAACCCCGCCTACCTCAGCCGCGCCGCACGCTTGCGAAGGGGGTGAGAAGGACGGCGACGAGGAGGTGGCTGGAGGGTGGGTGGAGGGCGGCGGTGCATGGGGTGGGAGAGGGAGGGAGGGGCGGGGCGGGGCGGCCGGCGGTGCTTGGGGGAGGAAGGGCGACGATCAGTGGCACGTGGGGAGGGAGGCGGTTGGAGCTAGAGGGGGGACCAGCAAATGTTATTAGGGATTGGGAATTTGGGAGCCGGGGCTCAGGAGAAAGGGTTGGAGATGGGGGTTGGGGGGAGGGATGTTGGGTCAGACTGGGTGACAGAAAGGGGTGATTGGTTGGGCCAGGCGGATGTAGGAGAGTGATTGGGCCAGGCCAAGGGAGGGATTAGGTTATAACGGGAAGGTTGGGCCTATTTCGTACCGTGTCGTGTTGTGTCGCCCAACTGGTCGCATTCTTAGGCTCAGCCCGGCCCGTCGTTCCGCTGCCGTCTACCAAATTGACCACCACGTGTCGGCCGCGTTGCATCGACCGGGCCTCGAGCCGACCCGAAAAAGCACGATCCAAGTCCCAGCTCTAGCCCTGCGTCCTACGACCGGAGCATGGAACATCTGGCTGCATATTCTGTGTGCCCAACTTACACTTGACCGGATAACAAATGAATTGGTCTCCCTTACTGCCATCTAAAATCATATATCTCGCTTTCGAATCCCAATAAGATCGAACCTAGAAAACTTACTGTCCATAACTGAACTATATTTTATTTTGAATGTAACCATAGTCGCATCATCCACACACACACACACACACACACACACACACATACACACACACACACACACACACATATATGTTTGTGTGTGTGTGTGTGTGTGTGTAAATTACATAAGTCACCTGAGTGCTAGGCACCCATATAATGAACCATCCGATACACGTGCACGGTTGATACAAATTTTAGAGTCTGGATATGAAAATGTTTTATACATTTGATATGTTTTTGGCAAGTTAGTTTTGAACTCAGTTCAAATTAGTTTGAACTACTTTTGCGTTGAGTGCAACTAGAGTGATTATATACCATGAAGTAGCTCGAACTAGTTGAATTGAAGAGGAATTTATTTTTTTCGGAGTTTAACATGTCAAATACACTTTTGTATGGGTATGTGAAGATACACATGCCAAACTTTGTGAATCTCAAAGCAGATCAACGAGTATTGATTTAGGTGCCTAATACCTAGGCACCAAGGTGCATGAAATATACTTGTCTTGTAGCTAGCATATAATCGGTTCCTCCACATGACTTTACTGCCATCTTAGTCAATTAGTACATACAAGTAGACAACCAACTAGCAAACAATCGATTTCTTGTTTTGTACATAAATGCATCTTTCTCTTATTTTAGTAATAACTTTTGATTGGAAGCTCTGATTCAATAATGGTTTTCACTGGTAGATTGGTGACGACAAGGGTAACAGAATGATACAAGTCTCACAAATAAAAAAACCTCTTTATGTGTTTCCTAAAAAGTATTTACTGCAACCTCATATGACTTTACTGCAATATTAGCTAACTAGTACAAACAAGTAGATGACCCACTAGCAAACAACCGGTTTATTGCTTTGTACAAGAATGTGTCTTTATCTTATTTTAGCAATAACTTTTGATTGGAAACTCCGATTCATGAATGGTTTTCACCGGTAGCTTGGCGACGACGATGGTAGCAGAATGATATAAGTCTCACAAATAAAAACCTCTCTATGCGTTTACTAAAAAAGATTTACTGCATCGCTAAAAGAGATTAACATCCACATGACTTTGCTGCCATCTTAGTCAACTAGTACAGACAAGTAGACAACTACCTAGCAAACAATCGGTTCTTTGTGTTTGTACAAGAATGTTTCTTTTCTTATTTTCGTAATAACTTTTGGTTGGAAGATCCGATTCACGAACGGTTTTCACCGGTAGCTCGGTAACAATAAGGGTAATAGAATGATATAAATCTCACAAATAAAAATATATCTGTGCGCTTACTAAAAAAGATTTACCGCATCGCTAAAAGAGTTTTACTTCAACCTCCACATGACTTTATTGCCATCTTAGCCAACTAGTACAGACAGGTAGATGACCAACTAGTACACAATTAGTTCCATGTTTTGTACATAAATGTTTACTTTATTATTTTAGCAATAACTTTTGATTGGAATATCTGATTCGCGAACGATTTTCACCGATAGCTTAGTGACAACAATGATAGCAGAATGATATAAGTCTCGCAATTAAAAACTCTCTGTGTGTTTACTAAAAAATATTTACTCATCGCTAAAAGAGATTTATTGCAACCTCCAAATGATTTTACTGCTATGTTACAAAACTGATTTATTGCAACCTCCACATGAATTTACTGCTATGTTACAAAAATAATTTATTGCAACCTCCACATGACTTTACTGCTCTGTTACAAAAAAAAATTACTGCAACATCCACTTAACTTTACTGCTCTGTTACAAAAGATTTACTGCAACCTTCACATGACTTTATTGCCTTCTTAGTCAACTAGTATAGACATGTAGACAACCAACTAGCAAACAATCAGTTGCTTGTTTTGTATATGAATGTTTATTTTCTTGTTTGAGCAATAATTTTAAATCGGAAGCTCCAATTCACAGACGATTTTCACCGGTAGCTTGTTGACGATGAGGGTAACAAAATGATATAAGTGTCACAAATAAAAACATCTATATGCGTTTACTAAAAAAATATTTATTGCATTGCTAAAAGAGATTTACTGCAACCTTCACATGACTTTACTGCTCTGTTATAAAAAGATTTACCCCTCATGTAATAGTATCTCAAAAAACTGACAGTAAAACTTATACACAAATTACCATCACGCACTCTATCAATTACCATCGAATCGAGTTCCTACGCGGGAGCTAACGTTGCTAGCCCATCAACTGCATTTAATGGGCTAGCCATATGAGGTTTGTGCACGCACGTTCCACCTGGATTGGCCGCGCGTGGTGGGCTGGCTTGACGTTATTCTACGCCTAGCCAGAGAATGGTGTATACCATTCTTGGAATAATCTACTAGCCTAGCTACACGACATTGGTTAATTGTACTGAGTGTTGATGCGTTACAATAAATTTCAAATAAACATAATACAAGTAAAAACTTAGAAAACCATGATCGTTAATTTCTTGAAAGGCGGATTACTGACACATTTCCTCGAAAAGAAACCACAGAAGGCAGCAACAGATGGAAAGGGTCGGGGAAAAGAAGAAGAAACAAACAGTCTAGCTCCCTTCTGACAAGAAGGCTATCTGAAAAGATGTTCAGAACGTTTTTGGGAAGATAAGGCAAGACAGAACTCAGCCAAGTTCTTAGCTCTCCACAGTCCACAGACTGAAGAAGACATGGAACATGTATTGTTTCCAGGTAACCTTTGATAGCCAATGCTCTCTGTTCTGTTCGACCAAAGAACAAAGATTGCTAACCCAAGACAATTAATGCGCAATATCTTCTCTCTCTCTCTTGGTTATTTGATGTCCATTAGCCCACAGTTAGGCACTTAGGCCCATTGATCCTTAGTTGTTGTCAGACACCAGAAATGCTGTTCTTGCCGCTGCCGCTGCTGCCGTTGTGCCGTCCAGTCAGGAACCAACTACATGAGCTGTCAGCTCACCTGCTCTATGCATACGTGTTTCATAAACCGTCTCTTGACCTGAGATTAATAATAAACAGTATCACCGTCCTCTCACAGCCTCATTACATGGGTCGTAATGACGAATTTGACCACAGCCGAGAGGTACGTACGTACTCGCAAACTGCACTTATGTGACTACGTATCCGGGACGGCCAAAGCTCTACTGCAGAGGTGGCATTAGCCCAAATCTAGGCTACTTATCCAAAATGAACTGCTCGTAGCTTTCTCTCCTGAATTGTACCAAAAAATACGGCAGTAAGAGATGCAATGGGAAGAGGGAGAAAGCGCCAAGTCCATCTTTTTGGGCGCCAAAATTACTGCTGCTCTTTGTTTTCCCTTCCCTGAATCTCTCTACACCCTCCGTTGAACTTTTTTTTTTGCTCCCAACTGCTCTGAACTTGTGAAGGTGCGTCCACGAAGAAAGCAATTGTGCAGTATAATCGGAAAAAAAATCAGACATGTAATTCAGATCTCGTTGCTTTGATTGAATCACTACATTTTGTTTGGCATTTAATTGCACACGTTTGGCAAACATCAAGTTACAAATCCAAAATAACCTCTGTAAATTGGGACACAGAAAACAACTCATTCTTCTTTCATAACAAACTCTACTAGCACCATTCACGGTTCAAAATTTCGGCCGGTTACCAAAAATCGGTTATATCACACCCCCTCCCCGCCAAATTTAGAAACCGATTCTGATTTGCATGAATTTTGTCAAATATAGAAGAGAATTGTACCGAAATTTAGTTTCAAAAAATTCGGGCGATATTTTTAGCGATTTTCGGCCGTTTTTTTAAAATCAAAATTTAATTAATTTTTTTGTCCAAAATTTTCGAATGTCGAGCCCATGGGACCCCCCTAAAATTTTGATACCAGTTTTCAAAACCCTTACACCATTCCCCACTAGTATGGCACCATTCAGAGCAGGATCCAACAACAAGATCCTCTGAGACGAGGGCCAACTATTCACTTGGAAGGAGCCGTGGCCCCACGGCTGTCAACGTTGTCGGCGGAAAAGAGCCTCGTCAAAATAAGAGTTATCGAGATCACTGGTGGGAGGAGCCGTAATAGTCGGGGTCGTCGGTGGAGGGAGTCATAACGGTTCAAGTGTCAGCGAGGTCACCGGTCGGAGGAGTTGTAGAAGTGGGTCGGCAGCGGGGAGGAGACGTGACGATCGATGCGCCATCAATGGAAGCTTGCCGGAGCTGGGGTTTCTTAGAATGGGAGAGATGGAAACCATCGTAGCTCTTTGTACACAGATCGTGAGTAAACAATATGAGCCTTCCGTTTAGGGTGGATGGTCCGGATTTGGCCTAATATCACCTCTGCAGCAGCAAGTCCTAATAAGAGTTTATTTGAATACATTATAATCTAACTCAATCCCTTCGAATTGATTTAGAATTTAAACTAAAATACCTCTTCCTCTTTTTCGATGTTTCGACCGCAGGCGAGCCGAAAGATCTCCACTTCCCACTGGCATGTAGGACCCACATTGGCTTTGGCCTCGCGCCCTGTGGCTATGTCACGGACAGGTGGAGATCACCATGGGTGACCCCACCAGTCAGCCTGAGCGTCATCATTCAGAGCCAAAATTCCGCTTCCGGTTTGCTAGTTGGCTAGTTGCTACTGATCCACGTACAAGGAAGCCCAAACGAGTTTAGCACAAGAAACAACGAGAAATCGCCGAGACAAAAAGCGAATTAGATAAAGCAGCCGGTCTCACGCGACCTCGCTCGCATCACCGCCGCTGATTACGAGTACCACTCATCGTCGGCTCCGCCTCCGCCGCGCGCGCCGCGGCTCAGGCCCAGGCCCAGGTCCGCACAAGCCGGAGCTGCGCGACGCGCTTCCGTCCCCGGGGTTCCTCGGCCCTGGCCGCTCGCCGGGGTGTTGCCCTACGCGGCGCGGGTATACTGGGAGGGAGAAGGAAAGGGGAGGGTCGGAAGTGGTGAAACATGGACGGATCCGCAGCGGTTGAGCTGGAGGCGGCGGAGAGGGTGGTGATGCGGTGGGACTCCGCGGCGTCCGCGTCCTCCGGGGCCGGGGGAGGGGGCGGGGAGGAGCAGATGCTGTTCGACGGCGGCGGCGACCGGGCGGATGCGGAGAGGTTCCTCCGGGCGGTGGATGACCTCCGGCGCCTGACGCCGCCGTCCCCCGCCGCGGTCGGCAGCCCGCGCCGCACCTCATCGGCGGGCGGCTCCAATGCCGTCCAGGTCGCGATGGCCCGGCTCGAGGACGAGTTTAGGCACGTGCTGTCATCGCGCGCGCTCGACCTCGAGATCGAGGCGCTCGCCGACCTCAGCTCCCTCTCCATGTCCAGTGACCGGACCAACTCCTCTGACATCGCCGAGGCGACGGCGGGGGATGACGACGATTCCGTGTCGTCCAATGTCGGCCGCCGCAGCAGCTACCGCTTCCTGCGCAGCATCCGCGAGATCGACCTCCTCCCCGCGGACGCCATCTCCGACCTCCACGCCATCGCCTCCCGCATGGCCGCCGCCGGGTACGGCCGCGAGTGCGTCCAGGTCTACGCCTCCGTCCGCAAGCTGGCCGTCGACTCCGCCCTCCGCCGCCTCGGCGTTGAGAAGCTCAGCATCGGCGACGTCCAGCGGCTCGAGTGGGACGCCCTCGAGACCAAGATCCGCCGCTGGATCCGCGCAGCCCGCGCCGCCGTGCTCGGCGTCTTCGCCAGCGAGCGGCGCCTCTGCTTCCTCATCTTCGGCGACCTCCCCCTCTCCAACTCCACCATCACCACCCCCGCTGCCACCACCACCCACGACGCCCCCTTCGCCGAGGCCGTCAAGGGCGCAGCGCTGCAGCTCTTCGGCTTCGCTGAGGCCATCAGCATCGGGCGCCGCTCCCCAGAGAAGCTGTTCAAGATCATTGACCTGCACGACACGCTCTCCGATCTGCTCCCTGACGTCTCCGACATCTTCGCCGCTTCCAAAGCCGGTGAATCGATATACGTGCAAGCTGCCGAGATCAGGTCGCGTCTGGCTGATGCAGTGCGTGGGATACTCTCGGAATTTGAGAACGCCGTTCTCCGTGACCCGTCCAAGACTCCGGTGCCTGGTGGCACAATCCATCCTCTCACTCGTTATGTGATGAATTACAGTAGCCTCATTTCCGACTACAAGGCCACACTTTCTGAGCTGATCGTGTCACGGCCATCAGCTAGCTCTCGTATTGCTGCTGAGAGCAATGAGGTCACACCGTCCTTTCCTGATCTTGACCTTCCCGATCCTGACAGCCAGTCACCCCTTGCTGCTCATCTTGTCTGGATTATTGTGGTTCTTGAACACAACCTTGAGAGCAAGGCATCACTCTACAAGGACACGGCACTCTCTCATTTGTTCCTGATGAACAATGTGCACTATATCGTGCACAAGGTAAGGGACTCACCTGAGCTCTGGGGGCTTATTGGGGATGAGTACTTGAAGCGGCTCACAGGTAAGTCCCGGTTGGCAGCCACACGCTACCAGCGGACTGCATGGTTGAAGATCCTGAATTGTCTGAGAGATGAGGGTCTCCATGTCAGCGGTGGCTTTTCATCAGGGATATCCAAATCAGCACTCCGGGAGCGCTTCAAGTCTTTCAATGCTGCATTCGAGGAGGTACATAGGGCCCAATCCGGGTGGTATGTGCCAGACACACAGCTGAGAGAAGAGCTTACGATCTCAATATCGGAGAAGCTGCTCCCAGCATACCGGTCCTTCCTTGGTCGGTTCCGGCATCATATAGAGAATGGGAAGCACCCAGAGTTGTACATCAAGTACTCAGTTGAGGACCTTGAGATAGCCGTGACAGATTTCTTCGAAGGGTATCCACCTTCGCCACATAACAGGAGAAGATCCCATGGATGAGAGAGGACGTGAAGTTTTTCAATAGTTTTATCGTTGGCTGACGAGTGTTGTTACCACGTAGTCTTTAGTTCTTCGGGGGAAGCCAATGCAGGCAGTCGGGTCTTTGTTTACTCTCCTGTCTTTGTTTACTCTCCTGAGACTTAAGGATATAGCTGGTGATGATTTCTTCTACTAGAGGTAATCTGAAACAGGATCAGGATCTTATTGAAGCTGTCAAAAGCCTCAGTGGTTCTTCCTCTTTAAGCAAGCTTGTTCATTTGTTACACTATCATTATATTTTTTATTAGTAGCATGTTCATATAGGTGTTCTTTCAGTAATGTTGCATAGTTGTAACCTGTAACTTCCTGGTGTTCGTCTGACATTTAGCTGAGTGTCATGTCATCTTTTTGGTTGATTAAATATATATGAAGATTGCAATTGATAGATTAGATGTAAAAAGTGTGCTACTGGGTTGCACTTATATGCATGTAGGACTACGTTCTTACCTTGAAGTATCAGTTGAGGTTTCCACCTCAGGTCTGTTTTCAAGTAATACTAATAGGCAACAGGAAACAATTAATGTAACACCATCTCTCTTGATAAATAAGCTCTTTGCTCTAGCACTTTGACAGCCAATTGGTTAAGGTATCATTCCTTGTGTGCAGTACAGTAATAGGGGTGTAGCATGTCGATTGCCTAGTTTGGATTAGGGCTGATATTTACACGGAAAGAAATGAGCCCTATTTGCGTAGTGCTTGTTCTACTAAAGTACTGAGTATTCCATTATAACATGCCATTTATTAAACAGTACTGTGATTTGAACATACTAAAGCTCATGCCTTATTGCTATTAGTTAGATAAGGCGTGTTAGCTTCTGTTTGTGCATTATAAATTGCTTACTTTCTCGATCTGAGCATGGTACAATCTTTTTTTCCCCTGATCAAACACTTCTATCATAGAACAACAATTTTTTTTGTAATCCAAAAACAGAATATAGCTACAATGATAATATTCAGATTCTGTTTTTCCTTTGAGGGGGAGATAAGCAATTCATAAGCCTTTCTATAATAAAAATTTACATGGATTCTCCAGTCCCACTTGTTACATAAGAGCTATCTCTGCTGATTATCTGCTGAGCAATGAGGAAACTAAAATGGACCATAGTACAAGTCAATAGTGTATATGAATTGAGAGTTTGAGGCTAATTCACTACTTTCTTACCGGTATTGTCACAAATGCTAAAATCGGCAGAATGGTAGTCTTTGTTCCTATGTGGGCACTGGACAGTAAGGGTTGCAAATAGCATCCTATAATATATAAAGGATTAATTCCCTACATGCCACTGACAGACTACTTGATTTCTTATACGGCACTCATTGTGAAACTAATATATGGGCTTTGGACCTACATGTTAGTGAGACATCAGTGGCATATAAGGAACAAACGAAGTTGTTCAGTGACATGTACGGAATTGGCCCATATATAAAGGTGACCTTGGACTTGGAGCAAAATAATTATAAAGCTTTGACAAGGGTAGGCACCGATTCATGTGATGTAATATAAGATTGTATGTGCTTGATTTGTTTAAAGAACATCGAAATGATTGGTTGCTTACGATGATGCAATTCAGCTGTCTATTGTGCTTCTGTATTTAACAATACCGCAACAGAAGTGTGATGGTTTATCACTTGACTTTATTTTCGTGCTGTACCTTTTCTCACTTAAATAAGAGTGACCTGCTTCTCACTAATCTTTGCACGTTTATGCTGTCAGAAAAGTCATACTTCCAGATTGTTAAAGGACTTCGCAATCGTAATTTCAAACTACTAGGAGCTTTCTGTTGAACCATGTTCTTGTAATGTGTGATGTTGTTGCATTGATGTTACTTTCCTCAACAATCGGCGTCTTCGCTTCTGAAGAACAATGTCAACGTGCCCCAGGAGTTGGATGTCTGGTGAAGCATACCCTTGCGGCAGAAAGGCCTGAAATTTTTGCATCAACATTACTTTCTGCTGCTACTTGTAACAGCCTCAAAATTTTACTCTCTAGCTAAAAACATTTAATTTAGCATTTTCTAATTTTTTGAGGATTTTCCAGAATTTTAAAATGTTTTTCCTGTTTTACCGAGCCTATTTTTTGCAGGTTTATTAAAAAAATAATAATTAAAAGTCTTAAAAATATTTTATTTGGAAGTGCCTATGTGAATTTTTCTCGGAATTTTTGGAGTTCATTTGCTATTTTTTAAGAGCTCAAACACTATTTCTGGAATTTCCTAAAATTACAAACCAATCTTAAATTCCTTATCGCACTCTAGTCCGAAATAGTATCCATGGCGCCCAACTTCGGCCCAACTTCGTCCTCGCCGAAGCGGCTTTCATAAAATCATGTCCGAAACATGAAAGCGTAAACTTTACGCGCCATTGGACCCACCTGTTATTCTCTCTCCCGGCGTGCTCTATGGACCGAGGCTAGCAAGTGGGACCGGGTTCTATGGACCAAGTCCATGGATCTGGTTCATGGATCTACGGCTCACAAGTCTATGGAATAGAAGATCTGACAGGCGGGGACCACATGTCATAGGCTTGGCTCATTGTGGAACAGATCTACTGAGGTTTGGGTCTGGGTTTAGGGTTCGGGTGACACGCGTGCGCTGACGCGACGCTGACTCAGTAGACACGTGGGTGACACATGGTGTTTAGGTTTGACATGGCGCTGAGGTGGCACGACGTGGACAGCCACATCGACTAAACGACGGTGAGGGTTCGGGAACCAAGGGTTCCGGCGAACGGTGGCTCTTCGACGGTGGCGAAGGTGCGCAATGGGTAGAGGATGCTTCGGTGATCTCGGTGATGTCCTCATTGGTGCAAGGGAACGACAAGGCTGGTCGGCGGCGAGGTTGAAGCGGCGAAGTCTTGGGCTCGACGGGATTAGGGTTCCAGCGATGCTTCGACGAAGTGAAGGCGTCCGGGACGTAGCTCAGGCCAAGGCGATCTCAACGGCGGTGGTGACGAAGCTTAGGTGGCTCTGGCGGCGGAGTAATAGCTCGTCGGAGTTGGTGGCGGCGCTTTCCTTCTTCGAGCTCTTCCGGCGGCTAGGGTTTAGCTCTTGAGCTTTGACGGCTGTAAGATCGAGGAGGCCGACTAGAGGGGGGTGAATAGGCGGTTTTAAAAACTTCTTTGGCTAAAATCGAGTTTTATGTAGAAATGTAAATCAATTCGGTTTTGCACAATTTAAGCCTAAATCAACTAGTCTAGACTAAGTGCACCAATAATATAAGACTTGATAATGATATAAAACACACAAAGACTATAAGCAATTTAATTCTAGGAATATAAATAGCATAAAATAAAACACAAGAGAAATAAACCACAATGAACACAATGATATTTTACTATAGTGTTCGGAGACTTGCCGGTCTCCCCTAATCCACATCGAGGTAAGCCCAAACTAACTGGACCAGCTTCACGAATTAAGCCAAACACCTCAAGTCCACTAGTGGTAGCTCTTTCCCGCTCTGGGTAGGGGAGCTCCAACCTTCACAACACGTTGGGCCTTCTCACAAGCTTCTTGAGAAGATCACTGGTCCACAACGCCTCCACGACGTCTAGGTGTCGGCAAACACCAAGAGTAATAAGCCAAGCCCCTTGCTTGACTCTCACCACGTGCAGCGAATGCACAAGCTCAAGTGGATACAAAATCCACCTCTAGATGCAACACATGCAACTAGAGACCTCTCTCCTTACTCACAAGGTGCAACACATGCACAATTGAGAAGAGAACCTCACACTAGCCCAAATGAGTGAAATGGGATGCCAAAGGTTGCCCCCCAACCGACCAAGGTGGGTATTTATAATCCACACATAAAAACTAGCCGTTAGGAGAGATTATGCTGAAAATCAGTGAAGCCCGGTCAGACCGCAGACATATGGCCGGTTAGACCACGCTTCCTCCAACGGCTATAAAACTAGCCGTTGGACACATCCGGTCTGACCGCCAACCAATGGCCGGTCAGACCGCTCAACTCATGCCGGTCAGACTGCTCCAACAAATCCAGAAAAACACACTCTCGGAAAGTCGACCGTCGACGACCGAGGTCCGGCCATCCGCCCTACAATCGCGGTCGACCGCTCCAACAAATCCAGAAAAACACACTCTCTAGAAAAAAGCTGACCGGGTTGACAACCCAGAGGTCCGGTCAGTCTGAACATATAACTACGGTCAGACCGTTCCACGGAGAAATCAACAAATCCAAAAAAACATATCTTCTGGAAAAAGCTGACCGCGCGACCCTGACCGGGACCCCAGTCAGATCGGCCAACACATGGCAGTCAGTCCGGTCCAGGAAACAAAATCTGATTTTGCAATTGCTTCAACTCAATTTGCAAAACACATTTGCCAACTGATGCAATATGCAAACAAGGGTTGAAGGCGAGATTCTCAACAAGTTGCAAAACACATTTGCCAACTTTTAGAATCATGCTACAAGGAATAAGGTGCATGGACTTCAGCCATTTGCAAAACACATTCGCAAACTAAAGTCACATGCTGCAAGGATTATGCATGAGCCTCGGCTATTTGCAAAACACATTCGCAAATAATAGCACCATGCATAGATGAGCTAGAGCAAGCACAATGAGCTATCAATACATGACTAACTCATGCTACTAGTCAAGTCCCCTCTTAATAGTATGACAACCTATACTAGCAATCCGGTCTTTCAACCAAACACCAAGACCGGTAAAAGTCCAGGAACATATCCTTTGCCCTAGTCATACCTTTACCTTAAGCATCTTCTTGAAGCTAGACGACGCACATCTTCACTTCAAGTCCGGGTCCTTGGTTTTGATAATCATCAACACATGATGATTTCTTTTACTTCGGGATCTTGACTCGATGCTCATCAACTCATGATGACATCCTTCATCCCGAGTCTTGATATACATCAACACATGATGCATCCTTTACTTGACCTCCATCAATACATGATGGGTCTTCTCTTGACTTGATGATCAACCCATGATCATCTCCTCTTTTTGAATCATCATCGACACATGATGATTTCCTTTTTCTTCAAGCTCATCATACGCATCAACACATGATGCATCCTTTACTTGAACCTTGACTTTATGACGATCAACTCAAGATGTCATCCTAAGTCTTCATCACCCTGGAACATAACCTATTCATCCAACTCATGGAAAATGTTAGTTCCACAATATGATTATCATTAATTACCACATCATACCATTAACTCATAATGGTGGGACAAGATACTTCAATCTTTCCATCTTTGGTAATTGATGATATTCACTTCAATTTCACATAATTGAATGTAGATAAATGGGAGAACAAATGAGTATATATGAACTACACAAGTTTTATATACTCAAGGATATGTTTCAAAGTAGAGATCCCAAATATATGTGGAGAACGGAACATGGATCAATACTAATGAAACCACAAAATATAGAGTGAACTCTCTCTAAATGTGTGCATACACGAATGTGTAATAAGAACATATGCATGTATTCAAGTTATACTTATGGTGGAGTTCAATCTATATTTTGGATCCGAGGAATGCAATAATATATGAGAATATGATGTCGAATGCATACCTCCATGATTTTCACCTTTATATCCAAATGAGACTACACACTAGATATAACAATAGAAATGTTAGTCTCACAAATAGATTTGTCACTAATAACTAGAACACTCCATTAACTCATAATGGCGGGTCTAGATACTTCAGCGGCTAGGGTTGGGATGCGGGAGCAGGGGATTCCTCTCCCTTTATACCAGATGGCCAGGAGGAGTTCGGAGCACGCACACCCAAAACATCCACGCAGCGGCGCAGCTCGGATCAAAAAAGAATAGGAGAATATCTACAGTGATTCGGTGGGTTCCACACATCAGCGTCACGGGCTCGGGCGAGTCTACATAGCAAACGGCGCAACATGGACTGATAGGTGGGTCCAGGCGGCTCACGCGTGGCGAGAGAGAGAATGGGCTACGGGTGGGGGTTGTGTCAGAAATGAATAGGAATGGACCGAACCAAGGGAATTCGGCCCACTGGACTTTCCTGAGATTTATATAGTTTTTGCATTTAAGAAATCACGTAAAATACAAATAGCAAATGAACTTAGAAAAATTCCAGAAAATCTAGAAAATATTTCCAAGCACAGAGAACCCGACTTAAATAGTTTTCGAATTAATTGATATTGAGATTATTCATATTAAATTATTTTGCTATTGAAAGTCCATATTAAGCTTTATTAAAAATCAAATAAAAACTTGGGTGAATTTTTCAAAGGGCTAAACTACTCAAAAGGATTTTTAAAATTCAAAAAATTAGGATGTTACACGCGCTCCTTTTTCCTCCCTGTCTCTTCTCTTTTCCTCGACCGCGCCATGCCCGCCATGGATGCACCTCACTCTCTTTTCTCAGAGTGACCGCGAATCCATCTCTGCCTCCTGTGCACCCTTACCTTGACATGGCCTCCTTTTCCTCACCGTGGTGCGCCACGGCCCTCCTAGCTCTCTTTTCCTCTTCTTTTCTCACCTGAGCCGGCCTTGTTGTGCCTCTCCTTTCCACCGCCGCGACCACCTGTCTACCTTTTCCTCCCCTGAGCTCACGCCTCATCCCACCATATTACCCTATCCCGTATTACACTTTCTCCTGAGCCCACATTGTCGTCTTTTCCCTGTGCTGGTAGACCCCTACCTCACACCATCTTCAAACAGTAGCCGAGCACCCTCCTGCTTCGGCTATAAATAGCCCCTATTTGCTACCTTTCAGTCTCGCCCCACTTCGCCTCACAACTTCCTCCATTGTAGCTCCTCCTTTCGAGTTCTCTGTTGGCCGAAACGCGGAGCTCATTCTCGGCGCGCAGACGATCGCGGCCGACCTCTGGTGCAAGCCGCCCACGTTTCCGCTTCGTCCGGTGAGTCCTCCCCTAGCCACCCGTGTAGTTTTGCGCCACCATACCACGAGCAGCAAAACCCCTCACTCAATCTCACTCTCCCTGCAGCGCGTCGTCGTGCCCGTATTGTCTTTCCCATCTCCGACTTCTGCCGCCGCTCTTGGCGTTGCCACCTATCCAGTGAGCCTCTGCTTTCTTTGACCGTGTTTTCACCATCTCCGTGACCCCCCTTGGTGTAAGATCGAGGAGGCCAACTATGGGGGGGGGGGGTTGAATATGCGGTTTTTACAACTGTTTTGACCAAAACCGAGTTTTATATACGGAAGCGTAAATCAAATTGGTTTTGTGCAATTAAAGCATACATGAACTAGTCTCAACTAAGTGCACCAACAACCTAAGTCTATGCTAAGGTTTGCAATCCTAGGGTGACAAGTAAGCAATTTAATTCTAGACATATAAATTACATAAAGTAAAGTACAAAAAAGCAAACCACAATGACACAACGATCTTTTTACTGTGGTGTTCGAAGACCTGCCGGTCTCCCCTAATCCACATTGAGCTAAGCCTAAACAAATTGGATCAACTCCACGAATTAAACTAAACACCTCGAATCCATTAGTGGTAGCTCTTTCCCCCTCTAGGTACGTGAACTCCAACTTTCACAACACGTTGGACCTTCTCATAAACTTTGAGATAGTGAAATAAGGTGCATGGACTTTAACTATTTGCAAAATACGTTTACAAATTATAGTCTCATGCTACAAAGAGTAAATACATGAGCTTCAACTATTTTCAAAACACATTCCAAACAATAGCATTATGCCACAAGGAGTACGTGCATGTACTTCAACCATTTGTAAAACATATTTGCAAATTATAGTCTCATGCTACAAAGAGTAAATGCACGAGTTTTAAATATTTGCAAAACACATTCGCAAACAATAACATGATATCTAGAAGAGCTAGAGCAAATAGTATTAAGCAATAAACAAATGATGAGACTCAAATTACTAGACAATACACATTTTAATAGTGGGCAACCTATAGAGCAATCCGGTTTCCCAATCAAACACTGAGATTGTTAAAATGACTAAGAAATATATCTTTAGCCTATGCTACCTTTGCCTCGCGCATCCATCTTGGAGCTTTCACATGTTGATGTGATTCTCATCTCTAAGTCCGGGTCCTTGTCTTCATGACCATCAACTCATGATACCATCCACTTGACTGGATGACCATCAACTCATGATGATATCCAAAGTCTTCATCATCAACCGGGACTAAACTTATTTAATACCAACTCATGGAGAATGTTAATCCCAGAAATCCGATTGTCATTAATCACCAAAACTCACCACTAACACATAGTGGACATACTAGATCATTCAATCTACCCCTTTTGGCGATTCATGACAACCCAATTGTAAATAATTGAATTTAGGTTAACATGAGTATATTACAACTACAAAAGCTTCATATATTCAAAGGATGTGTTTCAAAGTAAGGATCCTTAATATACATGAATAAAGAACATCGATCAATACTAGTGAAACCACAAAACATAGAGTAAACTCTCCCTAAATGTGAACACACAAACACACACATATTCTATGTGTGGGCCGCAACATGGGTTGTGCTGCGTGTGGCGCGCCAGCCCACGCTACCTCGTGCTACACGCATTGCCCCAGCTCGCGCGCTTCCCATGTGTGATCGGTGGTAAAAGTCTTGGTATCTCCCAATCTGACATTAAAAACCAATATCAAAGCGATTAGTTGTGAAGTCAATAGTAAAAAAAGATCGTGCGTCACCTAAATCGGCAATAAAACAAACTGTTACTCCCGCAATCAATGATAAAATCAAAATCACTGGTACGCCGTGGATCGGACACTAGTTGATAGTAAAGTTACTCCCGGGGACACTAGTACGGTGGTAACAAAACTACCGGTAGACACATGTGTACCTAGCCTATTTTACTGCGAACTCACCTAGTGTTTACTATCATCTTGCCCGTTTACTGTGTGCAACGCGGTTTACTGTATTTTTCAAGCTGTATTATTGTAAGTGACATGAATTGTTACTGCCATAGATATGTATCTAATTACTGATCCTATTGACGCTTTTTACTTGACGCCAAAATGAGTTTTACTGTACGATAAACTTGTCAATATGGCCACTCGTCCACCGTTCGTTCGGACAAAAAAACGCTCATGCATGTCCTCCCACAGTGCCAACAATAAAAAAAGCGTGGGCGATCCCATGCATCCCTCTAAGCGCGCTCCCTAGGTAACCGATCATAAAATTTGCCCCTCCCCCTCCCCACATTTGCTAGATCATTATCGCTTCTCCCCTGCCACCCCAACGATCCCTTCCGACGGCTTCCTTTCCAACGAATCGCACCGATAATGGCTACTGGAGGCTCCCCCCCCGCGGGCACGGAGAAACTCCACTCAGCGGTGCTCATTCTCCGTCGCTAGTGTCGAACATATCTTCATCCAGCACATGCAGACCCCCCCCCCCCGACGTTTACTACTATGTCTAGCGTAATGCGGACGACCAGTGTTTCTACACGATGGCTACGCTACCAGTAAACGTTGTACCCCTGGCTGTAAGCCCCCCGACAACCGGGATCCTCTCCTCCACACCTCGGTCCTCACGCCACCCCCGGTTGTTTCTCCGAGCGAGATGAGGACACCCGATGTAACACCCTGGCTATTCGGAAGCCAAAATATCACGCAAACCTATCAAACTACTAAGCATAGCATTAAAACTAGATTATCCAGATTCAATCAACATAAATTCCTAAGGAAAGACAATGAACGATCACTAGAATCATGGTAAAGAATGGATAAACGGTCATAATACCACGAACAGTCAAACGATACTAACATAGGATTATTACAATCTGGAACTTATTTCAACAATTTGACTTGACTGAATGGCAAGAATAATTGTTCTGATTGGATAAAAGTGAAGTGTAGTGTGCCAAACTACCCCACCAAATCATCTTGTCGTCCTCAATTACCTAATTAAAACATACAAAGCAAGGGTGAGTCGAAGACTCAGCAAGTACTAAACAAGAATAATCAAGCATGGAGTGGACAACACCATTCAGTTGAATTACGAACAATTATTGGAACACATACATGTACGTATGGAATGAATACATGAATGGATGAAATGTAAGAATGCATTGAAGGTATGGACTTATCGATTGCATATAATGCAGTATAGCGAGTGATACACCCGTCGGTGTTCACTTAAGCCCGTACTTCACAAAGCACGGGACCCAATCACCGTATGAAGAACGTTTCATACGGGTGTCCAAGTTGCCACATTGGAATGGTGGTCAACACTACCCACATTGGAATGGTGGGTTTTCAAATGCCCATGCTGGAATTGATGGGTCTTTCAAATGCCCATACTGGAATTGATGAGACTTACAAAAAAGAATCAACTTCCATGGTCATAATGAATTTTATGAATGAAATGATGATTTCTCATGGTATGAATGAATAACACACATTAGTGGAAAAGACACATGGCATTCAACAACATGTGTAAACAAGTATAAGTATGTATTCACACTCAACATAATGTACCAATAAGGCCACACTAGTCACTTGCAGTATATCAACACCATGAACAAAGCACAAGAATATTCATGTAAACAACATATCATTATGCATTCCTTTGAATTCAACACCAGTTAACATACAGTACTTGCCTTTCGCGTTGTGACTCGTTAGTAGGCAACGGAGGTGTTCCCACACATGATGCCTCGCCGCCTACACAAGCATGTTCCCAAAATAAGAACAACGATATAACACTGCTACCGGTGTTCTACAATAGCCCCTGACTATCCAATATACCGCATAGACCCAAAATGAAAATAAACTATTCAACGATTTCACTCTTACGAGCAAGTGACGAGAAATTTCACCATTAATTATATGTAACTCTAAAAGACCTGAAACCAGTGCTCACTGAATCTTAACAGATCAGGCTACAAAATATTAGTTGGCGGAATCCCCTGATTGGCCAAAACAGAGGGCTAATTATCAGCTAAACACATCCCATCTACGCTCGTCCGAATACGGATCGAGAGATAAAGAAAACGGCGTAACTTTCAACCTATTAATCCAATGAGAATGATTATTATCAGCTTGTAAATATAATTTTAAGGGCTAAAATAACTTAGTTGGGTGAAGGTTCTGATTCGGCCCCTAATTTGAACAAAACCGAGGGACAAACCCATCGACCTCGGTTTTCAGACATGCACGGACAGTTCGTAATCACAAATTCATATCTCCCAAACTACAGATCGGATTTTCCTGATCTCAGTGCCAAAAGAAAGCTAACGTTCCCAGGAATAAAACTCTAGAAGGGAAAAATCCCAGATTCGGCCTCTACAGTAGTCTAAACAATAGATGAAAAAGCTAACATTTATCTGCCCAGAATTCAGAACAATGGTAAAGAAAATATCATAACTTTCAGTATACAGATCCAATGGAGATGATCTTTATCATCTTTGAAATATAATTTAAAGGGCTACAATAACTTATTTGGGTGGAGGTTCTGAAAATGCCTCTAACTAAATCAAAACCTAGGATCAAGCCGACATATCCTTCTCGTCAGACAGACAGAACAGCGCGCACTAAAAAAATCATATCTCCTAAACCGTAAGGCGGAATCACGTGATCGCGGTGGATATGGAAAGCTAAGAACAATACCTACAACTTTCTAAGAGATGGACAGGACAGAAAACGAACGCATCTTACCCAAAATCGACGTACAAGGCGGTGCACAGCAAGGAGGAAGGGGGGGGGGGCGGCGGTTCCAAAGGGGGGAGGGGGAGAGAAATGTGGAGTTTAGGGTTTGGGGGCTGGGAACCCCCTCTTATGGCCGCCACCACATGGGCCCCTCCGGCCGTGGCCCAGAGCCAGTTGCCGTGAAATCACATAAAACCCCCCGGTGAAAAGATGATTCTGGTTTTTCGATTAGCTCCCTCTTCCGAAACTTCTTCTAATAAGCCGAATCACCTTCGGGGTATTACACCCGATGCCGATCAGACGCGCACCCACATATTTGTGTTTTATAGGTCTTTGTGCACATTTTTTACTACCAGTATGATGACCATTTACTATGTTTACACTTTTCAATAATTCACTGTTCTATCTAGTGTTATTTACTTGTTTACTATTGTATATTACTGTGTTAACTGTGTAAAGATGTCAGGATGAGGACGTCCCCGACCAAATGGTGCCCCAGGTCTGCATGAAGTTCGATAATGAGGGTGTTGCTTACCAGTTCTACTGCCGATACGCGCGACATGCTGGTTTTGGCATCGGAAAGAACAGGAGCAGAAAAACGATCAAAGAGTTTTGTTGCACTCTGGAGGGGAAACATGACTTCTACATGCCGGAGAAGGAGCGTGAACGTAGCACGACCACCAAGAGTATTGGGTGCAGGGCGTTCATGAAGCTGCATAAGAGCCCGAAAGATAGCTCCGTATGCATCAAGCGGGTTGTGTTGGAGCACAACCATCCGCTCGCTAGGACGTCGTCCTTGGTCAATTTCATGCAGTCACACAAGAACTTTGATCCCTTGTTGATGGAGCTCCTCGACACCATGCAAGTCGGTAGGGTCCCTCACAACGCTATGATGAATGTTTTGTTGGAGATGCATGGGGGACAACATAACATACCATTCACCGCGTATGGCCTAGAAAATAGGTTTTTACTATGTTCCATTATTGTCTTTACTTGTGTAATCGTGACGAATTACCGTCATTTCCTTATTCATGTCATTACTAATCTGACTCTGTCGACTTACTGCTAATTACCATCCATTGTACTGACTAACCTAGGAAGGCTGCGAATACCCGTGTTGATCACACCAACGATGTGAGCAAGTTGATGTCTTTCTTCAAGGTGTGTCCGTCGTAGAATGACAAGTTCTACTACGACATACAGATTGATGATGACAGTGTTGTGAAAAACATCTTCTGGAACCACGTGAGCTGCCGCGCGGAATACGCTAACTTCGGAGACGTTGTCACGTTCAACACTACCTACATCATGAACCGGTATGAGATGCCTCTGGCTATGTTTATTGGCTTCAACCACCATTTGCAGAACACTATGTTCGGCATCGCGCTGTACCATGATGAGAAGGCAACATCCTTCGAGTGGCTGTTCAAGACGTTCCAGACTTGCATGGATGGCAAGGACCCTATCGCATGCTTACCTGTGATTCTCATACCGTTCTACCCTAATTACTTCATATGTTGATCAAGTACTGCCTATCGCACGTGTGTTTTACTGTGTTCTCTGTATCTGGTCTAAATGTATTGTCAATATTGGTAAAAATAGTGTGTCTCTATACGAGTTTTACTGCCTAATGTGTTCTATTACACTACAGATTAGGACTCGACCATGGCAGATGCCATCCCACGCGTCTCCCCCCCCAAGCACGGGCTGTGCAGGTGGCACGTGCTAAAGAAGTACAATAAAAACCTGAACAAGCTATACGCGGAGCACAGTAGGCTGAAGAAGCATTTGGTTTCCGTCATAAAATATCTTCTTACTTTGAGAGAGTTCGAGAATGTGTGGGAGGATCGGGTGAGAGAGTACCACCTCGATAAGAGCCAAGCCATTGCTAGCCTCTATGGCCTGCGCGAAAGGTGGATCGCGGCATACTTCAAGGACGTGTACTGTGGTAGGATGACATCCACGCAGAGAAGTGAGAGTATTAACAAGATGGTAAAATGGAACTTCCTGAATAACATGACTTCGCTCCACCGATTCGCGCAGAAGATGCATCGTGTGCTACATAAGAGGAAGCACTCTGATGCTTAGGAGACACAGTGTTCTACGGTACATAGACAAAAAACACATGTTTACTGTAACTAGCATACACATTTACTTCAATTTCTCCCATGATTTACTGTTAGCTGTCTTATTTTACTGCATCTTTCACCCCCTCCTTTTACTGCAACCCATGTATGTCATTACTTCATGTTGTTTCTGTACCTACTTTATGACATATGCAGTCTTGCGTACTCTCAGAGCCAACTAGTGAGAGCCACTCTGTTCCTGTTCGAGGAGCAGCTAGGCAAGGTGTACACGCCTGCGGTGTTCAAAGCGTGCAAGGAGACCTACTTCTCCAGTACATCCTTCCGCATAATGGCAGACATAACACGAGATGGCCTATTCCTCGTGTCTCATGGGAAACAGTCTACGACGTTCGCGTTGTCGTAGCACAATTTCAAGGTGATGGCTGAAGAGGAAACATGTACATACAACTGTGAATGCAAACGCTAGGATCACATAGGTACTTTTATTGTCTCGGTTAATAGTTACTGTTCCAACAATTATACTTTTACTGTCCAGTGCATATAGTCATTTTTACTGTCATCAACAGCGTATTTTTAATGTTAATCCATCTTTGATTTACTGCTTGTAGGGCTGTTCTGCATGCACTTGGTGTAGGCGTTCACCCACTTGCAGGTCGAGAGTATCCCCAGTCGCTATATGCTCTGTAGGTACACGAGGAATGCTAGGGTTGATGTGTTGTACAACAGATATGACCTCATGCAGGTCGAACCCGATGGGAAGAATAAGATGTATCGACAAACCACCTTACTGGCAAAGGCTATGGGCGTGGTGAGGTCAGGGTGCAGATCGAGTCTTGAGTACGATATAACCATGGAGGTCCTTAAGGCGCTTCAGATGCAGCTTGATACCGTACCCAACGATATTGGCCCGATGGTTGACGAGACCATTGAGCCCGATGAAGCTAACAACGATACGATAAATCCATTAGCGCCACCTCTGTCATAGAACAAAGGTTGCAAACAAGTCGATGATGAACCAGGGCAAAGTTCTGCACTGGTGGGGATGAAGATGATGAGGGTGTGCAGTATATGCGGCCTAAAAGCCGGTCACAATAGTGTTACCTGCCGAACACTACCCCAAAACACTCCTCATCCAGAGGGTGAGGGGGTAACAGTGGCAGGGGCAGGGGGAGGGAGAGGAGAAGTAGATGACGAGGGAGAGGAAGGTCCGGTACATGTCGCCGGCTGATTCATGATGACAAATCGAAAGAGGACGATGTTGAAGGCAGTCTCAACACACGGTCGGATGGTAGAGATACATGCTGAATAGCCATGTTTTTTTACTTCCATATAGTAACACATTTACTGCCTTGTCTTATGTGTGATACAGTGTTACATCTGCCAACTGGAAGCAGAGCGCGCTATTCGGCTCACGTTGCATGTTTTTATTGTTCTATACGAAGTCTCTTACTGTAATATTGTTTGGTATTACTACTTGTTTTTAATGTGTTCATTGTAGTCTATCACCGTCTTCGCGTGAAGCTGTACTTTTGTTTATTTGGTCGAAGAAAGAATGCAATGAACAGTGGCGTCGTCTTCATGTACTGCTATATTTGCATATGTTTTACTGTACAATGGCAATAACATTACTGACATTTGTTTTTGTTTGGAATTACTATGTGTGTGACAAGACTTTACTTTTAAAACGTACCACTGTCCCTCCATCTCCCAATGCGTCTCTTGTCCCCCCAAACGACTTATAAATATGTACATCAGCTTGCGAAGGTTGAATTTCACACAAACCCGAGCCTTCCCCTCATTGAAAAAAACTCCAAAACACACACTCAAACTAAAAAACACAACACAAAAAAGAAAAAAAATGCATTCAAACTCTTCTTCCACTCCCTTGCAAATGATGATTCTATCCTACCTATCACTCATATACAAGAAGCTATCTGGGTGGAGCCTGATCAAGGCTGTGGACCATGATTATGTCTGCGACCTCCTTCATGCTCCGCCCCTGTGTCTACCAGAGAGGGTTCCTGCCATCATCCACACGTGGCGCCTCCTGCTTAGTCGGACCAATATCCTTGTGTCTAACACCCGGCGAACCAACCTCATCCTGGAGATCGTGCTCACAAGCTATGTAGATCATATCAAAGCATCCATCTAGAGGCTCGAAGACTACATCGCCAGGCAAAACGTAAGAATTGACAACGTCGAGACCGTGGAAGAGACGAACGCCCTCATCTGGACTATCGTCTACACACTTTCTTCGCTCGTTCGACACCAAGCTCGACTCACCACCGCGAAGGAGCAGGTGGAGATGTTTCTCCACATATTCCCTGATCCAGCCCCCGCTGAAGTTCACGAGCAGGCTTACGAACACCTGAGAGCTATGATTGGGTCCTGCCTTGGCCACTAGGGCCCCTTTCTATTTCCCTTCCCCCTTCTTTTCTTATTATCATGTAATGTAAAAAAAGCGATCAACGGTTCTATTTGGCCGAACCACTCAAAATATATTTCAGAAGTTTTGTCTTCACTTGTTTTTGTTATGTATATATACAATTACTGTAATGTTTGCTTTGTTTTACTGTCCAAAATATAAAGGGATAAATAAAAAAAACACATTTACTGTTTTGTACTGTCTATTTTACCGTTTCATGTATGCGCTTTTTACTATCATACTAACATCATTGTACTACCCGTTGAACATTACTGTAAGATGGTATGTGAGAGCTCTTTTACTGCAAGATGCGCATGAAAATACTGACCTCCGTTTTGTTTGGAATTATTGTATTTGTAATATAAATTTACGATAGTGTGCTTGTAGTTTGTAGTTTACTGCGTATGAAAAAAAACTTCGCTAAGCATTAATTTTATTAATCGCATGTGGTGCATGTCTGACGTGACGTCTGGCTTCTTCGATGGCGGGCGGCCGGGGGGGGGGGGGATATCGAGGGTCCTTGCCACTAACTACACACACACATAAAGTCCTTTGTTACATGATGATGATGCTTGAAAACATGCTCGGCAGAATTTCTACGGTACGCTCTACAAGTTACTACCGGATGGAGCATCATGCCTTGGGGGGGGGGAGATAGTGAGAGCGTGACCCAATTAAAAAACGTATGTGATTCGGTAGTAAAACACATTATAACTTTACTGTCTTATCAGTTATGTTTTACTATCAAACATACAAGCTTGAAAAAGTCACATGCCGCAAAAATAGGCAGTAAAAATGATTCACAAATTATTGTTGCATCTCATATTAATTACCGTCGATACGAGTCCAGCGCGGGTGCGGACGTTTTTCGCCCGCCAACTGTAGTTGGTGGGCCGACCGTATGGGGATTGCTTGCGCGCGTCACACTTGGCCTGGGTCATGCGCGGTGGGCTGGCTATTTTAGAATAACTATTCTACACTCGGCTATAGAATTGTGTGTGTGTGTAGAAGACCCGTTTCGTACTCCGAGGAGTACATATATACTCCCACTTTCAATATACTACTTAAACGAATATATTATATTTCTTTATCACTTTCAGTATACTTAAATACCAATTATAAGGCACTCCAATGCGATTTGACTAAAAAATCATTCGAGCCTTTTATTTTTGCTATATACATTTTTTCATATATAAAAAGAAGCATATACACAAATTAAGTGGACTTTAATGAGACTTTTCATAGAACTCACTTTGGGGTATCTTATAATCAATATGAGAGTATGCTCAAATTAATAAATATGTATCATCATACGATTTAAGTAGTACATGAGAAGTGAGAGTAATAGTACTCCTGGAAGTATGTATATATATATATATATATATATATATATATATATATATATATATATATATATGACATCGAATGCATACCTTCGAAAATTTCTATTTTTCATTCCAAATAAGACTAAACAATAGCATATCAACAAAATCGTTAATCTCACATTTAGATTTGTCATTAATCACCTAAACCAAATTAATGGAGCTTAAACTTACACTTGGCCTTATGCGTGGCTTAGTTTCAGCTACCCGTCATCGAGGAAGGCTGTCACCATGAGCCCTGTCTCCGCCGCCGCCGCCGCTCATCGCCCGACCACCACTGTGACCCTCCGTCGTCATTAACCACACCGGTGAGCTCCCTATGGTCCCTAGATCACTTTTTGCCACTTAATGTTGCACCCCCACCTTGGTTTGCATCATCGCCACCCTTCCGGTGCTAGCGCCGCTACATTTCTTCACAGCCGACTCAACTTCGGTGACCATAAGTCGATGTGCCCATCCCTGTAGCATCGCACATACTCCCTCTAGCTCACATAATGGCCAAAAGCCACCCCCAGTCTCTCCTGCACCGAGTCCCTCACATGGTGGAAACAACCTCGCCGCTCAATGCCGCCACCTCCGTCCACTATTCCATTCACCACCACCACCCATAGCTTCGTCGTCCTCTCCTCGTTCCATTTTGTCGGTTTCTCGAGCCCCATCGCCATCCTATCACCGCCGGCGAGCTCGCCAAGCCGCTAGGCCAGGGCCACCCCTACTCCCTCTCTGTTTCCTCTCTCTGACCAGCGGGCACCACAGGGTACTATTTAATTAAGCGCTAATCACATAGTTAAAACTAATTAGTCACTAACATGTGGGCCTAGTTAATTAAAATTTTCATTTAAACCATTTTTAAAGTTTGTGTCCCTGACATCATGGCCCCACATGTTAGTCCAAATTAAAAATAAAAAAATATGACGAGTGGACCCCACCTGTCACTTGTACAACCTTTTTCCCTGGAATTTCCTTTGGAAAATAAAATAGAAAATCAAATGCAAACCGTGGCACAATACTTTCTTTTCCATTTTCTTTGATTTTTCCTTCCCGACAAAACTTCCGATGATCTATTATCCCTCATATTAACTTTGTTTGACCCAGTTCTTGTTTCTATTTTTTTTTTTCAAAAATCAAGAGCTTTCTTTTAGTATCAAAATTTTGAATTTTTAGTTTAGTATGAATTTATTTGTGTTATTTAGTTTGCTCCCATATATAAAACAATACATCGGGTACCTTCAACGTCGAGCCATAACATGACCAAGCATTCCACGAGCAAGGAAAGCATCCCCCTTTGATCATATTGATCATAGTTTTCAAATGCTATATTGTTTTCATTGTAAATTATTTGTTGCATGCTTAATTTAAATAAAATTAATATATTTGTGCTTAGAACTTAGATATTGCTAAATATTGAAATGAAACGCCCTTGACATTGAAAGTTCTTGCCATTGTTACCTTATGATTAATTACCCATTTACTATAATTAATTGGTGGGACTTAGTCTAATTTAGGCAATAAATGCTTAGTCATGCTTAGTAGAAAATTATGGAAAAATCCAAAATAGGGATGGGACATTTTGAAAAATCGTGTGTGAATCATTTTGGAAACACTTGTGAAAAAAATCTAGGTTGGAAAAAAGGAAAACAAAATGATTTTGACTTGGGCTAGTGAAAGTTAGTGTGGATTCGGGGGCAATGTTAGTCTCCCCATGTCACTTAAGGATCAAATTCAAGTGTCGTTGATCCAAGCACATGTCCTTGTGGGGGAGGATCGGCTAAATAATTTACTAAGTTCTAGCCTTATAGATGCAAGTTGTAGATGTAGGTTTATCTTAGCATGCAGACAATGGTAACGAGCGTCCATGTCCGAGGACACACTTGCAGTTTGCACGACTGTTCGACACAACGATGTATACTCATTGTGATGGTAACGAGGTCCATACTTTGTGGGATCAATGGGCAGGTTGATGTTAGGGCGATATATTGTAAAGATCTTGTTATAAACATCTTAGTCACACGTTATAATGCTACGTGTCAGACAGAGAATATAAGATGGATACATCGTGTGTGTAAAACTGTACATCCTCTGTAGAGTGATATATCAAATCTATTTGAATAATTGTGTCCCCAGTCATGGGCATTGCAAGGAAATGCCACACCTAGTTAGATTTTGGTTTCAGAAACTGGCTTAAGAAAATGATTTTGGACTCATTGGATACATCGTATATGGTGCATAATGGGCTTATGCTACCATACTAGCGGAGATACCTTGGAGGGTATCCTTTCAAAGAATCATTGATATCTTTATTTGGTATGTACTTTGTTTAAATTCATGCTTTTACAACAACTGCTTGAAAATTACTATTACACATATTTAAACTGAAAAATTGTTTTATGCAACTAGACTATATATTCATCCTTGGAATGGCCATGCATGTAGTTAATAGCATTTGCAAAGGTCTTACAGAGTAACTTGTTGAAAATTTACCGGTTGAAGAAGAAGATCCGACAATGGGTTACTTCCATGCCGCCGGATTTGAAGATGACGAAAAGGCCAAATACTAGGGCGCAAACCCCAATCAGTTACCTATTGGGTTATAGCAAACCATGTGGAAACTATATTTTATCTTTCGTGCAGACTTTGTTTAATGTATCTCCGGCCATTATGGTCCTGTTTGTAAGACTGCTTCTAAGTACTCTTTTCTTAATTTTATGTATAGATGTGATGCAACTATGTTGACTGTGTACACTAACCATTGATTATGAGATTAGTACGGTGGCACACAAAGGATTTCGAGTAATGCGATCCCGGGTCCCAACACTCCTTAAGCACAACGGCGGAATGGAGGCGTTGCTTGTTACAGCTGCTTTCATGATTGGGTATGTGCATGTAAAATAGCATTAGTTATGATACCGATTTCATGATTTGGTCCTAATCTTTGCTTCAAGTCATTTGGGTACTCCAATTTTTATTTGGTGAGCTAACCATTGGTTCGGTCGCTCCACTCGCTCGATTCCATCAAGCAGCTGACTTAAGATGCCATGGCAGGCAAGCAAGGGTGGGCTAAAATTCTCCCTGCGTCTACTTTGTTCTCTCTACCAGTATTGACACACAACTCTCACGAGCCATATCAAAGTTCAGACTTCGTCCCGTGGTCCTGCGCCGGGAGAGAAGGTAGCAGAAAGGCAACAGAGACGAGAGGAGACGTGCCCGTGATCCCCCCGTGTCATATGCGCGCGCGCGCGTTCGTGCGGCTCTTGAGCCAGAAATGGAAGGCGGACGGAGCCCGCGCTTCACCGGCCCCTCCTTTACAACGGCAAGCAGTTGGTGATCAGACGAAGATGGATGCTGCCGCGCCGTCTGCCCAATCAGTCGCGCCCATACAGATGCGAGCAACGAAGCTGAGGCGTGGGCGTCTGTTGGGTGCGGGCCTAGCTAGGCCGGCCGGCCACAGTAAGATGGACGCAACTAACGTTTGGATGTACCTATTGTACGTTCCGACGTAATATATAGATATAATATTTGCAACAAAAAAATTCATACGTACAACAAATACACAAACCGATCGAGTGTCTTCATTCCAGTGAGGGTACAGAGGAAAGAACAAAACGAAGTGAGAGGCCGGGGAGGGGGGGCGGGGCAAGGAAAAGAGTCTAGTCGATCGACTGAGAGAAGCAAAACGAAATCAGAATTTGGCTGAAAAAGATGCAACGTAACATTCTCAACATTAAAAAATTTACAACATTTAAAACTTACTTATCAAACATTTTGATTTCACCAGCACAACATGGCCATGTGCTAGGCGCAACAAAACTAAACTTTTGCCGCAACAAAAACTTGAAACCTTTGCAACAATTGGTACAACAATCGAGAAAATTGATTGCAACAAAATTAGAGAATGATTGCAACCAAAAAAAAATCATTTCTACATTTTAAAAGTACCGTGCAACAAACACAAACACTTGCCACAACATTTGGGCAGAAGCCCTGCAACAAAATTGAGAGAATGCCTACAACAGCCAACAGGGGCGCTAGGGCTGCCGGGCGTGAGGAGGCCGGGGCACAGGGTAGCGGGGGCACGACGGAGGCAGTCGGGCTCGAGAGAGGCCAAGGCGCGGAAAGCGCATGGCTGCGAGGCGGGCACGAGCAGCGAGGCAGTCGCGGGGCGACGGGTGCGTCCGGGCGTGGTGGAGACGGGGCGGCGGAGGAGGCCAAGCAGCAAGGAGTTTGGGCGTGTGGGCAGTGGGAGCGTGGTGGGGGCGGCTGGGCGTGGGGACACCAGGGCGCGGGGTGGTGGGTGCAGTCGAGGCGCGCCAGAGAAGGCCGGGTACGGAGGCGAGATGGCAGGCGGCAGAGTCGAGGCCGGGTGCGGAGGTGAGGTGGGAGGATGAAGGAGAGAGGATAAGTAAAGTGGACGAATGAGTCACAAGTAGTGTGCTGGTGAAGAGAAACGGGCCGTCCGAGCGCACGGCTCCCATCGGACGCCCGATCCATAGCAATATCCATAAAAGATTGGAGCGGGAGAATGATTCAGCAGAAGAATCGGATGTCTGCTTAATCGTAATGCATGCTCGCTTGGTCCAATTGCGTATTAGATCCAATGAAAGGAAAACAAATTTGGTTGGTTTGGGTGTGGTTTTAGTTTTAAAGAAATTTTACGGTACATTTTATTACCGGTACTAATAGAAGATAGTAATATAAATTAAGTTCTACAGATGATTTTGTAGAAGTAGTATAGACTTTTTATCTCTCGATTCATTATCATACAAATTGTCGGTTTTACCTAGCCGCAACTTTTTCACGCTGCCATCGCTCGTCGGGGGCAAACTTGGAGGCGACGATTTCCGATGTTTATCGGCCGGTGGCGTAAACTAATCCAAGAGTATACAGGAAAAAAAAAACAAAAGGCAAAAGGAAGGTACATAGAACGTGTTAATGGTTTCAATCAAGGCATGCGAATTAGGGCTGATTTGGTTGATGTGTGGGAATTAATAAATGATCTGGCTTTTTGCCTTGGCCAATCTTCTTGACGACGGTGCCTCGTGGGGATGCATGAACGGGTCATCGATCTCACACGTCTCATCCTTACAATTCGTTCACACACGTCTGCATGCTTACAATTTTACCCCTAATAGAATTATACTTCCTCGTATTTGGGGTGAAGTATTATCAAATCCTAACTAATCTACCTAGGTATATTACATGGCTGGTATATTATCCAAGGAAAAGAAAAGGACAATATACTACTTATGATTAGATCGTGCTGCCGCACAACCGGAGCATGGTTTCTTGCCCTAACATCTTGCTCGTGCTCAAATTTGCATATTCTGCACAGCAAAGTCCCACAATGCTTGGTACCCATTGGGATACTAAGCTGGGACCCACGGGAGTTGTCTAGCTTAGCACAAAATAACCCAATGTGTGGTGCCAGTTGGTGGGACCCACACCAGAATAAAAAAATCGCATCCTCCTCAATCTCTCCCCCCCCCTCCAACTTCCACTATCGCTCCCACCTCTTCTTGTCGCCCTCCACCCTCTGCTCTTTCGCTGGCACACCCTCCCCGCTCTTCGTTGGCGCGTTCGCATGCTCCCATCTCTTCCCCTCCCCCTCCGCCCTCTTCCCCAGTTCGCCACCCCGCACGCCTGTCCACCTCTGCTCCATTCCGGCTCCCTCCCCTTCCCCACTCCACGCCACCACATCCCTCTCTCCTATCTTCTTCTCTGTCGCCCCTACTCCTCCGCCTAGATCCGGCGGTGAGTGCGTTTCCTTTGCCTAGATTTGACGACGTCTTGGATCTGCAGCGACGACGACAATATCTACTGCTGCGGTGGTGATGGGTATTGGATCTGGCGACGACATCCACAACAAGACCTCCCCCTCCTGGCCCGACAGTGCAGGCGACGAAGAACACAACGAAGGACCCCCTCCTGGAGGCTGCAGCCATGACATGGGCGGCAACGTGCAATGCTTGGCTCTGAGAGTGGGCTTGACCAATATTGTTTCCCCTGGATCCAACACCTCGCTTGGTGTCGGGACCCAGATTTCCGAATCCGAAATCTTCTATGCATATCCGCACTAGTCGTTGAATCAGTAGCTATTTCACACAGTTACATCATTGAATATCAACACATATCTTGTAAACATCAAACTATTATATAATATTGAACAAAGAGCAATAGCCTTATGGTCGAAGCTTACAATTACCGCTCTTTCAGGCAAAACGACTCGAATAAACTGCAGCAGAAGAAGATAACTCCAAGTGATTGCCCATCCATATGCTCACAGGCAATCGATGGGGGGGCGCACCATAGTTCGTATGGTCTTCGAGTACTCCTCCTCGGCAACTTTGAAGGCTTCTAAGATTTATTTTGAATGCAGCATGTGAGTATATAAAGTACTCCGCAAGTCTTGGGGAAAATGCATATGCATAGCTTTAACAAATAAGGCCTATATAATTCTTTTGCATAAAGTAATATTTTAAGTTTCAATAGATTTTTTATAAAGCACATTTGACAAAAAGTAATTTCAATAATAAATTAATTATATCACTAGTGGAGGTTCTAGCTACCAACCACTAGTATCAAGGCTCTAGCCGCCAATGCTCAAAGGATGGGGCTCTATCTGTCCAACCGGCTTTAGCTGCTAGAATATCTACCAAGGTCCAACTACTCTCGGGTTCCCAAAATTCATTCTTTTTAAATCAAAACAAAAAATCTACCATGTGAAAATGCACCTTGCCCATCATTGACCGTAGGCACAACTATTCGAATAGTTTTACACTCTACAGAGGTTGTACAGCTTAACTCACACGAGATAATCAGCTTATAATGTCATCTTCACACACTTTCAAAGGTGTGCGATTAAATGATTATCACAAGGCCTTTACATTACTTTATCCTTACATTAGCCCGCCCGATGAGTTTAACCCAAAGTCATGGACATCAATTCCCATCGACCCAGAGCTCACTGTTGTGGGGGATAACCTGCCCAGACATGGACATGAGTTATCATCGCCCAATGCAAGTCTCGACAAACATGGACGTCAATTCCTGCACCATCCAAGTAATTCCTATCATCTACAACATGTGGGCTAAATGTCTGGACTTGGTAAATTATTTAGTCAGGTTCTTCCCATTTATGATATTGTACGATATTGCTCAGTTTGGACAGTCACAGGCGTTGGTCCTTAATATGACTTGGACAACTTCCAACAAAACCCTGGTCTAGATCAATGAAATGAATCGATTCCGTGTGCCCTTGCACCAACCTTAACAACCATTTCGCCCAAGTCCAAATAGATTTTTACCATTTTATTTTATTTTGAAAACCAACGACAATACCTATTGCCATACATTTCTCAAACTAATTTGCATAAATGGTATTAACAATTCCCACCCATAAGATAAACATGACCGATATAGCTTGCCTAAGCAGTTCTACCATTTTATATTAATCCATCAATAATGTATTTATATAATCTAAAATAATATATCTCTATAATCCAACAACAATATAATCCTGTAATCCAAAAATGGTATATTTCTATGATCCAAAAATGATATATCTCTATGATCCAACAATGATATATTCCTATAATCCAACAAAGATATATTCCTATAATCCAACCAATATATATTCCTATAATCCAACAAAGATATAATCCAATCAAGATATATTTCTATAATCCAACAAAAATATAATCCAATCAAGATATATTTCTATAATCCAACCAAGATATATTCCTATAATCCAACAAAGATATAATCTGATTATCCAACAAAGATATAATCCTATAATCCAACCATGATGTATTTCTATAATCTATTAATGTTGTATTCCTATAATCTAACAATGATATATCTCTATAATCCAACCATGATATAATCCTACGATCCAACAAAGAAGTAATCCGATAATGATGTATTCCAATAATCCATCAATGATATATCTCTATAATCCAACCATAATATAATCCTATGATCCAATCATGATGTATTTCTATAATCCATTAGTAATATATTTCTATAATCCAGCAAAGATATATTCCTATAATCCAACAAAGATATAATCCGATAATCCAACAACGATATATATCTATAATCCAACTATGATATAATTGGTTCCACCAAGTCAACTTTATATTCGACCTCAACAATCTATATAATCCACAAAGATGTCCTTCACTGTATTCATCAAATTCCGCAATATTGTATTCCCATTATCTAACAATAATGTAATCATTATTAAGGATTTTATGTACTAGGGTGAGAATGATTCAAGGGTAACAACATCGAATGAAGACATTAACAAAGTTAGAATTAACTAACAACATAGGATCTAAACTTATCATTTTATGCAAATAGCGATGCATATTAATTTTGAGATTTAAAATAGGTTATGGAAAACATGGGTACGATGTGATCAAAGGATACTTGCCTTCGTCGAAGGTTGGGGTCACACGTTTCGGTTGATTCAAACTTGCTTCGACAACGTCGAATTCTATACGCCCGAAACGAGATAAAATAAATATCAGAAACTCAAATAAAATACAAAATTTATAAAATTAGTACCAAAAGATATATTAAGAATTTAGGAACAAGAATCGACGGAATCGGGGTTCGTATGAAGGAGAACAAATGCCCGAAAGATTTGCCGGAAATAAAAGTGCTAAAAATTGGAAGAGAGAGAATATTCCAGGAATATTTCTTTCTGATTTTTCCGAGCACAACAAAGGGTATTCCATATTGGGTCCACAAGTTAGAGAAAGAAAGAGGGAAAGAGAGAAAGGATTCTGAGTATGATAGTGGGGTCCATCATTCATTGAGAGAGAAGAAACAAAGGGAAGCCAGGGGCGCTCGGGCGCACGATCGCCGACGGAGATTGGCAGCGCGGCAACGGTGGGGAATGGGCAAAATGGAACCCCCCCCCCCCCGCGGCACGGGACCAGCGGTGCCGGCACGGGTGTGTGGCGGCACCAGAGACTAAGCGGCACCCCGAGGGAAGCAGCGCACGCATGGGCAAGGCAGCTGCCCGGGGAAGCCGTTGGGCGGGTTGGGGTGACTAGAGAGCGACTGAGGTGACGGGGCGACGGCGGCCGGCGATGGAGAAGAAGGGGCGGCGGTGGCGGCGACGTACGGTGGTTCTTCGGCCGATTGGAGAGGGGGATCGATGGAAAACACTCGGGAACACGAGATGACGCACATAGCTTGGCAAAGGACTCGCCGGAGAGGGAGATCAAGGCGAAGGCAGCACAACCGGACTTGGGGAAGACAACGGCGGCAACTGGCATTCCGGCCAAACGAAGGCGAGATAGGGGATGGTGCTTGGGGCAAAACAAAGAGTAGAAAGGGGGTTCTTGGTGCTCACATTTATAAGCGAAGGCAGGGAGGGAAGTGACGGGGAACGCAGCAGGATTGACAGCGCAATGCCAGGCGCATAGCGCAGGGCGGCTCGGGGAGAAGGGAGGCCAAGGGGTCTGGGCATGGGTGGTGAGCAGGGGCGTGCGCCCCGCGCACGGCGTGGGCAGAGGGTGTGTTCTCTTCCGGTGCCCCTCTTATTCCCACGTTGCGCATGCTCGTGTTTCTTCAAATTGAAGCGTTGAACGTAAATTTTCTGTTCTTTTATGAAGTCAGAAAGGTTCATACAGTATCTATGTTTGGCAGTTGTGCTTGTTCAATTGTTGACGCGGAGTTTGATAATAAGCATATTAATCTTGAAATACTGGAAAGATCACATAAATTTTAACAACACCCCAGCAAAAAGATAATTTCACTCCTACCGTACATGACAAACTTCGTGTTCGCACAAATCAGAAGGAATATGAAATCTACCCAAAAAAATTATACACCATACATCCCTCATAATGCCACAGATTAATTGCTCCTATAATATATGATATATCATCACCCATACAGTGATGCCAACACCGTGATGGACCGTGTGAAAATAATGGAGGAAATGAATTTAGTAAAGAAGAAACCTCCAGTGACGTATCCCAATAGCTAGAATTAGCACGGTCCATCCTCTGCTAAATACCAAAATTGCTCTAGCATCCACTTCAAAGGATCTGATGTGGTCCGATGTTCTCTCCCCCGTCAAATGCACAGTAAGTTCTACTCCCTTTTGTTTTCTTCGTCACCTCCATCAAAAGATGTTACAGTTTTCATGTTCTTCGTTGCTTTGGCATCTGGTGAAGAGGACAAACTCCATCCATTTTTGGAAGCAATGGGCCCGGGCCTTATTAATGATAGATTGTCCTCTCGATCAAAGTTTTCGCTTGCATCATAAGCAAATCTGAAATGGAAAAGTTAAAGAGCTGTAAACTTTTCCATTTCTAACAGCAAAATGGGGCCTATTTCCTACCTTACTGTAGCACAAGATTTCGTTGCATTTAGTTTTCCATAGATGCTCAAAATTCTGACATGACACTATATACAAGTGCTTGTACCAGACAAAAATGCTATGAAAACCTGTAATGCAAGTTTGGTGTTTTATCTCTCTTTTCAAGGGAAAGTACGGCATGTTTTCAAGTTATAAGATCAACATCATGACAAGCAATGTTTTCTTAGGTCGCACACCTGCATTTGTGACAAAAATAGCAGTAGCAGGCAAATATTCTCAAGAACAGAAGGTCTCACATTAGCATGCCTCAAGAGACAGCTTACAATGTTTTGTTTTCAAATCCCAATATTGGTATAACATTGGAATATTGGTATTTCAGCTAATCTACTGCTAAAAAATCCCACTGAGTAAGACCAAAATATTAACCAGGTCGAAGCCACCAAAAGATTAGGATTATACCTCGTTGAGCTCTGTGAAGGTGCCCACAGATAGGAAATGACGCAAAGAAGTGAGAACGACAAGAAGTGCCAGAAAGCAGGAATTATCCATGCATACTGCCATCGTTCATTGAATACATCTGTTGATTTGAAGTAAACCTGCAGAACGAGACATAGCTACTATATCAATGAATTAAGAAACAGACACATAGCCAAGTGAGATGTAATCCATCACATCTGAACAAGACAAAATGGCTAGACTCTTAAAAATACAAAGGAATGATTTGAAGTTATACTCCCTCCACAAAGGATGAATAAACTACTCTAATTTTGTGTGAGTCAACAATATTTTCTTGGTAATCCTAGACTCCAAATATGGTATTGACATCACATACATCAGCTTACCTCATAGCCAATCCAGCCAACTGATACCAGAACAGTTACAGCCAATGCAATCGTGAATTTCCTGTAAATGTCAAGTTTGGCCATCAAACTTCTTGCCTATGGTCCACAACAAAAAAGATCACAAGTGGTCAGTGCATTTTCTCAAATAAGTCAAGTAGATATTACCTCTTACCTGGATAATAAAAAAGACAAACAAAAAGGATGGTGCACTATACAGATGATGCAAAGGAATTATTAAAGAATAATAGGCAGAAAAGAGTTTCTGCTCACCTGAAGTTTGACGAGAGTCTTAGCTAGAGAAATAAATATCAAAACAACGAATGCAGCATCCAAAATAGCCACTGGATAGACCAAGAACAACCGAGCTTTTCCAGATAGATCATTCACGGTACCAAGATTTTCCACCAATTCAAGAATTTCTGTAGCTAAAAAGAATGTTCCTCCAAGCATGACCACTTTGGATGTCAGACCACCCAAAGTAGGCCTGACAACTCCATACCCCATTGAGACAATGAGAATAATAACACGAGCAACTGTTCTTTTAACAGTCCCAAATGTTACAGCCCAAAATGTGATGCCCTTTGGCCGAACTCCAGTCTCATTGAACTCAGCATACTCAAAATACCACAATGCCATCTCAAACATGCCCAATGTAATGACAAACGTAATGCAGTTCTGAAGTGGAAGAACCTCCCGCCAAAACTTCACGTACTGATAGAACCAATAGATTCCAAGTATGACGAAAGCGAGAGACATCAATCCAAAAAAGTTCTTAAGAGGTGCCATCCGACCTGGAAGGTATCCAGTAGGATTTTTCCATATTGTTTTCCCCTCGATCTCCAGCCCAGCAAGTGATGGATCGCAGTGTATAAAGTACATATTGTACATCCCAGTTTTTGTTATAGGAATGGTCCTCGATGGTAGTGTTGAAATCATATCACTTCCATCAAAAGATGCAACAAGCAACTGTGGCCAGCCAGGATTCACCGGTGATGGGCGGTAGATGACAGAGCCTTCAGTGCAAGCTCCTAACTTCGCAAGGTCTGAGGTACAGCAAATTGCTTTCTGACCTCCGTATGCTGACCCACCAATCATTTCACGATCTTCTATCTCAAAAACAATTATATGAACCTTCGCTGAACTAGTCTCCTTCGCAGAATTGACAGCATCCTCTGGTCTCCTAAAAGTAATCTTGTCAAACCTGAAAAGTGGTGGAGATGTGAAATTCAAGTCTACAAGTTAAGCATTTAATTATAGTGAATCAAACTAATGCAGTTTGAACTGTTCAACTAAAGTAGCAACCAATAAATAATGAATGCAAAATGCATGTACACGTCTACTTAACAGTGGTCAACACGCTGGTACTACATTTCCATAAACAATAGAAGGTTTCTGAATGGTAGAATAATCAACTTGTAAGCACAACTCAAACATAAGCAAATAAATATAATATAAAAATGATCAATTAAAAACCTTTAGGGCTTCCAAAATGCAATGCAACTACATGCAAATAACATGGTACCATTTCCTTTCTTTTGAGTTTACTAGACGCATGTATGTTTTTACAAGTGTGCTGGCCCAAGCGCAGCTTGAACAAATTCAAAGCTTGCTTGACCTTGCCCCTCTCCAAAGTTGTGATATGACTAACTAATCCTTCAAGAGATTGTCTAGGCAGTAGGCACTCCTCATGAAGTCATGTTAGCTTACACCAACTCATGCCATCATCTATAAACTGATCAGGCATAATTAACTCTATAATGCTCATATAACTAGCATTACTTCGTTCCTTAGCTGCCACTGGAAATTGTGCCCCTCAACATACTTTGTGTAAAAAGATCCGATGGTCCTTATTAAACTCTACCTAATTAGCATCAAGTTATACGAATGGAGCTCACAACGAACTCCATCACTTGTCAGTTGTCACTCGCGAGTCGCCACCACCTTGACCCGACTCATCCTCCTCAGCTCAGCGTCTCTCTTCGGACAAATCCATACCTACTCAAGAAATTCTGCCCAAGGGCCCTCACAATGCGTTCCAACTTCCAATACACAATTCACCAGCACGTTAAAGCAATACATCTGACCGTTCAGCCTCTACTGACATAACACTTAGCACACAACAAGGCAACCAATTCTTGATTTTTTTAAGGAAAAATCTCATCTACCATACAGTCCAAGTGTCCGACAGAGCCCCCAACATGGCGGCATCCAAGATCCGCTCGGTCGTCGGCTGCCAGACCGGCTCTAGCGCAGACGGCCGCAGTGCAGATGCACCAATCAAATTAGCCACTGGAGAGCAAAACAGCGAGCTAATTACCGGATGAAGGCGTCGGCCACCGCAGCGGTGTCGTCGTCATCGTCGTCCCCGGCGGTGGCATTGGCGGTGGGGGAGGTGGGGGCGTAGAGGCCCTCGCTGCCGGCGTGGAGGATGAAGGCATTGCCCTTGTTGAGGAAGCCGAGGCCGCGGTACTCGTGCACGGAGGCCTCCCCGGGGCGGAGGACCGCCGGGGAGAGCGCCGCGGCGGCGAGGACTAGGAGGAGGCGGGCGGCCGCCGACACCGCGGCCATGAGGCTAGGCGCGTGCGGGAGTGGAGGGCGAGTGAGGAGGCTGGATCTGGCCTGCGTCGTGAAGCTGAGTGAGTGGAGCCTGGGGGTGGGGGGGCGAGCAAAACCGCAAAAGCCAGTAGCTGTCGTGTCGTGTGGCTCCCGCGGTAAGAAATTGGGGGAAGAGCTTTCGGTGGATTGGAGCAGGTCATTCATTTATTATTTGTTGGTTCTTTGGTGTTCAGATGTCAATGACAGGCTAAAACATGTTGTTAAAAACAAATTCAGGGTAGGCTATAGGATACTGGCTGCTTACTTCGAGTCTGTTCCGACACAGAAATTTTACAGTAAAGAATACATTGATTGAGCTTGAAGGTCTCACTTCTTATTACTTGGCATCTATTTGCTTTTATACTTTAAAATTGTGCGAAGCGGTGCACTCGGGTTGATAGTGTCGCATATCCGAGTCTTCAACAGCAAATGGTAATTATTACCAGTAGGAAATCGTCTAAAGAAACTTCCAGAAGGAAAACAGATTGATATACTTTTTTGAAAGGAGCTATTGATTGATATACTATGTGGCAGTTTACATTGGCATGCATATTGTAAATTAAAAAATATTTAAATTTTTTGAAAAAGTACACATGAATCCAGAGGCCTCTTCAAATTTTAGGAAAGAAAAAGGGGGAAAAAGGATAGAGATAGCTTCATGAGCTCACAGGTCACAGCACTCCTTTCATCTTTAAATATCAGTCCTTTCCTTTGCCCCCCCCCCTCCCCCCCTAATATTCTCAGGCATGCTTCTATTGATTGGTCAGTAGACTTTGTCCCACATACACCTACGTATCTACTATTCTACTGGCCCAGTAGGCGCTAGTGCGGGTTTCGCTGTAGTTAAAAAACACACACACTCAGCTGCCACCAGTTGCTATCGTGATTAGAGCAGCGAGCGCTCACTTGCTGTTCCTTGACAAAGCGGTCACCCGCTGGTAGAGGTGGGCATACCGGTCCGGCTCGGGTTCTTATCGTGTCGTGCCAGCTCGGTCTGATCATCTCGTCGTGTCGTGCCGGCCCATCCGCCGGCGAGTTCGAACACGGTCCAAAGCTCGTCGTCTTTGGGTCGTGCTTGCGTGTGCCAAGCTCAACCCGAAATAACTATAGACGACGGAAGCGACGATGGCGGCGGTGACCGCCATCTTCATTTCTCTTGTACTCGTCTTATTAAAAACTAGTTAAAATTCAATTAATTGGTAAAAACATGGGCACATAAATATTTCGGGGAAAATTGAATTTTTCTTAATATTTTACATATACAATGTTACTGTCTCGTTAAAAACCTTACGCCCCAGAGTGGGGTTCCCCGAGTAAGGAAAAGAGTACAGTAACAACATGCGTACATACTAGCTACTCATTAATGTCGAGATCGTTCATGCGTTCGAGGTCAGCGTACGCCTACACGATCTCAAGATCCTCCAGTTGATGTTGTTGCTGCTCTTTAGCCAATTCCCAGTCCTTGGCGCATGTGATTGCCTCCACCATCCTAGGCGTGAGTGATGATCTTCTTTCTTCAATTATTCTCCCTGTCATGCTGAACGTTGCTTCTGAAGAGACAATGGACACCAGCACCAGCAAAACATCTCGTGCGAAATGTGACAACACAGAAAATATCCACTTGTTGTTCTTCCACCACTCGAGCAAGTCTATCTTTCCACCGGAAATATCAGGATCGATGTTTGCAAAATCATGCTCCAGGTAGTGGTTTAGCTCTGAGACATAATTCCACAAGGGGGTTGCCTGAGACCGAGAGGACGAAGAACTGGACTTGCCCTTTAGTTTCTTCCACAAGTGGGATGTCAAGCTTTTCTTTCCTTGTTGCGTCTGCTGTGAGGCCTCCGATCTCACGCTGCTACCGAATTTGTCATGATACATGCGAAAAACACGAAAAATCTCCTCTTTGAAATGTGTAAAAGCTTCCGAGTAATCAAGACCGAGATATTCACCTATTCCCTCCATACCGATCTGCAAACCTGGTAAATTTTTTGTAGGATCGAAAATGATAGTAAAGCAATACACGTGTGAAATAGAACCAAAATATTTAATAAATTTTTCCTCCATTAGTGCGACAGCATGACCTAAAAGGGGATCATTTCTAGATTTGGCAATCTTATCTGCAATTAACCAAATAAATTATATAACTAAGGGAGATGTATGGTAATAAACACCAGATAACATCTTTGTTTCTTTATAAAAAGGTTTTAAAAACTCCCGAAAATGACTAGCAATCCGCCAATCTGAATTAGTAACTACTAATTCATTGTCTTGAGAGTTAGCATTGACAAATACGGATATAATATGTTCGTACCCTTGTAATTTTTTTAACATGATATATGTCGAGTTCTACCTCACCTTCATGTTAAGGCCGAATTTTCTTGCATACCATCTTGAACAACAAGGTTCAAGATATGACATACACATCTCTGGTGGAGAACATAACCACCAATATACGTCTGCAATCTCTGGGTGAGGATGTTCATAGCAGCAGTGTTCGCTGATGCGTTATCAAGAGTTATAGAAGCAATCTTATTGTCTATCTTAAAATCATCAAGTACGCGTAGTATACGCTCGACAATGGCCTCTCCCGTGTGTGATTCGTTACTTACCTTAAACCCTATGACTATCTTGTTTAGCTTAAAATTGTCGTCTAAATAATGGGCTACAACACTAAGGTATGCACTTCTCTGGTGTGATGATGTCCAGATGCCCGAAGTTATAGCAAAAGAGAACTGAACTTGTAGGAATAGTTCTTTTAGCTCTGCTAGTTCCTTATGATATATCTGTAAAATATCGGATGTAGTGGTTCTCCTACTAACATGTTGTATGCGTGGGCAAAAGCCACGTTGGATCATTCTTTCGAACGCGCGACTTTCACCCATCCTAATCGGTTGATCTTCTTCAACAATATATCTAGCAATTTCCTCACAGGCAGAAAGCGGGTTGTATACCCAAGTACTTACAGAGCCATCGGCTTCGAAGTTTAGCTGCGTTTGTACTCCTCCCCTCGGCTCTGTGTTCCGATCTTGCGTAAGCATGCTTTGTAGTGCCGTTCAAGTCGCTGTCTGTCCCTGCAGCCTATCTGACGCAGATAATTTAGCTTGGCAATAATTACAAGTTGCGATATCTACCATTTGGCCGTCTTGGATTTCCTGGCTCCAGGTCATGTGCTTCCAGCAATTAAGCCCTTCGTCTGCGGACCGCCAATGTTGCCGTCTGTGGACGCGGGAGAGAACTCTGGAGCCCCTATTGGCTCCGGACCGCCCTGGTACTCCTCGTAGCCCTCCGTACCATCCATATGGCGGTCATCCATGCCGTAGTCTCCCATGCTTGGCGAGAACTAGCGAGGATCAACGGGAGTCGGAGCCAGAGGAGGACTAGGGGAGCGGCTGCGAGAGCTTACACTAAGTCGCCCTGCTGTCCTTTTTGTGCTCCGACTCCTCGGTAGCATACTGCTCGGGAGCTCCTTGGTGCTCCGACTCCTTGGTAGCATAATGGATGGATCGACGGTGAATAAATAGGGGAGAGTAGATGGATGTTGAAGAAATGAGGAGAGTAGATGGATGATGAATAAATGAAAGTTGATTTTTGTATACTGAAGAAATGAGATCACTGAATTGATTTTTGTATGTGGCACAGCGAATGTTTGGTCATTTTATAGGCACGATGAGTTGCGAGCGTTGGCTTCCGAATTGAGCGTTGAGCTTCGAATCGAGCGCCGCTCGTCGTGTCTTCCTTTCTAATCCTCATTTTCTCTCGCGATTGAAACTGTGCTTGCCCGTTCACAATCAAAGTTGATTTGAAAGAAAGGGAGATTCCCTGCCCGTTGATTCCCTCTGGCCCCGGCCCTCTCTCTCTCTCCCCTCCCCCGGTTTCTCTCTCTCTCTCTCCCTCACCCTCTCTTTTTCCCCGCCTCCCTCTTTTCCCGCCCGCGCCCCACGCTCTCTCTCCCGGTTTCTCTCTCTCTCTCCTCTCTTTTCCCGTCCCCCGCCCCTCGTCTTCCATCTTCGTCTCCCACGCCACGCCAAGATCGCCACCAGTATCCTCGCTCGCCCCTCGTGGCCTCACCTCCTCACCCCAGCTCCCTTGCTCCCGGTCGCCCCTCGCCTCGCCCCTCCGGTCGCCCACTCGTCTTCCTCGGCTCCTCGCCCCTCGCTCGCTCCCCTCCCAGTCGGCCCCTCGCGGCCTCGCCTCCCTCACCCCGCCCCTGCTCCCGGTCGCCCCCTCGCCTCGCCCCCTCCGCCGGTTGCCCTCCTCACCTCCCTCGCCTCCTTCCGTGGCCTCCCTTCGCCCCGTCGCCTACATCGCCTCCATCCCCGGTGCCTCCTCGCCTCCCGTCACCCCATCGCCCCTCCCCGCGGCGTGGCCCGCCCTTGCCCCTTACTGCGCTTCGGCTTCATGGAGGTGGAGCGGCGGGAGGCGAGGAGACACGGCGGAAGGCAGAGCGGCGGGAGGTGAGGAGTCGCGTCGGGAGGCAGAGCGGCGGAGTGAGGAGGCGCGACAGCGGCGAGGCGGCGGAGGCGCAAGGAGGCATCTTGGCCGCCGGGAGGCTCCCATCCCGAGGCCAGTGGCGGCGCCCCAGTGCTCGCGCCTCTCGCTCCCGCGTGCCTCGGCGCGTCGGCGTCTTTCTCCTCGCAGACGTCGCCGGCCATCTTGGTCCAGCCGCGAGGCGCGACAGACGCGAGGATGCGCGGCGAGGCGGGCGGAGGCGCGAGGCGCGGAGGCACGACCACGTCTTGCGGCCGCGCCAAGCACGGCACGATTGACTTGCCGTGTCGTGTGCTTGCCGACGGCCGGCTTGCTAGGCCAGGCCCGGCCACCGTTCGCCGTGCCGGCCGACTTTGCCACGTGTCGGCCGGGTAGTGGTTTAGCCGTCGTGCGGCGCCGGGTTTGGCCGCCCGAAATGCACGGCCCGACTCCCAGCTCTAGCCGATGGCATGCGGTGTCCAAAAAAGAAGACCCTCTCGAGTCTCGCCAATGCAAACTCTCATCAAATCCGCACCGAAAACATGCCCCAACGCCTGTACAAAATACGCCGCGATCGCTTGCGTGCCAAGCAAGGCGCGCGTCCCGAATCGGTGAATCCCGCATTACCAGGAACTAGGTCTAAGACATACACAATAGCGTAACCCGATTATAAGTTCGATTTTTCTAAATAATATATCAATATTTTCTTTTGTTAAAATAATTAAAATTTCATCCGTTCGATATGCTTTGAGATTTGTACTTTTATCAAGCATTTAATTGGGTTCGAATTTATTATGATTTTTTTGGAACATAACGGGTTCACCACATTGTCGTATTTTACTGGTATACAATTTTATTTTTTTATCTTCGTTTTTTCTCAATCTCTCAAATTATATGTTAGATTTTGAATCATATGATGGAAATGTGAGTTATTAAGATTTTCGATAATAATTATAGTGACCAAAAACAAAAATTACATAAATAATTTATTGTAATATATGTATAATGAAGTTGTAAATGAACTAAAATTTGACTGTTTGGGGTTGAGAAAATAGTCGAATCTTATATAAACGGACCCTTATAAGTTTTTTCACGTAGGATTTTTGTTGATATGGGAGGGAGAAGGAGGAGAGAGAGTTTAGTTGTCTTTTCATGAAGCGACTACCCAATAGATAGCACAAAACAATATACACACACATACACATATACCTGCGAGCATCACATTAGTGCAATATGGTAGAACAAAAAATTTATGCGACAAATATGAAAATGAATGATAGCAAACAATATATTCCTATAGTTTACTTCAATACCTATACATATACACAAATATATCATTGCTTATTGCTGTAATATTCCGAAAGTGAATCGGCTTTTCGAAAGAAGTCTCGGGAGAGGGAGTGAAACAAAAATCCAGAATTATTTTTTTCATCGGGGGGTTTTCAGCATTTTTTCGACAACCTGGGCCTGGGCCGCAGCCCAGGAAGGTGGCCGGCCATGAGGGGGGGTTTCCCTCCCCTAAACCCTAGCCCCACTCCCCTCTCTTCCCACTCCTCCCCCAAGCCTCCACCCCCATCCTCCTTGGTGTGCCGCCCCCTGTCCCTCTCCCCTTCCCCAGCGGCTCCACCACCCCTCTCTGGTCCAGCACCTCGCCGGGCACACGCCGGGTAAGTTCAACTCCAAGGGTACGTCCCCGAGCTCCATTAGAGTGGTCTTATATTTTCGTCGATCTGTTGCGCAAAGATCCATAATCTGTAGGCGTTCTTGTGCATCTGTTTTCGTGCAGTTAAAGGCCGGATTGGGAAATCTCATCTCTTATACAATTGTAGTGCTCATTCATAGCTTTCCATAGGGGCAAAGATCCCTCGATTTGGAGTTACGGTTTAGAAGTTATGATAGTTTCTTTGCATTTATCGGAAGGGTGAGAATTAGCTTGATCACATTGTCCGCCAATATGACTTACATAGAGACCGAATCAGAAAGTTCACCCAAAACGAATTTTGTAGGAAATCTAGTACGCTTTCCAGATTGGTAAAGAACATGATATTTAGTGGTGTCAATCAAAAGTTATGGATTTTATACTACCACTGCATTTCTGACTGATAGATTGAATGAACATAAACTTCACCTGACTATTAGATTTATTATAAAGCAGAATCAGAGGATGTTGCCAACTAGATTATCGTATACGGTTTTATCTTGTTTCTAGAGAGTCCAGGATCACTCCGTTCCGAGTTACGGTTTGGGAGATATGATGAATTCTTTCCTGCTGTCCTGTAAACCTGACGTGAATCAACTGTCAACTTGTCTATTAAGTTATGACTAAGTTAATGGAAGAATCAAGGTTGTCACCCAACTAGGTTGTTGTAGAGTTTTTGATAAACTTTCTGTATTGATAAAGAACACTCAATTTGGATTTGTAGAACAAAAGATGTGATTATTTCTCTACTTCTATGTGGTTCTGTTAGACAGATGGAATGTTGGACTTTCACTGGATTGTTAGCCTAGGTTTTTGGCCGAATGTGAAGATTCCGCCAACTAGACTTTTGTGGACGATATCGTTATATTTCCACGTGATCTGAGAACACTCCGTTTCGAGTCTCAGAGCAAGAGTTGTGTTGCTTTTAGTACCGTTGTCCAATTTACTGTATGAACCTTGGGTTTAGGATGCTGCGACTAAGCGTTTCGAGTAGCGTACTTTTCATGTTGTTACTTATTTAAGTAATTAATTTATGTAGGAGAAGGGAATTCGAGATTAGTGGCTTCGTCCTTGCCTCCTAACGCGCCGCAGTTCGAAAGACAAGTACAATTGATTTGTCTTGTTTGTTGTTTGTTCCACTTGATTGATGAATGTGAAATGGGTAATTTCGGTATTCCTTTTTTCGTTTCATAGTTGATATACCATGAATCTTCAATAATAAGACTACGTTCATTATATTCGTTCGTTCCTTCGTTCCTGTTCGCCCACGGGAGTGGGTAGTGAAGTCCCATAATTTCAATATGGGCAAGTACATGGTAATTCTTTATGTTGATAAATGATGAGTGCTTGTGTTCATACTGTTATTTCTATGATTCATGATTACTTTCAATGCTTCATGTTCCTTTCATATCCGTTAATCCATGTTGAAAGAGATGATGTCATTCATTATTCATGTTTCATTCCATTCTTTCATTTATTCATGTTTCTTCCACGGGAGTGAAAAATAAAGACCTATCAATTCCAGTATAGGCATGTAAGACCCACTATTCCAATGTGAGCAGATTTGGACACCAGTATGAAACGTTCTTCATACGGGATTTGGATCCCCGTGTTTCGTTAAATACAGGCTTAAGTGAACACCGACAGGTGTGTCACTAGCTATACCGGTATACACATGAGTGCAGTCCTTTCATTTTATTCATTCATTCATTCATTCATATGTTCATGTCAGTTCTATGCTCATATTCTTAATGACACTGTATTGTTCATATTCAATGCAGTTCAAATTATTCTTTGTACTTGCTGAGTCTCAGACTCATTCTTGCTTTGTTTGTTTATTTTTAGGTGATCGTTGATGATGACTCTATTGGGAGGGAGTAGACGCACACTATTTATTCACTTCACCACACTCCATTTTCAATAATAAGACTTGGTTATGTCTTTCATTCGTTAATTGATCAACTGTAATAAATAAAGTTAGATGTTGTTTATAATTCTCTCCATGTTATGGTTGCTTAAGTACTACTTGTGGCCCTTGATCACCCCTTGGATATAGTCATTTGGATTCAGTCTTTATTCCTACATTTGTTTAGTTATATGTTGATCTCTATGTCATTAGATGAGTTATTATTTTAAATTCTTCTGAATTATGGTTTAATGTTAGATCCTTTAGGTAACATTTTAGCTTCCGAATAGCCAGGGTGTTACAGTTGGTATCAGAGCGGGCTTTAGGTATGTGGTAAACAAAGTATTAAATGACACACTGTGCACAGTAGGTGGGGTTTGGGAAATCTCCATTGCATCCGCATTTCTAGTGATGTGGTTCGTTATGTTGTACTGTATCGAATTACTTCTGTACTATCTTTCTTGTTGTTAATCTATGATATGATGTGATATCCTATATCTATGAATTTATTTTATGATTGTCATGAGATGATCATATATATTCATAATTGATTACATTGGTTATGCGTGTTGATAACGGGTGTTAAGAAGTTGAGATCGTGGTTGTTACTCTGGTATTCACTAGGTTACACCATCGTTCGTGGTATGTGGTTAGGGTAGTAGTTACCCCGAGTACCATAGTTTCAGGTGTTGAGCGTAAATTGCTTTGAAAAGTTGTTCTCTTCCTTGATTTCTGAATTTGGCAAATTCTTGTCTGGAGGTGGTTGATGAATTTCTCTTGGGTTCATGGTTCATGGTAGTTGATGAGTTTCAATAGGTCTTTAATGGTTCTCTGAAACAAATATTATTTTTCGACTGTTGAGTTTCTTTTACTACTTGTGATCTTCGTCAATTGGCAATATAGATATTTCTATGGTTGTTCCTTTTTTTCTCATTGGAAAAGAGCGACTCATTTACTCGTTTGATAGTTTGGATAATGAGAGTTTTCTGTTGGAAGTTCGTTAACATGAGAAAGCTTTGGCTCCATGTATTTCTTTTGGATCATTCCGCGTGTTGAAGTTTAATGCATCTCTTTTCTGAAGAAAAGTGTTAAAACCCTTTTGGTCGTGCCTTGTTGTGATTAAGTCGAAGATTGTAATCAAACAAAATAGTTGACTACGGGTTTCTATTAGTCCCTATTTGTTTTTCAAAATAATTCTTATCTTTTTTACTGCTGAGACCTCTTTGCTACTTATAAACGTTATTATTGACAAGATCGTTTTCTTTTATGATAGTCCTATCTTTCTTGTTGATAAAGGAGACAAGGTTATCCGTTTAGTATTTTGGGAGAATAGGAATTATCTTTTACAAAGTTCATTGAAGAAGTTTTGACTCTGCTCGTTTATTTTGAAGTAGTTGGAGTATTGGAGTTTAGAACCTTTCTTTGAAAAACTTTGTGCTTTTGCCACATTGATATTTCTAACTTTCAAAGTCAATATTTTCTTCTCATTTGGAGTTTGATCCTCTTTTCGTGCGGGTCATGTAGCCTCAACTGTGGACTTCATATATGTTTTTTGAGTTAATTGCCTAATTAGTTTTCCCCTTGGTCATATGTTCATTGCGAGTGGTAAATAACTTTCTAGTTGGCGAAAACCATTTTCATGCGTCTCTTCTTTTCAGAAAGATTCAACCCATTCTTTTCTCATGGGTCTTTCGAGGTGTTTTCTAATTGTTGTTGTGAGATTGATGTTGATACTTGTAGTAAATTGACCGCCTCCGGTGATATCGCTTAAATTAGAATACTTCAAGTTTAGTTTTCGTGATCTTTTTGGAGCTCATGAATATTCTGGTAGCTAAAATTATTTTAAATAAAATAGTGTATGGGAATGTCCTATTGCTTCTTAAGAGTTTCGTGTGATTTAGTCTTAAAGGCTGTTTGGTTTGAGTTCGCAAAGTGAGGTTGCAATCAAAGAATTTTTTTATTGATTTCTTCAAGAGGAAATTAATCTGTTTGCTTTCCGTGAAATCCTGTAAATGAAAATGTTTCGAGTTTTGTGACTGAGATCATTTGGATCTAATGTTTCATGAGTAGATAAACTGTTACGAGCAAATTTGGCGTGTTGAAGAATTTTGTTGGTTCTTAAGTAGTTCTGTGGGTTGGACTAAAGAACTTATTTTGTTTGTTGTGGCAAAGTGTTGTTAGTTCAACGACTAATTGCTGTGTTAAGGGAAAGAGTGCAATATAAGTATTTGAGAATTTGAGTTAAGTTTTGTAATTTGTGGATATTTGAATCATGCCTAAACTTTCTGCTCTTTCCGCTCAAGAGATGTCGAGTTTCAATCGTAATGTCATTTTCTTATTGGTTGTTACTTGTTAATTCCTTTTTGAAAGATGTGTGCACTCAGCAGTGAACTCAACTTTTGTTTTCTAAGATCCTCATTACCAGATTATTTCTTTTGGTTTCGTGCTCGCTGTGAGGAGCAACGTTTTCCTGTGTGACGAAACTTGTCCTTGTTCGCCTTTTTCTTTTGAGAAAGAATCAACAGTTTTGTGTTGCAAAGTTTTACAAAGCGTAAAGTGACAACTGTTTGGTGGTGGTTAAGTAATGGTAGTGGTGAGATTTTGCTACCAAACTATTGGAGTAGTAGAAGATGATTTGGTTTTGATCTGTACCTCTTGGAGGAAATTTGAATCACATGGAAGGTTTGGCTTCGAAGCAAATCTGAATAGTGTTACGACTGAGTAGAACCTATGGTATAGTGAAATTCCAGAACTTCAGTTCATGTTGAATGGTCGGGGATTATCGAAGGTACGGAAACCTTGATTAATTTTATAGTGTAACGCAATTGGATAGTATTGCGAGATTGTGTGGGTGATTTCTGATGATGTCAATGGGTGAGTATGTTAGAATTGTGGGAATGTTAGAGATTTAATCCGATGATTTTACTATCTGTTATAAGAGAAATTTGTTGTACAGGTCTTGGAGGTTAATTCTGGGCTTTGTATTTTTTTATACTAGACTTTTGATCACACAATGATTATGTGTAGAGAAAGTAGAATAATGAAGTTTCCAGAGCGGTGGAATGATCATTGATAGAACACTTCTGATGTAGTACATGAACGTGCGTACTAAGGATTTTAGTTGTCGTTCTTGAAAATTGGAGGTAATATGATTGCGTGGGACCTATTTTGTGGTGCTTTGGGTGCCTTCTATTAAATTAATTTTGTTAGTAGAATAAGTTACCTAGAGTATTCGGTGAATTCAATAGAGCCTCTCCACAATGGTGTGGACGATGTATTTCAGTTTGAGCATAATTTGAGGATGTTTAATTAAGAGGTTTAAGCTCACGTGGTATGCGATGAATTCGAATTCCAAGGTTCGAGAGAATTTTTATTTCCTAAAAGAGAAACTGAGAAAAATGATGTTTCCTCAGATAGTGAAGCGTTTTCTTGATTCTCGTTTGAGTTTTGTGTTGTTGACTGGTGTCTTCCGCAATTTGAGTTAGCGTTGTGTTGGCATGTTTGATTCTTTCCAATTCAGACAAACCAAAAGAAGTATTTGGTTTGGGCATTCGAGTGATTTCCCCTTTGACTGTCGTGGTGTTCATTCGTAAACTGCCTATTTAGAAAATGGATTTATTTTCGTGATGAATTATCAAATTTGGGATTTAACCTTTTTGGTAAAGAGTTAGCATTGCGTGGATGCGATGAGGACTCTCTATTTACAGTTGGATTCTCTTCGTTTCCGACAGTTGTAGAAATTAGGAAGTTGGCATATCGCTTTGACCGTCTCGGGTACATACGCGAAGTACACAACGTCTGGCGTGTTCTGGTGCTGAGTGAGCAGCTGAGCCATTCAAAGTTTGAGATTTAGTTAAATACGTTGACCATCGAGTAAGGTATTACCTTCGATCATCTTCTGATGAGTAAACCTAGAAAGTTCAGGTTGAGTGTTAGGTCAAACGTCGTTTTACGTGTTTGTGTTGTGGTTTCTCTAGTCCGAGAGAGAGGTACTTGAGAGATAGAGTCTCGCATGCGCGAGCAGTATCTAGACATGTTTGCTTCTGGTACGTGTTAAATTCGTTGATTACAATTCCATGACAATTCATTCTTGTGTTCTTTTCGTCGGTGAGAATTCGGGGTTGAATTCTGTTTAGGGGGGTAGAATGTAATATACCGAAAGTGAATCGGCTTTTCGGAAAAAGTCTCGGGAGAGGGAGTGAAACAAAAATTCGGAATTATCTTTTTCATCGGGGGGTTTTCAGCATTTTTCTTACAACCTGGGCCAGGGCCGTAGCCTAGGAGGGGCCCATGAGGGGGACCGGCCATGAGGGGGGGTTCCCTCCCCTAAACCCTAGCCCCACTCCCCTCTCTCCCCACTCCTCCCCCCAAGCCGTCACCCCCTCCTCCTTGGTGTGCCGCCCCCTGTCCCTCCCCCTTCCCTATCGCCTCCACCACCCCTCTCTGGTCCAGCACCTCGCCAGGGACACGCCGAGTAAGTTCATCTCCAAGGGTAAGTCCCCGAGCTCCATTAGAGTGGTGTTATATTTTAGTCGATCTGTTGCGCAAAGATCCAGAATCTATAGACGTTCTTGTGCGTCTGTTTTTGTGTAGTTAAAGGCCAGATTGGGAAATCTCATCTCTTATAAAATTGTAGTTCTCATTCATAGCTTTCCATAGGGGCCAAGATCCATCGATTTGGAGTTACGGTTTAGAAGTTATGATAGTTTCTTTGCGACTGTCCAGAAGGGCTGACGAGAATTAGCAGTCACATTGTCTGGCCAATATGACTTACTTAAAGACCGAATCAAAAAGTTTACCCAACACAAATTTTGTAGGCAATCCAGTGCGCTTTTTAGATTGGTAAAGAACACGATATTTAGTGGTGTCAATCAAAAGTTATGAATTTTATACTACCACTGCATTTCTGACTGACAGATTGAAGGAATATAAACTTCACCTGATTATTAGATTTATTAGAAAGCAGAATCAGAGGATGTTGCCAACTAGATTATCGTAGACGGTTTTGTCGTGTTTCCGGAGAGTCCAGGATCGCTCCGTTCCGAGTTACGGTTTGGGAGATATGATGAATTCTTTCCTGCTGTTCTGAAAACCTGACGTGAATCAACTGTCAACTTATCTATTAAGTTATGACTAAGTTAATCTGTACAACAATGTAAGCTGCAAATCGCCCCCTTGCCTTAATCTTTCTTGCAATCTTTATGGACAATTCAATTGGTATTAGGTTCTCTGCACCTGTTCCCACAAGAGTATACAAATCATAAAATGGATGCCTGGATTGGCATTGTCCTTGACATAATACATCAAATGGTACATACTAAAGAGGTACATTTACTAAAAAAACTAAACAAGTAGTTTTCTGATTAAACCAGCTGTATGTAGATCTGTGTCTTGTTCTTTTTTTTTTGCGAGTTGATCTGTATCATGTTCCTCATAGTTGTGAAACGTTCAACTATTCCGCAGTCATTGTTCAGAAATGCTAAAATAAACTCACTATAGTACGTCTGAAACTAAATCATGTTTCTAGTAGTGGAAGCCGCGAAGCTAGGAATATTACACAATCCAAGAGCAAGTCATACTATCTAGTTTGCAAAATGGGAAAGCGAAACACAAAGCAAGACAAAACTGAAAGAAACATAGCTGACAGTCAACATGTTACCTGCATCTCTATGTGAGGACCAGCAGTATGAAGATCCAATGAAATACTGATTTTCAATGTAGACGAAGTGCTGTGCAGATCTAATGGCTTTTACATATGCATTGTGTATGCTCTTGTCTATCTGTAGATTCTTTGCGCAGACAAGATTCTGCACAACAGAGGATAAAAGAGCATATCACGGCTAGGACACACCTTGAAACAACAAGCTTGCATTTAAATGTTAAATTCCAGACAGTTTCCATGTAAAGAATAATATTACATAGCTATTTCAACTTGTAACCCTACCTATGACTCAGCCTCTTGAACAAGTTTAGGAAACCCCTTTATTGATCCCGAATCAATGGACCGGAAAACCTAGCCAAAGATAAAAGTGTAAGAACTATCTTATAGACTAAGACTTAAGGCAGTAATCACACATTGGTGGTAGATCTTTGATGGTGTATATGCATGACTTATAATACCTGTACATGCCAGTTCTCTGGGTCCTTTTCATCACAAACATGTGCATTGAGCTCATCTGCAGAGGGGGAAACAAACCACGACATCCGATTTATTTACCAAGGTATCATGTTGCCAACTTACAGCTCTTCTAACACTGACTTTCCATTTTGCAGATTTTCTCCATCTCTGTTCAAAGTTTGTGAGTATATCATGCGCAGCTGGACCTTCAATCTTGCAATGCAAATCATGCCATGGTTGTCTCGGTCCATACTTATTAACCTGCAATAATGGAAAGAAGGGTCTAGAACCGTCTGTGATATGTAGATATCATTCTAACCACGAACCGTCTGTGATACCGAGAGAGTATCACAGACGGTTCTGATTGGAACCGTCTGTGATACTTCACAGACGGTTCTAACCTCAAACCGTCTGTGATACTGAGAATATCACAGACGGTTCGTGGTTAGAACCGTTTGTGATTTTAGATTTATCATGGCTTGGATTTTTACCATGGCAGAGGATTGTGTGCCGCGGCAGAGGATTAGCTGCCCAAACCCTACCACGACAGAGTATTGGCGCCATGGTAAAAATCCAAGCTATGGTAAATTGAAGAGTAAGGAACCGTCGTGATGAGGCGCTTATCACGAGACGGTCCATGATCTGAACCGTCTCGTGATATCACATTACTGACGGTTTTGTGTAAAACCGTATGTGATACTTTTGTTTTGTTGGGCGGGAAAACGAAAATTTACACTTAATAGGTGGGCTGCCGAAAATCTCTTTATATTAACAGAGTCCTCCATCTCCTCCTCTGCCATCTCCGTCTCGCCCTGACCTTGCGCTCCGGCCTCCCCCGAGCTCGTCGCCCGCGGCCTCCTCCACCTCGCCCCAACCTCGTCGTCGCGGCCTCCACGACCTCATCGCCCGGCCTCCTCTACTTCATCACCCCATCCTCCCCTGAGCTCGTCGCCCGTAGCCTCCTCCACCTCGCCCCGGCCTCATCGTCGCCGGCCTCCCACGACCTCGTCACCCTAGCCTCCCACGACCTCACTCTCTCTACTCCCCTTTTTGCTCTGTGATGTGGATTACTACTGTGATGTGTTAGTGCTCTGTGAATGGATTGAGTTGATGCTCTTGTGATGTGGGTGATGCCGTGTTATTTTAGTGCTCGTGAATGGGTGAGTTGATGCTCTTGTGATCTTTGTGGCTATTGTGGGAAAACTAACGAAAAGTTCAATCCGAAAATCCATATCGATTCATTCGTGAGGCTCGGGAGGCTCGGGCGAAGTGAAAATCCATTTCGTTTTTGCAATAGAAAAAGCTATCACAGAGCGGTTGTGATGATCTCATGTCATCACAGACGCATAAATTCAGACGGTTCAGAAACCGTCTGTAATGATGGTTTAGAACCGTCTGTGATGAGGTTTTGTGTAGTAGTGTCACATGAAATCATGAAACCTTAATTTTTGAAACCTAAAATTCAATTTTTTATGACCTAAATTCTAAATTTTTGAAATAATTCCAGATCGCATATCAAATTGTGCAAATAGCACACAATCAAGTCCACTGCCTAATGAGACTTCAAAATAAAATCTATAATTTTTGGAGCTCAATTCCTACATTTATAAATTCGTATAAATAATACACTTATATGAAATTGCGAGAAAAATTCTAAAGGAATAAAATTATGGAATATTCACACCGTATAGTACACTGTGTCGGGAAGCTCCACATAAATTTTTGTGATTTTTAAAACTCGTTTGCTATATTTTATAATTTCTACAAACAGCGGCGAAACCTGAATTTTCCAAACCCTAAACCCGGCGGTGTGGAGGGGAGGGGGGCCACGTGGCGGCGTGTGGGTCGTTTCCGCACAGTCACCGTGCGGCAACGGGAGAGTTGGCGAGGCGGGCGGGCGGGGAGGGCCGCGTGGCGGCGCCGGAGACTATGCGGTAACTGTGTTAAATTTGTAAATACATATATGCAGTGGTTAAAATTACAAATACAGATCACAAACGGGCAGTATCCCTAAAAAAATTCGTGTTATTTTACATGCTCTAAAACGAGAGGCCGTGTGCGGCTGTGCCGGCCTTCCCCGAAGCCGAAGTCGTCGGCGGAGTAACAGGACCAGGCCGAGTCCGTAACGCCTAGCCGCCGGCGAGGAAGCGAAAAAAACCCGCGCCGCGCGCCTCGTCGGCGAGTGGTGTGCGTCTCAGCGTCTGATTTGCTGGCCGAGCGGCTAAAGGCTTGCGCAGATACCGCCCCACCGCAACCCCCGCCTATTTCACCGTGGAATCGGCTCGTTTCGGGGTCCCGTCTGGGCCGCTAAATTTTTGGGGGGTTTCGGGCGCTGGCCGTCGTCGTCTCGGCACGGAGATAACGGCCTACGCGACGCGATCATTTGGTGGACGAGCTGGGCTCTGCGTCTCTACTCTGGCTTGTGTCGGGCTCGCAGAAACAGCGGGCCAGGGCAGGGCCCTAAAACTCCCGTCCATTACGCTGTACGCCCGGCAGCGGAGCGGAGGCTTCGCAGACACGTGAAGACGACCGACCCCCCGAGCCCTGACGTCTGTCTTCTCCGTGTAACCGAGAGGGGAGGCCGAAGCAACAGATCGTCATGTCCATAGCCGTTGGTGCAGTCGCTCCATGCTCCTGTGGCAGGGAACATTGGCCAGAAATTTCTGCCCGACCATCCGATATGGCCAGGGAACGGAACGGCGTGGCGGAATCTTGCCGACGGAAGGCGCCTCTGCGCACAAGCTCCAACAGATGTATCGTCAAGGAACTCGGGGCGACTGGAAGATCTGCAACGAAGGTGCGCTTTCGATCACACGAACACGAGCATTGCTAATTTGCTGTGATATGAAGTTCAGGTTGGCCATGAATTCCAACTATCGCAGTATCAGTATGTATTACAGTATTAGGAGATGTTGACAGAAAATTTCAGAGACTACACACAATATTTAACTCACTGATACGGGATAGAAACGGAAATCGCTGAGCAAACCTATCACGCTAGGTCGATAGCAAGAACCATATACTCCGTGCAATCTGATCCAAATTAAGTAGCGAATCCCTCAAGAAAAAGAGAGAGTAGTGCATGTAATTGAACAACTGCATGATGAAGCTTTTTTAAGATCAGGAATCAGAAATGTCCATCATAATTCCTTTTTTTTAACCCAAGAACAAAAGCTTCGCCGATTCACTGAAGAAGGAGAATTACAAGCACCATCCTCTGAGAGAAGACAATAACAACACCAACACCAAACCCCGGGGGGACCAGGGAGGTAAGCTCCTACCAAAGCCACATCCGCTGCAAACAGCGGGGCAAAAACAAACACAAAAGCCTTACCTACAGCTCACAAACAAAGTAGCCGCCGATCTTACAAAATAAAACAAGAAAAAATGTTAAGAGTTCTTGGATGATAGTAGGATTGCTCTTTATTAAATGAACTGGTTATTACAGGGTGTGCCTTAAGTAAGGTGACAGACTAACCCTAATTACACTGAGTATATTACTATGTTTCAGACCGAGTACAATTGTCTTGCACTTATCACTTCTCTTGATCATCTGGATCGTGAGTCTTGTCCTAATGAATTGGCTTCTGCCCTCTTTGATGTTCATCTTCCATCTTTAAATATCTAGCGAAGTGGTGGTAGTTACTTATAGAGAATATACCTTTTGGAAACCATCGCGTCTGGTCGGGTGATCAGTTGTAGTTACGATTTACTAACTGATCACCGGTTAATGTCAGTGGAAGACAAAGCTATATAGTGGTTATTGCTAGTGACTTAGTGTTGGAAATATGCCCTAGAGGCAATCATAGAGATTATGATATTTCATTATGTTCATGATTTTGATAATATGTTATCATATTCCTTGAATGAATCATCTATTATAGATCAATAAGTATGTGATTTGTTGATGGAACTCTTTAACTTATATGATATCATTCTAAATGTATCACTAGTCGGAGGTCACTGGTCGGAACATCAGTGACTCTATGACTAGCACATGTATTGATTGATGACCTTATTTCACCGGTCATGGATATAGGGATATCGAATCAATAATGTGAGCTCATGTTAGAGAACATAGGGCTGGATAGACCCATCATTGAGACACTATTGAGATTGTTATGAATCTTTGTGTCATTAGTTGGTCTCAAGTAATGATGATGTATAATCCTTAGACCTGAGATCAGCATAGTTCCCTGCATGTGTAGTAGCACTCTTAGGGGTTGCCAAACGCTACTCGTAACTGGGTAGTTATAAAGGTAGCTTTCGGGTATGCTATGAAACATACGGAGGGATGTGACTGGTCGAGATGTGATTTTCCCCTCCTAACATAACAGGAGAGATGTCTCTGGACCCCTCGTGGTGATTGGATAAAGAAAGTGCATGGCCATGCCACTAGTGGTCGAAGTGTTGACCACATAAAGTTATCCGACACTCAATCGAGAAAGTATTGAACAGTCCATGGATGACACATCATCTCACCTGGAGTTCAACCAGACATCGTGTGGTGAAGGAAGAATGCATGACTAGGTCGCTTAGTTCGATTAGTTACGGACTGGTCGTATGGAGATACGATCTGGTCGTAGATTGATCGAACGTAATCACAGAATGGTAAGAACCTGGTCGTAAGGAGTTAAGAACTGATCGGGACCAAATACGATATGGTCGTATGGAGATACAAACTAATCGTAGGTGATGAGGACCTGATCATAGATCATATTATATCAAAATTCGTCCGACCATGGCAGCAACCCCACCTCGGTTCACCGGTGCGCACCCAACACCAAGGCACCTCGCCAGGACCAACACCGCCCCAGCTCGACGAGCCACAAATAAGCCAAGGAACAGCAGCAAGCACAACATTCCAAAAACAACCAGCCAGACGAACTGGAAAGAAGCGGGCGAGGAAGCAGTCCTCCGTTCTCAAAGCGACCAAGACGAAGGATGGCGTGCAGGAGAAGCTGCCGACACGAGCGGACGACGAGCGACTGGCTCACCTTGGCGCCGCGTACCACACCGTGGCACAGACGTGCCGACAGTGCGCCGCCTCAATACACAAGCCAAATGCCGAGCAACACCCATGCGTCGCCCGACGCGCGCTACCGACCGACGCCGCACGCCGCGTGTCATCATCACCGCCTGTCGCACACCACCCGCGACGCTTGCCGCGACCCTTGCACATCATAGGCAACCACCCGCGAGCGATCGAGGGGCGCCACGCTCCCGTGCATCACACGCGGCCCGCCGCGACGTAGCAGCTCCGACCTCGCAGCCACCCGCCTCACTGAAGCGCCGAACTTGAAACCACGTCACCTTGCCGCAGACGAGGACGAACCGCGGACGCGGAGCGCGCCGGCATGCGCCGCCTGCGTGCCCCGACTATCACTCCGCTGCGCCGCCCAGCGCGGCCGCACGACCTGACGCACCACCACGCTGCCCGCTGTGACGTCCTGCCCACGATGAGCGCCGCAGGCGCAGGACTTCGGCGGCGGCGCAAGACGGCGCCGAGGACGGAGCAGTTGCTGGAAGACGACTCCTCGCTGACGCGCAGTCCAGCGAGGCCTTTGACGCTGAAGCAGCTCAGGCGACGCAGATCTGAGAAAGGGAGAGGAAGGGGAGGAGCGAGGAGCAGCCGAGGAGAGCCCCGCCGAGCGGCTCAGGAGACGTGCTTCTATGTCCATCATAATTCAAAAGTAAATGGTACTTCAAAATTAAATGCCTTCTAGTTTACAGTCTCAATCTGAAGAGAAAAGCAGACATGAGATGAGATATGGCTTGCCCCGAAAGTTTCTTATCATAATCCAAATTCCAAATGATTTATGTCAGAAACATAGGGCATTACATCATAATTCATAGTTTCATTGCTGACTATATTCCATACTTTTATATATCATAACACCGTGAACCCCAAGCTTACCAAGACCTTTGGAACCTGTACATTGAATAGAATCAATCAGATTGCCAACACAACAGTCAAAACAAGGAATGAAGGATAATGCATATTGAGCTCAGCTGAAAGTTTGGAGGTTAGAAGAAAGATGCACACCTGGCCCGAAAGAACAAACATATTCACCCATCTTTACATTTCAAGGACAATATCTGCAATGAAGGAAAATAACATACTGAGTCACTTCAAAGAAGCGGCGGGAAAGAGATATTCGATGCATGAGAACATCGCATTTCCATATCAAATTATGCAACTTACACTCTGAATCAGTTTTGACCCATTTTGCACCATCATCGTCTAGATCACGCAGTACATCCTCGAGGCATTCATTAATTTCTTTCTCATCTGTCTTCCAGTCCAAATGCCTCCTAGGTACTAGCGTTGAAGAATTTTGCGGGTGTATTTTCTTCTGCAGTATTGCCTTGAGCAGCTGCAATGAAAAAAAAACTACATAAGATGCTACTAAGAAGGTGTAATTTAACTACCAATTTACATTCAATTTACATAAGAATGTAAGGGTACCTTCTCCATTCTTGATTGAGGGAGGGAGTTCCTTGGTTCTGGAAGCGGGGAGGTAAAGCCACCCTTACACATGAATAACTTGAGGAGTGAAGCAACCGATCTTGGCTTAAGTGTACTTCCTTTCTTTCCTAGTGAGTCTCTTGCTTTGCTTATGGTGATCTTCTTGTTGATCAGCTGGTCCCTGTGCTTCTCATTGTCCTTCTCATCGACATATTTTTGTGAAACCACCTGGTCATCGTCATGCGAGCCATGAGCTTCCACTTGATCATTGCTTGCTAGTAGCATTTCAAATTCTTTCTGTATATTGTTTACTTCCTCCTCTGTAAACTTGATTGCATTTTGCATGGACTGCACACCCTCGGAGGAATTTTCGACTTGCGCTACCTCCTCGATCTGCTTATTTCCAAATGTCCCAATAGCAAGCAATGATTGGGGCCAATCGCTGAACTCATCCTTGCGACAATCCGACATGTTAGCACCTGCACATTAGAACTAAATTAAGTTGCTAAATTACATAAATGTATGGTCCTAAGTTCATATTAGCATTAAATGGATGTCCGGAGCATGGACCACTAATTTTAAATCCTTGAACCCCTGTGATTCTCATCAGCCTATCACTGGTTAGAAATACGTTTTTCCATGCTTACTCCACACCCTGATGTTTTAACGTACTGTTTTCATATGTTGGTAATCACTTCATCACATATTAAAGGTTAAACAATGTATTCATTCTCCAACCATAGTAGCCTTTATATGTAATCATTAAAGACCAACAGTATACTCATTCAACTGGACTAGTTGCCTTCAGATCTGATTCATTAGAACAAAACCATCCGAGGTCAGGATTCTGTCTGCCAAAATGACACTATACTTGATCACAAGTGGAGAAGTGGGCTATAAATTAAGCATGTTCATCTTCAGATAAAAAAAACAACAAACGCGAGAGAATCGAAGTAGGTAGAAACAAAAAATGTACTTGCTTGCATTAGTCAAGACTTTGATCCATACCGACTAGTTGGACGCAACGCTTTACAGGGAGACCATGAAATAGTCATGCTAGCTGGAGTATAATTTACGTGCATAAACCTGTCCACTTCTCTCGTGCTAGGGTAAGAAAGGGGAAAACCCCTAGTGAACTTAATTAAACAAAGAACGGTAAAGTACACATATGCAGAGAAAACAAAAGAAAAAGCTCACAAGGGAGAAGTAAAAGAACATCATTATACTACAGTATTTTCTCCATTGATGGGATTATCAATTATCATAATAAGTAGCTTCCTCGGTAGATCTAAAGACAAATTCAGAAAATTTCAGAGCCAAAGTGTTAACAGATCTCCTTGAATCATCCACGCTGATACATAACCAACAAAGAGCATGCCTCCATCATCACAAAAGAAATCCGAAATCGATTTTCGTGAACATCACAAAACAAGTCAAATTATCACCTATTTGAGAAGTAAATGGATTGTTAGGAGCAAAAAAGGAAAAAGAAAAAGAAACTCCATGACTGAAGCTAACTTACACAAGTGAATCATAAAAGCGAACAGCTTCTAACTCATAGGCCAGCTAGCTTATTCTTCTCTTCTTTGTAGGAATATAAGGAAAGGAAATTGTGATCATTTTCACTTCTAGAGCACACTATCTGGTGAACAATAGCAAGAAAGTTTGCAAGTACACTCACGATAAGGCGCAGAAGAATTGGCAGGGAATCGACTTGCTTCTTGCTTCCCATTGATCTTGTTCACCACCCAGCTGAAAATCTGCAAGAGAAAAGAAGCCTCCTAACATAACGCCACCCGGTAAACAGGAATTACATCATCATCAATCACCATCGAACCCTTCAAGGCCATATCCACCACACTGCAAAATAAATATCATACTGGTGACTTGAGCCTTTACCTTCATATCCTGTCCTGAAGAGTGAGAGATGGGAGTGGGCTAGCACTGAGTTGATGCAGCTGGTACCAAGAATGCAAGATCCTAAAAGATGGCAGAGGGAGTTAGTGAGAGATGTAAGAGAAGGTACAGAAAGATTTGCAGGGGTGGCTTGTTGGAGCACTACTAGCAGTAGCTTATTGGAGTGATTTGAAGGGGCTCAAGTTCCAAGGCTTTGGAGCGTTCGGTGAAGCGTGGCTGACTGGCTGGTGTGCGAGCTACTTCATCTGGGCATGTCACTTCGTTACCTTCCCTTTTCGGAGGAAAATTATTACATGGCTACAAACTGGGCAACCAGCTCAACAGCCGGGCAAGGGAACGGCATAGGACGCCGAGTGCAAGGTGGTAAGATGTTAGTGATATATTCAAGAAGTAATTATAGATATGATTGTATCATATTTATATTTATAAATTATTGAATAAGAGTTATTCTATTCTTTGAATGAATCATCAGTTATGAAAATTGACAAGTATATGATTTGTTGGTGAAGCTCTTTTAACGTATGATGATGTCGTTCTAAATGTATATCTGATCGAATGTTACTGGTCAGAACAATAATGACTCTATCGACTAGCAGATGTTGGTGATATACTTTAGAGATAATTATAGAGATGATTGTATTACGTCTATATTTATGAGTTATTGAATAAGTGTTATTCTGTTCCTTGAATGAATCATCAGTTATGAAGATTGACAAGTATGGGACTTGTTGGTGAAGCTCTTTTAACTTATGATGATGCCGTTCTAAATGTTTCCCTAGTCGAATGTCACTGCTCAGAACACTAGTGACTCTATCGACCAACACATTTATTGATTGGTGATAATGTTTCACCAGTCATGGATATAGGGATATCGAATCAATAATGTGAACATATGTTAGAAAACGTAGTGTTGGATTGACCCACCTTGAGATACTATTGAGATTGTTATGATTCTATGTGTCGTTAGTTGATCTCAAGCAATGATGATATATAATCCTTAGACTTGAGATCAGCATTGTTCCCTACATGCGTAATAGCACTCTTAAGGCTTGCCAAACGATACTCGTAACTGAGTAGTTATAGAGGTAACTTTCAGGTATGCTATGAAACATGCGGAGGGATGTGACTGGTCGGATATGAGATTTGTCCCTCCTAACATAACAGGAGAGATATCTATGGGACCCTCGAAGTGATCGGAGAAAAAAAGTGCACCGTCATACCACTGGTGGTCGAAGAGTTTGACCACATAAAGTTATCCAACACTTGATCGAGAAAATATTGAGCAATCCATGGATGACATAATATATCACCTGGAGTTTCATCCATATATCGTGAGGCAAAGGGAGGATACATGAGTAGGTCGCTTAGTTCGATCAGTTACAGACTAGTCGTATGGATCAGATACGACCTGGTCGTAGACTGGTCGAATGTAATCACAGAGTGGTCGAAACCTGGTCGTAAGGAGTTACGAACTGGTCGTATAGAGATAGAACCTGGTCGTAAGTGATGATGATCTGGTCGTAGATCATATTGTATTAAGGTCCATCAATATAATTTGTGTGTGTTCGAAATTGTTATGTTCTCGTTAGGAACCGCTAATGACTCGTGGTCGGAAGGGTTTAGAGTCACGGTAGACTACACATAAACCTAACGGGTCACACACTTAACGGGTTGGAACAAAACGTGTTCAGATAGGATCCATCATGGGCACTTTATAAGGAGATGTTTGAGGCTATTGGGAAAGTGATGATATACAAGTTAACGTGAGTTGCTCCACAAAAACTCTAGCCGCCATCTTCACAGGAGCCCGAGTGCGACTTGGTGCTAGCACTGCTGGCGCTCGATTATTCCTTCCTGTGCGTATGGATCTTGTAGAGGCGGTCTTTGCGGTTCTTTATTGCGCCGAGGACGATCTGCGATCTTCACAAGAAACTGCAGAGAGTGCTCGACGTTGGACGATCGACTACGACCACTGCATCGACGTGCTCGACGTTGGACGATCGCCTACGACCACTTCACCGACGCGCTCTTCGTTGGATCGGTCTACTCCAACTCTTCTTCCGTTGCACTCTGGCGTCTTGTGGTAAAGATATGTAATTATCTACTTGTTTAGCTTCCTAATTTACGTGATAGAAACTTTAAATTATTTCAACCGTAGTTTACTCGTATCTCAACACCAGAACTCTTCCATACGAGTCTGCCGGTATTTTTCACATGAAATTTACAGTTACCATCCGTCCCACTTCCGGTCAATAATTTGTCCACGGTACTGGTCGTCAGGTGCAACGTAGGAGTGTCTGCAGTTAGAAATCATACCTAGCCAACGTAAATGCCCAATCACTCCAGTGGAATGTTGATTGTAAGTGTTGAAGGAATGAATATGTCTAGAGCCGGATGCTATAAACTCGTGTGCTGTTTCTCCCAGCATCAAGTGTCATAAATATTACTAGTACTCTACACTGCAAGTCCTGGATTACAAGATCGATCGATCCTTTACTACCAGGGATGCTCCTCGCAAGAAGGGAAAAAAAACAAGCTACAGGTGGTCTTAGCGAGAGTTTGCGCCGAGATCTCAATGCCTTAGAAACGGCAGTAGTTCATATTTTTCCTGAAAATTAAGAAACAAAATCAAATTATGAAACCCAAACGAAGCCCAAGCGGGCCAGACGCATGAGATCCGCCCGGTGCGCGCGATTCAGGGGATCGAGGGCAAGTTGGGGCACCAAGTGTCACGACCGCGCCGCAACGGATCCCATCGCGCTTGGTCGGGACCCCGACGCGTGCGTCTTCGGCATTAACAAGCATCGTAAAGGCGTCCCCCTCCTGATTCGCCTCTGGCCAGCAGCACGAGGGGCTCTAACAACAATGCTATTCACGTTTCACGGCCTAAATTACCGCCCCACTAGCTGCGCACGATTGAACTGATTGGCCCTCAATCCGATTATCAGTCCAGAAGAGCGCCAAGTTGCCATCTCCCAATTGCGCACTGGTACAGGCTTGAAACATGGCCTGAACTTCCCTGTACGAGAACAATATGATCCGAAGATTCAGAACTTTCAAGTTCCAAGGTGTAGTAGTTGCATAGCATATATATACTGCACATACAGCAGCTTTGAAGATTCTTCTCCAGATCGACTTTTCTGGCAACTTGTAGCAGCGGCTTGCAAAAGCGAAACCGGCAACGCCGCAACGACAGACCGGACCGCGACATCTTCAGCCGCGAGGCATCATCTTTTGTTCAATCTCCTACTCGCTCTGGTCTTATCTTGACAGTATTCTTGACCTCATCCTCCCTTGTTCATCCCTGGACAAAGGCATGCGTGCGTGCAAGATCCTGACAAGGGACAGCTTGTCAAGAACCTTTCACGGACAGCGCCTGCTGAACGTGTGATGCAGACGGCCTGCAAAACGCTGACATCTCAAGTTCAGTTCTCCATTACGTGTGCTAGCTAGCTCTTGCTAGCTCACCTGTGCAAAGGCAGATGAGATCAAGGGACTATTTTGGTTTGGAGGCTAACCTTGCTAAGCCTAACATTAGGTAAGTCATACTTTTCTATACAGGTATTTGATTAGTTAACACAGTTGTGGCTTGCCATAATTTTATCAGCACAATGAACTGACTTAATTTTTTACCTAACTTTACCATACTTGCGACGCCCATTTTTTGTGTCACAAAAAGTGACACTTGCCTAAGGTTAGATGTGGCGTAGCTAGGCACGAACCAAAAGGCCACTAATAATCTGTCGGGAGAAGCTTGTGGATGCAGGAAAGCTACCCGTGGCCATGGATACGCTAGTGTCCAGTGGAAATGCAGACAAGATTCCTGATAAAGTAGGGAGATTGCAAAAGATCGGAGCCTGCACTGTTTTCAAGGCCACGGCACAGAGCTAAACAGATCCATCTAGGATCGTCAACACACTTCACTATTTGCAATGCCATCAGTGATGGCTGATGAGTAGTCTAGCTCACCACATCACAAGCAACGAAAGAACTAGCTAATACTCTAATACCGAAGAAATGTATAGGGATTTAGTGGTATACGAGGTGATAATATAGGAAATGTGATTGGTTACAGGTCGTTTCCTGGAGGCGAGTGACGAACAGCGTTCCCCATGTGGTGTTTGCCGGGCTTGGCGACGAGGGGATAACGATTACTCTGGCTGTCAATGATCTCCTGACCTCGAGATGCATGAGCAGCGACTTTTCGACGCCTCAAACACGAGAAGCATATGGGTGGAATAGAGTTTGGGGTAGTGCACATCTGCACACCCGTGCCTCTCCTAACCTGAAATGGAAGGCGCCTATGGTAGAAGTGCAGTTGTCAACGATCCATGGACCATGCATGATTGGGAAATTTTGCCACCTGAGTCAGTGCAATGTGGTAGGAGTGTCATGTGTGAAGCGAGAAGCCGATACACGAACTGATGATGGTCCCATGACTAGAGAGGGCTAGGCTCGCCGTTTGTAGCAACTAGCAACTACAGTAAAAACTTGGAAGAATAATTAGTAGCTTGACTTGTGCCTTAATTCTCAAAGAAGGGTAGAGATTTGGTGGTCCTGAAGGAATGTCCATCACTAAGTGCATTTAATAAGACTTGTGGTTTGATAAATTAAGGGGCATCTCTAATTTTCTACCGTGCTCATCTAGCCTGCTTTTGTTGACATTGTGCATGTGTTGGGAAAAAAGAAGATTCTGCATAGCAAGCACAAGGGAGGAGATTGTAATGGCCTCATGAGTCAGGATCCTATCTTTCTGATGAGAGCAGACTAGAAACATTAGCAGACCAGAAACATTAGCTCGTCCATTTCTTTTAAATATGAAGAGGTGGCTAGATTATTAACCTAATATCAACTATCTGCTACTTACTACTGTTACTAGCAGGGGTAATTAAAGTTTCCGAAACGGTAGTAGAAATACGTACAAACCAAATATAAAAACCGGACATTTCGCCTGTATTCATTTCATTTTTCCCCACTAGCACCCTCTAGCCATTCATTTCTCCTCCCAGATCGCTTTTTCCCCCACGCCTCTCCAACTCGTCTCTCTCTATCCCCCTGTTCCCTACCCCAAAGTTCCCACATTTTCCCTTCTCCTTCAGAAACAGATGCTTCACGCTTGGAGGCGATGGCGGAAGCGGCGGGATCGCCGGCGTCGGCGGGCAGCTCTTGGCCCCGTTCCCCCGCTGCTACTTCCCCTTGGCCGTCCGCTCGAACTCCTCCACCAGCAGCGCTATGTCCACCATTGCTTCTTCTTGGTCGTCCTCTTCTCTACTACCGTCTTCCCTTTTGGCTCTTCTTACTGGTTACGATGTCGCAGTCCGTTGAAAAAAAAAGTGTTACGACCCATTGAAAAGAATATTTCATACTATTCTTTGAGATGTTGCAACTCGTAGAAAAAAATATTGCATCTGTAGAAATTTTTTTACATATGTAGAAAAACTATTGCATACTGTTCGTAACGATGTTGTAATATTTTTCAACGTGTTTTTTTAGATGCTTTGTTTTAACTCTGAATTTAGATGATGTTTTCACGATAATGTTATTTTAGATGATGTTAACACTCATTGTGATGTTTTTTGAAAGGCTAACCATACGACACGAATGTACAACACAAATAAAAAAATCAGACACACGGGTCCCGCTATCCTTCACTTACCATCGAAAAAATCAGACACACGGGTCCCGCTATCCTTCACTTACATCGTATATGCATTCCCTGCAACTCATTTCATAAGCCTGGTCTTATCTTCTCTCTACAGACCATAAAGTCATTCATCCCTTCCCCAATACTCAGCACTGCCACCATGCCACTGCATAATGAGTCAATGGTTAATTCCTCCATGCTTAGCCAGGGATAAGGCAAAAGCTGAGGTAGTTAGGCCATGGCGACGACACCAGCGAGCGACATGCCTACCGCTCCGCGCAGCGCGCCACGCCCGACACCATTGCGACCAATCGGTGGGGGCCCTACTCCGGCTCTCCTCCCCGCGGGCCTATTGTCGTCCCAACCGTCGGAGGCGACCACTCGTCGACTGCCTTGCCTCCTCCGAGCACTTTGGTGAGTACTTAGTTCTGCATTTTTGATATGTTGCGACCCATATAAAAAATGTTGCATACTATTCTTTGATATGTTACGGCCCGTTGAAAAAAAAATTGCGACCCGTTGAAACAAATATTGCATACTGTTCACGGGGATGTTACGACCCATCGAAAAAATATTGCAGGTGTTTTGCATGTGGCCTCACCGAGCTGGCACGTCGTTGCACCCTCAGGCTGCCGGCAGCGCCTGGATGCCGCTGCCGCCTTTTGTTGCCGTCGCCGCACACCACACAACTTGTGCCTGCGTTGCCGCGCCGGTCGTCGCCTGCAACCTCGGCTCCGCGACGTGCGAAACATCCATGGGTGAACTGCCAAGGAGATAGGGTGATGAAGCATGCATGGTGTGAGACATCCTCCACCGGTCATCTTCTTGGACGACGCCATCGCCCAGATCAACAAGTGAGCTCTCTGCCGTTGCAAACTAGTCAATTGTTCTGATGTTGCCGCCCGTTGAAAAAAAATATTGCATACTGTTCTTTGAGATATTGCGACTCGATGAAAAAATGTTGCATACTGTTCACGGGGATGTTTGCGACCCGTAGAAAAAATATTGCATGTGTTTTTGCATGTGCCCTAAAAAAGGTTGCATGTTGCTTTTATAGGGTTTTTTTTCGTTGCATCAGATGATTTGAGATGTTAGGGACCCTCAGGGGTGAATGTGTTTTCATGTAGCGCTCGGATCGTAGTTTTTGTTGTTTCGGTAACATTTTTTGTTGCGTGATTTTTCGAGATGTTGCAACCGATGCGTACGGCGCTAGCGCTCGAACTGTACGTTCAAGTGCTAATTGCGCAAAAAAATAATGCATATAAAATTTTAATATATTACACACGTTTTGAATTTTGTTGTGTGATTTTGCTTTCGGGCTGTACGGCGTGCCCTTAAAGTTTGCACATCCATTCATCGGCCTTTTAGTATGTGTCACTGCATTGTCTCGCTGAAATATATCTCGAGTGGCAAATCCCGAAGCAGTGTAGTGATGGGTTGTGGAGTGCCAGAGGCAAACCTCGAAAAAACCACCCATCCTTTCCATGCCTAGCCCACACCCAGTTGCCGCAGCACGCGCCAAAGTCTTGTATCAAATGTGTCGACTGCACTTAGTGGTCTAATAGGATCAAATGTGCCGGCTCGGCATTTGAAATCCACGTAGTGCTGCGACCTAGTGGCAAGACGCACCACGCCGAGCGGCCCACGCTTTACCCTCAGATTTGCACAGACGAGCGAGAAGGCTACAGGCCGGCCCGAACCGGCGGGACCAAATCAGCAAGCAACCTGGCCTACTCATGCTGGCATGGCATCAGCACCGCGTTGAACGAAGGTTTCACTGCGCAGCCAACGCCAAGCGCGGAGATACCACGGCCGCATTTTGAGGCTTGGAGCTATCATATTTCACCACCGTCTAGGTTAAGCCACCGCGCTTGGCATTGCATTACCGCACCGTGACACAGCGATCTCGAGTTTGATCGCTTCGTTCATTTTTGTGCCATCTTTTTTCCCCATTGCCATGCGGTACGAGCGCAAAACGGCCCCAAACCAGTGTGTCGCCCAGCAATCGCCCAACTGCACGGCTGTAAACTTGTAAAATATGGACCAAAGACAGAGTCACTAGGCTGTTAGGATATGGATAGGCTACACTACTGTGCAATAAAAAATTGCTATAATGTAAATCATGAAGCTATGTGAGTAAAAAATCATAAATCATTACCACTACATGTACATTGCAGCGGAAGAAGAGTTGAAGTAGCTCGATCTAACGTCACACATGTCGATGTAGTGGAAGTAGTCAATCGTCCAATGTCCTTGACCATCGATCCTCTTCTCCATCAACCCCTCATGTTCGTTACGTACGTCGTAAATCATCCTCAATCAGCGTGTCAGGGATTACAAGCCTCTACGGCATGCACACGAGCCACTAATAGATCTGATTTGAACTAGTTTGTTCTAACCCATTAAGTGTGTGACCCTATAGGTTCATGCGTAATTGGCCGTGACCCTAAAACTACTTTTCGATCCACAAGTCGGTAGCGATTCTTAGCAGGACATAATGACTCACGAATACACATAAAGATCATATCGAACGAACCTTTATAAAGCTCTTGTGCTGATCCCTTTGCCTCACGGTATCAAATTGAACTCAAGGCTAGATACATGTTATCTTATGATATCTCGATCCTTCACTCGATTTTGTAGTGAATTACTTAGTTATAGTTGATTTCTCAACCATATTCGTCATGATCATGCACTTCCTTAATCCAACTACATCGAGGGACCGAGAGATATCCCCCCTGTTAAAGAGGAGGGGCAAATTCCATCTTGACCTCTCACAGTCCTTCGTATATTTCATAGTAAACCCAGAAAGCTACCTTATGACTACCTATTTACGGAGTAGCGTTTGACAATCCCAAGTAAACTATTACACATGTAAAAAACTATGATGATCTTAGGTCTAATCCTACATACACTATGTATGAGATCAATTGATGGTATTTAAGAATATTCCAATTCCTGCAGTGTCTCAAGACGAGTCAATCTAACACTATGTTCTCCAACATATGTTCACACTATTGATTTGATATCTCATATTCATGATCAGTGAAACGTGATGATCAATCAATACACGTGGTTATCTATAAATCATATGTGTCTCACATAATGACATAAGATCAGGGATGTTTAGAATGATATTATAAACATAAATAGAGAGTTTCACGAATAAGTCACATGCTTGTCAATCAATATAAATGACATTTCATTCAATGATATTTAACATATTATTTAAAAGTACATAAACAAAGAAGCGATATAATCATCTCTATGATTGTCTCTAAGGCATGTTAGTAGTAGGCGCTTGTCGGGACCCAAAAATACAATTCTGGACTTTCTGTGTATTCTGCACTAGTTTAGGATCACGCTAGTGCACACAGTATCAACATAGGTAAATATCGATCCACACAAGACGATTAATAGAATAAATGGCTAATTTGAATAGCAAATAATGGTTTTGACCTTACGATCGAGTTTACATTTATTAAGCCACGCTGGGCTGACCATAAATAAATAGCAGAGAATAGAAATAAACTTCAGTGGAATCCCATCAATTCACCACAGGTAACTGACTGGGATCAAGACTCTAACGATCGACACATTCGTAGAACTCCTCTTCAAAAGCAGGCAATGACTCCTCCACTTTTGTTGATTGTTTGAAGCAAGTATGAGTACACAACCGTACTCGCAGGTCATACCACAGAATGCAATTTATAGATGATGGCTTATTCCAAAGGAATGGCTTCTGTGGTTATTTTTGCAGAAATGCAACACTTGCAATTGAATACAAATAATAGATTAAAAATATAATTCAAAACAAATAAACAGTATTAAGTTTATCATTGGATTTCACAAAGGACACACAGTCTAACAAGTTATTCACACAGCCATATAACTTAGATCACACAGCTCGCTTCCCAATGTTTTCTGAAAATCTACCCCTCGTGTGAAATCGCCAAGCATGTCCATGACTGCGGGCGCAGCTATTCGAATAGATTGATTAAACACTCTGCAGAGGTTGTACACTTTACCCACAAGATATAATCAGTGTGCCCAACACTGACTATAACAAAGCCTTTCAGAAATTTTATCTCAACATTGACACTCCCGATGTGCTTTCCTGTCGTTTAACCGATACACACAGCGTTTGGGTACGACATACACCGTTGGACAGAGATGTGGCGAACCGTCCCGCGATGTGATAAACACACCTCCAGCCCATCACACATCTTAACCTACAACCTGAGTTGTTAATGGTAAGATTCCATAACCTACTAAGTTAGGCTCGTCCCATACGGGCATGTGGTTTATGCAGTAAGGCTCAGTTCAATAGTGCACAAAGTTAAGTCCTTAATTGACCAAGGCAAAACTTTCAATTTCTAACTAAGTCACACAGTTTATCATTCCCAGCACACAGCTCCACCAATCACACAGAATCCACCACTTGCCTCAGTCTAAATCTTTTCCCACCCTGTTAATTAAATTGCAATACATGCCATCAACGAGTAATGGCACACAACATACACAATTTCATCACACAGTTCCATAATCACTTAGTCAAGTATATATTTGCAACTCACATGAAATGATGACTCGTGGCATGACTAAGTAATCTACTCATATCTAACTAACACACGTTGGTGCTACGATACTACCAACTAATAAAGAACCAACCTAGGGTGACAAAAGATCATGGCATAACAATAGACAAGGTGGATATAACAATTTGGATTAATAACTAAACCCAAAAGCATTTAAATAAATACTTGAAATAGAATGCAATACATTGAAACAAAGTATTTTGAAAAGTGGGTGCAATATGATCAAAGGTATAACTTACCTTGAAATAGGTATAGGTACTAATTTTGGTCTTGAGGCACTCCTTCTTCTTCAAAAGTTCCCGAAGAATTAACGTCTACGCGTAAACGAAATAATAAACAAAAACAAATAAATAACAGAGGCAAATAAACTCCAAAAATTAAATAAAAATCATAAATAAATATATATTGAATTTATATAAATTTAGAAATTTGAATGGGCTCAATCGGAGTTCGGATGCAAAAGATATGAGCTTTGGAAGTTTGAAATTACAGAAAATACTGAAAATTAGATTTTATGAATTTACTGAATTATTTTTCTAAAGAAAAATTGGATTATTGCACAATGCTGACGTCAGCGAAAGAATTTCTGGAAATAAAAGAATTAAAAGAAAATATGATATGTGGGACCCACATGTAGTGAGATGGCTCACGGTGGACTGAATCTACTGAGCCACAAGAATCTGGAAACGATGGACCGTGCCACGGACACGCTGACGAAGCAGCCATGTTGGCAAGACGCAGACTCGGGTGCTGATGTGGAAGCTGACGCAGACTCGCCACGTCAGATCGACGGTGGTGGCGCTCGGGACCCTATGGTTCCAGTGAACGGCGGCGTCTCACCGGCGGTGGATGGTACCATTGCGTAGAGGGTGACGCGGGGATCTCGCCGATGCACTCAGTGGAGCAAGAGAATGACTGGACTGGCCGGCGGCGAGGTCGAAGCGGAAGTGGTGCCACGGGCTCGATGGAATCTGGTCTCCGGCGACGCTCCGGCGGAACCAAGGCGACTAGGATGTAGCCCTTGTTTGGCGATCTTTGAAGGTGTGAGCAGCGAGGCTCGGCGGCTCTTATTGCTTGCGGGATTGCTCGTCGGGAGTGGGTGGCGTGCGATTTCTTCTTTGAGCTCTAGCGGCGGCTAGGGTTTGGCTCCGGCGCTGAGGCGACTAGGGTTGAGGTGCAGATGCCAAGGGCTACCTCTCTATTTATATGCGGCGGCTCGGGAGATTCCAGGGCGCAAACGCCCAGATCGGAGACGCGGCGGCGTAAATCGTATCTCAACCGAATCGGAGATGAAGAATAGTGATTCGGTGGGTCCCACATGTCAGCGACGACGGCTAGCAAGAATTCGTGTTGCAAACGGCGCGGATGAGGCCCGACGATTGGGGTGCGAGCTGCGAGAAGAGAGGCAAGAAGGCCCGACAAGCGGGGCCACTGTTAGCGAGCAGTGTGAGAAAACGAGGTGACATGCAAGGCCCGCATGTCAGTCGGAACAACTGGCCTTGAGGAAGCCGAGCCGCGATGTTGGGCGGGATTGGAATAGGGTTGGGTTTGACTCATTCTTCGTACGGAGGATTTTAAATAGATTTTCTATTTTAGAAAGTACAGAAAATCCAATTAACAATTAGAAAAATAGCAAATGAACTTGAAAAAATTCCAGAAAATTCTATAAAATATATCTAAGCACATTGGATCCAAATAAAATAGTTTTGATAATTGTTGATGTTGGGATTAATCACATTGAATCATTTTGATATGAAGGTCTATATTAAGCTTTAAATAAAAATACTAAAAAATAATAAAAATTCAAATATTGTATTTTGCAATAAGTAATTATTCAAAAGATTTTTAGAGCTCATAAAATTAGAATGTTACAGCGCTGGCCCTAAAAATTTAGGCAGGATGTGTGTGGACTTGCATACACCAACTACTAAACAGTATAAAGAGCATTGCTTTAATATTTAAGCAGTTTTACTACTCTTTGGGAGAAGTGGAATCACTACTATTTCATGCATCAGTGTCATTCTAAGACAACCAAAGGTGCTTAAATGGGGTAATGGACAAATGCATGAATATGTCATTGTAAGACAGCATAAAGTTCTCTGATGGGGAACACACACATAATACTCGGAGCTCACATGTTATGCGCAGTTAACGGGGGAGTGGACGGTCAGTACTATAAAGTGGCCGGGGGAGTTTCGAGTCAACAAAAATTCGATGCAGCTTTAGAAGGCAGGTATTTCGCATCATCAGAGAGATCGCAGATCGGGGGTGGAGACCTGTGCTAGCTGACCGTTAGTCAAGTTGGGGCACGGTGCAGCCACGCGAAGGCTTCAAGAAACCCGCCAAAGCAAAGAGCTAAAGGAGCTCATGGCTGCTCCCTTTTCCACATGGGAAGAATGGATGGATGGACTCGATCAGGAACAAAATTCCCCTTTGCCCGTGATGAAGATTCTGTATTGATCGTGTAGTGCCACGAGGCCATGCAGCACTGTAAAATCATTTCAGACTCAAATCCTATATCGTCAGTTCAGTCAAGATGGGTTCACTGCAGGAAGTTAAGGGGGCTTTATTGAGATGAAATTTGGGTTTCTGTTTCACTTAGAAGAACAAATTTCGATCGCAAATGGGGTAGCATTATGTGCGTTAATTGTCTGAACTGGACAAGAAAGAAAGATATGTATCAGCTAGGTCATTTATGTGGGAAAACAACAGCAGCAACCAAAAATTCACGCTGGTTTGGTCATTAGCACCTTTCACAGGCCATCAAAAGCCAAGAGCCCCATCAAGAGGTCTGTCTCGCATTTAATCTTGTGGACAGAACCAGGAAAGTGCTAGGTCTCGCATTTAATCTCGTCGACAGAACCAGGAAAGTTGCACCGATTGTCCCGGCTAGCTTTTGATCCGGTTGGTGCCACTTTTTTGGTCAACTAAGGTGTAGTGCAATCCTTTAGCTGCATGCTTTCTTGAAAGGCAAAGAGAATGGGACCTTCCACTGTGGAGACCGGAGGGGTGGAGCCAGAGCAGTACATGAGAATTTAGGGGCACTATGCCAAATTTGAAAATTCAATTACTAAAATAGAAAAATGTTTAGAATTATGCCCTAAAATTAGGTCTTCGGTTCTTTTTTTTTTGTCTTATGCTTTTCATAACAAGATTCATGTCTCTTGATTTTAGAAGGGATGGATGAAATCCAGAACAACACCGAGATGCACAAATACAAGAAAGGACAATAATAGTAGATCTTAAAAACTTAGTAACAAAATTGAAGTTCTAAACTGTAAAGGTATAGGACTAAACAAACTAATTGATGTGGTGCATATAGCTCTTGTAGACCACGATGTAGCATGAAAGGCCGGCTTCGCCGACCAAGCAATGTAGCACAAGATCCCAATAGATAGACGAAGATCAGGAGAATGAGACGATAATATAAATTATGTGTTTTGAGTCCACAAAGAGCACCGCAATAAATAGATGAGAATGGAGTGGATTGATGCATCGCCACCAACGGAATTATTTTAGGGAAATCGCAAGTTAGTTAGGAGGAGGAGAATTAGGAGAGGAGGTGTTAATTTTCACAAACAAATAAGAGATAGAAACAGTAGTTGTGCGAAAGCAAAGGGGGATAATCTTTACCTTACACAAGGGCGATTATAGTAGAATAATATTTTTTTTCTTGGGATATTAATAAGTAGTAATAAAAAATTAAATCAAAATAAGGAGCCATTAACTTT